>CM030368.1:183803102-185003102 GCA_017893485.1 Hemerocallis citrina | reverse complement strand
CAAACCCAAACTTGACCCACTGTCACTCCCCTTGTGTCATTGCATACATGACCCGACCCGCATCTACTGCACCTCCTCCTCTTATTGCTCGTGCTACTGCTCATCCCCGATTATTTTTGTTTGTTGGAACCGACCAGCAAATCCGATCCGACCCACATCCCGAATCCAAACTCAGCTCAAACCAAGTACCTCTTCTTTTTCTTTATAATTATATGTTCCTATTTAATAATCTCATAATAGTTTTATGTTAGAGGGTTACTACATAATGAGGATATATATATATATATATATATATATATATATATATATATATATATATATATAATGATTTTTCCGATTTAATCTCCAATTATTTTTCGATTAACCGATTAATCACTAATCGCTCTTAGACCGATTAGTTCCAAAAATCGATTTTAACTGCCTAGCAATGTATACATAATTGATCCTATAAAAAGTAAAATTACCAGAAAATAAATCAGAGAACATATCAAATTAAGTCTTCTTTAAGATATTTCCAGAATTTTTGGAAGAAAAAATGGAAAACCATCAGGGCCTGGAGCACAATCACATTTCATATTAAAGACAACAGTTCTGATTTCATTCATAATAAAAGGAGTCTCCAATAATGAAAGAGAAGGAATATCTTCATAAAAGTTATACCAATAAGTTGAAAAGGTCTTTCAGAATTAGTACTCATGAGGTTCTTACAGAACATTAAGAAAGCAGAATGAAAATCATGCAAGGAACTTATTGCAATATCATTATCAACAAGAGTAGTAATTCCATTAACATTATGTCTATGACAAGCATATTTATGGAAATAAGAAGTGTTACCATCACCTTCTTTGAGCCCATTTAATATGCTTTTGATTTAACAAGGCCGTATAATAATGTTTACAATCAATTCTTGTTTCCTATCATCCATAGAAATAGGTCCGAGCTCTTCAAGTTGATCAATCTATTGAATGGTATTAAAAAACAACATTTTAAGAGCCTTGGTATTACCAAATCTGTCTTTCCTCCGCATTAACCAACTTTGACAGGTTGGAGTCCTCTGCCTTTGCCTCGCCAACACCACGTGAGCGTTGGATTCGAATCTCAAAGCACTTTAAGAACCCCTTTCAAATTTGATTTTCCTAAATTTAGTGGCGGATAGGATCTATAGATGTGAACAATTTCTAGAGTTTTATGAGATTCCTGATACACAAAAGCTATGCTATGCTTCATTGTATCTCAAGGGAAGTGCGCTACAGTGGTATAATAGACACCTATGAAGCATGGATACTCAAAAATGGGCCTCATACCAGTACCAGGTTCGTATCGGAGTCGGGTACGCCCGGGTACATTGTGGGTACGTACCCTGTGCGTGTCCGCTCATTTAAATAATTAAAAAAACAATAAAAAATCGGGTGCGGGCAGGTGTGTTCGAGTCCAAGCGGGTGCGCCCGTTTGTATTATATTATTAAAAAAAAACATTATATCTCTTTCTCTTTCTCTCATTTTCAGATCTGAGCGCGCTTTTTCTCTCTTTTAAACAAATCACTCGTTTCCTCTTTCTCCCACTAACAAACCCTTATCCCCAATCGAAGCATGAGCCTGCCGTTGCCTGCCTCGTCTAACTTCGCCGATCGTTGCCAACGCTCTCTCTCTCTTTCTTCCTCCCTCTCCCCCCAAGCCCGACCGACCATTCTCTCTCCCCCCTAAGCCCCGACCGACCACTCTCTCTCCCCCAAGCTGTCGTGCCTCTTCCTCTCTCCCATGCCCCACCGAGACTCTCTCCCCCAAATTGCCGTGCCAGACCATACCCGACCACCGACCGCCGACCGATTGTTGTGTGCCTCTTCCTCTCTCTACCGTTGTGCCACTTTATCTCTCTCCCAAGGTTTGATCTTGTTCTTCCTGTTTACAAATTAGATGAGAATGAATGAGAACTTAAGTATGAAATATTGAGTTAATATGGAATGAATGAGAAATATGGTATGAATGCGAAGTGTTTATTCTTCTTAATTTCTTCTAATTTTGATTAATATTTCATTGAGATGTTAATATTAATGGGTTAAAAATTTAAAAGGAAGAGATAGTTCACTGAGATAGTTCACAGAGAGTGAGATGTCTTGTTCCGATTTATTCTAATTCTTATTATTTCTTAATGTCTTACTATTAATTGATTGTTAATAGTTCATTGATTGTTAATAGATAGTTCATTTCAATTCTTCTCAGTTCATTTTTTTAGGGCTAAAATTGAAAAAATCTCTCTAAACTATCCCATATATGCAGAAAACCTCACTCATCTTTTTTTTTATGCAGAAAACCACACTCAACTATGGTGTGAAAAACCACATCAAGACTCCGTTAAGGTTCCGTTAGGCTAAAATTGAAAAAAACCCCTTAAACTATCTCATATGTGCAAAAAACCTCACTTACCTTTTTTTTAATGCAGAAAACCTCACTCGCCTTTTTTTTAATGCAGAAAACTGCACCTCAACTATGGGTGTGAAAAACCACCCGTATAACGGAACCCTAATGGAGTCATGATGTGGTTTTTCGCACCATAGTTGAGTGGTTTTCTGCATAAAAAAAGGTGAGTGAGGTTTTCTGCATATATGGGATAGTTTAGGGGTTTTTTTTTTTTTTCAATTTTAGCCTTTTTTTTAGTTACTGGCTTACTGTTAATTGATTGTTAATAGTTAGTTTTTAATTTTAATGTTACATATTCATAATTGATTGGTAATTGTTAGTTTTTAAATATAAATTGTAATACTTTTGAATTTTTATTAACATAATATATATTAAATTTATTATTTTTATATTCAATGTACCCAAAAACGTACATGTATCCTAAAATTTTGAAAAATCACGTATCGGCGTACCCGAGTCGTATTGTACCCGTGTCCATGCTACATATGTAGACACATCAGACCTAGAAAACACACCATTCCTTGGAATGAATTCATTTATGCGCTTGTAACGAGATTTAGCACTATGGATTATCAAGAATAGGTTGGTACTCTGTTTAAGCCAAGTCAGAAGGGAAATTGATAAAGCTATATTGAAGAATTTGAAAAGTTGTCTAATTTTGTAGAGGGGTGTCTAAGAAGTACTTAGCTAGTTGCTTTGTATTTGGGTTAAAGGAAGGAATCAAGTCTGATGTAAAGGTGGCAAGCCTGTTAATGTTGTAATTGCTTTGGCTAAAATTTATGATGAAATGTACAATAACTCTAGGAAATGGCACAAAATAGCTAATAGCAAACATGTTTATCCTCCCTCCAACACCACCTCCACTACTATCGTCAACTAGTTCTGCTAAGCCTCCTTATCCAAAATTTTATCAACCTCCAAGTTAAAAGAGAGGAGGGAAAAAAGGTTATGCTTCAATTGTGAGAAGTTCACGCTATGCCACGCATGCAAAACTCAGAAGTTTTATGGGCAAGTTACTAGGGAAGGAGGTGGGAATCCTTATTGATTCTGGATCTACACAACTTTTTTGATCCACAAACAGCTATTAAGGCATGGTAGGTAATCAAACCCGGGCCTAGGTTTGAAGTTACATAAGTGAATGAGAAAGTCATGTATAGTGAAGGCAAGGTGGAGGTAGCCAAATTTACAGTACAGGGACATAACTCATAGCAAAGTTACTAATATTACCCTTGGAAGCTGCTCAGATGGTTTTGGGTGCACTGGTTTTGGGTGCACTGTGGTTGTGCTTGAAGTTTCTGTAGAGGATTGTCATGGATTTTGATGAGATGGTTATGGAAATCAAGGTAAATGGTAAGATACAAACACTCAAGGGAGTTTCACAGAAGTCTATCCAACTAATACAAAGGCAAGAAACCAAGTAAAGAGATGGGGAGCACTAGTAAGATATATATTCTTCAGATACTTGAGACACAAACTGATACATGCACAAACTCATCCTCCATCACTCCAATCTCTCTTATTTCTCAGAGTACGAATGCCAAGCTTGTAATAAGTGAAGTGTTGCAGTCTTTTCCAGAGGTTTTTTCTGAACCAACTGCCCCCCCCTCCTCATAGAGAAATTGATTATCAAATTCCACTTGAAGAAGGCCATAAACCTCACTGCACCAGGCCCTACAGGCCCTACAGACAACCCTTCCATCAGAAGAATGAAATTGAGAAACAAGTGAGAGAAATGTTGAAAGCAGGTTTAATTAGACCCATTTCTAGTCCATATGCCTCACCAGTAATCTTGGTTAAAAAAGTTGATGGAAGCTAGAGAATGTGTGTTGATTATTGGTCTTTAACTCCTATACAATCAAGGGAAAGTTCCTAATTCCTATTATAGATGAGTTACTTGAGGAATTGCATGGGGCGAAGTACTTTTCTGAGATAGATTTGAGATCAAGTTATCATCAAATCATAGTTCACGAAGAAGATATTGCCAAAATTGCCTTCAGAACTGTCCAAGGCCAATATGAGTTCCTTGTTATGCCTTTTGGGCTCATTAATGCCCCTGCAACCTTCCAAAGCCTACTGAACTCCATATTTCAGAAAGTTCATCCTAGTATTCTTTGATGATATATTGATCTACAGTCCTACATTATAGCATCCTACATTATAGCAGTATGTATCTCAGCAACACCAAAAATTCTCAAACAAAATAGTCTGGTTGCCAAGATGAGTTAGTGTAGATTTGGTTAGGGCATGTTATTTCTTCAGAGGAATTGGTTGTGTCCTAAGAAGATTGAGGGAGCAGTGAATTGGCATGAACCTACTACCATCAAGTAGCCGAGGGGTTTCTTAGGATTCACAGGATATTATAGAAAATTCGAGGGTATGGAGCAATTGCAGCTCCTCTGACTCAGCTCTTGAAGAAGAATGCTTTCCTTTAGTGTAATTCAGTTCTCAAGCATGCTACAAGCTCAAAGATGCTATGACTACCATTCGAGTGTTAGCATTGCCTCACTTTTCTAAACCTTTTGAACTGAAATGTTGGAATGTGATGCTTGTCAAGTAGGTGCGGGAGCTATTTTGATGCAGGAGAGACACCCAATTGCATATGAGTAAGACTCTTCCAGGAAAGTTACTTTTGCGTTCTACATATCAAAAAGAAATTTTGCTATTCTAATTGCAGTCAAAAAATGGAGGCAATACCTACTAGGAAGGAAATTTATAATTAGAACATATCATCGGAGTATAAAGTATATTTTAGAGCAAAGAGTCAGTACAGAGAATGCAGGAGAAGTGGTTGTGCCAACTTATGGGATTCCATTTCACAGTGGAGTATAAGGAAAGATAACCTTGCAGCTATCAGTCTATCTAGAAGAGAAGAACTCCAAGCCATCCAGGTACAAGGTATGACTTAATAGTTCTTGAGTGGGTGCAGAAGGTGCAAGATCTGGTAGAAAATTATCTTTATTATGCTAAATTACAATAAAAATTGGACGAGGGAGCTCTTGAGGGTATTTATTTTACGGAAGCTTGGGGGATTATGGTATTATAAAGGCAAAATTCTCCTAAGTCCTTCTATACTTAGGGAGAAAATATTTGTTGAAAATCATTCCACAAGCACAGGGGTGCACTCTGGTTACTGTAAGACTCTGCAAAGAATTAAGAGATCATTTATGTGGCCTGGTATCACCAAGTTCATCAAGTAGAAGATCAGAGAATGTTTGGTTTGTCAACAAAATAAGGCTGAGACCATAGCTCCTGCAGGTCTACTCAATCCATTAGGACCATTACGAATCCCTGAACTTGTTTGGAAAGATGTCACTATGGACTTTATTGGGTCTGCCAAAGGGCCAAGGCAAGAGTGTGATTATGGTTGTTGTGGATTGACTAAATATTCACATTTCATTTCCTTATAACATCCATACACTGCTTCCTCAGTTGAACATCTATTTGTGGAGAATGCCACCAAGCTGCATGGAATGCCAAGGAGTATCATTAGTGATAGAGATCCTATATTTGTTAGTGAGTTATGGAAGGAATTCTTTAAGCTGCAAGATAGTGAGCTAAAACACAGTAGAACCTATCATCCTCAAACTGATGGACAATCATAAATTGTTAGTAAGGCTGTAGAGATGTACTTGAGGTGTACCCGTGGTCCAAAACCCAGAGATTCGGTGAGATGGTTCAGTTGGGGTGAATACTGGTACAACACTAATTGGCACGTGTCAATTGGAGTATCTCCTTTTGAAGCTCTTTATGGTAGACCCCCTCCCACCCCACAGCTTTATGTTCCAGGCACAGCCAGAGTACAAGCTTTAGAGCATGATTTGAACGAGAGAGATGCAGTTCTGACCTTTCTCAAAGATAACATGCTTATGTCTCAGCAAAAGATGAAACTCCAAGCTGACAAGAAGAGGGTTGACAGGGAATTTCAATTAGCAGAGTAGCATACATAGTTTCCCTCAAGTTGCAGCTTTACAGGCAAGTTTCATTGAAACAACACATTCCTCAGACTCTCCCAAGTACCATGGACCATATGAGATAATTGAGAGGATTGGCAAGTTGGCTTATAAGCTTCTTCTTCTTGCTACTGCACAAATTCTCTGTGCTTTCCATATTTCTAGACTTAAAAAGTGCCATGGTCCTGATCTACCTGCTGTGACTTCTGCTCCTCCATCTTTGTGGGATGAAGACATTCCTGCTTCTGAACCTGAGAGCACTCTCTCAAGGGATAAGTTTAAGGGAAATAGAGCTGGAGTAAAGCTGCTAGTTAAATGGAGGGACAAATCTACTGAGTCTCCTTGGATGGATGTGGATTATTTTCATAGCAAATTTCCCACTTTTGACCTTGAGACATGGTCAATTTCAACAGGGGAGGGATGATAGGAGGGTATTGCAACAACAGACTGGTTGAAGCTGCACAGTCTATGAAAGTATCAGTGTATTTAGTATCTGTTATTCATTCATAGTTGCTCTTTGTTGTTCTTATGTGGATAATAGGCAAGGCCCAGCCTAAGAATAGGCCTACATATGTTGTTAGGGAAAGGGGCATCTTTTCTGTTAAAGAGTAAGTGTCAGAATCAGTTAGTGTCCAGTCATGAGATTTGGGCTCTAATATTGAAGCTGATCACCCTATAAATAGTCATAGAGTTGTAATTGGATTCTTATCAAGAAAATTAGCTTCTTCGTCTCCCCCAGTTCTCCTTTCCTAAACCCTAATTGCTGTGATTCATGGTTAAAAATCACAAGAAAACCTCACAACAGGTTGGAGTCCCTGACAACTTGGTATCCTGCAACAGGTAGTTATTCTGTTAAAAATATTTTCTATGAAATAATATATGCTCAAAGATGAAATTTGAAATATGACATAAAGATAGAACTTGTGAACTAAATTCTGGAATTTGGAAAGGAATATAGTTATGTAACATTCATTTGGTGACCCACATACGACATCCTGGTTGTACTCATGGCAACTTCCTAGATGTGAAGTGCGGAAAGAATGACCTCTCAGCTAAAACGTATTTCTGTCTACTTCGTGAACATCCTCAAGGTTCTCTCATTTTAGAATAGCTTTAACCTGCCATTTGTTGTTATTGTGCTTCTTTGGTTTTATCCCATAAGAACTACTGATCTTTGTTGGTTGTTCTTTTTAACTTGAATGATATAATCATGTTACTGTTATATGTGTCATCCCATCCACTCCTTTCTCAATTTCTTACTCGTGATAGCCTGATACAAATGACAGACTTAATTGAAGGTTTTTTTCTTTTTTTATTAATTTTTAATCTTTGTTTTGCAAATAACAATAACCGGAATATCTTTTTTTCTTTTCTTTTCCTGCTCTTGATTAAATTTGTTTTTCATTTCAGTTTTTATGCAGCTATGGTCTCAAAGCTATAGGGTGTCCTGTATTAGCGAGCTAGGGATGGCGCTGTGGGTTTCATTATTCAAAATCTTTCTCACCTCTCCTTCTCCTGATATAGATGCCTCTCTGTGGTTCCAAAAACAGCTTAATCCTACAACATCTCACTTTCTCTCCCTTCTCCTAACTCCTACCCCTTCTCACTCACCTCCCACCAATCACAACCAACTCATCTTCATCCAAACTCTTCCTTTTTTTGTCCAGTCCCGAGTGCTCTCCTTCCTTGTAACTGAATCACACAGTTTCTGCCATCACCGCCTTCATTCCCTCGCAACCCACATTTTAAATTCCAGCCTACCGTCCTCTTCTCAACACCCTGGTTTCTGGGTTCACCGTGCTGCTTGCAACCTGCTTGATGCTGTTTCCTCTTCGAAAGGTGCACCATCCGATGCTTTTCAAGAAGAGCGATTCCTAGCTTTACCTGATTGGCTACATGGAAGCAAAGCCTCTGCCACTCCGCTCTTTCCTTGGCTTCCTATGTTTCCTGGTGAATTTCCCAAGAGTACAGTAATTGTTGATGAACCCGAAAGTGAAGATGTGGTTATGGAGGATGAAGAAGTGGAAACATACTCTCCTCCTCCTCCTGCTGCTGCTGCTGCATTTCTTGATTCTCATGCCACTGAAAGAGCAAGTGCATTGAAAGGCAAACTCTTGGGCCCAATCGCCAGTTCCGAAGTCCTTCGCATTGCCCATGACATCCGTGAGCTTTGCTTGGATGCTGGATTTGGCAATGTGCTGGCATTATTGGGATTGATTGAGCCATGGGAAGCAGATGATGAGACCTTAGCTGTTCTTCTTTCAAGTCTTTCAAGTGATCAAGGGTTGGGTGCTAGTAACTGGCATGCCCATGTTCTATGTTCAACTTCCCTACCTAAGTTACTGCATTTAAGAAACCCAGCTTCTCGAGTGCTGTCATCAGCCACTATTAGCTACTGTAAACTCCACCCAGTTGCTGCAGTGGAAGCTCTTCTCTTCCCTTTGATATTTCGCAAGGAAGGGATTAATATGGTTATTTGTGATGTGCTCGTGAGAGTTATAAAAGAATGCTTGCATCCATCTCATGTTTCAGCCTACTGCCAAAAGCTTCTTTCTGGAGATGAAAAGGAAAGGCGGCTTGTGTGTTTGCCTCATCATCGAGAGCTAATATCTGTAGAACTGGTTTGGACTGAGCCAATGTTTACATTATTTCAGCATATTTTGAATCAGGATGTCTACTTGACTCCCGACACTGCTTGTGAGCTTGTCTTTGTGATTGCTGAAGTGGCCAATAAATTCTCGAAGTCGCTGAAGTTTGGGAACTTTTTCTTATGTTTTGTGAACAAATGTACGCAAACTGCAAAATGTTATAAGGATCTGCTGGAGGAAGCAGCCAACAAGACTGATACTTTTATAACAAAATCAGTACTACTGAAACTGGATGGTCTGTAAGTTTTTGGTTTTTGCTGCTTTTTTCATTAGCTTTACTTAATTGTCTCACTTTTGTGCTTGGGGCCTCAATTTTGTTTTTAAAAAAAAAATTATCTATTTTAATTTTTCAGTCATGAGACTACGGGTATATATTTTCTGTCACCTATATGATGTGATATTACTATCTTATTAATTATTATCCTTGGTCACATCTTTGGTGTTGTAAGGCTTCCTCTTGTCTCCTCATTTAGCTAACTTTTGTCTTTGATGGTGCTTTTTAATGTCTCCAACCCTAAAGAAGACATGTCGAGTTTACTGTTCACTTTTCAGCTTTGGGGAGTTTAAATGATTTTTCATGCAATTCGTCTCTTGCTGTACCTAAAGGAAAGAACAAGTTCTTCTCTGTTTAATTATTGGTCGAGGATTATTCTATTTCCCATTAATTATCTCATGCCATTTTTATTCATTTTTTATTGGGAGCAATTCAAAGCCAATATTGAGAATGAAAATAGAACTTCAAATAATGGCAACTTCATCTGGTTGCTTAGTGAAAATAAGAAGAAATTACACGGACATCTGTAAATTATCTTATGCGTCATTCCCAGTTGTTCCTTGTGGACTTGGTGGAAGTGGCAGAATAACAGGATTCTCCATGCTGGGAGCTTTGGTGAGGATTCAGAGTTTGCATCAATTCAGGTATTTTTCTCTCTATTTTTGGCTTTGGACACTGTCTACACTACTTCATGTTGCTGTCTTTCAGCAATACCTCGAAGTCTCAGAGTGGAAGTGACATGCTTAAAAGGGGGGGATAGGTTCATGCTTATGCCTTGTTTATAACAACATACATTGAGTAGCCAATTATTTTTTTGTAGCCATAATTAGAAAAAGCTTTTAAACTTTGGAAGCTTCTACTTGTGATGTATTGATTTCGTTTCTGCCCTATAAATCAATTGTCTTTATGGAATGAGGGTTCAGACTGAGTGGTTTGCAATTCCCCATTTAGTGATTGTTTCATCCAGCAATTTCTGTGACATATATGGTGCTTGTGGTGCTACTGTCTATGCTGTATAAAGTAAAAACTTAAAAACGGAAAGGAAAAAAAAAAGGGCTTCTCATTTGACAACCGTCAAATACCTATTCTACTATAGGAAGTATTTCTGGAAAGTTCAATTGAGTACATGCTTATTTCTGACCTAAGAGGCTCTTCATTTCTAGTCTGAATTTCCATTGCAATTAACATTTGATCTTATACAAGTAATTATTGCATAGGAAAAGCTCTGCCCTGCATTTTATTAACCTGACAAAGTGATAATGTCAAATATACTTTCAGATGGGTACTATGTTTATTACATCACAGAGAACAAGAACAACATTAGCCTGCAATAACAACAGAGTGACTTTATTACATATATCTAAAGTAAAATACGAAATCCACGTATTCAAGCTTTGGCAAAAACATCTTGGACTGTATTAAATCTTGAGAGCAACCTTCTTATTCTGAAAACTGGAAGGTAAGCAATCACATATTCATCCTTAAAGTTTTGTAACCTAGTGTCTTTGTCCAAAAACTTAGTCTTAGTGTAGAAACTGAGGTAGTCCTTGAAATGATAATGACTAGGATATGTGAGCCCTTGAGCAGGGGAAATAATAGCATTAGTTCCAAGGTTGTTATAATGTAGCAATAGATAGCCTGCTCCCATCCTTGTCAGCCAGGACAAGATGTTGGATACTCTTGTATTTACGAGTACTTACTACTACCAACTGATCTCCCAAGTTCACGAGTATCCTACTTTCTTTTGTTGTAGTTATCGGTACCCACTCCCCATCCTTCAAGAACTCGAGTCCTGGTACCATGTCATCTTGGAACAATAGGATGATCCCACCAGCATCAGTGTGGACCCTGAGTCCATCAATCTGCTCTGGTTTCAGGCATTGCGGGTATATTGCTCTCTTTGTCCCGCACTTGCCTCTGAGAATGCCTTCTTTAAGTGATTCTTCTCTAATCCAAGGTTCTCGCTCGTGGCTTCTGCGAGCTTCTCCGCCAACACAATCAATTGATCAACATATTCTGTCATTTCTTTGCTGCATTGTATTAAATATCTTAGTATTTGTTTGATAGTAATAATGCTTAGTTTTATACTCTGTTTGGTATTAAGGTAAGTTTTGACAGGGATATTTTTATGTGTAAAACCAATTCTCTGGAAAAACTATAATCGCCTTGCGGGGTGTGTCGGGGAAAATGCAGAAATACTTCAGTTTGGAGAACTGCTTTTGGCCCGAAACATTTACCCAATGTTATTAATCACTAATTCACATAAATGTCTTTTGTAGAGTCAAATGAAATGTGCTTGGACTCTGCAAAAACAATTCCGAAATAAATACTTGTCTTGGTCTTTGATGAAACTTTACTTGGAGTATTATATGTCATATACTAACCGAAGGTTTTCATTGATGGTAGGAATGTCATAGATGTTTGGGTTTCGCTAATGGCAGATGAAGTAGCTACTCTCCCAATCAAACATCTGATAATGGTAAAAATCGCAGCAAATCAGGGTCGTATGATTTCAACACAGAATTCAAAGTTTCTAAGGCAGATTAGTCATAATGAGCCTTTTTAACAGGTCCGGACTTTCTTCAGGTTCCTCTACAAGATATGAGCCGATTTTAAGTCCATTAAAAGTAACAGATTAGGCCTATTACGAGAGACACTTAGTCCGTAAGGGCTGTGAGTGAAATCTCTTATCTCCAAATAAGAGAGCTTATCTCTTGAGGAAAGATTTGAATAAGAGATAAGAAATTCATAATCGATCTAATGGATTCGTGTCAATCTCCTATACTATTTTTTAGCCTTATAAACACTCTCTCCCCTCTTCAATCAGAAGGTAATTGACAATTTCTCTTTCAAACTCACTCTCTCTCTGAGCGTCACATGATCTGTTGCCGGGGTGACCTTGGTGTTTCAAACTTTTTACAGGTCCATCAGTCGAGTAAGCAATCGTCGGATTCATATCACAATGTTCAATCAACGATCCAGGTCCGCTTTCAGAAGCTCCAACCACTTTTCACGACAACGATTAAATATCAGATTTTCAGCAGTTTTCATCAAATATTAACTCACTATCTGTTTGCTCTCACACCAAAATAAACAGCAATAGATTGGCGCCGTCTGTGGGATACTATACAGATCAGACTTACCGCCATGCTACCAAACATTAAGAGGCAGAGCGGCGTCTTCAAGCCATCGCATCAACTCTCTTCATCAACCAGCTCTTCCCGTGGAGGACCCAATTCCTCTTCATCAACTGGATCTTTCCCATCAGCCTAGTCAAGCTCCCATCAAAGGAGAGGCACCGGGGGGCTCCCGACAAAGCCATCATGAACAACACCCTCTGCACGACCGTGTCCCAGTCCATAATCCTTCCAGTGATTCAATGGCCTCGTAAGGTCCCCGGGGGTCAAGAAATCTTTGCCAAATTATCAGCGCCAAGTAACAAGGAACCGATCTACGGATCTGTTTGGATGAGAGGCGTGCCCGAACCGATGCCTCCCACTCGGAACGTCAAGTGAATCAGAGGAGCAACTCTCCCCGAAGGTCGAGACCAAGATACTCCTCTCACAGGGGGCGCACTGCAGAAAGAAGCCTGACTCATGAGAGTCGAAAGCTTCTTAAACAGAACAAATAGAAAGATGCCTCGGTCACTAAGGTCAAATTGGAAAATTTCAAGCTTAACATTTTCAGAGCTATCCAAGGTAGTCAAGACCAGGGTCAGCCCTCCAAAGAAGAATCCGGCGACTCAACTAGATCCACGGGGAAGGACGATCAGGTCCTTCGTCGTATCCAAGGGGTAGAAGATCGTCTAGAATAGATGAAGAATGACGGGAATCGCTCCCGCAGGGCCTACCGCCCCAGTCGACATCCTTTCAGCAAAACCATCCTTGATGCACCCATCCCAAATGACTTTAAAGCTCCTCAATTCGAAACAGATGATGGGGAATCAGGCTCGACTGACCATATTAGGTTTCAAAACCCTCATGATGGTCTACAACGCCACCGATGCGCTTATGTGTGCAATTTTGAAAGGATTTGCAAAGGAATGGTACTCCTGCCTCACTCCACTTTCAATATTCTCCTTTGACCAACTCGAGAAGCTCTTCATAGCGTACTTCGTTACTAGCCAAAAGGCTGAAAAAAAGTGTCTCCTTGTTGAAACTGAAACAAAAAAATGGAGAACCACTGAGAGACTTCGTCAAGCGCTTCATAGCCGAAGTAAGGTCTATTTCTTTCCTAGACTCATCAGTGACGGTTGCCGCCTTCCGCCACAACGTCACTAATAAAGACCTAAAAGCTTTCCTCGCGAAGAAGCCTTCAAAAGATTACACTGAGCTCCTAGAAAGGATAACAAATATATCAGAGTCGAGAAATCTCTTTTTCCTCAAGGCAAGAACGATTCATCTTCTGGGAACAAACGAAAGAATACAAGTGAGGAAGGACCCAGGAAATTTTGGAAAGACGATGTTGGTCAACGTCGTCCACCTCCAGCACCACGCTTCGACAAGTTCACTCCTTTCAACACAAGTATATCAGTCATCTTCATGAAAGTTGAGAAGGACGGAATAATCCGCCATCCGCTCAAGATGTAGCAAGAGAAGAGACAAAAATAAGTGGTGGGCATTTCATAGAGATTATGGACACACAACCAACAATTGTCGAGCCCTCAAAGAAGAATTTGAAAGTCTAATTCACTAAGGCTTTCTCTATTGTCCAACAAAACAACAACGCTGAAACCCCTCTAACGCGAGGGGCTAGTAAGCGTCGAGGGAGGCCATCTGAATCACAAGACTCAGAACACATGGTCATTCTTCACTCTATTCACAGAAGTCCAATGGGGGGAGATTCCAGCCCCTCCTACAAAGCATTTGTCAGGGAAGTCAACTCAGTACATAACACCCTGTTTGTCAAGAGAACCGGAGTTCTGATATCTTTCTCCGACAAGGACTTAGAAGGTGTCTGAATATCTCATTGCGATGCATTGGTCATAAACCTTTGCATGGTGAATCATGAGGTACACCGCATCCTAGTGGACAATGACAGCTTGGTAAACATCATTTTCATGAACACTTCAACGGTCTCAAGCTCTCTCGAGACCGACCCAAGCCAGTCGGCTATATACTCCACGAATTCTGTGATGTCCCCGTTCAAGTAAAAGGAATCGTCACACTCGATGTGACAGCAGGAAAAGTCTGCTATTCGAACAGAAGCACTGAATTTTATGGTAGTCAACGTTAAAGCCGCACACAACGCGATATTTGGCCGTCCAGACCTAGTGGCCTTTCATGCAGTTGCTTTCGCCTACCACATGAAAATGAAGTTTCCGATAACAGTAGGCGTAGGTCAAGTTGTAGGGAGCCAACAGGCAGCACGAGCATGCTACACCGCCACAATGGGGGGCTCAGTTCCCTTTCCACGCCATAGAGCTACCGCCAGAAAGCAGTCACAGTAACACCGAGTCCGTAAACGACTTCGAAGCTACAACACTAGACAATCTTGCCCAGAACTTCCGAACCTGTCAAATCATCTCCTACAAAGTCCAAGTTTGTCCTTATCAGATACAACAACAGACTTGAAGTCCCAGTCCGAAGCCATTCCGCTCATTTAACGGAAAGAAATAGCCCTGCCTAAACATAACGGTGAATCTGAAGATCTCCCATTCTCTATGCAAAACAATGGGGGATTCGCTCCAAAACAGGCAAATATAGGCAAGGTCTACAAGTTGTTTGCCTAACAGCTTATCAACTTGAAGATCCGGAGGGTAAGGAGATATCAGTAGGGACTTGGAAAGTGGAACACCTCATAGACTTCAACATTGGCGCTTAACGCCCGATTCCTCTATATATTTTCAATGTTTTCTAAATAAAGGTCAGCCACTAGAGCAACCGCTTAGGTCAATGCATGTAATAAAGGCCAGCCATTAGAGCAGCCGTTTAGTTTAAATTTTCAATAAAATATAGTATTAATTTATGCAAAGTTATTGTACAACTCTACGGATGCATACAATGAGTTAAATGTCAAGCCTACTCCTAAAAACGACACCAAAAACTCATTAAAAGCTCTTTATAAGACGGACTCGGAGTCCATACCCATGGCTCGAAGTTACTATAGCAATTTGCAATAAAGCAAGTTCAGAGTTCGCTTCGCCATTTGATATGCTTCTGCAATCCGTTAGGGCCTCAACAACAAGTTCGGAGTCCATACTCATGGCTCGATGTTACTTTAGCAACTTGCGACAAAGCAAGTCTTGAGTTCACTCACCATTCGATTTGCTCCTGCAACCTGTTAATACCAAACTAACAAATTCGGAATCCATACCTATGGCTCGGAGTTACTTTATCAACCTGCAACCAAGCACATTCAGAGTTCAACTCATCATTCGACCTGTTCCTGAAACTAGTTAAAATTTCTTAAACACAGATTAGAGGTGCAAAATCGTGAATTGCAGTTACTCCAATAAAACTTGTAAAAGCAACATTTGGAGTTCAACTCATCACTCGATGTGACTCACAATTTGTTAGAGGACTCGTACAGTAAGTTTGGAAAATAACTCTTTATCAGAGTTTCTCCTATAACCAGCTGAGTACAAGACATATAAGTTCTAAACTCCGACAAATATTACGCACATCGATAGTTCGTTAGCTATACACAACAAATTTGAGGCCTTATTCTTTAGCTATAAAGAACCAGTCGATGGCTCATCAATCTCAACTACAAGTTGCACAACAAGAATCAAACATACGAAAAGAATTCTTCAAATCACAGAACTATCGCAAATCTATGCAGTCAGATCCAGCGTCATTACAAATCTCATTACAACTGCAGAATTGCAATGAGTCTACATTTCATGCCTAAGAATCACTACCAAATGTCTTGCAAATATTGTACAACAAACTGTCCTGCAAGTCGTTCTTCCATCTACACACTAGATGGATGCTCCGCCTAAGAGACACAAACCTCTTCACAGGCTTCCTGCTAGTTAACAGTTCCCCAGGACCGCTTCAACTCTTGACGATAAAAATCAGGACAAGTCTTCCATAGGCGGGCAAACTCCAAGTCTTTCCTACCACCTTCACCTGAGTAAGCTCCAATTTCGTACTACATAACACGCTGCGCAAACGGACAGGTCCTAACTCCGTCAAGTGCAACATAGTGCGAACAAGTGCAAACTTGCCATACCGAGGTCGTCATTTGGTGTACACGACTACTTGTCAGTACAGAGAATAACAAAATTACTTCAACGCTTAACCAACACAAAGGAGTTCGCTTGACATCAAGAACACTTGGAATGAGCTCCGCCAAAAACTCGTTGACTCTAAACAACGAGTTCAACACTCTGCTTACCGCTCGAGCCTCATCAATAACTCGTTGACCCCAAACAACGAGTTGAACGCCTTGATCTTCGTACAGGCTCTATCAGCAACTCCCCTCCAAACAGCGAGTTCGATGCCATGGTTTCTGCTCGAGCCCCACCAATAACTCGTGGACTCCAAACAATGAGCTCAACAACTTGATTTCCGCTCAAGCTCCATCAACAACTCATTGACTCCAAATAACAAGTTCAGCGCATTGATCTCCGCATAGGCTCCATCACTAACTCGTTGCTCCAAACAACAAGTTTGATGTCCTGCTCTCCGCTCGAGCTCCATCAACAACTCGTCAGCTCAAACAACGAGTCAACGCTTTGCTCTCCGCTCGAGCTCCATTAACAACTTGTTCACTCCAAACGAGTTTAGCGCCCCGCTCTTCGCTCGAGCTCTTCCAACAACCCCTTATATTCATGTAGTAGGGTCGTCTCTCAACTCTGTCTCAGAGTTGCCTCCCAATACTTGTTGAGCGCAAATAACAAGTTCAACATTCAACTCCATCTTAGAGTTGTCTTCCCAAAACTTATTGGGCACAAACGGCAAGTTCAACATTCAACTCCGTCAAGCAAGCTCAACTTCCAACTCTGTCTTAAAGTTGTCTCCCAAAAATTTGCTGGCACAAACGGCAAGTTTAAACGACCACCCCGTTACAGAGTTGTCTCTCCAAACATGCTGATACAAATGGCAAGTTCAACGTTTAAATCTGTCAAACTTGTTGGGCACAAATAGCAAGTTCAACATTCAACTCTGTCACAGAGTTCTCTCCAAACTTGCTTGGCGCAAATGGCAAGTTCAACATCAACTCCATCATAGAGTTGTCTTCAAACTTGTTGGGCGCAGACAACAAGTTCAATGTTCAACTCTATCACAGAGTTCTCTCCAAACTTGCTGGGATCAAACAACAAGCTCTACATCAACTCCGTCCTAGAGTTGTCTTTACAAAATTTGTTGGGCACAAATAATAAGTTCAAACTTCCAACTCCTTCTCAGAGTTGTCTCTTAAAACTTGTTGGGATCAAATGGCAAACCCTACGTTCAACTTTGTCACAGATTTGTCTCCAAACTCGCCGGAGTCAAACGGTAGTTTCAACATCAACTCTGTCTGAGAGTTGCATCTCCACGAACTTGCTGAGCACAAACGGCAAGTTCAAACGACCAACTCTATATCAGAGTTACCTCTCCAAACTTGCTGTCGTAAACAACAAGTTCAACGTTTAACTCTGTCACAGAGTTGTCTCCAAACTCGTTTGGGACAAATGGTAGTTTCAACATCAACTCTGTCTGAGAGTTCCTCTCCACGAACTTGCTGAGCGCAAACGGCAAGTTCAAACGACCAATTCCATCGTAGAGTTGCCTCTCCACACTTGTTGGGCGCAAAATGGTTTCAACATTTAACTCCGTCACAGAGTTGTCTTCAAACTTGCTGAGCGCAAACATCAAGTTCAATGTTCAACTCCGTCATAGAATTCTCTCCAAACTTGTTGGAATCAAACATCAAGCTTTACATCAACTCCGTCCTAGAGTTGTCTCTACAAAACTTGTTGGGCGTGAACAGTAAGTTCAAACTTTCAACTCCATCTTGGAGTTGTCTCTCAAAACTTGTAGGGCGTAAATGGCAAGTTCAAGTTCAACTCCGTCACAGGGTTCTCTGTAAACTTGCTGGGATCAAACAGCAAGTTTAACATTCGACTCCGCCTCAGAGTTACATCTACAAAACTTGTCAGAATCAAATGGCAATATGTACGACCAACTCCGTCACCGGGTTGTCTCTACTAACTTGTTGGGACCAAACAATAAGCTCTACAAAAACTCAATCAAAGTGTTGCCTTTACTCACTTGACGGAATCAAACGGCAAGCTCTACGTTTAACTTCGTCCTAGAGCTGTCTCTACAAACTTGCCGGGATCAAACGACAAGCTCTATATCCAACTCCATCTTAGAGTTGTCTCTACAAACTTGCTAGGAGCAAACAACAAGTTTGAACTTTCAACTCCGTCACAGAATTGCCTTAGCAACTGCTCGTCTAGGTCAACTACTTACTCAAGATCCAACGATCAAAGCACTCAACTCCCAGACAGACGAAACACTCGTCCAACAACGAAATGCTCGAACGATAAAATAAGAAAACAACACAATGCTTGGTCGACGAAAAAGCGATTCAGCAGAACAGACGACGAGATGTTTGATCGACGAAACAAGCAAACAATGCAACGTTTGGTCAACAACAGATCAATTCGACGGAAAAGCAATAACTCATCATAAAGATTCAGTTGTCCTATGGACCAAAGGTTATGAAATAAAATGTTGTGTACACATATATCCACATGTGTGTATATTGATGAACACAATATTATTCACTTTTTAGAGCAATAATCTTAATATAATTAGACATTTAAAAGCTCTATATGTGGTATTTAACTCTTATTTTCTCTTTTTCATAGGAAACGGCTTATAACAGCAAAACGAAGCAGATTTAGGACTTCAAGGATAATACACAGCAAACTGCAGAGGATCAGTCGACTGGTTCCCCAACACAGGCGACTGGACGAGAGAAGCTGATTTTCCACAACTCTCGACACAGTCGACTCACTCCCAAAAGACAGTCGACTGGTCTGAACAATTATGAAATCTTCAGGAGTCTCGACTCAGTCGACTGGTTCGAAGATAAGTCGACTGATCTGCGGCGGAGTAAACAAATAAGATATTCGAAGATTCACCCAAATCTAATTTCAAATCTATTTAAATCCAGATCTTATGCAACGAATCAAATCTAGAGACTGGAAATTGGCAAAAGCACGTGGTGAACAGATAAGGAAGGAAAGAAGAAAAGAGAAAGACATAAATCATCAAATCAAGAAGATTTTGCCGAGAAAAAAAGGGGAAACCCTAATTCTCAGCGGTACTCTATAAATATCAGAAAAGATCATCTGTAACGGGGGGCATCTATCTCTTGGACACAACTTAATCTCGGAATTCCCAACCATCAAGTCATCAACCAGTGCTTCATTCCATCATCATCGAAGAAGGGGAAGAGGAGAACCAGTACTCGAAGGCAGTCGACTGTGTGACAGCCAGTCGACTCTATTGCCGGAATCCATTAGTTTATTTCTTCTCTCTTTATTCTTTGATGTTGATCATGTATTTGAACTTGTTAAGCAATAAAAGTATTATTATGTGGAACTAATTTCATAGTTGGGTAGATCGAAGCCGTAGTTATGTAGTGCTATGTTCTTTTGAATCCTTCTATTTTACTTATTGATTGAATCTAATTGAATTGATATAGATTGATAACAGTCAAACTTGTTCAGGAGTTATAAGTACAGTCGACTGAAGGTGAGAGGCAGTCGACTGCCATACAGAATCTGATATTATCAAGTTTGTGAGTTAGAAATCTGAATCTGTTATATGAGCATATTGAGACGACCCGTATCTCGTGCTCGTAACTTGTAACAAGGGAATCTTTAGGATTCTTGGTTCAATCAACTTAACGGATCTAGATCTGATACCAATTTCTAGAACTTTAAGTGTTTGTTCGTTTCCACTGTTCTTATGCTTTTGTTAAGTATAACTTAGTAGATACCATGCTAAAATACTTAGGGGAAGAAACGAATTAGAGTAGATACCATGCCTAATTCTTGGCTTAGGGAAACAATACTTTAAGGAGTAGATACCATGCCCTTGAAGTGAACAAACATGAGTAATTAGAAGTAAATTCAGAAGGCAACTTAGCATTACTAACTATTGGTGGAGATCAACAACCCAACTATTCAAGAGATATTTGTGATTCAACACCTCTCATCTTAGTTTTAATCTTTTAGTTCTTTTAGAATATTACAACAACTCTTATTCATTTTTATTATTAGTTTTATTGATTAGTAAGTTGAAATCTACAATCTCTGTGGGATCGACCCTTGCTATTACTACGATTCTATAAACGATTCGTGCACTTGCGAGGTTTTATAATTTGTGTCTAGTTGTATCTATTTAATTAGGTATCTAGAATCTAACAACATATATATATATATAGAATTATATGCACGCACAAGAAAATCCTAAACCCTTCTCCACTTCAAACCCAGCAAGCTTCAAAACCCTCCTCTCAAAACTCAAATTACTCCCTCTCCTAACAACAAGAGCTTCGAAAGACTGTGACACAACAACAACCCAAAGCTTCAAGGAAAGAGATGAACAAATTCTTGCTACTTAGCACGCTCAAGATGATTTATTTCCTACCTTGGCTACCGCAACTTCGAAATCCACTTCTCCAAGATCCAAATTTCCTAGACTCCAACAGTAAGAATTGGAGGTTCAGGCTCAAAAGAGAAGAGACAACTTGAGTTTTGCATTAGGGAATATGGTTGGGTCTCCAATCCAAACCCCGCATACCCGAAACCCATAAACGTAATACAAAAAACCAACTTTGAAAACTAAAACCGAATGCGGGTATGAACTCCAAACCTGAGAACCCAAAACCAATTCCTTCAAAACATCATCTTCTCCAAAATTCGACTTAATAAACCCAACTCCAAAAAGCCTCGAAGCTCCATCCACCAAGTTGCAGCACACCCAAATTCCATAGCTCGGTGATGAGGAGCCTCATAGCTCGACAAAATGTGTAGCTTGGCAAGGGAGTAGCTTGACGGCAAGGGCTCATAGATCGACCGAATAGTAGCCAGATGGCAACTCCACAGCTCGACGAGAAGATGAGGCTCCATAGCTCAACGAGAGCATAGATCGATGGAGGCGGTTATAGCTCGACGGGGTAGCTCGACAACGAAGCTCCACAGTTCGACGATGAACAGAGCTTCATAGCTCAGCGAGATAATCCCATAGCTCGACAAACTCCAACTCGACCCATAGCTCGACTGGATGAAGTAGCTCGGTGACAACGACATCCTGAGTAGGTCGATAACCAAAACTCTGGAAACAGAGCATAGATCGACAGTGAAGCCTCATAGCTCGACGACAAGGATCAGAGCCCAATGATATGAACATAGCTCGACGAAATAGATCCTCATAGCTCAATGACACTTCGAAAGCTCCTTAGCTCGACCGATGAGCCCCGTCGTTTGATCACCTCCATAGCTCGATGGCTTTAAGAGCTTCATAGGTCGACAACTCGCTCATAGCTCGACAGCAACAAGCTTCATTGCTCGGCAAGATAATCCCACATAGCTCGACAACTCCAATTTGACACATAGCTCGGCAATGCCGGTAGCTCGACGAGAAGGAGGAGCCCATAGCTCGACGACGAAGTCATGCCATAACTCGACCAAGTTCAAATGCCCATAGCTTAACGAAATTGTCGGTCGAGCTAGCTAGGGGGTCTCCATGAGCAGTCGCTGGCCTTTGGATCACCCCGCGATTCGCACTTCAATGCACTCGATGCTCGAGATTGTGCCACATCATCTCCATTGATCCGCTCTCATATCCACCGCTTGATCTCACTCAGCGAGTGAGCCAAACAATGATGAGCGATCCAGATCGCTCCACATCGTCTGCCCCTTCCGCTCTCTTCCCAAATGCATCAGCGGGCGAGCACATAGCTGATGGACACCCCTGATATCGCCATGTCACCCCCTCATCAGATCCTTCTCATCACGGCTACTCAAGCGCTTCAGCGCATGAGCCCAGCTGTGATCAACAACCCCGATCTCTTTAACAAGCGTGCAGGTATTTCATTTCTAATTTGAAAAATTAATTAAAAAATCCAAAAAAAAATTATTTAAATTTGGAAAATTTATTAAAATTTTCAAAAATAATTTAAAATTTGGTTTATTAATTAAAAATTTGAAATAATGATTTTAAAATTGGGGGAGATTATTATAAAAAATATAGAAAAATTCGGAAAAATCCGAAAAAATATGGAAAATTCCAGGAAAAACCAGAAAAATATTCGCCATCTTCAGCAGCATCTGATCAGTTCCAAGTATCTCCAATAGGCCCTAAAAGCTAAGATTGTATTCCATGATCCAAAAATAAGGTGAGCTATTTCTCGAAAGCCAAGAAAATTGTCTCCAGGAGTGGGGGGCTTATGATAATGGTAGAAATCACAGCAAATCAAGGTCGTATGATTTCAACATAGATCTCAAAGCTTATATAGGTAGATTAGTCATAACGGGCCTTTTTAACTGGTCCGAGCCTTCTTCAGACTCTTCTACAAGACATGTGCCACTTTCAAGTTCATTAAAAGTGACAAGTTAGACCCACTAAGAGAGACACATAGTCCATAAGGACTGTTAGTCAAATCTCTTATCCCAAACAAGAGAGCTTATCTCTTGAGGGGGAGATTCAAATAGGAGATAAGGAATTCATAACCGATCTAATGGATTCATGTCAATCTCCTGTACTGTTTCTCGGACTTATAAATACCCTCCACCCTCCACAGTCAGAAAATAATTGGTAATTTCTTTCTCAAGCTCTCTTTCTCTTTCTCGTTCTAACTTGAGTGTCGGAGGTTCTGTCGCCGGGACCACCCCCGGTGTTTCAGGCCCCGGTGTTTCAGGTTTTTGTAGGTCCATCGGTCGCGTCAACAACCGTCGGATTTAGATCACGGTGTTCAATTAATGATCCAGATCCACTCTCAGGAGGTTCAACCACTTTTCACGGTAACGATCAAATGTCAGATTTTTAGTAGTTTGCATCAAATATTAACTCACTATCTGTTTACTCCCACATAAAATAAGCTGCAACAACATCCGAGACTTTGTTTGTAATCTGAGACTCTGACTCTTTAGCCAGGTATGACTCGGAGAACCCTTCCTTCAATTTCTCCTCATATTGTTTTTTCACAAGTTCCTTTACCTCCTCCCTTAGTTCCCTTGCATATCACATGGTTCTCTACCTGCCATTTTTCGCAATGCAATACTATTTAGTTATCGAACGTATGTCCAGAAATAGTGAAACAGAAATGACTCATTTCTACTTACCCAAAAGAATCACCAGTTAGCACAAGCCTCGTGCAGCTGTGACAATGTTTCTTCCCTCTATCCATTCAGCTCGTCCAGACCGATTAGTTGGATCCCCATCTGTATCTCTTCAAAATATACAACAGAATGAACTGCAAATACTATGATCAAAGAGTCACCCAAAAAGCTACATTTATAGTACTACACTACTAGTCATGATCTGCTCCTTGTTTTCCAAAAAAGGCATTATATTCATAAAATGGGGTTCAAGTATAATTAACCAATGCATGTTATACTGGATTTTATATTCCCATTGCTTTGTTTTGGTTCTAAGCTTTCCTTGTTCCCTGATAATTGTTTTTTAGATATTATATTAGGTATTATATTATGAGAGAGATTAGTTTAGTTCCACATTGATTATGTATCAGTTTGGTATTTCCTTCTCTCCTATATATAGGAGATACATTGTACAGTTTATTTAATAATTCAATAATATATAATAAATCCAATAATTCTACCATGGTATCACAGCCTATAGTCCTATAAGGCCATACTAATTTGATCCTCGTTATCGAGGTCCACCTCCCAACATCTCTTTCGATTAAGTTTTCAAAATTCTAGTCGTCATCAAACAACAAGATCCGAGTCTGTGTGAGATCGAAAAGAGTAGTTCCAGATCTAGATCTGATCTGCGGAGGTCTTCCATTGGGTGTGATTTGTTGTCCCGTGTTCCGCTCAAAGGATGTGATCGTTTGGTGCTACTGTGTGAATCAGATCCGACCAACAAGGAGTTTCATTGGTTTCAACTTGATGTTTGGTGTTGGCCTCGGGATAGGATCGCTTGCTGTTGTTGCTGTGTGAACCAAATCCCACCAACTAAGAAACCCATCGGGTGAAATTGGTGTTTGGTATTTAATGACTCAAGCCCCACCCACGTGCTGATCTACATGGAGTTTGGTTGACTCTTGCTTGTTGGATCCATTTCCACACCGAAACCCTATCCCAAACCTTTTTTCTGTTTTCAAATTCAAATAATAATAATAATAATAATAATAATAATAATAATAATAATCTTGCAGGTCCTTCAGCTTCTACAGTGTTAATCGGCAAACTCATGTCGGGTTTGAGAGGGAGAACTATCAACATCATCACAGTTCTCAGTTCAAGGACAATTCTCGAACTTGTTAGGGGTGCCACTTTCTTCCACAACATAAGACAATTCTCAAGTCATGGGTGAGATCCCAACATGCGTCAATAGTGTGCCACTTCCTTCCATAACATACGACAATTCTCAAGTCAGGGGTTAAATCCCAACATGCGCCTTCCCTGCACCATCTACTTGAGCATCGTTCCTGCATCACTGTTTGTTTTCCCTGTCACATCAACTCATTCAATATTCCAAACTCATGCATCGTTCCTGCATCACTGTTTGCTGTCCCTGTCACATCAACATCGTCAATATTCCAAACTCATGCTGCTTGAACCAACTTGAGTTTGAGAGGGGATGTTAGATATTATATCAGGCTAGGAATCACGGATACTCTCCCGGGGATGCATATCTCGTACCGAATACATATCCGGTGGGATACTCGCCAGATACTCGCCGGATACTTACCGGATACGTATCCCAACAATTATTTTTTAAAACAAGAAAAAAAAGATCGGATACTTTGGGGATATCTCGGATACATCGGGATACTCTTGGATACTATATATATATATATATATATATATATATATATATATAGAGTCCCCTTCGGTTGCACACTACTTTTGGTGAGCACTCCGTGAGCACTCATGAACTAGAGACCCTATAAAAAATCCGAACCGCTCATATTGTTCTATATGCCTTAGATAGCCTAACAATAAAAAATCAAGTAATTTGAAGTTTATTTGCCCATCCATCAAGCTGTTAGAATTTTCAGCCATACAATTTTGTGATGATGTAAATCATGGGCAAATGAACTTCAAATTAATTGAATTTTTATTGTTAGGCTATCTAAGGCATATAGAACGATATGAGCGGTTCGGATTTTTCATACGGTCTCCAGTTCGTGAGTGCTCACGGAGTGCTCACCAAAATAGTGTGCAACCGAAGATTTCTCTCTCTCTCTCTCTATATATATATATATATAGTTCCCTTCGGTTGCACACTACTTTTGGTGAGCACTCCGTAAGCACTAATGAAAGAAAGACCCTATGAAAAATCCGAACCGCTCATATTGTTCTATATGCCTAAGATAGCCTAACAATAAAAAATCAAGTAATTTGAAATTCATTTGCCCATCCATCATGCTGTTAGAATTTTCAACCATACAATTTTGTGATGATGTAAATCATGGACAAATGAATTTCAAATTAATTGATTTTTTATTGTTAGGCTATCTTAGGTATATAGAATAATATGAGCGGTTCAGATTTGTCATAGGTGCTCTATTTCGTGAGTGCTCACGGAGTGCTCACCAAAGTAGTGTGCAACCAAAGATTTCTCTCTCTCTCTCTCTATATATATATAGGGAGCCCTTCCGTTGTGCACCACATATGGTGCACACGGCGTGTGCACTCGGCCTTCGGGAGTTCATATCGACGATCTGAACCGTTCACATTGATCTACACATCTAAATTAGTCTAAACATGTAAAATCAAATCATTTGAAATTCATTTACCCATCCATTGAAGTGTTACAAAATTGTATGGCTGAAAATCATTGTTTTTTATAGTCACATGATGGATGGGCAAATGAATTTCAAATGATTTGATTTTACATATTTAGACTAATTTAGATGTGTAGATCAATGCGAACGGTTTGGATCGTCGATACGAAGGCGGGAAGGCCGAATGCACACGGAGGGGTAGTGCACAACAGAAGGTTTTCCCATATATATATATATATATATATATATATATATATATAGTCTACTATTCTCTTCGTCTTCTCCTTTCAAATCCTAATTTCATTTGATTAGAAGATATTATTTTGTTTCATTTGATTAAAACACGTCAAAAAAATTATAGATGTAGGATGTAGTTCTTGCTATTATTTTGGTTGATTGACTACTTGTATTAATGTATAAATTGATGCATCTTTATTTGCTCTAGTGTTTGAATGTTAGTTTTCTTTAAGATGATAGATATAGGACAATATGATGTATTGAAGGGTCTTGGTTGGTTCATGGTTATAATTTATGAAGTTATGATAAATGTAGTTATGATACTGATACTATTGAATATGTTTAAGACTAGCCTACTTTTATTTGAACATTTCGGTCATGTAATATTGGTATTGGTGTTGTTGAAAACTTGGAATGATCCATTAATATGTTTTGTTTGACATTGGCTTGTATTAATTTTAATTATCATGTTCTTGTTTCTTATTTTTTCATGTTCGTATTGAATTGAATATTTTAGTTTACTATTTATATATCTACTAGGTTTGCCCGTGGACACGTGCCTATAGCATATAAAAAGCCCTGTAAAAAGTTAAATATATGCACATCTTCGTGAAGAATTATTAAATAGAAGTGTATTTGGCAGTAGACATTGATGTAATCTGAATTAAGTTATTTATTGGTTTATATCTTGCAGGATCATTTGTCAAGAGCTCGAGATTTAAAAGGAGTACTGTAAATCTACAACAATAGTGGATCGAAATCACTTGTTATGTGTGACTTAAACATAAGTAGAAATTCAGTTACTAATGCAGTTATCGCCTCAAACTGCATGAGTTAATTTCTCATTGTCATATTTTCATATAGTTAGCCATGTATGATTTTAAAAGAGGTTAAAAAGAGAGAAAGAGTGAGAGAAAAAAAAAAGCTTGTTGTGATGTACAATTACATCTCCATATTAATATATCTAGTATCCATATAATGGAGAGCCTACTGCAAATTTGATCTGAAACATGTTTGTTAGCCCCAATTTTTTATAGATTTCAGTGTATGTGATATTTTACATGTATCTCTTTTTCAATCTATAACTTACATTATCTCTCACACAAAACACATAAGCCCAATTATCAGGCATTTTAAACATTAAGAGAACATGAAAACTGCAGATGGATTGACGACTAAACCTGCCAAAAATCACAATCAAGGATAACATATTATTATAATGAAAAATGAATCAATCAAGTCAAAACCAATGGTCATTTCTATTCTAGAATACTAATATAAATTTTAGTAAAAAATTCGACAGAATCTCCCTTAAAATATTAGTCTTTTTACAGCAATTCCTTACGAAATTTTGCTAACAATTAAAAATATAACATCACAGACAGTTAATATCAATCCTCCCAGGAAAATCCAAGCAACATCACACAAGCATCATATATATAAGGCTCTGGGGGCAAAAATCTTCATATAATGCAATATACAAAATAAAAATCAAGATTTCGTTTGAAAAGTAATGAATTTTTAAAAAAACCTTTGAAAAACCACACACAAAACCCAATACTCCACAACTTTGCGGGTACAGGTTTTAACATCACTATATTATATCATCATCATATACAGATACTTACATCATATCTCAAATACTAAATATTATACAGATTTACATAATCTCTCATTCTACATAACTTAAGTGAACAAAATATACAATTAATACATCATCCACCAACCCTACTACCAAAAAAAAGATTACATGGTTGTTACAATAGGGGTCAAACACAATGCTTGGAGTCTTCAATATGGTAAGAAACAGTGAGCCTAAATAAAAAGTAAGAGTTTTGCAAGAATCAGTCAAAATCAATGATAATTAAAGAAAGAAACAGTAAGAGTTAGTAGGAAAATTTATTTTCAAATCAATACCTTTCAAACTGGATGATGTACAAAAGAGACTGCTTTCAAACTCGATGGTTTCAACCCAACATGTTCTTCATCACCCTACCAAAAGTTAAAGTATCAATATGTACATAACGGTTCTGAGTGTAGACGACAATCTGGCAATCAGTAAGAATTATTAAATTAGCGGCAAAAATAGGATGTAGTTGCAGTAAATTTGAGGGCCATGTGAAGAACATAAAAGAAACAAAATTTTGATCTAATAAGAAAGAGTTGTAGATGTCATAAAAAAAAGAAACTTACATGGCCATATATAGTGATGTTATCCATTGCGGTTGTTTAATTCTGATGAAGGACTTGATCTGTATATAAAGGAGGGGAAATTACTTACATTATCTAAAATCTAACTTTGACGTTCTAATCACTTTAACAAACTAATCAATAACTTACATTAGCTAAAATCTAACAGATAATTTGGATAGCGAGTAGATGATCCAATTTTAAGCTAAATGAATAAATTACTTACATTAGCACGTTTATTGAAGATTCAGACATAGGAGTTTAACTCTATTCAACATAATGTCACTCTAGTAATATAGTGAAATCGGCATAATTTACGAATGATCTTCATCAGGCATCAACACAAACTCTCAGTCTCAGATATTCTATTATCTCCACATCAATTATTCATGTTAATCACAATTTCTGTAACTTGCAATTAAAATCTCAGCATCACTTCAATTCCACTGTATTCTTTTGGATTCTCATACAACATTTGCACTGCAAATTTGATTAGACTAGTTAAGAATCTCAGGATGGCAGATTATCATGTTTTTTTATGTAGAAGCTATTCTTGATTTCTTTAACAAATAAAATGCAACATAAAGTGACATCTTCTTGACTATATCGACTAAGTTTGATCATAACTAAAGGTATAGCATTCATAATTTTTGGTTGAATATGAAACTAGTATCAATATGGACATAAACTTTTGTATTAAAGTTATGTATTCAACTTCTAGAACACAATTATTTGAAATCTAACTCATCTTCTATATTCAACTTCTGTATTCAATTATTCAACTTTTGTATTCAACTTCTATGTATTCAACTCATCAACGAACTAATCAAGTTCTGTATTCAACTTCTATGTAATAAATCTAACTCATCACAGACAAAGAAAGAATGAATCAACTTCTACAAAGTATTACGAAAAAATTGTACAACACAGTGCAGTGTTGAACAACCTACTAACTTGATCTCCAAATCTAACTCATCAACATTCAACTAATCATTTTCAAAATGAAGAAACAACATACCTCGGAATCCTGCGAGTCTGCGACTTTGCGAAATCATGAATCCTCCCTCATCGAAATCAATGGCGAAAACACCTATAGAATTTGAAATGACCAAAACTTTATCGTCCAAAATTAAACTTTAGATAGAGACTAAAGTAAAACTTTATAGTAAAATTTTGAAATAATGTACGCAATCATCAAGGAGGCCAGTGTTTGTGATATCTACTACACTGGCCTCCTTGATGACTGGGGGAATCCCAAACACTGGCCTCCTAGTGTCTCAACCATTTATTTGATATCACATGTACCTATAGGTATATGATTTAATCATATAGGTAGAATGTACCGCCTTTTTGCATGTGACTTGGTATGAATACTAACATTGACAAAGGTAGTAGAAGTTTTCCATATTTTTTACTTTCTTTGTGTGCTATTATTATCTGTTTTACACGTAAAAGGGTATGGCAAGTGAACTTTAAGTCTTTAACATGATACCTTTAATAGTGATTAGATTTCACTATGAAAACATGTTATCAGAACTTTAAGTCTTTAACAACAAACCATTGTGCATACCCATAGTTCTTCTTTTGAGGGCGATTGTGATTTCTCTTGTTACGACCAGTGCCATTCTGATATGCTCCAAACTCATTCAAAATCAAAACAGATGGATTCACTGCTATATACAGACATCAAAGTTAATATCATACACTTAACAAATAAAAAGTTGAGTAATATCTGATATAGCTATGTAAAAATATAAAAAATACTTAACCAACATATTACTAATTGAATAAGTGTTACTCCTTCCAGATCCAGATGTGTGTAGGTATGGCACCATTATAGGGTTCACTGCCACGTCTAAATTCAGTGCAACAACAAAAAAATAAAAATCAATAATATACTTTGAATCAATGCTATTAAAAGAACCTACAAATCTTGTGATCAAATAATTCTGAAATGTACATTACTTCTGTTTGAAAAATAAGAAGAAGACCCTTCAGCCAAATTCTTAACAATATTAAGGAACCTCTTTTGGAAATCATAAATAGACATTTCCAGCTCTTTAAGCTGCAGGAGATTGAGCTCATCAATGTTTTCAGCCATTTGAGCATGCCGATTGTCTTCCACAATCTCTTCCAAATTTTTATTAACCATCTCCTTCTGTTGTTTTATAGTATCCATTTGATTAGAGAGCTCCATGCAATGATTATTCAAGCCCTGGATCACACTCGAGCAGTGATGCTCGTTGGTGGCAGGATGAAACAAACCAAAAGAGAGAAACCTATCTGCCACTGGATTAACTGATAGGCTACCAAATGAATAGGGACAACTGGTAGGGGACTTCATCATAATAGCCACTTTAGCCCCACAAAGCATGGCAAGCTCGCTGGCCTTTGAGAGAATACCTTCCTTGCGTTTTGTGAAGCACACAAAGCGTGCAACTTCATTTTCCAACCTTTTTAACAGTGAGGATGTTTCCACTTCAAAATAACATATAGATCAACTTAGTACAACTAATTAAGTTGTATTTAATGTGAAATAATCGACTATGTTACCAAAAATAAACATTTCTGTCATAGATATATGCTTTACCTGTTAAGTAATTTAGTGGATTTGATTGCAAGTAATTTTCTAATATGCTTCCTTAGTGGATTTGATTGCATGTAAATTTCATGTGTATGATCATAATTATACATATAAGTATCGACAATTTAAATCACATTTAGGATATATCTTTTCATTTGATATGATACCTTGATATTTGCTCAATTTCACAAACATATTCAGATATTCTCAACATCTGACAAAAGTTATGCGGTACAGTACCAATATATCCTACAATTAGAATATTCACATACATTCCAGTCAAAGTAATAATCTTAATCACAATAGGCACAAACAAACAAAAATTCATGACATAGATCTTCCTCCAAGTGAAAACAACAAAAATTAAACTCAAATGTAGCTACCTTTACCATTCAAGCACAAATTGCCCACAACTTAATACAACAACTTTATACTATATAGACATTTCCCATTATTATGTTAGATTTGAGTTTATTATGTTAGATTTCATTTGCAAGTTCAGGGATAATGAAATTGGTCATTTAAGTTTTTATTGTATTTATTATTATTTTAAATCTTGGTATTAATCTTTTATTTCGTATGATTCATAATGCATAATGCATCTACAGCTCGAGTACTTGTCTCCTACTCATTTTCCGCCTTTCACAAATCATAATGGTCTGCATCTACAGGATGTTTGCTTGTTTTGACATGTATTTCTCATCCGACTGCTATTAAGCAATGCAGATCATGATTTGGAGTTGTGCACTAGAGTTGTGCACGACGATCACAACTACTGTACCCTTAAATCTTTAGTTGTTGTGCTCTCAGTAATTCATGATTGCACTCTTCAATTTGATTGCATGCTATTCTCTTGGTATGCCGAATGGACAGGTTTGCAAACAAAAATCAGTATGTAGAAAAATTTACAGAAGTTTACGTGCAAAGTATGTACTTATCTTTATTTTTAATAAGTCTTCAATGGTGTCACCCTTGAGTGAGTTCACTGCATTGATACAAAAGTTTGGTGGTTAGACATGTTGATTGTTGAAAGTTACTGATAATAATTTGTGCATAAGTAACATCCTTTTATAACAGCAAAAGTAGTGACATTGTTTCAGTTAGGCAATAAAATTAGAATATGATTATCTTTGGTTTTGTATCAGTAACTCTTCAATCTCTCAAAGCAATCCTGATCTAATCTTTCTTTGTTTTTACTTGAGAAACCGAACAACCAGAGAATAGATTACCCCTCATTCACTGAGAGAAATGAAAGAGAAGTGCAAGGTCCTCAATAAGAGGTAAAAATAAAACTTCTAAGGTGCATCTAGATATACATGTAAAGTGAACCAAAATACAGTGAAATAGTTCCTACTATGTTGCCAACTGGAGATAGAGTCAACCCCATGGAAGATAACTGATCTTAGTTTTTGTCCACTATTAATTTCGTTTTAAATAGCAGCAGCATTACTTCAGATGAACAAATACATTATGAAATTGATTTTAGCTTACTATCAGTAACTTTCATTCTCTCATACATGTCCTGACTCCTGATCTGCTTTTCATTCACTTTTAATATACGAAGGAGCCTCCTCCCTTTCAGTAATATACAATAGAAATTGAGCAAGGCATTTCTATATGCCATATTCTTGTGAATTATCAAGTAATTTACCTAGCATATGCACTTGGAAAGTGTTTGCACTCTCCTCTCATCAGGCAGGAATTGCAATTTGGCTTGCTCTTTGTACAGAAAACCTGCAGGAATAAATTCATTGCACACACTTATATTAGCTTCTAGGTGAAACAAACAGTACATGATCACTTAAAGATATATACGCATAATCAGCTCATTGAGAAAAAGTAATTAACTGGTAGTGTAGCTCATACCTATGAAGAAAACAAAAAAATAAGATTCTTCAAGTTAAATGATGATCTTTCTTTTTTGGCATCAAAGATAGCAAAGGCCATTGTGTTTCATTAATGAGGAATAACAAAGCAAGAGCTAAATAATGGTTCACATGTATAATTATCTTTATTTTTATATTTTAGCAGTATATCTATAAGAATGAGTAGCTTATTCGAAGTAAGGTTAGAGTGTACATACAACGTGGGATGATCAAGCTTGCACAACCGAGGCCATATGTACTTCTGAATTGTCTCCAGTATGCGGTACCTTCATAGATGAATAATAAAAGGATTGAGATTGCATGTAAATTTCATGTGTATGATCATAATTATACATATAAGTATCGAAAATTTAAGTCACATTTAGGATATATCTTTTCATTTGATATGATACCTTGATATTTGCTCAATTTCACAAACATATTCAGATATTCTCAACATCTGACAAAAGTTATGCGGTACAGTAGCAATATCCTACAATTAGAATATTCACTCATACATTCCAGTCAATTAAATATGGTATATTTTTGACAATTTTGGTTCGTGTGCATAAGTTAATCTTAGTTAACGTTATGTAGATGATGTTCTTTGATACTTCCTTTGTCTTGCCGAACGAAGTGATAGATAACTTTTTATGTTTTCGTGGGCGGCCTAAAAATGAGTGTTATTTGCCATTACTCACCCCAAATATCTAATATTAAGGTTTGCTCCTCTGATAAATTAACACTCATTACGTGCTTCTTAACTGCATCGTTCCAAATCCGTTTAGGTCTATCTCTAATCTTTTCTCTATCTTGTAAGGTGTTGTTTTTGGAGCCACATCATATGTAATCGTATTGTCGCTCCTCTTACAAAAGTTGGCTTATTCAAATTGACATGTAATAGGTGTATTAGGAGACATATTTGGAAGTTACTAAACCTAAAAAAAACAAACAAAACTGTCCCCCTAATCTTTCCCTATATAAATTACCTTCTCAATTAACCTAAACCCTACAATAATTCCTCTTTTTAACCCAAAACGCCAAATGTATGTGAGATTTTAGGGTTTTCAACCATAAAGGACGAAGCTTCCTAGACTAATTGATGATAAAAAACAGAAACCGTAACAAAATTGATACTAAAATTGATGAAATTAAATATAAATTACCTTATAAACTTTTGCCTCAAAATTTGTGATGGTTCTCTTGGATTTGAGATTGAGTGAGAGAGAGAGAGAGAGAAGGGTCTTCGGGTGTATGATCGGAAGCAAAAGATCGGCCTGGGACAATGCGCGAGGCGGCTGGGAGGCGACGGGCTTGGGGCGGGCTGCGTGGGAGGTAGACGGGAGGTGAGCGGGGTGAGGTGGCTTAGAGGTGAGCAGCGTTAGGGGCGGGATTTGGGGAAGATGGAGAGACACACACACACAGAGAGAGAGAGAGAGGGAGAGAGAGAGAGAGAGAGAGAGAGAGAGAGGTGGAAGAGAGAGAGGGGGGTTCGGGAAAAGAGAGAGAGAGAGAGAGAGAGAGAGAGAGAGAGAGAGCGGTGGAAGAGGGAGAGAGGGGGGGGGGGATTTGAATTTGAATTTTGGGGTTTGAAATTTTGGAGGGAAAATGTGTATTGTGAGAATGAATTTGGACCATTGATTTTTTTCAAATTGAATGAGAGCCGCTTGATAGCTTTCTTTGTGTTTTATAATATAGATAATATTAATTTTATTGATTATTTTAATTTTGCGTATCCTAACGTACCTGTATCCTAGTTTTTGAGAAATCGGCGTATCCACATACCGGATACGTACCGTATCGGATACACGTACCCGTATCCGTGCTTCATAGATATTAGGTATTATATTATGAGAGAGATTAGTTTAGTCCCACATTGATTATGTATCAGTTTAGTATTCCCTTCTCTCCTATATAAGAGACACATTGTACTCAGTTTATTCAATAATTCAATAATTTTATCAGTGTTTGGTATTAAATTCATAGAAAATGGATTTCCTATTCAAAAACAACTCTTCATATCCTATTGAGGATAAGGCTGCTGTGATTCCTTGTATTCAGGTGGGCGGAGTTAAATTATATTGACAAAAATACGTGTATGTGTTCCCACCTGGTGCTGAATGCAGAGCTGAAGGACAGCCCAACTTGGATTTTACGAAAGAGATGATTGGAAGATCTTGGGATGGATGTTCATTCACCTGTGAGACTCTCGAACTCTGAAGTCAACCGGTGAAGTATGCTATGAATTTTACTAAGGCTGGCAACGGGCCGGGTTTGGGACAGACTTATACAAGCCCAAGCCCGAGCCCGAAATTGTTATTAAGGTCTAAGCCCGGCCCGAATTTGGGTGGGTTGGGCAGCAAACTTGAAGCCCAGACCCGGGTCCGAATTAAATCCAAAAGCCCGAGCCTGACCCTATTTCTTAACAAATAAATGAAAATGAAAAAAAACTAAAATACATACTATAATAGGAGTCAAGAGCGGCGGCGGCGGAGGCGGCGGGAACGGCGGAGTAGTGGCATCTGCGGCAGCAGAGGCAGCAGATGGAAGGGGGCGACGGCGGCGGATGAAGTGTGGCAGCGGCCGGAACAGCTGAGAATGCGGGAGTAGTGGCAGCGGCTTCGTCTGCGACAATGGGAGCAACGGCTTCGTCTGCGACAATGGGAGCAGCGACTTCATCTGCGACAATGGGAGCAGTGGCAGCAGATAGGTCGGGGTGGATCTGGGAAGTGGAGGAGAAAGAAAGAGGGGATGGAATCGCTGGATCTGGAAAGTTGAGGAGAGGAAATAAAGGGTTGAAATGAGGAGAGAGAAAGAGTGGGAAATAATTATAGTTGGAAGAGTATGAGGTAAGATATGCCTGAGGTGTATGATAGGATTAAGAGTGTTGTTTTCAATTAATGTGCAGTCGGGTCGGGTTTGGGTCGGACCTATATAAACCCGAACCTGGCCCGAAAATTAATTCGGGCTCAACTTTTAAGCCCGAGTCCGAAATTGTACAAAATTTTCAGGCCCATAAGGTGTTAAAATCAGATCGGACTTGATCGGGCTCGGGTCGGGTCCGGGTCAATTGCCAGCCTTAAATTTTACTCAAAGGATCAAACTTTCCATTTTTGGTTGACTTAGTTAGATTTTCTTTGTTTTCATTTAAATTATTTCTTTGTATTTCTGTTTTTAATTCCTTAGGTTGTAATTGGACCGTATTGAAGAGGTTCCTGAATAGTGTTGTAAGCAAAACCAAATTGTGATGAGTGAATTTCCAGAAACCTAATTCCCCAATACCGATCGGATCAAACCGAATCTACAGTAACTAGGCATATTGTCCATTTTGTAGTGATAGTTTCATTACTGATTTTTTTTATATGCCAAATTTTGAAACTATTTGCACTTATAGGACAGTTGCCAAAGTATTTGTGCTCATGGACTCAACAACTAAACTCGCCGTTCCCAACGGCGAGTTTAGTTGTTTCATCTTCGCCGTTGGAACACGGCATGTTTAGTGCTAATTTTTAGTTCAAAATTTTCAAAGAAGACTCTTCGTTCCCAACGGCGAGGACATTTATACTAGACTTGCTGTTGGGAACAACGAGTTTAGTTCAAAATTTTCTATGAAGACTCGTTGTTCCTAACGGCAAAGACATTTACACTATACTCGTTATTGGGAATGACTAGTTTAGTTCAAAAAAAATTCTATGGAGTTTTTTTTGAAAATTCACTAAGTCCAACAGAATGTTTCATTCTCTGTAAAAATTTCTACATTCTCGCCGTTCTCAACAACGAGTCAAATATAAATGTCCTCGTCGTTGGGAACAGTGAGTCTTTTTTGAAAATTTTGAACTAAACTTGTTGTTCCCAATAGCGAGTTTAGTATAAATGTCCTCGCCATTGGGAACAACGAGTCTTCATTGAAAATTTAGAATTGGACTCACCGCAGGGAACGACAAGTTTTTCAAAAGAATAGTACTAAACTCGTCGTGTTCCAACAACGAGCATGAAACAACTAAACTTGCCATTGGGAACGGCGAGTTTAGTTGTTGAGTTCATGAGCGCAAATATTTTGGCAACTGTCCTCTTTCTGCAAATAGTTTTGAAAAGTGTCTTATAAAAAAAAATTCAAAGTATTAGGCCTTGATAAAATTCACATTGTGCTAAGAAAATTAAATGCATTTGTAATGCACGAGTTTTAATGTTGTTAGGAAGTTTTGGCTTAACAAATAGTAGGTCGGTACACACGCTTCTGTTGGTCTTCCAATATTAGAAGTCTAAAATTTTGTTCTTATTATACTATATATTATACTAATGGGTCTACCCCTTCCTCTATTTTAAATAGAGAAATGAGAGCAAAGGTAGGATTTTCCCATCTAAATTAACACATGCAGTCTGCACGTTTTTATAAAAGAAGAAAAAACAATAACAAAAACCTCAAACCCTTTCACTCACAATCTCTTCGTCTCCTACTCAAAATCGAAATCCCACTCAACCCATGTCGCACACCGCTGCTAGCCCCCCCCCCCCCCCCCACCCCCCCCCCCCCCCCCCCCCGCGAAAAAAAAAAGAAAAAAAAAACCCAACTTCAAGCAACGGTTAGTAGCGCCCCCCCCCCCCCCCCCCCCCCCAAAAAAAAAAGAAAAAAAAACCCAACTTCAAGCAACGGTTAGTAGCGGTGTTCGGCGTGGGTTCAGTGGGATTTGGATTTTAAGAGGGAGATGAAGAGATCGTGGGTGAGAGGGTTTGGGGCTTTTGTTATTTTTTTCTTTAATAAAAACTTACGGACTGCACATGTTAATTTAGACCGCTCCCTAACGCCGCACAATGCCTACTCATGTCGCATGCTACTTGCTGCCCACTCACACCGCATGTCGCTCGTTGCCCACTCATGCCGCACTCTCTCTCCATGCTGCTCGCCGCCCACTCAAAAACAGAATTTAACAAACCCTCAATTTCTAGGGTTTCATTTAATCCGTTACTTTTTTCCCATTGCTTTAAGATTCAGGTTGCTTTGCCCATTCTCCCGCTAACCATGAAGCGGATCAGCGAAGCGTACGACGCCACCGCCGAAAAGTCCAACCTCACCGTCTTGACGTCGAAACTGCCAACGTAAAATTCTTGCATAAAGTTGACTTTTTTATTATAAACCCTAACCCTAATTCTAACTCGGTATTTTGTTTTAATGTAGGTTAAGATTTTGGGGCTGGTGATGAACAAGGAGGAGAATAACACCAATGTCAGTTTTTTATTATATAACCCTGACCCTAATTCTAATTATGTATTTGATTTTAATGTAGGATGAGCATTTGGGGCTGGTGATGAACAAGGAGGAGAAGAACACTGATGTGACCTTCACACTTGATGACGACAAGGGCCGGATTGATATCATTAGATGGTGAGGATTTTTTTCTCAAAATTCGATTATGATTTGGGGTTTCAGTTCTTGATTGTTTATTTGTGGGTTTTGATTGGTTTGTAGGGTGCACGACACTTCGGAAATGAATGAAATGGCTGTGATTCAGTAAGTGATTAGGGTTTTCAGAGGTTTTGTTGGTTTGATATTGGTATGGAGTATGGTTTGTTGATTGGTTTGGTTTGTTTGTGGGAAATGTGTAGAAATGAGATTTATGTTATGGTAATTGGTTCATTGAAAGAGTTTCAGGGCAAAAGTTAATTTGGTGCATTCTTTGTACGATAAGAAATATGTCGTATGTGAGTTTATGTTGCACCTTCTTTTTGCTGATATTTTGTTTTCTTCAGTAAATATGATTCTCGAAGTTGTTTAAATTATGCTCTATTTTGTCGATTAGCGTTGTGGTATAATATGGATAATTAGTGAATTGATGCTATCAGTTGTATTAGTTATAATAGTACAAGTCTGCATAACTTTAATAGGAGTTATTTGTAGTTAGACAAGCCCTAGCATTTGGATAGCTTCAAGCATCACACTTTAAGATAAAACACTATATGTGTCTCTCAACATTTATTAATTACAACTCAGATAATGTGATCTTGACCTCATATGTTCTCTTTAGAATGATCTTTAATTATATCAAAAGGGCTTGCATATTGAAGATCTATATAATAAATTACAAGGCAATTAAAAAAAAAAAAACTATCAAGTGGTTCTTCATCAATTGAAACAAAATTAATGGCATATATTAACCCTCCCAGAGGACATTTTTTTCCAAAAGTTTTCCCTCCAAACCTAATTTGTTTTCCCCAAAACAAAAAATCATCATCACTTAATTATTACTATCTCTCTCTCTCCTCTCTTTACCTTTTCTGATTTCTCTCTCTCTCTCTCTCTCTCTACCTAAAAAATTAGATTTTCAAATTTCATATTTGTAAATTTCTGAATTTTTTAGATTTTTAATGTTTCTTTTGATTGCTCATGTAGAAAATTTTACTGAGTTCCCTAATTGATTTCAAATGCAATGAAAGATTTAAATAAAGATTTTTTATGCTTTTTTTGATTTCTCATGTAGATATTCATTTGGGTAAATTTCATCATCTAAAGTTACATTGAAAATAGCAAATAACTGCTCAAAAGTTAAATTTCATCATTTTGCACGATTAAAGTTCTAAGAAGTTGGATTTTGCACCCCCACTAATAATTATTTGTCAACACATGATGATGGAAACATGGACTTTTATTTACAACTAATTGTCATCTTACTATTCAAACTTGAGCTACATAAACTCCATAATGAAAGTTTCAGATTCATGCATCCGAAAGACTGGAAAGTAAATATATCCAGTAATATACATGAACCTTGTTATAGTGTACATCTCGGAAAGTATATTAATATCTGATAGTAAAATACACTGATAACACAAAAGTTAATTTTTAAATATTTTTACCTCCTTGATGTGTTGGACAATACTTTACTGGTGGATTGCCTGATGGTTAGGCTTATGTGTTTTGTGTGAATGACTCTATGTATTTATTTTGGAGATTTGGGGTTAATGTTGTGGTCGTTGTTGTTAGTTCTATCGGCATGTAGGCCAATTTTTTGTATCTACAACTGTATTATCTATTTTAATTATATCTGCTGTTGGTTCTATATAGATGTGTTGGCTGCAGGAGTCTTGATGGTTCTATCTGTATGATATATATATATATATATATATATATATATATATATATATATTGTTTTATGACATTCTAATTATTTTTGGTAACTTATCATGAAGTTTTTTGTCCGGTAATATTGCATATAAATATTGATACTTATGTGATTTAGTCAAATAGGATTGCATATATTTTACTATTTACATAGCTTTTCCTATGCTGTATCGTTCTGAAGATGTGCCGTAGGTAGGTGTCCACAGGAAAACCTAGTTATCATATAAATTATGCTGCATTTAGAACTAAAAGAGGATAAAGAGATGTAGTCTGAATACCCTAAAAGCACTAATGTAAAAGAGAAGGGTTAAGGCCTTTTATCAACTGATTTCTCAAAATCTTTTTCAAATATGAGGTGATCACTTCAATATATCCATCATAACGTCCAAATACATTTGTTAGATATTATATTAGAATAGATATTGGTTTAGTCCCATATTTGTTATGTATCAGTTTAGTCTTCCATTCTCTCTTATATATAGGAGCCAATTATTTTCAGTTTATTCAATAAATAATAAAGAATATTTTCCTATCTCTAATTCTAAAATGGTATCAGAGTCTATCGTCCTATAAGGCCTACACCCGACATCGCTCTTCCGTTCCCGTTCAAATACTAAAACCCTAATATCCTTCTTCCTCAATCAACAAAATCCAAAACCCTAGCCGTCATCAACTATCTCCCTCCAAAACCCTAAATCTCCAAAACCCTAGTCGTCATCAAACAACAAATCTTCAAAACCCTAATCCTAATTAACCCTTAATCTAATCCCTTATCTCTCTCCCTCCGTCACCCTCATCTCTCTCCCTCCTCCTCTGTCTTGCACCGCAACCCAACCCAATGCCTCATCATCCCTGACTTTCTCAAAAACATCTTCCCCAAAATCAAATACAAGGCCCTTGTCGTCAGCGCCCGATCCCTCAACTACCTCGACCTCCCCGACGATGCTGCCGATCCCGCGGTGCTCGACTTGCCAGAGTTCCTTCCCCAGATTCCACCACGCGCTCCTCGAGATCAGTGTTCACAATAGAGTACGTAATCGGGTGATAACAATATTGATGAAAGCCTCCTTTGATGGATTTTTGCTGGTGCTCCTTGCTGGTGGGCTTTCCCGTGCTTTCAGCCATTAAGATTCTCAATTATTGGAGGATGATTTCAGGGCTCTTTAAGACTTGTACTTTGCTGATGGTGATGGGCTGCCATTAGAACTAGTGGAAAAGGCTTCAAGCCAAGTTAGAAGTGTTCTACCTCTTTTTGCAACTGAGTCAGAGGTCCTGATCGACCTCTTCAAACGCATGGTCATTGAGGCTAACGGTTCTGCTGCTAAATCCCGGTATCCTTTGCCTCTCGAAGCCCTGTTCACCGTCGCCCATCGCCGAGCTCTTCCCTGCTCAGTCGAGTGCCGTCTGTCGACTAGCCACTCCAATGCAGTCCCAGCTATCAGCCGCTCTACCCCGTGCGTCGTGCTCTCTCTCTCCTGTTGCTGTTTGGTATTCGGAAGAAGATGGGATTTGTGTTTGCTGTTGTGTGGAGTTGATCCCTATTCGCTGCCATTGTTTGCTATTCTGTATAGGGGATTACCGTTTACCAGTTGTTGTTTCCTTAAAAAAAAACTTCCAGGTTTCTTGTGCTTCTACATTCAGATCGTCAACTCACTCCGGTTGATCGATCGTGATCTTCAACTCACTTCGGTTGATCGATTGTAAGTTTGAGAGGGGGTGTTATCAGCATCTAGTTCTCAGTTCGGGGTTGATATCCCATCATCGACTGTCTCAAGTCAGGGGTGAGATCCCATCAGTCTATTTTCAGTTCAGGGTTGAGATCCCAGCATCGACTATGTCTCAAGTCAGGGGTGAGATCCCATTAGTCTATTTCTCAGTTCAGGGGTGAGATCCCAGCATCGACTATGTCTCAAGTCAGGGGTAAGATCCCAGCATCAACTATGTCTTAAGTCAGGGGTGAGATCCCATCACAGATCGGGATATGGAGATCCCGCCACTGTTCGGGGTGAGATCTCAACAGTGCGCCACCACTACTTTCTTCCGCAACACTCAACTTCTCAATTTTCGTCACATGTGCCATCAAGTACTGTTTCTGCATCACAGTTTGTCGTTCCTTCCACATCAATATTGTCAGTATTCCAAACTCTTGTTGCTTGAACCAACTTGAGTTTGAGAGGGGGTGTTAGATATTATATTAGAATAGATATTGGTTTAGTCCCATATTGGTTATGTATCAGTTTAGTCTTTCATTCTCTCTTATATATAGGAGCCAATTGTATTCAGTTTATTCAATAAATAATAAAGAATATTTTCCTATCTCTAATTCTAACAACATTTAAACAAAATCTTATCATACAATCCACCTAAGATTAATTAGATTGATGCATGATAAATATATGTTTAGACTTCAATAATTAGGTTGATGGTGATATTTCGTAATTTTTTTAATGGATAATCTATGCTTTAATTGTGCAAACGTTCTACACTATTTATCTTTATTATCATCCAAGTTCTTAATGGTTGATTTCAGCATACTGTATGTCTAATTATTAAGTCATCCCTGTAAATTTTTAAGCAACTTGCTCATTTAGTAAATGAGCAAGTAATAAGTTGGCAGGCATATATGTGATACTTTTGGTAACTAACCATTTCTAGGAAACAAAATCTTATCATACAATCCACCTAAGATTAAGGTTGTGTTTGGCCTAGCTTTTTTTGGGCTTTAAAGCTACTTCAGAAGAAGAAGCCAGAAAGTAGAGCTTTGATATTAAAAGCAATTAAAAGCTGAAGTTGTTTGGAAAGTCTATTTTTTTAAACTTCAAAGCTACTTTTAAGCTAGAAGTTTGACATAATATATCAATTGTAAGCTACTTTTATACTCAATTTAAGCTTTTGATTTTATTTAAGAATAAAAAACACAAAATATTTGAACAAGGAGAGGCGGCGGCGCGAGGGAGGAGGGCGGCGCGAGAATGGCAGCGCGGCGAGGGAAGGCGGAGGATTTTTGGTGAGGGAAGGCAGCGGTTGTTAGGGTTAACAGAGAGGTTTTGATATGTGGGAAGGGGAAAAAAAGGAGAAACGTAAACCAAAAAAAAAAAAAACAGAAGTTGCTCTGGAGGGCTTCTATCAAAGCACATTTTCTTCACTAAAATTAAGCTACTTCTCCTTCTGTAGAGCTTTTCATGTGTATCTGTTTGGTCCAGCTTCTCATTTTAAAGGAGAAGAGAAGCTAATTTTAAGCTGGGCCAAACACACCCATTATGATTGATGCATGATAAATATATGTTTAGACTTCAATAATTAGGTTGATGGTGATATTTCGTAATTTTTTTTATGGATAATCTATGCTTTAATTGTGCAAACGTTCTACACTATATATCTCTATTATCATCCAAGTTCTTAATGGTTGATTTCAGCATACTGAATGTCTAATTATTAAGTCATCCCTGTAAATTTTTATCATTCTAAAAGGTTTTCCTAGAGTTGATTAAAACATGTTAATTTTGAAGCACTTGTAATCTTTTATTTATATAATAATAATAAAAGGGATATGAGCAACTTGCTCATTTAGTAAATGAACAACTTGCTGAGCAAATAATGAGTTGGCATGCATATATGTGATACTTTTGGGAACTAACCATTTCTAAGATTTTTTCAATTACATGTATGTCAGCTCGTCAATTGCTTATTTAGTAAATGAGCAAGTTGCTCGTACCCTTTTTTTTTTCCACATAGATATAACACAACGGATGCGTACTTGAACAGTTGAAATCGATGGAGATCAAACGAATCGATGACTCATTTCCTACACCTTCTCTCCCATGGTGATATTTTTTATTTTATTATCCAAAATATATGAAGGTGATAAATTTACACTAATGATGATAGGTTCACACATGAGCACCTACTTTAATATAGACAGAGGACTCCAAAGTAGCTTTAAAAAATATTTTAAAGACTAGGGTCAACACATACATGAAATAAGACATCTTTTAAAAGAAATGACAACAAAGAAATTTTGCGTACATGTATGTTCTCTCTATAGGAATGATATACACCTGACTGGTTTAGTAGTTTAGAACAAGCAAACTCTATTGAAAAACAAAATATAGATAAGAGGCATTCTTCAGATGCTTTGACGTATAGGCTACTATCAGCATTGTATAGTGATTTAACAGGAGAAGAGTTATATACAGCTATTGATGTACTAAATAGGTTATTAATGATGAAATTGTGTGACATTTGTAAACCAGAGACATTTGACTATATTAGAAATGTTTTTAAACATAAAGAAACAAAAAGAAAGATATTTTGGTTGGAAATATTATTTTTTAAAATTCCAAAACTATGTGGAGATCTAATAAAAATATATTAAAATAAATTAATGACAATCATTTCTGCTAGTTTTATAACAGATGTTCTAAATAGGCAATGTATATGAAACCTTAAAAAAGTCTGTATTATTAAAATATTTTTGTCAAACTGCTAAAGCACATAAATAAATAAAAAATAATGTAAAATACTCTAAATTGGGAGTGCAATGTTATCCCAGAAATAAATTTAGAATATGGATGTCAGAAATATGGATATTCTAAAAGCTTCTCAAGAAAGAACAAGAATAAAAAAATATTAAAAATTACACGAAAAAAGTGGAAACCCGAGTTAAAGAAAAATTGGCAAAAGTAAATTTATGCAAAACCTAAAAGGTTTGTATAGAAAAGACAATTCCAAAAAGAATGTAAATGTTTTAATTGTCACAAAGAATAACATTCTGCTAACGAATGACTGAAAGGATAAATAAAGAAATAAAAAATTTAATGATTTACATAAATATACATAATAACACTAGAAGAGATTCAAACTGACACAGATTCATCATTTTATGAATTATCTCCCATAAGTGAAAGCAAATCCAATCAAGGTTCGGATTCCTTATTAAAAATGGAATCATCAAAATTCAATATGATTACTATAAATAAGCTAGCTAATGTTATCTTGGTTGAAACACTCTTTCCATATGTCATTCTACCATCTATGGACAATATAAGTTCCCCTGCTCTAAAGCTTCATGTGGCTAGGAACATGGTAACAGACATGTACTCTATTTTAGATATCCCACTTGATTTACGCATAATAATCTCTAAAGGATGTTATGGACAGATAACAAAGACTACTGTTGTTGCTAGAAAAACAACTTTTTGTTGTTAACGGGATACTAATTTCAGAAAATAAAAGCTAATTTTCATTATTCTTTAAAAGCTTTAATAATTGTTCTATAGAGTTTATTATTAATTTTGCCACAAAGCTTGAATAATAATTTTAGCGGAGGATTAGAGCGAGAGGCGACAACCGATCACAATGAATAACCAATCAACGTAGACCGCACCAAGAACAAAAGCACAAAAGATTATCCAAGTTCGAAAAACCTAATTTGGGGAAGAAATAACCGACATATTATTCATCTAGAGAAGATACAATAGTTACAATACTTTCACCAAGAACCTATCTATCTTACAAGCCTTACTATAAGATACTATGTTGTTTACAATGAAAAACTCTCAGATTAAGTATTACCTCTCATGGAGGGCCATCACATTATTTTATAGAGATCTAGAGAAACCTTAGATTCACTGTCTGATATATCCTTAAGAGAAAGTCACACGATAGGAGCCGTTGCATATTACTTGGAGCACAAAATTGGGCTCAAACAATTTCCCAAAGAACAAGTACATCTGCTGTTGTCACCCACTTGCGTTCAACTGCTCAAAAGAACAGCCGACTGCACTACAGTTGAAAGCAACTCCTTACTGGTTGCAGTCGACTGCTATAAACGACTATCACCCCTTCGATAGCCAAAAATAGCAGCTCCTTCTTGCCTCCATCTTCACTTCGACCCTCGTCTTGCTTTGCCCTATTCTCTTCACATCGAAATTAGTATGCAAGACAAACCAAACAATCTTTACCTTGGATTGCATTTGCTAGTCGAATCTACCTCCACCTATTATTTCTCAAATCATATGCCCCCTTAAGGGCATAAACCAGTAGGCATTAACACGGAAGCGCAACGCTCTGCACGAACTTCACCTACCTCGAGGTATCCTCCACCTCTCGATGTTATTCGAACATCATGATCCCGCTTTAGTGATTCTAGTGACGAGAGATTAGATACTTTAGAAACGCTGTGCTTGGAAACACTTGGCCAGGTCCTGTTCCCACAAAATTTGTAAAGGTTGTGCTGAACACCCCTCCTTCTCATCATTACCTTACAAAAACCTTCCCAAACTGATAGAACTCCACATCGAGCTATGTACATGTATCCCCGCGCTTCTAGAGTTCCCAAGGATATTATGTTCTGTTTCAACAAAGAAACATGCATGGCCTTATCTAATGTGAACTCCTTTCCATCTAACATCTCCAACTTAATTGTCCTCTCAACCACTACATCACAATTCGCACATGTCTCTGTCCTCGCACAACGACCTGTTGTAGATTTGTAAGTAGTAAACATCACTCACGAAACAAATATATGAAGAACTACCTGAATCAAGAAATCAGCCAAAATCCATATCTTTATAACTGGAAATAAAAGACATTCTAAGTTATCACCTAATTCAGCGATACTGACCATGTCGGCATCGTTCTAATTCAATATCTTGTGACAACCCTCTTATAATACCCAATCCCTCTACAATGGTGGCACAAACCCCACCGTTATGATCACTACCCCTTCCAATTGAAGTTTCATCAACCTTCATGCAACTCATAGAAGTAGACTCTGATTTTTGAGTTTTTTTTTTTCATATGTTCATTTTCTTTCAAACCATTGATCACACCGGCAACCGAGAATTTCTCCTAGTCATACTTTTCATGTAGCATAATAGTTATCAAATGCTCGTATAAATTTGGTAATGAATTTATCAAGTTGAAAGCTTTATCCTATGGAGAATTGACGCGAGGAATACAAGATGAGGTGACTTTGTGTATGCTTTTTTGCCGATGACGTCGTCTTAGTGGATGAGACTAGAGCAGGAGTCAAGGCTAAATTAGAATTGTAGAGAGAAACTTTGGAAGCTAGAGGCTTTAAGATAAACAAAACTAAAACAGAGTATATGGAGTGTAATTTTAGTTGTATTCGGAACACAACTGAGGAAGTACAGAAGCTTGATGGTCAAGAGATACCTAAGAGAGTCTGTTTTTGATGTTTAGGCTCGATTATACAAAGAGATGGGAAGATTTGTGAAGATATTATACATAGGATCCAAGCAGGGTAGCTTAAGTGAAAAAGTGTCAGTGGTATTTTGTGTGAAAAACGCATACCTTTGAAGTTGAAGAAAAAAATTTTATAGGACGACTGTTAGACCAGCAATGATGTATGGAGAAGAGTGTTGAGCAACAAAGAAATAACATGTCCAAAAAAATAAATGTAGCGGAGATGAGGATGCTAAGATGGATGTGGTAAAACAAGAAATGATAGAATTAGAAACGAGCATCTACGAGACATGCTAAAGGTAGCTTTAATCCAAGATAAGTTAAGAGAGAATCGCCTCAGGTAATTTGTACATGTCACACGTAGACCTTGTAGTGCCCCCGTTAGAAAAAGTGATTTAATAAGTATTGAGGGAATAAGAGTTCGCGGTAGAGGAAGACCTAAACTAACTTGGGTGAAAATGGTGAGAAAAGATATGATAGCTTGTGACCTTACAGAAGATATTGCGCTAAACCGAGCAGAATGGAAAACCAGGATTCATATAGTTGACCCTAACTAGTTGGGATAAAAGCTTTGTTGTTGTTGTTGTTTTTGTTGAAAACTTTATCCTCTTCGCTGAGATAATCTACATTTATCACCTTCAATTCGGATAACACCTTATTGAATTCTAATATATGATCATGAAAAGTGGAACCTTCCTTCATTGGGAAATGAAACAGTTTTCTCTTCCAAATGCTAGTAACGACGATCCCGAATAGTCAATTACCAGTCTCACTCACAAACTCATCGCGTTTGTCTCCAAGGAAGTTGCACTTGACTTTATCCGTCAATGACAACGGGATTTAACTCAAAGCTTTTAAGCAAATCTCATACCACTTCTCTTTAATTTGACATGCTAGTTGGCTTTATCGCCACACCCGGCTTCTCTTTATCTCCTTCTGGGGCAAGATGCAAGCCCTTTTTAACCAATATGTCTTATATATCCACATTCTAAAGAATAAGTTGATATTACCATCAAACTGTTTGATCTTCAGAAAACTAGGATATGTCATATTTACTAAGGAACTCGAGCAACCTTTGCTATGATACCAGTTGTTGGGAACAACCGGTGCTCTGATACCAGTTACTAGGGAATTTTGGCGTGGCGGAGGATTAGAGCAATAGGTGACAACTGACCACAATGAACAACCAAGCAACGTAGACCACACCAAGCACAGAAGCACACAAGTTTGTCCCGGTTCGGCGAACATAATCTGGGGAAAAATAACCGAAATATTATTCAATTAGAGAAGATACGATAGTTACGATATTCTCAACAAGAACCTATCTATCTCTTCTCTCAAGCCACTGGAAGAAACTATGTTGTTTACAATGGAAAACTCTCAAATAAAGTATTACCTCTCATGGATGTCATTACATTATTTTATAGAGATCTAGTGAAATCCTAGGTTCACTGTCCGATATACCCCAAAGAGAAAGCCACACGATAGTAGCCGAGCCGTATTACTTGGAGCATAAACTTGGGCTAAAAAAGTTTCCCAAAGAACAGTCACATTTGCTGTTGTCAGTCGACTGTCACCCATTCGACAGTCAAAAACAACAACTCCTTGCTTCCATCTTCTCTTCGATCCTCTCCTCACTTCGGCATATTCCCTTCACATCAAACCAAGTATGCAAGATATAAATTGAACATAGAACTATAGCAATGGCAAAAAGTTGGGTTGATATTTGCTTAGTAGCCATATTAATTTTCTAAGTGGGATTGATGGGGGTTTGTGAAGAAAGACTTGCAAGTGTGTGGGACGAAGAAAATCTAAAGGAGCTAGTCATAAGTACTAATTTGAATGGAGAAAATTATGTGCGACTCTTTTCAAATTTTGTTTTTTAAGAGCATCCACGCTCGTTTCTCATTTTCCCATTTTCCCCATATTTTGACAAAATGAGCGCTGTAGTTGTTTCTCATTTTGCAAAAATATGAGAAACTAAGAACAGTGATGTCTCAAATATGGGAAACTATTTATGGATTCTCAAAATATAGTCGTCCCCGTATTTTTTTTAATCCTATCAGACGATACATGTTGTAGCGTCCTACAATATTTTAAGATTTTTTAAAATTATCAAATGGAACATGTTGTTTCGTCCTAAGATATTTATTAAAAAAAAGCCCACCCGTCGGACGGTACAAGTTGTCTCGTCTGACACCATTTTTTGTTTGAATAGGACATGTTCCGTTCAATTCAAAATAGCTTATGTGATTGGGAGTATATGATTTCATATGGCAGAAGCACCAATATTAAGGAGGTTCAATCGCTTGATTGTGATATAGGTATATAATATCATATAGGATTGGGACTATAGAATTTTTAAAAACCATGTTCTGTACTTTAGTGTTTTTTTTATAAATGCACTCAGACGAAAAAGGGGAAAAAATGGAACATCACCTCGAAAGAAAGGGGGAGATTTTTGGATCAGATAACACAACACATTCCGTTCGACTATGTTTTTTTACCGTTTTCTCATATTTTAGCAAACGGCGAGTGCAAAGAAACCGACATTTTGTTATTTCTCATTTTGCTAAATTGTCAAATTTGATAAAAACGAGTGTGGACGCTCCAAGGAGCCACGTGGTTTCAAAATTAGACTGGACCCCAATTTTTAAATACTATTATGAGTTGGAATAGGATTTAAGTACACCGTAAATCCTTGTTTCATTATGTTCTTGGAATTTGATGGCTTTGCCATCTGTTACGCAAAATAGTATTAAGAACAAGAATTAAACATTGAGTAATGCTTTAGCCACTACCAATTTCACTACCATTTTCTTTACTATCTTAGGTGGCATACTTCTATTGGAGAGTTCTCCCACCTACTCTATCATCCCCTACCTATTGGAGTGTGCCACCTAAGATAGTAAAGAGAAATGTAGTGAAATTGGTAGTGGCTCTAGCATTACTCTTAAACATTTAAGCTTCAAAGGCCGCTCTGTACTCATATAATTAATACATCTATTTGATCGTATATTTTCATAAACAATTCAATTGGTGTGCACATCAAAATACACTCAAAGAAAGGGAAAGTCTCACATTAAGTTAATTATTATAATTTTCTCTTTTTTGAGTAAAGGTTGTGATGTAGTCTTATTATGAAACTAATTATTCCTTTCTTTTTTTTTTTACGTATTTCAAATTCTTACCATCTGAGCTGTCAGTGCTACATTCGGTTTCTAATGCCTTCATAAATTTGGATATATACCAACATTAACCTTTAAATGATGCGAACAATTATTGAGATTCCACTTCATGTCTCAACTCTAACTTCTTGGAATCATTAGCTCACCACACAAAAATTCCTCCAAGATTCCCTCTTTTCTTCAACTCTCTACATGCCTCCAACAAGTGGAATATTTTTCCAAAATGACCCACTTTTTGAAAGTATTTATCAAACTGACCCACTATCGAAAGTATTTGCCAAATTGACCTACTCGTGATCTTAGTTGTCGAGCTTGGTGAAAATACCATCACTATCTGAGATAACGTGTTTAGGCTTAGTTGTTTCTCCATCACTTAAGAGGAAAAATTCGAAGAAAGAATACCAAACTAAGACTCACTGTCTCAGGCAGCGAGCATGGTTGTACAAAACAACGAACCTCGTTTGGGTATTTTTCTTAAATCTGACTCGCTGTCTCTTCACCTTTCTCTCCATCCTCTCTCCCAATTCCGAAACCCAAAACCCTAGCTCACAAATTCGAGTTCCAAAATTCTCTTTTGATCCACTTCATCCCACACAACCCTCTCTCCACCCACTCTCAAAACACTAAACTCATCATCCAAGATCCCCAATATTTTTGAATTCGGAAAAGTGTAAAGAGGATTGCGGCAGAAGCAAGTTCATTCATCTCATTCTCTACTTCCTAAAGCACACATCTATCATACGGTAAGTTTTCATACATTTGCAATTTGATTTTGAGTTAATTTTGATTGTAGGTTTGTTAGAACGTAATGTTGAGAAATGGTGATTTGTGGGATGATTGGTGTTGTCGAAATTAGTGATTGGTGTTGAGAACTGTTAGAACGTAATGTTGAGAAATGTTGGAACGTAATGTTGAGAAATAGTGATTGTGAGAAATGTTAGAATGTAATATTGAGAAATGGTGATTGGTGTAGTCGGAATTGGGTTGTCGAAGTGTGATTTGTGGGATGATATAGCTTGTTTATTGAATTAGTTTATGTTATGTTATGACCCAATTGCTCTTAGGGCCCATTGGGCTTTGTATCTTCACATATGTAAGTTTTGAATCAAAGAAAATAATCAATCAACATTTTTGCTCTCTCTCTCTCTTCTAACCGGCTGCTTATTCTTCTCCCTCATCTTCTCAAATCTATAAACCCTAACCCTAACAAATTGGTATCAGAGCCAACACCAAAACCACCCACACCTGCCTCATCCGTTCATCCCGATCCCCTTCTCCACTGGTGCCGTCGTCGACGATCCTTTCCAACCACTGCGCCGTCGTCGAGCACCCCTCCCAGCCACCGCGCCATCGCCTCTTTACTCCTGCTCCAGATTAAGTTCGACGACCAAACGGGAAAGATCGATGATGCATGCTTCAAGACTTTCGGTTGTGGTTCCGCCATACTTGAGATCCGCCGTCGTCCAGATCCGCCGCCGTCCAGATTCGCCGTCGTCGTGCACCGGAGGAGGGAGGATATCAAGAAGGAGAATGTTTGATTTTGTGATTTGAGTAATTTAATTTTTGGGGGAAATTTTGGAGTTTTTGTTTTGTTGAATTGGGTTCAAAAAATTTGAATGGATATGTCGGAAAAATATGATATTGAGAAGTATGATGGGAAGACAAGTTTTGCATTATGGCAAGTGCGTATGGCAGCGATTTTGTCGAGCCAAGGCGTTAAGGATGCCATTTTTGGTCGAGAAAAATTGATTGATGCGGTGGCAGATAAGAAATGGAGAGAGATGGATGATAAAGCGCTCTCTATTATCCAATTGTGTTTGAGCGATTCGACATTGCAAGAAGTCCTATCGGAGAAGACCGCTAAGGCTTTGTGGGAGAAGTTGGAGAGCATTTACATGAAGAAGTCCCTCACCAATCGACTGCGGTTGAAATTGCACCTCTACACTCTTCGCATGGTTGAAGGTACATCAATTTCCAATCATATTACGGAGTTTGCATCTATTTTGAATGACTTAAGTAAGATTGATGTTAAGGTGGAGGATGCGGACCAAGCCCTTTTGTTATTATGCTCATTGCCCGCATCATACAAGGCTTTTAGAGACATGTTGATTTACAGTAGAGATAAAATTTCTCTAGAGGATGTTAAGAGAAATTTGCAAGCCAAGTTTCACATTGATAGTGAAATGACCAATAATGAGAAAGGGAGCCAAGGTGTTGGTTTAGTTGTTGATCGAGGTAGGTCATGGGACCGAAACTCGAAAGATACAAGGACCTGTTCGAAGTCTAGGCACAAGAATTTGACGTGCAACTATTGTAAGAAGAAGGGACACATTAAGGCCAATTGTTTCAAGCTCAAAAATAAACAAAAGGCGGATAGTAAAGGTTCTTCTTCGGAGGAGGCCAATGTGGCCGAATGTGACACGGTTGATACTCTTTGTGTGATAGATACTAATGTTGATGATATACATTGTTGGGTGATGGATACGGGTGCTTCGCAACATATGACTCCGAATAGAGATTGGTTTGAGACTTATGAGCCTACGGATGGTAAGGTTCTCATGAAGAACAACAATATGTGTAAGGTTGCCGGAATTGGTTCGGTGACAATTAAGTTCCATGATGGAAAGGTCCGAAGGTTGACGGGTGTGAGGCATATACCCGATTTGTCTAAGAATTTGATTTCTTTGGGGTCTCTTGAAGAAAAGGGGTGTAAGTTCCAAAGTGAAGGTAGAGTCCTTAGAGTCTCTAAAGGGGCTCTCACAATCATGAAGGCGAAGAGAATTGGAACTCTTTATTTCTTACAAGGTTCCACGGTCACGGGCTCGGCCGCCATTGCACGTTCGGGTACTATGTCGGATGAGGATACTACTAGGCTTTGGCATATGAGATTGGGGCATATGAGCAAGCAAGGAATGACCATTTTGAGCAAGAGAGGCTTGTTGTGTGGCCAATGCACGGGCAACTTAGAGTTTTGTGAGCATTGTGTATTTGGCAAGCATAAGAGGTTGAGCTTCACCACGGCCATTCATTCGACCAAGGAAACACTGGACTACATCCATTCGGATCTTTGGGGACCTTCTTATGAGCCTTCCAAAGGTAATGGTTCTCGTTACATGCTTACTTTCATTGATAATTTCTCAAGGAAGATTTGGGTTTATTTCTTGAAAGAGAAAAGTGATGTATTTCGCACCTTCAAAGAATGGAAGTCACTTTTGGAGAACCAAACGGGAAGGAAAGTTAAGAGGTTGAGAACCGATATTGGTTTGGAGTTTTGCAACCGTGAGTTTGATAATTTTTGCAAGACTAAAGGGATTGTTCGGCACAAGACGGTGGTCAACACTCCACATCAAAATGATGTTGCAGAAAGGATGAATAGGACACTACTTGAAAGGTCTAGAAGTATGCTTTCAAATGCGGGTTTGGGTAAGGAATTTTGGTTTGAAGCCATTAACACATCTTGCTATTTGGTAAATCGATCTCCTACCACTTCAATTGAGTTGAAGACACCCGAAGAAGTGTGGTCAGGTAAGACGGCCGATTATTCGAATTTGAGGGTGTTTGGTTGTCCCGCTTATGCACATGTGAATGAAGAAAAGTTGGAGCCTAGATCGAAGAAGTGTATTTTTGTTGGGTATCCTGCAAATGTGAAGGGATATAAGTTGTGGTGTCCCGAATCATCCAAGTTCCTTATTTCAAGAGATGTCATTTTCAATGAGTCGGCCATGTTGAAGGCAAATGATGTTGCACCTGAGCCGACTATTAAGGAGAATGAGACGGTTGAGAAGAAGGTGGAGTTTGAGATGCCGGTCCAAGAAGATGATGATTTGATCTCATATGATGATGTCAATTTGGAGGAAGCCCAAGAAGAGGCACAACCATATGTATTGGCAAGGGACCGAGCTAGAAGAGAAACAAGACCACCTACGAGGTATGGATACTCCGACTTTGCTTATTATTTGGCAATTGCAGAAGATGTGGAGTATTGTGAGCCATCTTCCTACAAGGAAGCCATTTCTTTTAAAGATGCGGCCAATTGGATTGCCGCAATGAATGAAGAGTTACAATCTTTGCAACAAAATGAGACTTGGTCTCTTGTGAAGCCTCCGAGTGGTAAGAGGATTGTGGGTTGCAAGTGGGTGTTTAAGAGGAAGATTGATGGCTCAAATCCTGTGGATTTTCGATACAAGGCAAGGCTAGTGGCTAAATGGTATAGTCAAGTCTAAGGTGTGGACTTCAATGATGTGTTCTCTCCTGTAGTTAAGCACACCTCCATTCGAGTTTTGCTCTCTTTGGTGGCAATGAAGGATTTGGAATTGGAGCAAATTGATGTGAACACTGCATTCTTGCATGATGATTTGGAGGAGCAAATTTATATGAGCCAACCGGAGGGTTTTGAGGTTGCGGGAAAGAAGGACCGTGTGTGTCTTTGGAAGAAGTTCCTTTATGGCCTTAAGCAATCACCGCGGCAATGGTATAAGAAGTTTGACTCATTCATGGTGAGTATTAATTTCTATCGTTCCAATTATGATAGTTGTGTTTATTTCAAGAAGTTGGATGGTGGGAATTTCATTTATTTGTTGCTCTATGTGGATGACATGTTGATGGCATCCTCAAACTTGAAAGAAGTTAGGAGGTTGAAAGATCAACTAAGTTCGGCATTTGAGATGAAAGACTTGGGGGCCGCCAAAAGGATTCTCGAGATGGAGATCACAAGGGATAGGTCCAAAAGAAAGTTGTTTCTTTCACAAAGGAGTTTTGCCGAGAAAGTGCTACGCCGTTTTGGCATGGAGAAAGAGAAAGTTGTTTCAACACCTCTTGCGGCGCATTTCAAGCTTTCGGCCGCTCTAAGCCCAAAATCCGATGATGAGAAGAAATATATGGAAAAGGTTCCATATTCAAGTGCGGTCGGGAGTCTCATGTACTTGATGGTGTGTACTCGACCCGACATTGCTCAAGCCGTTAGTGTGGTAAGTAGATATCTCTCTTGTCTGGGAAAAGGGCATTGGGAAGCGGTGAAGTGGATCTTCCGCTATTTGAGAGGTACTATTGATGCTCGTTTGGAGTTTGGTAATGGCAAGAAACTAACGGGTTATGTGGATGCGGATTTTGTGGGTGATTTGGACAAGAGGCGTTCTTTGACGGGTTATGTTTTTACCCTTGGAGATTGTGCAATTAGTTGAAAGTCTACACTTCAAGCCACCATTGCACTCTCAAGTACTGAGGCTGAATATATGACAATTACTGAGGCTATTAAGGAGGCTATTTGGCTCAAGGCATTTGTTGGTGAGATGTCTTCACTCGAGGGTCCTATTACGGTGTTTTGTGACAACCAAAGCGCGATTCATTTGACCAAGGACCGCATGTACCATGAGAAGACGAAGCACATTGACATTCGATACCATTTTGTTCGAGAGGTGATCTCGGAAGGCAAGGTTGCCGTGAAGAAGATTGGTACCGAATCGAATCCGGCCGATATGCTCACAAAGCCTCTTCCAGTTGCAAAGTTCAAGCTTTGTTCAAGTTTGATGTCGGTTGATTTCTAGCTAGTTTGAGCTAGTTTTGTTTCTAGCATATTGCTAGTATATCTTTATGTTTACCTTTGTTTAGGTTATGTTTGCTTTATGCATTTGCTTTATGTTTTATTTTGTTTTAGATGCAATTTAGTTCAAGGTGGAGGTTATGACCCAATTGCTCTTAGGGCCCATTGGGCTTTGTATCTTCACATATGTAAGTTTTGAATCAAAGGAAATAATCAATCAACATTTTTGCTCTCTCTCTCTTTTCTAGCCGGCTGCTTCTTCTTCTCCCTCATCTTCTCAAATCTATAAACCCTAACCCTAACAGTTTAGAATCTACATTGTTAGAATTTTAGTATGTAATGTTGATAAAAATCGTTGTCAGAACAATGGGTTGTTGGATTGGATTTGTGGGATCAATAGATTGTTCATAAATATTCATTCTTTATTGATTTCTTCATTGATAAATTATATGTGTAGGTTGTTCATAAAGAGTTCTTCATTCTTTTTTGAATTATTCATTGATAAATTATGTGTAGGTTTTATTGGTGTTAAATTGTTCATAAGGAATTAGGAACTTGAACATTATGCAAGTTCCCACCCTTTCGATTCCCACCTATTGTTCGTATACCTATTTTGACTGTGAAAACTCCAGGTTGGTGATGAAACCTGACCATCTCATGCAAGTTTTCTTTCTCGCATCGTAAATCGATCAAATCTTGAACTCTCAGAGCAAAGATCTTACCTTCACTTAGAAGCGTATTCACTAATTGACGACAGGTTGCAAAGTATAAATTTAGATGATAAAAGATCATGTCGACAATCGCAGTTACAGGCAAACTACAAACACCTTTCAAGACTGAGTTGAAAACTTCTAACAGGTTTGTAGTCATTATGTCATATCGTCGACTTCCATCTGCAAAAAGCACCCATTTCTCAACCATCTTCTCGTTCAACCAAGTAGCCGTCTCCACATTGACATTTTCACGCTCAGCGAGTTTTGAATGAAACTTTTTGGGTTGATTTTGACATACTATAATTTTAGTTTTTTTCCTTATAACCTTACTACCAAATTTGGTGAAAAATTTTGTAGCAGAATATCACATACAATAACGATGATATGTATGTGGCTTGTTCCATGCTCTGTTTTGTATTTTCATGGAGGCCAAGATACCTGCATGAAGATCAGAGATAACACATAATCCATCCCGATTAGTAACAAAAAAATGAATGCAGTTCATGAACAATGTCCAAGTATGTATACTCTCTCCATCAACTATTGCAAAAGCAAATGGAAATAAGCTATCATTTGCGTCCGGTGAAACGGCAATCAACAAACATCCCTTGTATTTTCCATACACGTGTGTTCCATCAACACTAATAACATGTCTGTATATCTTGAATCCTTCAATCGAAGCACCAAATGCCCAAAATACTCCCTTTAATGTTTTATCGCCGAGACCGGACTCATACTTATCTCAATGAACAACGGTTTGTGGATTTGCTACTTGTATTACTGATAGAAGATAATGCAACTTAGTATATGTTTCTTCAAAGTAACCGAACAACCTCTCAATAGCTTTTTGTTTTGAAATTCAAGCATTCCTAATGAAATCTGATAATTGCATTGTAGCTTAACTATCTTAATAATGGCCTTCAGTGTTATTTCTATCTCAGCCTTAACGACATTCACAATCAGATTGCAGACAATTTTAGCATCAACTTTACAGTGGTCTTAATTCAACGTGGGATTCAGACATGTACGCGGCCCTACTATTTTCTTCACCATGAAATTTGTCCCACCTTTTAGAACGATTGCACATAATCTTCATGAGCAACCTCCCTCACTTACGACTGGAGGAATTTGTACCATCACCTCAAGGGTACATTTTCTAAGTGTCAATTTACATCTCACAGTATATAGGGTAGGGGTAGATTTCAATGTGACAAATTTCCTATGATTCTTGATTGAGTATAGCTGCACCTCCTGTTGGGTTTTTTTTAACTTTGAAACTCTTGCCCAATGTACAATTCATCTATGTTGGATGAACCGGGCGACTCTTATGGAAATTGATGTACTCTCGCACGTTGTGTCTTCACCTCGGTAACATTAGCATTAGCATTAGCATAACCATCATTAACGTTCCCCTCATTTTTATTACCATTTGCATATTCATCTTCTTCCACTTCGTCATCATTCTCTAAACTCTCATTAAATTCATCATCTATTTCTTCCTCTTCTTCATCATCTTCTAATAAATTGTTGTTAACGGTAGCATTTTCAAATATTTCAAAACATAGTCATTGTCAATATAATCATGAACCAAACTAGTTTGACGTGGCAACTCATCTTCTGTAGCATCTGAGCTAGTTGTATTTGTGAACGCTTCTACTTGTGGGAATGGTGGGATTGCATGTGATTCATGTCCTAGGTTAGAAGTCATCTCATGTATCGGCACTTCACGTACGAAGCTTGAACTATGATTAACATGTGGCCTCATACTATTAGTTTGGTTCTGTTGAATATATAACTCAAATGCAGACCAACTATAATTCGGATCAAGTGTTCTAGCAATCATGGACTTTAGAGCGTTATCATTAAATACAAGCATTGTCATAAAATATTGACCTTCCCATTTTCCCACCGCATAGCGAGCTAAAATTTTAATATTCCATTGATTTTTATGTCAATTAGTAACTTCAAATTTTATCGACTAGATTTGTCATTGTGATAGTACGAGGTGCCCAAATTATTTCAGGATCGACGACACTATAACAACAACCTACCTTTAGATCACGAATTATTTCACCATCAAAATAGAACCAAATAGAAATATCGTAATCCATACCTATACATATTTATACAAAAAATAAGAGTCATTATCTAATCAAAAACTAAACCTACCCAAGTGTACATGAGAAGGGGTTATACAAATAATACCTTCAAAATAATCATCGAGAAGATTGAGCAATTGTGAACGCAGATAAGAGGGGGTGGAGAATGTGGATGAGACGAATTCATTTATTTCTCTTTCTATCCTCTTGACCCTTCCCGAAATCTCCAAATATTGGGATCTTGGATGATGGATAGAGGGTTTTGAGAGTGGGTGGATAGAGGGTTGTGAGAGATGGAGTGGATTGGAAGATATTTTGGAGGGTATTTTTGAGTGAGAGAACGAATTTGAAAGCCAAGATTTTGGGTTCGGAGTTGGGAGTGAGGGTAGACTGAGGGTAGAGAGAGGATAGAGAGAGAGGTAGAATGAAAAGCTCAAATAGCGAGTTTGTTTTAAAAAAAATCAAGCAAGACTTGCTATCTCAAACATAAAGTGTAGTACAAACATGCTCGCTGTTTGAGACAGCGAGTCATATTTGGTATTTTTCGTCCAATATTTTGTCCAAGTTGGGGAGAAACTATTAACACTAAACTCATTATCTCAGACAGCGAGGGTGATTTCTCCAACTCGCTATCTCCTTTTCAAATTCTTTTATTTTGTATGGTATCTTATAGGAATAAATGATATGGATACAGTACAAAGTAGAACTAGCTAAGTAAACTAAAAAAAGATAACCTCAATGGATCTTATTAATTCTAATTGAATTCTAATGAATGAGATCTTTTTATTTAGAATTTGATAATTTGGATTTACAATATTTATAATTTGAATATTTATTATATTTTATTCTACTTTTATTCTATTTAATATTTATATTTAATGTTTATTATATTCTAATATATAGAATAGAATATAGAAAATATAGAATAAAGAATAGAAGTATATCAAAATATATTATATATTATAATAAATAATAAATTAATATAAAGTAATAAGATATTCTATTCTATGTCTATGAAAGTAAATCCATAAGGGCACTTCTATATTTAGAATTTATATAGAAACACTTATACATTCAAATAGAAATACGCCAGACTAGGTTGCAAAAAAGCATTTTTTCGTCATGTTGGGAAAAGATTTTCTGAAAAAATGTCCGTTAAGAACCTAATCATTATGTCATAATAGATCCGAACACTTAACCCAGATCAATTTCAATATCATAACTGCTCTAGTGAATAACTAAAAAAAATAAATGGATGAGAGATAGGAAAGAAAGGAACTAATCAGATTCGAACCACTGCACAAATACCCCGTCAATTCCCGATCATTAATACATAGAGTCTGATAAGCAGATCTTCAGTTGGTACAGAAATGGGATCTCTGATAGTTGGAGACAGGAGATTCATATGAGAAAACACAAGCAAACGGGCCTTTGCTCGAGCTTCTAAAGATAAAGGTACATGAACAGTCATTTGATCGCCATCAATGTCTGCATTGAAGCCCTTACAAACTAATGAGTGTAAACAAATAGCACGCCCCTCCAGTAAAATGGGTTGGAACGTCTGTATACCCAATCTATACAGGGTTAGGCGCTCTTTTCAACAATACATGATGCCCCTGCATAACTTCTTGAAGTACTATCTCATGTCATAAGAAAGAGCTTTTAGTTCATTTCGGTAGAACGCGGATCTCCAAAACCCGATGTCATAGGTTCAAATCCTACAGAGTGTGATTCCATTTATATTATTTTGAATCACAATAAAAAAACTTAACAAAATACAGTTGAATTGCAACTTACATTTGACCTCCCACAAGTAGGAAGTCCATGAAAAAATAATATTATTCAATCAAAGGTCCAATTGATCCCCGCATCTGTATTGTAAATATGCAGTTACAAATAATCATGCTAAAGTAATAGGAATTAGACCTAAGACGATTCCAAATAGAAAAACTTCAATTATTTTGATTTATTTGAGGAGATAAAAAGAAAGGTAAGATATATCCCTAAATATTAATCTGAAAAATCCATGAATCCCAATGACCAAGAAGTCACAGTATGACAAAGAATTCACAATTGATATGCGAAAAACCATAGAATACTTGAAGTCAAAATATTTATTTTGATGAACCTTGTTCATTCAATTCAGTTCTCATTTCAAATAAGTCGTATTTTGTTCAAACTAATCAATAAAGCTGAAGTTATAGTTGAAGCAGCCAATAGAAAACTGAATAACTACGCGCTATCTGAGATAGCGAGTAGGTCATTTTAGTAAATATTTTCAAAAGTGGGTCAGTTTGGTAAATACTTTCAAAAAGTGTGTTATTTTGGAAAAGAATTCCACCGGGTGCTGATTTTTATCCTTACCAACTGGATCTTGTTGCGCCCGGTAACAAACATGCATGAACTATTTCTCGAAGTATGTGTCCGGATAATCCAAAGTCTCTATAGTTAGCTCTAGGTCTTCCATTCAAAAAACAACACCAATGAAGACGTATAGGTGCACTATTACGTGGTAGGGATTGCAATTTTCCATGAATTTTCCATTTTTCACTCAACGACGGAACCTTACGTATTTCTTTTTTTGAGGATCGACGAATCAAATGATATTTCTGTTCCAATTTTTGCCGCTTCTTCTCCCTCTGAATCAAACATTTTCTTGCCATAATGTTCAATTCCTATTATTATCAATGTTACAGTTCGGATCCTAGATGTAAAAATATAAGAAGGTAGATCCCCCTCTCGATCGAAACAAATGAGGTTGTTGCTGATACAGTAAAAAATAATAATAACTAAATTAACATTAACCAAATTTTCCTGATGTAGAGGCAATCAAGAAAGCTGCATAAGTGAATATATAACCTACAGAAAAGTGGGCTAATCCAACCAATCTTTCTTGTACAATGGAAAGAGCCATTGGCTTATCTCTCCATCGAATCAAATTAGCCAAAGGTGTGCATTCATGAGCCCATGCTAAAGTTTCAATTATTTCCTACCAATATCCCCGCCAGGAAATTAAGAACATAAATCCAGTAGCCCAAACAAGATGTCCAAATAAAAACATCCACGCCCATACCGATAAACTATTCATACCAAAAGGGTTATATCCATTGATAAGTTGTGAAGAGTTTAACCATAGATAATCTCTTAACCATCGCATCAAATAAGTTGAAGATTCATTAAATTGTGAAATGTTACCCTGCCATAATGTGATGTGTTTCCAATGCCAATAAAAAGTGACCCATCCAATGGTATTTAGCATCCAGAAAAATGCTAAATAAAATGCATCCCTAGCCGAAATATCACAAGTACCCCCATGCCCTGGGCTGTCGCAAGGAAAACTATAACCAAAATCCTTTTTATCTGGCATTAATTTGGAACCACGTGCATCTAAAGCACCCTTTACTAAAATCAGTGTCGTTGTATGCAAACCTAGAGCAATTGCATGATGAACCAAGAAAACCCATGGACCTATTGTTCTGAATATTGAATTATTATTCTCACCCGGTTCCATCACTAATAAAACCAGCCAGCATCCTCCCTCCTCCGTATTTACCAACTTGCCCCTCATACAACCCTATGAATTCCTCAACTCCAACCCCTTATCCATATGCGTAGTATTGTAAGTTCACATAGTCTATTGTGTGCCCGTATTTTGACCACAATGCCGAGTAATGGCTTTGGACTAGACCTCATCATATGGAGAAAAAGAAGCAAAAAAAATGATTTTGTCTTTCTTGATAGTGAATTATTAGCCGTCCAATGCGCTCTGCGAATGTGTTGGGATCTGTTTTGAAATGCTCATAGACGATGTCAATGCCGTCAATGTGGTAGCGTCGAATGATAGAGGTGAGAGAGGCTGTTGCATTGGACACCCACGATGATATGGAACGTGGGGCAAAATAAGCAGGTTGGCTGTTAATGAATCTCCTCCTATGCTGATTGTGAGCCGAACATTAGGGTGTTGGTGTTTGATTGATTTGGCTGCAGTGGTGCTGAGGTTCTGAGCATCCCAAAAGATGAATTTGCCATTGGTGGGGGATGACAAGTGAGTAGTGTTAGGGATTTCTACCGAAAACCCATTTTAGGATCTTGTTGAGTTATTCGATACAATCAACACAAACTACCAAGTATATATAAGATCATACCAAATACACCAAAGCACACACAAATTTTTTCCAGTTGGGGCGTTCGCCTTAATCCGGGGAAGAAGAAACTCATGATGTTATTCAACTAGAGAAGATACAAAAATATTACAATTCTCACCACGACCCTCTCTCAAGCCTCACCAGCAAGTACTAGTTGTCTACAATTAGAGAATCACTCAATCTCTCTTTCAATGAAGTACTCTCTCTCTTGGCTCTCAATGGAGGCCAATAACAACAATATAGAGAGATCTAGAGAAATCCTAGTTTGATATCTTGATACAATAACCATTAGATATTCCTGAAGAGATAACCCTACGATAAGAGCCGTACGATCTGACTTAGAAAGCAAGTTGGGCTTCTCACAAATTGCCAAGACCCGGCCCAAATAATTCATCAACGCCGCGTTCGGTCGACCGCACCTCAAGGTCGGTCGACTGTCCCCCTCTCGGGAACTTCTGCATAGTAGGGCGGTCGACCGCAACTCCACCTGCTGCTAATGTTGCTGACTGTTTCTCTTGCTTCCACTTCGTCTTCGATCGTCTCGATTTCTCCATCGTCTCGTCGTCTTCGTATCCAACATAGTATGCAAGACATAAACCCAAAAATCTCCACATTGGATTGCATACTCATGAATCCACACCTATGTGATTTAAAACCTTCTAGACTCTTTTCCTTCTCTTCTTGCAAACTACTCGTTTCGATGGCTTCCTCTGTTAGTTGAATCTATCTCCACCTGTTTTTCTCCAACTATATGCCCCCCTCAAGGGCACACCCAAGTAGATGTAATCATAGAGGTGCCACCCTCCACATGAACTCCACCTACCTCAAGGCTCTCTCCACCTTCCGACGATATTCGAACGTTGCAGTCTCGCTCGAATAATTCTAGTGACAGCAAACTAGATAGTACTTTAGAAACAATGGGCTTCAAACCACTTGGCCAAGATTTCCTGTTCCTCCAAAGCTGGTAGATGTTGTGCTGAACCTACTCAATCCCCCTCTCACCCTTCATTACCTTGCAATAAATTTTCCAAACTGAACGAACTCCACCTAGATCTGTGTACCTGCAGTCCCGTACTTCTAGAGTTCTCATGGAAATAAGGCTCTGCTTCATCAAAGGAATATGCATGCCCTCCTCTAGAGTGTGTCCCCTTCCGTCTGTCATCTTCGAATCATTTGTTTTCTCACCCCTTACTTCACAAGTCTTGTTAATCTTTGTTCTCACTCAACGACATGAGGCAAATTTGTAAGTAGAAATCATTACTTTACAAATCTTACCAACCTTCGTTCTCACACGACGACATGATGCAAATTTGTAAGTAGAAACCCTCTCCCTTTCGGAGTAAACTTGAGAAGAACTAACCGAATAAAAAGTACAACCGGAATTCACATCTAAAGAACTTGAAACAAAAGCACGGTTTAAGCCATCACCTGATTTAGCGGCACTAGATTTGGTGTAACACCCCGAATTCCATTTATATGTAATTCATAGTACAATAGGATTTTTTACTTCAATTCGTACAATTTTACAAGGAATTTAAACCTTTCTTTTATTACACAACAATGTTTATTACAGAGTTACACAGCGAAATACAACAAGAAATACAACTCTAATATCAGCAGCTTCAATCATGAATATAATCTTTATCATCAATTGTCTTTAAGTCCTTACCAATCCAATCAAGCTCTGGACTGAAAATCTGTGGGCACGTCAGTTGCTTACAACCGACCCAATGTTATAAACTGTGACCCTCTCTATGTTGTATTATAAAAAATCTCTTAATTTAACAAACACAAACTTGAATGCATATAAAAATGTAAAGAGTGACTATCCTAAACATGTCAGTGTATGATATGACTTAATGCCTAATGCAGATGTTATACTACAATGACACTAATGCATACTTGTTCGGATTCAATGCATCCCATACTACATAGGTCCGAGGGCAAGCACCTACGTACTCCACATTGTAGGGTTAGATCCTTCGCTATGCAGCCTACTACGATGACTACTACAAGCTTTAGACACTTTGCAAGTATTGGCTCTCGTCATTGGAATATTGGAGACCAATCCCTCTCCATGGATCATTCTGTGGCCCTTACGTCCATCATCCCAGAATACTGTGGATCGTCTCACTTCGCAGGTCATTCTTGAGCCCTCATTGCACAAATATCCCATGAGCGTTGCTCTCATCCCGGAATACTGGAGTTCGTTCCCACTCTGTGGATTATTCTGTGGCCCTTACGTCCATCGCCCCAGAATACTGAGGACCTTCTCTCTCTAAGGATCATTCTGGAGTCCATAACTCACATTTGCACCCACTTCGTCATATCTCCAACTAGTGTTGATCCTTAAGTTTAACTTATAGTTATTAAAAACTAAAGTTTTGCTTACCCACCGGTCTTAAACAAAATACTGAGACAGTCAACCCATACTAGTTACTTCTCAAAATCAATTTTTTTTATTTTCATTTCTTTGCCGGCACCTGGGTCTCACTAAGCCTCTAGAATCAACATCTTTTTATATTCAACAACTTGGGGTACTCATACCCTTGTTACTCATGTTCTCAAATTTCATGTATTCATATTTTATTTGAATTCTTTCATTCCTTCTTATTTATTCATCCATAAGTACAATCTCAACCTATTCATTTTCACAATACACTTTTCATATTCATCAAAACTTTCTCAATACAAGTTAATTAAGATTAAAGCATAATCTCTTAAAAATTCATCATTGAAAATTCATCTTATCAGTTTCCTTTGATTTATTTTGAATCAATCTGAACATCTTTATATATATATATATATATATATATATATATATATATATATATATATATATATATATAGAGAGAGAGAGAGAGAGAGAGAGAGCTATCTTCCATTGTAAACACAAATGTTGTGCAAATGCGTGCAAACCACTTAACCCATCATTGGCAATGACGGGTTAAGGCAAAACACATAACCCATCATTGTTAACCCGTCATTGCCAATGACAGGTTAAGTGGTTTGCACGTTTGCAAACACTACAATAGCATTTGCAATGGAAGAAAGCTCATATATATATATATATATATATATATATATATATATATATATATATATATATATATATATATATATATATCTTGAGTTTGCATCTCATCTAAGCATGAATATGATATATATATATATATATATATCTTGAGTTTGCATCTCATCTAAGCATGAATATGATATCTATTTTCCCAAAATATAACTTAAAATAGTGAGAAAATATTCTCAATCACTTTGTCAAAGTATCATTTGTAAAACAATAAATTCAAAGTCAGAAAACTACAATTCATGCTATTTGTAAAAGTCATTAAAAATTATATACTTCACGAAACTTTGTGTTTTTTAGATCAAAATAAAGTTATACAAGTCTAATACAATTTCTTAGTTATAAGTTTCTCCAAAATATTGTATCTATAACCCTGAATTCTTCGAAATATATAGTAGGATCGAAATATTGAAATACTGCCACTTGTTCAGTCTTGTAAAATTCATATAAAATTCAATTCTTTGTGAAAATTTGATTTCTTAGACTTTTCAGAAAGTTTAACGAGTCTAGTACAATTTTTTAGTTCTGACTTTTCTCAAATTATTTTATTTGCAATGCTGAATTGATCAAAAAACGAAATGTGTACAGATTTGCAACAACCAGTCAACCACTAACCAGTTCTGAGTTTAGATTTTATTAAAATAGTAATCGACCTCCAAATCTTATGAAATTTTAAAGAGATGTTCCTGACATATACAAGATGCTCTCAAAAAAGTTTTTGCTCTAGATCTAACTATTTTATTAAATACAATTTTCTGATGGGCAAACAAAACTCAAAACAGTAACTTTTCTTAGCATGAATTAGTAACTTTGTGTACAAATCTATATCCATATCATTTAACCTAATCATGATGTACTACCATGCAATCAAACAACATCATTTCAACTTATTTACACGACAATATTAGCATGCATTGTCATTCTAAATATCATCATTACAATTTAACCACTACTCATATGTATAAACAATTTTAAATATTAATTTTCTTACACATGCATGATACTAAATTTTAGAAAGTTCAAGAAGACACCCACCTATTTGAAGAAAGAAAATGAACTCGTAGTAGATGGCTCCTAGCTCCAAGAATGAGCTCCCTTATTCTCCTAGCAATTCTTCCTTCCTTCGAGCAACAAATAACTCTCATTTTCTTTTCCTCTCTTTCTTTTCTTATCTTTCTTATCTTTTCTTTCTTTTGATTTTTGGTTCAAGATTTAATGCAGAAAATGGGTGGTATTTATAGGGTTAAATGGATGAATGAAGAACACCCATCACCAAAATATAAATGTCCATTATCAAAATTAAACACCCACCACCATTACTACCACAAACTCCCAACTCTTCATTTTCTTCATGAATTGGCAAACTCTTGGATTTTCCACATGTGCACACTTCTCATTCATTTGTTTAATTATTTGTTGATAGCCTAGATGTATATACTTTTTACATGACAAGTGTAGGATTAAAAGTGTTTATTAAAAAAAGTAGATTAACAAATGGGCTTTTCTTTTAATTAGTGGCTTCTCTTTTAATTAACTTAGTGGGATTTAAAATAAACTTTAGGACTATGGGTTTTTAATAAGATAAAAATAAAAAATGTGAAATAAAATGAGAAAGCAATGTGCACGACATCTTAGAAAATTTTAGAAATTAAATGCACAAAAAAAATTACGTACAATGCACATAAAAATATTAAAATTAATTTGGGAGAATGAAAACATTCAAAATACAAAACTTGTATATGTAATAATGTTACGCATATTTCACGTAACGGAAAATATATGTAATCGACACATGTATCGAAAACACGTGCAATACACGTAAAACACAAGGATTAAAATAAATATTTGAGGTGGCTACAAATAGGATTGAAATGAGTGTTGAAAAAATGGAAAATATATAAATAATTAGAATGTAAGATACATATGACATTTATATAAAAATACATTACGAATATTATTCGTAATAGTACGAAATATGCGTGCGTAACACACGATGGCCAAAATTGTCATTACTTAATTTTGTGGGGCATTACATTTGGCACCTTTCTGACTCAACCGCTTGCAACAGTCTCTCATGTAGTGTTCAATCTCTTTGCACTGGTGGCCACGGACCTTACTCCTACATACACTTGTCCTTCCAGTCAAAGTACAATCCACCTCCATGCAACTCACAAAAGTTGATGCCGATTTCTGACTCTCCTTCCTAAGTTAATCATCCTCCAACTCCTTGATCATACCTGCTATGAAAAAATTCTCCTTGGTGAATTTCTCATCTAGCACGGTTATCATGTTGGATGGATTTGGTGATGGATATATCGAGTTGGAAACCTTTAGATTATCTGCGTTGAACGCCCTCAGTTCAGATAACTCTATATTGAACTCCACTACATGATCTATTAGAGCGGTACTTTCCTTCATTGAGAAACCCCACAACTTTCTTTGCTGGTACTTCCGACCCTGTGATGACGATCCCGAGTAGTCAGCTCTGAATATACCTGACTTCGTTCGTCGATGGCAACCGGATTAAACCCAACGCTTCTGAACATATATCCTTCCACTTCTCCTACTTTGTGTCGATTGGTCTTCTTTTATCTCCTTCTAGGACTAGATCGAAGTCCTGTTGAACCGATGCTTCATGCATGTCTACCTTCAAGAGATCAAAGTTGATCTTGCCTTTGAACTACTTGATCTTCGTAATCTGATCTACCATCTTCTCCAAGGAACTCGAATAAACCCTTGAACCTGAAGCTCTGATACCAATTGTTAGGGATTTCTACCGAAAATCCCTCTTAGAATCTTGTTGAGTTATTCGATGCAATCAACACAAACTACCAACCACATATGAAATCATACCAAACACTCCAAAGCACACACAAATTTTTTCCGGTTAGGGTTTTCGCCTTAATCCGAGGGAGAAGAAACCCAAGATGTTATTCAACTAGAGAAAATACAAGAATCTAGAGAAAATACAAGAATATTACAATTCTCACCATGACCCTCTTTAAGGCCTCACCAGCAAGTACCAGTTTCTTACAATTAGAGAATCACTCAATCTCTCTTTCAATGAAGTACTCTCTCTCTCTCTCTCTCTCTCTATATATCGCTCTCTCTTGACTCTCAATGGAGGCTAATAACAATAATATATTAAGATCTAGAGAAACCCTACTTTGATATCTTGATACAATGATCATTGGATATTTCTGAAGAGATAACCCTATGATAAGAGTCGTACGATCTGACTTACAGAGCAAGTTGGGCTTCTCATGAATCACCAAGACCCGACCCAAATAATCCATCAGCGCCGCATTCGGTCGACCACACCTCAAGGTCGGTCGACTGTCCCCCTCTCAGGAACTTCTGCATAGTAGGGCGGTCGATCGACCCCAAGTACGGTCGACTGCAACTCCACCTGCTACTACTGCTGCTGACTATTTTCCTTGCTTCCACTCCATCTCCGATCGTCTCGATTCCTCCATCATCTCATCGTCTTCGTATCCAACATAGTATGTAAGACTTAAACCCAACAAGTAGTTTCACTGTAGTCCATGGTGAAGGAGAGGATGAAATGGAAGTTGACAGTAGGTGAACTTGGTGCTGAGGAATCTGGAGACTATGTACTCGCAAAAGAGGTTCGAGTCAATCCCTACATGCAATACATAGAGAGAGAGAGATCATACTAGGTATTGAGGTGGGGTAAAAATGACCCAAGGCCCAGCCAGGGCCCAGGATTGAGTCCGCTCAAATTGTAATGCCCCGATTTTTCATTTAATGAAAAAATTATTTATTTTTGCACATAGTGTGCACGTGCAATATTTTTGGTAAATATTTTCATCATGATGAGTATAGATTTTTAAATATGTGCTTGTAATTATTTTTATAAAGCCTTCTTTCAATTAGACAAAAAGCCTTTTTCTTAAAGCCCAAAATTTAATTCATTTATTTTATTTTAAAATTATTATTTTGGCCCATAAACTAAAGCCCATGACTTAATTTATTTTTAAATACAACTTGTCATGTAGGATACAATTTAAAGATTATTTTTTTAATGTACAAATTTTTGGAGGCAAATGCTTGCACATGCATTGCACGTACACGTGCAATGTACACCATTCTATGCTAGGCCGGTTGGAGCTTTTGGAGGGAAAGGGAAATTTTTGAGTGGGATCATGGTGGAGATGGTTACTCATCATGGGTAGTTAGTGTAACTCCTCCTTAAATCTAAGCCATTTGTTCCTAACTCCTACTTCAATCTTAGCCATTCATTTCCCTAGATTTTTAGTATAAATACCCCCCCCCCCTTTGGCTAGTATTCTTGTGCAAATTAATTCTTCCAAACCTATAGTTCAATTACATTATCTAGTAGTTAGTAAGTGAGTAAAAGATTGAGTTGTGTGTGGGAGTTGTGCTTGCAACAAGAAGAGGAGGCCGGCATCAAGGAGGGAGTGCTCGGGTTGGCTTGTGGAGTGCTCGGAATTTTGCTAGTGTGCGCGCATCTAGGAGGAGTAGCATTTCGTTGCAAGGAAATTCGTCTAGGAGGTTGCTAGTTGTATTTTCTCTCCATTTAAGGTGGGTAAATTTTCTATATTTCTAATTAGGAATGCATGCTAGATTGAATTGAATGAATCAAGCATGAAAAATATTAATAAGAGTACGCATTTAATTGAAAAAAATGACCTATGGATTGATTGAAATGTGGATGTGAAATAGTATGTGGTTCTATTAGTAAAGGCTAAATTGTGAGTGAATTAATTATGGCCATGGATTATTGAAGATAGTTCCATTATCTACATCACAAATTATATACAAAAAGTTAGTAGATTGACAATGCTACTTTGTGTGTTTAAATGAATCTTTGTGATTCATTGAAATGAATGAATTAAAATATAGATTTGTATGTTTGGTAAAAGATTAAAAATAGAGAATTAATGTGAAGTTGCTAATAAAGGGATTAGTGGTGTTAATTGTTAAGAAATGTCAAAAGGAAGAAATGTGGTAGTTATAATGTAGAATCCGAATTAATTGTATGAAAAATATGTTTTAATTGTTACAAAAAAATATTTTGTTCATACTGGTATGTACATTATGTGAGGAAGAATCAATCTGGAATTGTACAGTAATTTTTATAAAAGCAAAATGAAATGAGGACTAGTTGAACATCGAAACGTTTTAATAACAGAGAGAACTGGTTTAAATGAACTTAGAGTTGTACCATTGACAACCCGAGCACATAGCTCAAGTGATTGGGACGACTTTAATCGCTACAGTGGTCTAAGATCGCTGGTTCGAATCCCTGTGGAACCATACTTTTACTTCTTTTTAAAAATAATATAAAATAGCGGCCGAGAGCATTTAATGCTCTCAGCGCCTTTCTATACCACTGGCGCAAGTGGCCTAGTGGCCTGTGCCTTCGGTTGTGTTCCCTGTGGTTCTGGGTTCGAATCTTGGTTTCGGCAGTTTGGAAAAAATATTTTTTTTGAATGTTTTGGTGATCAAAAAATTATGGAAAAAATATGATTATTCCTCTAAAAATATATGGGACTTATGAAAAATAATTTGGGAATTATTTATATAGAATAAAATAAGATTTGAGAATAAAATGTATAATTTAGACTTATGGTTATATACTTGTGTGGTATAAAAGTTGCACTTTGTAGAAAGGCTTGAAATAACATATTAGAAAAGAAGTGGAATAAAAATAGAAATTATATGTAGTGATACATTGTGAATTATTCTCATTTGAGAATAGTGTGAAATTTATGGTATGTGAATATTCATTTAGTGATGTGATTTCAATGTGAAATTGATATTTGATGAAGTATGAAATTCCATGTGTGATTATGGACTATTGAACGATTTAGAAATCATGATTGGAAAAGAGAAACATTTTTGAGTATGATAACTCGACATGTGAACTCATGAGTTGGAAATGCTCAATTTTGGAAATTTGAATTGAAATTGAAACAAAAGAGTAGCTAAGTCTCCCCCGGTATTTGGAAAGAAATGAAATTTGAAATGAGAGACCAAGGTTGGTCATGTTTGAATGAATGAATAAGTCCGGTTTAGTGGAGAGGCTAACTCTAGAGCTTTGATTTTTGTTCATGATTCTAATAAAAACTAAGGATTAGTACATAGTGGAAACGTGATGAAAGTAGGAGAAAAACATGAGTTGAGGGCCATCAGATTGGCGGCGTGAGAGTATTTCACAGGCTGTCTTCACGATGCGTCGTGACATGACGTGGATACTGCTCCAGAGTACCGTCCCGATGGTGATGCTTGTGGGATATTTGGTGACTGCAAGAGGATCGTGTGCCATGAAGGAGGCTGAATTGCCACAAGCTGTCTTCACGACGCGTCATGACATGACGTGGGATTCCCCTCCAGGTTTTCTGTACACATGCTTGTACTCATAAATCATCTAAGATACTTACTGTAGTTACAGTAGTAGATTAAGTCATGGCGAGGGATTGAACCCTACAAAGATGAAGAACGATTAAGGGCTTGCCCTCGGACCTATATAGTATGGGATGCATAGAATCCGAACAAGTGCGCATTAGTGTCATGTAACATAAATAACTGCATTAAGGACTAAGTGCACAATCACAACACGACATCAATAGGGTAGTCCCTTTAGTTTGATATGTGACAAGTTTGTATTTGCTAAATATGGAAAATAAGTTATACTATTTCCGGCATAGAGAGGATGGCCGTGTATAATGTTCGTCGGTTGAATAAACTGACGTATCCACAGTCTTATATGCAGGTAAGTGACATGATAAAGATTAAAGAGGAACAGATGCTTAAAGATTATTCAATGTTGTTGTACATTCATTTAAATATTGTAATTTTACTTCTGCTGTGCAGTGTAAATTGTAATGAATTTATGTAAACTCTGATGTAAAGTGAAAAGTTCAAATTTTCTTGTAAAATTGTACTAAATGAAGTGGAAAGATCCTGTAGAACTCTCGAATTCAGTTGTATTTGGGATTCGGGGCGTTACACAAATAGCACGCCAGCTCGGCACCGGACCGTCACGAGCTCGTAGCCGAGCTTATAAACTCGCCCTCACAAAACTGGCCGTCTCGTCCCAACATCCCGCCGCGACCTTCGGCCTCCGATCCCGGCCAGTTCCGTGGTCCCCCCATCAGCCTAGTAAGGGATAAGAATGACCTGGTGCTACCTAGGCCATCCGATCCCCCCAGAGGCACAGGGGCCACACGATCCGCCACGTCAGCTCCAAAACCACTCAGGGCCTTGCCGCGTCAGCCCTAAACCACCCAAGGCCTTGCCACGTCAGCCCTAAACCACCCATGGTACTGCCACGTCTGCCCTAAACCCCCTGGGCCTCCTGCCACGTCAGGCCCATGGGCTTTTGGGTCCAGACCCGGCCCCCAGACGGATCCAAACCCGGTTGGGATTATCTATAAATACCAGGCCCTCTCCCACCTTTACAGGTAATCAATCTTTTACCACCTAAAAACTCTAGTTACTGCTACTCTCTCTCAGAGACTAACTAGATCGTCGGAGGGTCTGCCACCGGGATCAACCCCGGTGTTCCAAGACCGTCTGCAGGTACGCGAGGCGAGGCATCCCAATCCGAGCCGATCCTCCAGTACCGAAGCGAGCCTCCCGCTCACTGTCTGGCACCGCATCCTTCCACCATTACAAATCGAGTCTGAACTCACACCTGGTGCATCCACACTCCCCCAAAAAACAAACCACATCAGGTTGGCACCATCTGTGGGAACTCATCAACTGTTCGATGCGGACGATAGCCCGAGCCTCGCCACCAACGGTCTCCCTTCGATCTGCCCTCCCATGGTTGGCAGGGTTCGGAGATAAGGGCCTCCTCTTCAGGACTACCTCGACGGGAATCACGGATCAAACAATCCGGGGGCAAACCCCGGACCCCAATGGAGCGCACCTCATGTCGCCGAACCCAACCTTCGCTGGGTTATCCAGAATCGAAGGGCCAGCCAGGCCAGGGGAGGGACCGCTTCCAACTCGGCCCCGAACCATTCCAGGCCGGCACCCGGGGAAAGACCATCGGTACTCAGCCGCATAGGCTGAATTCCGACGCCACAAACCGACCCTACTGACCATGGCGCGGTCACAAGGGCCGAGTTCAAGAGCTTCCGAGACGAGATTATGGAGGCCCTTCACGGGGCGCCAAGGGCCACGACGCTCGACTGACCCCGTCAAATAAGCGAGGGAAGGAGCTACACCCGTGACCCAACTCCTCCCCCTGAGCGCACCGACGAGGTACTCCGATGCCTCCTAGAGATGGAGAATCACCTCGAACACATCGGTGATGGAATCCAAACCCCGTCCTAGGCCTAAGGCCTTCCCGGCCGCCGTTCTCCGTCAACATCTTGGAAGTAGAAATCCCCCGGAACTTCCGGCCTCCACAATTCGAAACCTACAACAGTGAGGGTGATCCAGCTGATCACATGGAGGGCTTCAAGACCCTCATGATGATTCACAGCGCTTCGGATCGCCTACTGTGCCGAGCGTTCCCGGCCACTCTCCGGGGTCCGGCCAGGGAGTGGTTCTCCAAACTCTCCCCCGGCTCAATCTTCTCGTTCGATCAGCTGGAAGCCAACTTCTTAGCCCACTTCGTCACCAGCAGGAAGGCCGAGAAGACGAGCGCGTCCCTGCTCGACCTCCGGCAGAAGGAGGGGGAGTCGCTCCGTGACTTCGTCAGGAGGTTCACTGCCGAGGCAAGATCCATTTCCGCCCTCGACGCCGGGGTTGCCTCGGCCGCTTTCCGACACAATGTTCGACACAATCAGCTGAAGGTCTCCTTGGCAAAAAAGCCACCCCTGGACTTCCCCGACCTTCTTAGCCGAGTCGAGAAGTACATACGAGCTGAAAAAGTTCTGAACCCTGAGGGCAGCAAAGAAGTCGCAAGGAAGGGCAAGCGCAAGGTCGACGAGGTCGAACTTGCCAGAAAAGCGGCAAAGGAAGGGGTCGGCATGAAGAGGGTACCTCCGGTCCCTCGCTTCGAGAGGTACACCCCTTTGACACAGAACGTGTCTTCCATCCTCTTAGAAATCGAGGACAAAGGCCTTGTCGACTACCTCCCCGACTAAGCAACAACAAGAAGCGAGACCAACGCTTCTACTGCCGCTTCCATAGGGATCATGGGCACGAAACCGACCAGTGTCGGGCTCTGAAAGACAAGATCGAAGCCCTCATCTCCTGGGGGTACCTCCGTGAGTTCACCAGAGAAAGCCAATGGGATCGGAGGGATACGAGGAACCGGAGACCTTTGCCTCCGACCCACATTCCGGACCGCCGCCAAGAACGCGATCCCGAGCCCGAGGAAGCAGGGGAACATGCCATCTTACATTGCGTCCACGGAGGACCGATAGGGGGAGAGTCGAATACTTTGCGGAAAGCATTCATCCGAGAGGTGAACGCTGTCCAAGACCTCCCCTTGCCCCGCGTACAACTGCTACCTGTCTCCTTCTCCTGTGAGGACCTCGAAGGCGTCTGCCTTCCTCATTGCGACTCCCTCGTCATTTGCCTCCACATGGCCAATTTTGAGTTCGCCGGATCCTCGTCGACAACGGTAGCTCGGTCAACATCCTTTTCCTCGAATCCTTTGAGAATCTCAAGCTGCCCAGAGACAAACTCAAGCCGGCCAGATACTCTTTGCACGGGTTCTCCGGCGTTCCTGTCATCATAGAAGGGATTGTGACTCTTGACGTCACAGTGGGCTCGGCTCCGATCAGGCGGACCGAATCGATGGACTTCATGGTGGTGAACGTCAAGGCGGCGTACAACGCCATACTCGGCCGACCCGGGCTGTGCTCCCTTCAAGCGGTACCATCGGCTTACCACTTAAAATTAAAATTCCCCACCGAGCGAGGGGTCGGCGTCGTCTGCGGCAACCAAGAGACGGCGCGGTCTTGCTACATGACCACCGTCGGAGGGGGCATCTTCCCTCTCGACGCCGTCGAGCTCGGGTCCGAGAAGGACGGTTCCAACCCAAAGCCGGCCGACGAGCTGGAGGAGGTCCCGTTCGGGACTGCAGACAAGTCGAAATGGTTCCAAATGAGCCGCTCGCTCTCCGAAGATTTGAAGTCAGGCATAATCGACTGCATCCGTCGCAACGTCGATCTATTCGCCTGGAAGCCCTCCGACATGTCCGGGATATCTGAAGACCTGATCATGTACCGGCTGAGCGTCATCACGGGCTCCAAGCCGGTCGCCCAGAAGAGGTGCAAATTCGCCCTGGAGAGGCAGCAAGCTGTGAAGGAGGAGGTGGACAAACTCTTGTCCGCTCGGTTTATTCAGGAGGTCAGCTACCCCGAGTGGTTGGCGAACGTCATCATGGTTAAAAAGGCGACCGGGGGTGGCGGATTTGTATAGACTTCACGGACCTGAACAAGGCATGCCCAAAAGATCCTTTCCCCTCCCTAGCATCGATGCTTTGATCGACGCCACCTCGGGACACGAGCTGTTGTCCTTCATGGATGCCTTCTCGGGGTACAATCAAATCCAGATGTTCCCGCCGGACATTGCGAAGACCTCGTTCGTCACCGACCATGGTCTTTTCTGTTACCGCGTTATGCCCTTCGGGCTGAAAAATACCGGAGCCACTTACCAACAGCTCGTGAACCAGATATTTAAAGACCTGATCGGCCGCAACATGGAGGTCTACATCGACGACATGCTCGTCAAGAGCCGGTAAGGGCCAGACCACGTCGCCGACCTCGAGGAAGCCTTCGGAATCCTCCGACGGCACAACATGAGGCTCAACCCGGCCAAGTGTGCCTTCGGCGTCTCATCAGGAAAATTTCTGGGGTTCATCGTCAGCCAGCGCGGCATCGAAGCGAACCCAGAGAAGATCCAGGCCATAATAGACATGGCCCCGCCCCGGAATGTCAAGGAAGTTCAAAGGCTCACGGGCAGATTGGCGGCCATCGGCCGTTTCCTCTCTAAGTCGGGGGAGAAGTCTCTCCCCTTCTTTAAAGCTCTGTGCGGGAAAGAAGGCTTTGAATGGGGAACCCATCAACAAGAGGCCTTCGAACAGCTGAAGCAGTACCTCGCCAGCCCTCCTCTCCTCAGCAAACCCGAGCCGGGCGAACCGCTGTGGCTCTACCTGTCCGCCTCGAATAGCACCCTCAGCGCTGTCCTCGTCCGAGAAGAGGACGGAGTTCAGAGGCCGCTATACTATGTAAGCAAAATCCTACTTCCTGCTGAGACGAGATACGCAAAGATAGAAAAAATGGCCTACGCCCTGATCATGGCGGCCCGGAAACTCCGCCCTTACTTCCAAGCTCACTCCATCCAAGTACTGACCGACCAGCCATTAAAAACCGTCCTCCACAGGCCCAAGAACTCCGACCGCTTGGTCAAGTGGTCAATTGAGCTGAGTCAGTACGACATCGGCTACCAGCCGAGGACTGCGATCAAAGGTCAGGCCCTCGCCAAGTTCATCACCGAATGCACCATTTCCGAGCCGCCCGATATTGAAGGGTCGGATCCGACCTGGGAAGTCTATGTCGACGGATCCTCCTGTGAGACCAGGAGTGGCGCTGGGATCATCCTCCGAGGCCCCGACCAATTCTTCCTTCAATACTCCCTCCGCCTCAACTTTTCGGCCTCCAACAACGAGGCAGAACATGAGGCCATGATCGCCGGACTGACCCTAGCCCACCGAGCATGAGCCAAGCAAGTTCGGGCCTTCAACGATTCTCAGCTCATGGTCAATCAGATCACCAGAGAATACGAGGCTCGCGACGACCGGATGGCTAAGTATTTGGCGGTGGTCCGACGACTCCTAGCATCCTTCTGCTGCTCCACGGTAGTTAGGGTCCCCAGGGAGCAGAACGCCCAGGCAGATGCATTATCGAAGCTCGCCTCTTCCTCCTTCGAGGGTCTCGACCAAATAGTACTCATCGAAATCCTTTTAAGGCCCAGCATCAGTGACCGAGACCAAGAGGCGATGTTTGTGCAAGATGGCGCCAGCCCGGACGACTGGACCACCCCCATTCGAAAGTTCTTAATCAATGCCGAGCTTCCCGAAGACTGAGCCGAGGCAAGGAGGGTCAGGATCCGGGCTGAAAGGTTTGTCATGATTGACGACATCCTCTTCAAACACTCGTACACGCTGACAGACGGAAAGCCGTACCTCCGTTGCCTCTCCAGTGACGAAGCTAGTTACGCCCTGAGAGAACTTCAGGAGGGGATCGGCGGATGCCATATGGGGAGCAGATCACTCGCTCGAAAGGCTCTGAATTAGGGATACTATTGGCCAACCATGCTGCAAGACTCCCAAGAGCTAGTCAAGAGGTGCGGCCCGTGCCAGAGGTTCTCCCCTATCAAGAGGCTCCCTCAAGGAAACCTCTGATCCCTGGCTAGTCCCACGCCATTTTCCATGTGGGGCATGGACCTGGTAGGCCCCTTTCCCGTAGCCACCGGACAAAAGAAGTTTCTGATAGTCGCCATCGACTACTTCACCAAATGGCTCGAGGCCGAGCCACTGTCCAGCATCACCGAGCGCCAGACCCAGCAATTTTTTTGGAAAAACATCATTTGCCAGTTCGGAATCCCATAGGTCCTCATCACGGGCAACGGGACCCAATTCGCAGGTCAGAACTTCCGAAAATTCTGCGAGGACATCGGCGTCCAGCAACGCTTCTCCGCTATATGCCACCCTCAGTCCAACGGCCAAACGGAAAACGCGAACAGGCAAATCCTCGACGGGCTTAAGAAACGCCTTGACAGTTCCCCCAAGGGGCAGTGGGTCGAAGAGCTGTCCAGCGTGCTGTGGGCACACCGAACCACCAAGAGGATCCCTACGGGAGAGACGTCATTCAGCCTGACCTACGGGACGGAGGCAGTGATCCCCGTCGAGGTCGGCCTTCCTTCTCCCCAGATCCTGGCCTTCGACGAAGCAGACAACTCATCTGGCCTAAGGGCCAACTTGGACCTCGTTGCCGAAGTCAGGGAGAAATCTTCTGTCCGAAGGAGCATCTGCCAACAGCGGATCGAGAGATTTTACAACAAGAAGGTCCGCCCAACAGACATCAAGGCCGGGGACCTCGTGCTACCAAGTTATCCGTCTCCGACCCAACCAAGAAAAGGAAGCTGGCCCCCAACTGGGAAGGCCCATACAGGGTAGCCGAGGCCATACGCCCCGGCACGTACCGACTAATGGATATGGAAGGTCGGGCGATCAAGCGACCCTGGAACGCCGAGAACCTAATAAAGTTCCTAGAAGGGCAGATATAGGTTTCTTGCTTGGCTAGTGTAAATATTGATCTCTTTTGTAAACTTTTCTTATGTAAAAGGGTCGTTAGTGCCCCTCTCTATATGTATGGAAGAGATCCCTTTTTGTTAACTCCAAACGCCTCGGTAGGTCCGACCCAATGCCGGACAAAAGAATCACTTCCTCAAAACGGCGGCACCCGAGTCATCACTCCGGTGTCGGCCACCGAGGTCTCGGTAGGTCAGAACCGGTTCACAGGCAATCAATTAACAAAGTCATCAGAGCAAAGAGTTACAAGACCCCTTATTCATACTCCCTTATTACTTCGGAAAACGAACAAAGACCGTTACAAGACCACTCCACTCACCTAAACAGAAAGAAATTACTGGCTAAGGGACCTCTTAGGGCCCCTCAGGTCCGACAGAGGGTAATCCCACTCCGACCGAATGGCTAGGAGCCCTCTCCTCGTCACGATGGTCCTTGGACTCTACCAAGTTCGACAAGCCGATCACGGAGCTCTGGGCGTCAGTCGGTCGAACACACTCCAGCAACAGCAATGCTGAAGGAACCCCCTCCACTCGCCGGCCTCCCGAGGAGGATCCCGTCCTCATCCCAGACCTACCCAGTATCATCTTATAATGGTGTATCTCCATCTCCTTCTCCACTATGACGTCACGAAGGAGCCTCTCAGACGAGGGCCTCTGTACCGATGCACTCAACATTGTGTACCCGAGGCTGACGCTTCCGAGGTCCCGATCCACCATTGCCTTCTTCAGCCGGGCCGCCTCCGCACCCAGAGCCTCGGACTTATCCCGATAATAGTTGAAGGCGGCATCCTGATCGCGAGCCCCCTCGCGGTGGCGGACTAACGTGGCCTCCAGAATCATGAATTTACTCCGGAGCCATGCCACATCGAAACGACGGGGATCCGCCTCAAGAAGGAGAGTCGTCACCTAAAAGGGAACCAACCACCACTCAAAACACATCAGCAAAAGGGTACGGAAAGATCCGGGGTCAAAATACTTGGCCAATCAAAAAATCCTTTTTTTATATATAATGAGGTAAAATTCCGTACAAAAATGCAGTGGCCAGTCCACGTTCGGCAAATACAATAAAAGAAGAGAAAAAGACAAAAAACAGGGAGGCAAGCGGCCTAGTTCCCCACCTTTGCGTCGGCAGGGTGCACAGGAGGGTCGGCAGCCGATCCGACGACCTGTTCGTCACGTGCGTCCCCTTCAGGAGTCTGCGGCTTCGGCTCAATTTTCAAGTCATAATCGAGGCCGGACGGGTCGATGGTCGGGTAGAAGTACCTCACCTGGCTGAGGGCCTTCTCGTAGACCTCGTTCAGGGCCGCGATTACCATGTCCTGGCCCGTCGTCATTAACACCTCCTTCTCCTTCGCGAACTTCTTCTTGAGGACGCCCACCTTCTTAGCCCAATCGGCCTCCTTGGCTTCGAGATCGACCTTCAGTTGCTGTTCCCTCTTGTGCGAGCCTTCGAGCTCGATCCTCATCTCCTTCATCTCCTGCTGATACTTGTCCGCCCGTCCTCGCTCCTGCTCCACGACCGCCTCGTAAAGGCTCTTCACCTTTGCTGCCTGCATACAAACCTGCGGCAGCCAAGAACGGCTCAGGAAAAACTCACGTCACGAAAAATTACAAGGGAAGAGGGTCAGCAGACTTTCCAGCACGCTTGCCTGTGACAAGCGCATGAACGCCTCCTCCACAGTCTCATTGCTCATGTTCTCGCGATCCCAGGGAGTGGCCAGCTTCTCCACCACCTCGATGGTGTGGGGTCCGCAAGTCAAGCTGTCCCCCTCCCGTATCGACCAAGCCGACACCCACGGCCGCTGCACCTCCTCCACCACAACGTCCGCTCCCTCAGCTCCGACCATAGGGGCCTTCCCCTTACTGCGGTCGACCACCTTAGCCTGGGCCGGGCTCATCGGAGCAACCACCTCCTTGCCCGACTCCGAGCGTGTCCTCTTGGTCCTTTGGTCGCCTGGGGCCTCGGAGCCGACCTGGGATGATTCCCTCGTCCTCTTTGCTGGGCCCCCCTCCTCGGCCTTCTGCTTCTTCAGGGCGAGCCTCCTAGCCTTGATTGATTCTGGGTCCATACCTGCAAGAAGACCCATTAAGGACAATGAGCTCGAAAGAACAACAAAACAAGAGAAAAAGAAATGAATACATACTAGACTCGGCCGGGCTCAGTCCGGCGCCGATCAGATGACCCTCCATCACCCTCGGCCAACTGATGCTATGCCCCAGACAGAGATGCTCGACATGTCTCCACCCCTCGGCATCTAGATCCTTCGACCTTGGCGCTTTGAAGTTCGGTTTGTAAAAGTTCCACCGGGTAGGGATGTCCCATGGTTCCACGCTCCGGATCATGAAGTATTTCTGCTTCCACTCCTTAATGGAGTCCGGATGGCCGTGGACTATCTTCCCACGGCTCCGAGGAGAGATGTAAAAGATCCCCTCGGACACCCCCGACGAGCTGATCCCCAGCATCGCGCGGAACACGTCCAACCGAAGCGGCACTTTTCTCTCCTCACAGAGTAGCACGAAGCACACCATCTGCTTCCATGAGTTCAATCCATACTGCATCGGGGCGAGAGACGTCCACTTGAGCACCTCCCAGATAAATGGATGGATCGACAACCTCAGTCCGAATCCAAATGCGTCTATGGGGAAGATGCAGTACTACTCCGGTAGTGGGTCAGTAGGATGAAGATCTGGGCCCGGCAACATCAGCTCGTACCCGGACCCAATGTGGAAGGCCGGCTGAACAAACTCCAGATCACCTGCCTCCAGGATCGTCAGCAGCGCATCCATCCTCACCTTCTTCCGACTGGGCGATGAAGGCTACACTCCGTACAGCTCCTTGTCGGAGAGGTCGTCCGGATACCGCCTAATCGGCTTCGGCCGTACCGGTGACCCCGTCACTATATTTCGAACCGGGGACGTCTCCCTCGGACGACCGGCCTTCGCCCCCTTCTGCCTTAACATCTTCCTCTTCTTGGTCCTCTCTAGCGAAGGGGTAGCCAGGGGTCCGAGGACGGTCCCCGTGGAAGAGGAGGCTACACCCCGATTCTGCCTCCGAGCCAGGAATCTTCTCCCCGCACCCTTCCTCCGAGCCTCAGCCGCTTTGGCCTCTCCATCGCCCTCACTGTCACTACTGTCCTCTCCCGACACCGGCTCCAATATCTGCACTTTGTCCGAGCTATCACCGCTATCCCCTTCCTCAGAGTCACTGCTTTGCACCACGTACGGTTTCCGGACACGAAGGGGCTTCACATCGTACACCCTGGTGTCCTCCGACCACGACGTCGAGTCCGAGAGCCCTGTGCCAGGGTTGTCCTCCCCCCTCGAGGTCGAAGCTGATGAGCCAGACTGAGCCCTAGACATGCTAACGGAATAAAGTTAAAACTAACCTGTGCTGCCTCGGAAAGACGAACTGGTGCTGCTGATCAAGAGGGCGAGCGCCGAGGTGCTTTTGCTTTTCTTTTGAGGAAGGCTGCTAGAGAGAGATGAGCAAAAACAGGAGGGGAGTGGGGGGTATTTATAGAGGAAAGGTTGACTCATCGATTCTCGCGATACTGTTCCTCGATTCGTGTGCGACAGTTCCTAGAAAATCACGCCACCCCTCGATTTTCGATCTAACTATCCCATGATGTCATCAGGTTGGGCATTTGGCGACCCCTCGGTTCCTACTCAAATGCCGCCGAATACAGTGGTTGGTTCGGAAAGAAGTCCCCGGCAACTCAGCACCACCACTTGGTTCTTATCAACAGAAGAAAAGTTTTGTTTAAAGTTTTAAGGTGCTCCCTTTGGACGAGCGCCCCGGGCTCCGGAACTTGGTCGATCCCCTCTCACCCGCGAGCAGCTCGGGGCTTGCGACCTCGGAAGCCGAAACCCCGAACTGTTCGAGGGTGGGAGAAAATCCACCATTTCCTGGGATCCTATCGGAAAACGGATCGGCCCGCCTCCCATCACTGTCTCCTTCGGGCAGACAGCCCTTAGAAACCGTCGGCCCGGAAGGAAGACAGTGACGACAGAAGAGCCATCCACCCGAGGCTCCTTATCCCCCGGGCCCGGATTTCGGTCGATACCTCTCCCGTCCCGATCTCTCTTGGGCAAACAACCCCATCAGGACTGTCGACCCAAGAGAAGATTCGGATGGCAGAGTAACCACCAACCCGGGGCTCCCAGAGTCGAAATTTTTTAAGTATCAGACGTCTGCCCTAGGCAGACACCTCCGAGGGTCAGGGACCACTCCCGATTTGATCGAAATGGCAGCGGAGGCGTGGGGTATTTATAGCCTCCCCCAAGACCTGCCATTATGGCCCCTGGGAAAGCCAAGCGACGCGAGCCCAACCATCGCGCCTGGGGAATTGAAGCACCACATTTATTGGGGGACATCATTAATGCCCCGGGGAAGCTGGAACGTCACACGCACCCCGGAGCACCATTAATGGTCCATGAAATAGTAACCAACTCAGGAGCACCTTCTCACGAAGGCGCCACGGCCCGCCATCCTTCTCGCCAACCCGTAAACCCTCGCCAGTCCGAGGTCAGGCCGAGCACAGGGGCAGCCTTCTCACGAAGGCACAACGGCCGGCCATCGTTCTTGTCGACTCGTAAACCCTCGCCAGTCCGAGGTCAGGCTGAGCACAGGGGTAGCCTTCTCACGAAGGCACAACGGCCCGCCATCGTCCTTGCCAACCCGTAAACCCTCGCCAGTCCGAGGTCAGGCTGAGCACAGGGGCAGCCCTGCCACGAAGGCACAACGGCCCGCCATCGTCCTTGCCGACCCGTAAACCCTCGCCAGTCCGAGGTCAGGCTGAGCACAGGGGCAGCCCTGCCACTAAGGCACAACGGCCCGCCATCGTCCTTGCCGACCCGTAAATCCTCGCCAGTCCGAGGTCAGGCTGAGCACAGGGGTAGCCTTCTCACGAAGGCACAACAGCCCGCCATCATCCATACCGACCCGTAAACCAACGTCAGGTTAGTCAGGCCGGGCACCAAGACTCACCGTCCAGCACCAGCCCCAAAGGCCCCCGGAAAACCTCTCTCGTTCTTCTCCACGACTAAAAATACTCCTCCACGGTTAACTCTCGTACCCCCGCAGGAGTGGGAGGCTTGTGAGGTGGGGTAAAAATGACCCAAGGCCCAGCCAGGACCCAGGATTGAGTCCGCTCAAATAGCACGCCAGCTCGGCATCGGACCGTCACGAGCTCGGAGCCGAGCCTATAAACTCGCCCTCACGAAACTGGTCGTCTCGTCCCAACGTCCCGCCGCGACCTTCGGCCTCCGATCCCGGCCAGTTCCGTGGTCCCCCCATCAACCTAGTAAGGGATAAGAATGACCTGGTGCTACTAGGCCATCCGATCCCCCCAGAGGCACAGGGGCCACACGATCCGCCACGTCAGCTCCAAAACCACCCAGGGCCTTGCCACATCAACCCTAAACCACCCAGGGCCTTGCCACGTCAGCCCTAAACCACCCATGGTACTGCCACGTCTGCCCTAAACCCCCTGGGCCTCCTGCCACGTCAGGCCCATGGATTTTCGGGTCCAGACCCGGCCCCCAGACGGATCCAAACCCGGTTGGAATTATCTATAAATACCAGGTCCTCTCCCACCTTTACAGGTAATCAATCTTTTACCCCTAAAAATCCTAATTACTGCTACTCTCTCTCAGAGACTAACTAGATCGTCGGAGGGTCTGCCACCGGGATCAACCCCGGCCCGATGTTCCAAGACCGTCTGCAGGTACGCGAGGCGAGGCATCCCAATCCGAGCCGATCCTCCAGTACCGAAGCGAGCCTCCCGCTCACCGTCCGGCACCGCATCCTTCCACCATTACAAATCGAGTCCGAACTCACACCTGGTGCATCCACACTCCCCCAAAAACCAACCGCATTAGGTATCGAGTAAGCAATATAACAAAAAACAATTATATAAAAAAAAGGAAATGTAGATTAGTAGAGAATTCTCTTTGTTGTAGTGAATACTTATGATGAAATAAATTGTAAATTGAGCTGGAAACACTGTACTGAAAATCATAGTGTACGCTGTAAAGGGGTCAAAAATCACAAACCAAGAGAGTTGGAGAGAAGAGCAGGAAAATGGAGAGAGATGTGAGCATTATGTGGAAAGATGCCATAATTAATTAATGTTCTAATCAATTAATCTTAATGAAGAATATGAGGATATAACTAAGGGTATAGAGAGGTTATAATTTATCCCGCCAACTCATGCCTTAATTACTTCTAGTTATAACCGTACTTTGTATAACTATCTATACTATTATTAAGCAAAGCCTTATTTTGCTGGCTTTTTACTGTTATGTCCTCACACACATAAAAGGCTAACAAAATATACAGGGGTAAAAAAAGTAATTTGCATGAAAAAAAATAAAGAACCATCTATCTATACTATTATTAATAGCATGAAATTTAGTCATTAAGTTTGGACCAAACAAACAGTAAATACCGTAATAAATCCATGAGCATGCAGTAAATACCATAATAAATATGCTTTAAACATCAAATATCAAATATGCAGTAAACTCTGTCGTCAAAATCCATGAGCATGCAGTCAATACATTAATGCAGTAGTTTATGGTTAGGATCTGGGTTTCCGAAACGTTTTTTTGAGAACCCAAGGGCCAGGCCAGAGAGGTTGAAGTGAATATAGATGAACACAGAAAACATATATAATGAGTTCTGCAGGGAATGAATTAAAATTCAAGTCATGCAGTAGTTTAGTTTATGGTTAGGATCTAGGTTTCCGAAACGTTTTTTTGAGAACCCAAGGGTCAGGCCACAGATGTTGAAGTGAATATAGATGAACACAGAAAACATATATAATGAGTTCTGCAGGGAATGAATTAAAATTCAAGTCATGCAGTAGTTTAAAGCATTTATAATGAGTTCTGCAGGGAATGAATTAAAATTAAAATTAGCACTCTTGGGCTTTTTTTCGTCAGGTCTTAAAAACTTTCCTGTTTCGAAGATATCGCTGTAGTGTTTGCAAGCTTGGAGAAGATATCGAAGACCCAGGGAGTGGCATGCTTGAAGGGGGGACAATAGTGGCGTGCTTGAAGATATCGAAGACCCAACGGCAACTTCTTGGTTAGCGCTGAATTGAAACTTGATTATAATCTTTCATGTATTTCTGGCTTGCTTCTTCTCTTTAGTTCACTTCAACCTCTGTTCCAGTGAGCCAGCAACTGAAGTGGGATATCTATAGCCTGAAGTGGGATATCTATATGCATATTTTTTTTGCTTGAAGGATAAGCTATATGAAGCAGAAAAGTTCTTTCAATCAGCTTTAACAGAAACTAAAGAGGGATTTGGGCCCAGGGATCCACATGTTGCATCATCATACAACAATCTGGTATGTCACAGCATATTTTGTTTCATCTTTTTAAGTTAATTAATAGTTCATTTTTTTGTATTTTCTCCTTTAAGAATGGTGTAGGACCGTTTGCTTGATGTGGCTTATTTTGACGACAGAGTTACCAGTGAAGCAGTGCAATCTTTCTTTCGAAGATCAACATTGCAGCTTTGATATATGAAATTTTTTCTGGTATGTCACAGCATATTTTGTTTCATCTTTTTAAGTTAATACGACTGTCTATTGAGTTACTATATCTTATGAGCATTTCATTTAATTTAATGACTATTTTTGTATTTGATGTTTATGTTTTGCAGAATGTTGGATTGGATGGTACATAAAGTTTGTATGTTGGATGTCGCTGTAAGTATTTCTACATTATTTAGTAGAGTTTCAATTTTAAAATAGTAATGGCCTAAAGAAAAAAAATTTGTGTAAGGATTCTGGAAAAAATAATAGGTTAAGGATTGTGGGTTTATTAGAGTTGATAAAAAAAGAAGAATTCTAGGGTTGATAATATATACTTCGCGCGACAACCGCTTAGAGAGTGTAAAGATTCTACAAACTTGATAATAATACATTTTTAGTTTGGTGGAAGGTTTTCTTGAGACAACATTGTCACGCCCCGCTTCCCGGAATACAGGAACACAGGCACGTAACTGAGGCCCAGCGAATGATATAAGTACGCCAACTCATATCATCCATAAGCTGTACCAGTCTTAGCTCAACAATATAAGAAAATTTAATCACAACCACGCAGGAAACATGATAATCACATAAACGAGAATGAAATTCAATAACCAATTCTGGAATATGAAGACTTACCAATTAACTCGAGAGACTCCTGGTCCAATTGTAGAAGAACTGTTCATCAATGCCTCCTAGAAATTCTCTTTATGCATCTGTGCTTGGTTATCTAAAAAGAAAGAATAATTTGTCCTTAGAGCAAGTACGGACAGTAAGTAGTGACAAGCAGAGAGTAAAGGAAACGGGTTTCATGAAAGAGTATGAATCAAGATCAAGTTTGCAAGGCAATGATGGGTACTAGTAACAAATGGTCTTAATCAAGTTTATATACATGTCAACTAGTTCTATTATCAAGTTGTTTCTCCTATCTAGTGCACGTACTACTGCATCCCATACTACAGGTTCCATGCACGCACAACAGTGTTCGTTTTAGACTTCGTGGTGGGGTCAACAGAGCGTGTACTCGGCATATCACGACAACAAGATAACAAGATAACAAGTCCACGTCTCCACACGTATTCTCCTCCTTCTATATAACAAGTCCATGTAACAAGAGGGCCCTACCGAGTACATTTTCCGAGACGGTCCACTACTAGGTCAACCCTTAGAAACCCCGGCTTGTTTTAGTATTTTATTAAGTCCTTCATGTACATGCGAGTGGTTATAATAATGTCAAGTGAATGGTGATAATGCAACAACATGATATATTATACACTAATAAGCATGAAGTAGTAATTCTAAAACAACAATTCTCTTTACATTAATTTAACTGGTTCCTGATAAAACTGGGTCGAAACCTCAGCACAAGACAGACAAGGCAGCATCACATAAATGTTTAGCAAGTGGGAAATTATCGAGTTATTGTATCATGCATGTATCATGACTAATGTACAGCAAGTAATGTAAATTTTTCCAGTAAACAAGTCAAGTTAATAATCAAGTTCCAGTCTCAATTTCTCATGTAAACAGCATGTATTTAATCATGGTATGTTTTTCTCATGTATAATTTAATTATTTATATTATATGCATGTCCAGGTTTGGGTTTGAGTCAAAGGATAATAAAGGAAGTCAAGAGTATGTCGAGTTAGCTCGTGTAAACCCTCGATACTCTTAACAAGACGGGACACAGAGCAGAGTTTAATGATATTTAAATTTGGAACTACTTGCATAAGAGATCAATTAAACTTGAACTAGAATAAATAAAACAGTTCAAGTGGACTTGCCTGTTAGTTGACGCTGATGAAACTGAACACTAGAATAACGGGATCAGTATCCCGGGCAGTCGAACATGTGCGAAATGTTTGTGGCAGCCACGCCAAATCAGCAACAGTAGCTTCACAAAGCAACTCCAAAATAGCAGTCAACTCCTTCAATAGTTCCAAGTTAGCAAAACTCCAAACAACAACTCCTAAAGCAACCCAAATAGCAACCAATCTCCAAATAGTGACCCAACCACCAACACACCAAATAACAATCCACCCCAACACCAAATACAATAAGATTCTCCTATTCCCAATACAGCAGCAACTTCACTTAACAAGTCCAATGCAGTAAACACCCCAACTTTACTTCACAAACACCAACTCCAATAATAATCTCCAAACTTCAACACAATAGATCACCCATACAACAAAACAAATTCCCCCCTTCATACAATTCCAATACCAGAACGATACATTAACAATCCCAATACAGTCAATAAAATCCAGATGTAATCAGATCTCCAGCAACAAAGTATCAATACCTTCTTCTTCATAGTTAGACAGAGAGAGGGGGAGCGAGCGGGAGAAGGGGACTGCGATCGGCGACGGGAGGAGACTGGTCGGCGAGGCTCACGACACCGGCAAGGAGGAGGCTGCGACTTCGGAGAGCGACGGGAAAGGGGAAATGGCGAGCGACTGTGGAGCAGTCGAGGGGAGATGCGGGGGCTCGATGCTGGCGGGATGGAGCTGTGGCGACGGGCTGGAGTTGAGGAGCGAACGGGCTCGGCGAGGAGTGGGGCTCGAGTGCGATTGCGGGCGAGTTCGACGATGAGAAAGGCGATGGTGGGGCGGTGTGTTCTTCGGCGGAGGAAATGGCAGACGGGGATGGCGGAGCTTGAGCGGCGCGACTGGAAGTAACGGGGGAACGACGGCGGGAGTTGAAGGCTCAGGCGGCGCTGGTTGGATCCTGCGGTGGAGAAGACGAGTGGAAGGAGGAAGAAGGCGAACGGCAGTGGCGACGTCGAGGCTGAGGGTGTGGCTGAGCTTCACCGTGGGCGGACGAACGGGAAACGCCCGAGCGGGAGGGAGGTCGAGCGGAAGCTGCGACGGAGAGGAGCGCTTCGGGGAAGACGATGAGGAGTTTGGGTTGATCTGTTTTGTTTGTTTTGTTTTGGTTTCTTTGTTTGTTTTTCTCTGTTTGTTAGAGAACAGAGAGAGAGAGATGGAGAGATGGAACGGGTGAGAGAGGAGAGGGGGTTTAGTTGTAACGGGAGGGAGAGAATAACGGGAGAGAGTGGGGGAGTGTGCACTCAAAGTGGGGGGAGGAAGTTAGTGAACGGGTTTGAAGAGTGGGGAATACGGGAAGGAATTCTATAGGGATAGATGTAGGATAAAACCGTACAATATATGGGTTCTGGACTTGGGCTCAAAAATGAATATAATAAACCCAATAGGAATTGTTGGGCTTCAAACTAATTAATTAAATGATATAACACATCAAGATCAATGGGCCTTAAGGAGTTAAATAAAAGAACAGAGACAAATCCTAGTTTGAAAAATAAATGTAGGTTTCAATAGAAGATTCAAAGGATATAGATGCATCGAAAGAATTTATACAAAAATCGAAGTACAAGAATACATGGAGAAAGAGAAAGAAATAGGAATCGGTACAATCGAAAACAGGGGTTACAAACATCAATTACTATACTGATGTCTTTTGTGTTATTAGATTGTTGCTGACATAGAAAGGGCAATAATGAAAGCTCTGGAGAAGCAATAATGTAATATCTTATTGCCTTTGAGAGATGGCATCCCAAAGATTATTGAGAAGCAAATGCAGAAATTTACTAGACGACAATATACTATGAATTTGATCTCAAACCTTCGGCGCAGTTTTCTTATAATGAATTTGATCTCAGTGCAAAGAACATAGACCCTGATAACTTCGATTTAAGTACAAAACCAAAGGTTATGCTTCTCCTTGACTTCGAGTTCTCTTGATACATATATTTTAATATACTATGTTCTATTTTTTGTTCTCTTCTGGTAATCTAAAAAAGTAAAATAAAATTTGAAGCTGTTTTCATATACTGAAGTGGTTTCAGTTCGAAATAAAGTAATCATTGGTGCAAGAAGGTGCTGGAATGCATAATTACGTCACTATTGCAATGTAATGAAAATGGAATGTCTAACGTGAAGAAGCTCTTTTGTGGTATTGCGTGATAGTAAATACTCATTAAATTGAAAAGAATTTTTTCTTAGGCAATCATGTGATCTATGCATTCAAAATATTTGGTAACTAAGAATTAGCATGTTGAGAAAATGACTTTCTTTTATTTTAGTAGTTACATGTTAATCTGAATTCTATAATCAAGTAATGCTGGATAGTTTTCTTTTTATCTTTTTCATGTTTTTTCACTGAAAATAATACATAACGTATAATGTATTATTTTATTGAATTCTATTGATATTTGAGTCAACCAATGCCTTAGATTGATTCTTTCTGTGATTGAATGATTTGCCTAAATGTTTTCTTATTTGCAGAACAATGCACATAAGGTGTATAAGAAGTCACGCTCGATGATCTCTGTTCTTGGAAAAAAAAAATGTAGACCTCTCATATCTAAATGCAGGTTTGTGGGGAAGCAAGTAATTCGGCGCAGTTTTCTCATAATGAATTTGATCTCAGTGCAAAGAACATAGACCCTAATAACTTCGATTTAAGTACAAAACCAAATGTTATGCTTCTCCTTGACTTCGAGTTCTCTTGATACATATATTTTAATTTACTATGTTCTATTTTTTGTTCTCTTCTGGTAATCTAAAAAAAGTAAAATAAAATTTGAAGCTGTTTTCATATACTGAAGTGGTTTCAGTTTGAAATGAAGTAATCATTGGTGCAAGAAGGTGCTGGAATGCATAATTTGGGTTAAGTGGGGCAGCTAATTAAGGAAGAATTGAATTTGTAGTGCTCAACTCAAATTTGAAGTATTCTTGCATTTACAGCTCTAAATATATGTTCTTGATCTAATACATTCAGTGACTCAGTCTGTTCATGGCAGAGATTTTATTATTACTGTCACATACATTTTGTCAGTTTATTTGTATATACCTTCAGATTCACCTTTTGCTGTAAACTAATGTGTAGTATATGCTTTAAACTAAGAGGCAACTTGACAATTGAATTTGCTAATTATAATTTGAAGGCAATGTTTGTTCAGTAGCTTTGTGATTGGTTAACTTTAAGGGAAATTAAGCAAGAAGCTTCAGTTTATTTTTCAGGTGTAGTAGTGCTTAATAGCAATAAGTTATTATTTCATTTTATTTTTCAGTTTATTTTTCAAATTGGTTAACTTTAAGGAAAATCAATATTTTACTGTTTCTTTTCTTATACGATATACAAATTTATTTAATTTAATGATTAAATTTTTTAATAGACGTGCATCGCACGTGCATTATACTAGTCAACTTTTAGAAGAGCAAAGCTACATCATCAATTACTTAATCCTTTCAGTTTTATAGGATTCAAAACATGATAATTTTAGTTATAAGTAGTTGGAAAACATACATCCTTGCTTCTTTTCCTTTTTGTTTTGTTCTGTTGTGTTTTGTTTTGTTTTGATTGTGGAGAGAGGACTCTATGCCGTTTTATTTAAAATAAGACTGTAGCAAGACATGAAGATAAATTTATGCATTTGCTTTCTATTTATCTCAGCTATATAGGTGAACTCACCCAGAAAAAAGACAACTAAGGATGCAGTGTCTTAATTATACAGAAAAGTATGGGATCAATTGGTGTTATAAACTTCTTCTCTCAAGGGGTATTTCTTTTAGAGATAAGGAAAATAAAAATGATCTATCATTCCAAACATGGAGAAGTTCGTATAGTTTATGTTAGTTCTTTTAAGGCCTTAACAGTTTTAAGCCAAATTTGATATCAGTTTAGGCTCTTCAAAGTGTCTAATTAACGGGACCGGCCCTGAGTTCCTGTGGGTCCGAGGTGAACTCCTGAATTGGGACCCCCATACACTAAAAAAAAAACCATATTTACAAAAAAGTTGCAAATTGTGAAAACAAAATATACAAAATATATGAATTTGTTTTGAATCACTCAAATTTAAAGTCTCAAATTCAATTCAAAGTCTTCAAGCTTAAACCCAAATAATTCTTAAAAAAAATTTAAAGGCTCAAATAATTATTTTTTGAGCCCTTAATAACAGTATTTTTCTTTTACGTATAAAATACGTGCATTTATTTACAAAGAAATTACAAATTTGGGGCTTCTAAAATTGCAAAAACGCCGAGGCCTGAGGCGGCCGCCTCACCCGCCTCAAGGGTGGGCCCGGCCCTGCTAATTAATTTGCATGAAAAAAGATAAGAGACTGGAAACTACTCACCACCATTCTGATATTTGTGCAATACAGTAAATAAGATGAGTTCTACCTACTCTTTTCCATATAATATCCATAGTTCACAACACCTCTCTTTTGGTGATTTCTCAACTACCTAAGGATGATTAATTGATCATTAGCGTCGTTGATGTCGGCAATAACGGGGAGGCCACCAAACGGGCTCCACCACCACACCAATGAAGAGAGGGGGGGATCAAAGAAGACTGCACACCAACCCTGTGAAAAAATGAAGAAAAGGTTGTCAACCAAATTCTCCTCCCCGTAGCTATAAATAGAGATCAGCTGAATGAGATAAAACGCAGCAGAAGAGGGAGAAAAAAAAAAAGAAAGAAAAAAAAGAAAAAAAAAAAAGAAAAAACAGAGTATTTCAAGAGTGTTCTAAAAAAGTCTAATATTATGTCTCCTTATAGATAATTTATCTACTTTGTATTTTCCTCCCATTTATAAGATAGTGTTTCTCCTACTATAAGAGAGAATGAAATTTCTATCTCTTTATATTTAGAGAGAATGTATTGTAATCCCTACTTTCAATAGTAAAATCTTACTACACTAACCCGTGGTTTTTACACTGTCTTCTTTGGAAAGTTTTCCATGTAAAATATCGGTGTCCACTTTATTTTTACTTTTTCAATTCCACTTTAGTTGTGAGGTAGCTTCTGCCCATAACTTTTCTAAAAGTGATATTAGAGCTTTGGTTGCAGGGTGTGAAACAGAAATGTCGACAACAAAGTTTGTTGTTGAGAAATTCAATAGGAGTAATTTCTCTTTGTGGAAAATGAAGTTCAAGGCAATCTTGAGGAAGGATGATTATTTGGCAATAATTGGAGAAAGGCCCACGGAGACCACCGACGACGACAAGTGGAAAGAGATGTACGACAATGCAATTGCCGATTTGTACTTGGCACTAGCAAATAGAGTGTTGTCCAGCACGACGGGAAAGAAGACGACAAAGGAGATTTAAGATATTCTAACAAAACTGTACGAGACAAAGTCATTTCACAACAAGATCTTCTTAAAGAGGAGATTGTACACTCTTCTAATCGCATAATCTACATGTCACGCACCGCTTCCTAAGATACGGAAGTACGGGCATGCGACTAAGGCCCAGCGAATGATTTGCATCATTCATAATTTATAATATTCAACTCAACAATATGAAATACAATTACCACCATGCATGCTATAATGAAATCACATAACATAAATAATCCATGAAATGTCTCAAAAATAACCAACGTCTGGATGGAAATAAACTTCAGGTCATCAAAGCCACGAGTATAAAGTACGATAATAACAACAATGTTGGAATTAAAATAACATGAACGAAATAATTATTGTAGGCCAACAATTCGGCTCCAATCCCAAAAGATTTGCTCACCAAGTCCATCAGTTAATTCTCCCCATGTACCTGCAAGCTCATCATCTAGACGGGGGGGGAGGGGTTCGGTAGAGCAAGTCACGGACAGCAAGTAGTAACAAGCAATGAACAATAAAACATGACGTATAAATATCAAGGAACAGGAACAAGAACTTTATCAGATGTCAATGAAAATGTCGATAACACGGTCAAGGTCTATAATCAACGATGCAACGATCAACAATAACAATAAAACTAGAATCAAGTCGATAACAATAACCATAATCAATGCAAGTGTCAATCATAAGTCTATAATATTTTATTATCTTATCTAATGCACGTAATTCTGTGTCCCATACCACAGGTTCGGTGCATACAAACAAGTGAACGGTTAAACTATAGTGGTGAACTATACAGATCATGCACTCGGCAACAATAATAATAATCCACAATCAATGAACAATAACGAGAATCAGTCCACCATACGATACAAAATACAATCGAAATATTGTAGCAGTAGTTCACAATCAATCGATAAAATAATAACCGATAACAACAAACAATATAGGGAAACACGGGCTCCTTATTCGAGTACAGTCTCTGATTGTTCACTACCAAGTCGACTCTTATTACCCCAGCTTGTTATTATTTTATTAACATGAATCATGAATATGCAATCGATGGTACGGGTGTCAAGAAACGATATCAATGAGGTATCAATGACTGTACAATGAATGATATATAGTGCAACGCAAAACATAAATAGATGTATGATTAAACATGAAAAATGCAATTCTGGACAGCGAGACGTTGTTGTACATAAACTGACTTTCCCGCTGTTAAAGGAAAGTAAATCAGGTTCCGTTAGGAGTTCTAGAAACTTGAATCCCTGTCAGTTCCAACTCATATTTACACGAAACCTTTCAACTACAGTAATACCGTCTACTAGTTAGTTCTTTATGGGTTTATTGTTCGGGCAGCAACTCAGTACAAGGTTATTCTACATGTAATTCGACAAAAAAATCATTAAATTTTCTTTTTAAATTATGATTTAGTTTCTGGGACTGTTCATTAACATTCTTACAATTCTCAAGTTCAAATTCTTATGTTAAACTATTGAATAAATTAATAGAACAAGACAGCGTGTCATTAAAACAGAATTTTAGAGTTAAGACGTTACAGTGGTAGAGTTTGAATAACTTGCAATCTATAAGTCGAATTGTAGAACCGTCAAATTTCATGTATTCCTAACAAGGAGGGATATAACATTCATTTAATAAGTTCTAAGTGATTTTAACTGCAACTGAGTCAAAATTTTGGTTCTTCACTGCTATAGTGTTTTAACAGAAATTTAGCGTCGAGTTTGCATATGTATAACGGGTATGGAATTTCATCCACAAGTCTCATAAAAATTATATCACAACTCCCAATCATTTCTAGAAACATTTGATAAATTTCAAGTCTTTATTCTACTGTTGTCACGCCCCGCTTCTCAAAAACACGGAATACGAGCGCGTGACAAAGCCCGGCGAATGATTTTCATCATTCATGAGCTGTAGGATCGACTCAGCATCATAACAAGAATATAACAAAATGTACATAACCACGCATGTACGAATAATTTATTAATCAATAAAAAACAATTGAAATAAAATAATAATATCCCAAATAGTTTTCAAATCTGGATCAAAAGATAAAACTAGGGACTATAAGCTCATTACAAGATTTAAGTATCAAAAGAAATAAATAACTCAAAACAAAATATTTAAAACAAGTCTTTTCTCCAAGCGAAGCCTAGAATGTTTGCTCACCAATTCCAGCAGGCAACTCGTCTCCAAAATCTATATATATATATATATATATATATATATATATATATAAGGAAAAAAAATAGAGAAAACGAGACAAACGCCCTTAGTACAAGTTAGGACTGCAAGTAGTACAAGCAAGGGTATGAAAACAAGTACAAGAAATATAGAACAAGATTTGGATCAAGAATGTATATCATAATTAAGGCTGTCAACGGGTCGGGCTTGGGCCGGACTTACACAAATCCGAGCCCGAGCCCGAATTTTTTTCTAAGGCCCATACCCGGCCCGATTTTCAATCGGACTGTTAAAATGAGGCCCAAGCCCGGGCCCGAATAAAACCAAAAAACCCGAGCCCGGCCCGATTTTGTCACTTTAAAACCGAACATGCATGTAATTAATTTGGGGGAAATTAAACCAATCTGCTTTTAATTTGGGGAATTGAACTGTGTAATTAATTTGGGAAATTGAACTGTGCTTTTAATTTGGGGAATTGAGAACGGTGTAATCAATTAAGTCAATTGAAAACTGTGTAATCAATTTAAACGGATTAATTGAGAACTGTGTAATCAATTAAGTCTTTTGAGAAATGGGTTTCTTTAAACGGATTAATTGAGAACTGTGTAATCAATTAAGTCAATTGAGACTAATTAAGACTAATTAATTAAGTCAATTGAGAAATTAAACGGTGAATTATAAGTTTTGAGATTAACTAGTTTTGAGACTAATTAATCCGGGTCGGGTTCGGATCGGACCTATACAAGCCCGAACCCGGCCCGAAAATTAATTCGGGCTCAATTGTTGAGCCCGGGTCCGAAAATTTTCAACAAATTTAGGCCCGTATTCTACTAAAATCGGGTCGGACCTAATCGGGCTCGGGTCGAGTTCGGACCAATTGCCAGCCTTAATCATAATATAATAGGGATGCAATAAGTAGTGGGATTCAAGAAACTAGCTAGCAAGAAAGACAACTCAAGTGACAAGATTGGGCAACAAGTACTAGTAGTAAAGCAAGTGGCAAGTGAACATGTAATGGTATCAAGCATCAAGTAACAAGTATTACGTACAAGTGTCAAGTAACAAGTAACAAGTCTCAAGTAACAAGTCTCCAGTAACAAGTCTCAAGTAACAATTCTCAAGTAACGAGTCTCAAGTAACAAGTATCAAGGTAGAGTATCAAGTGTGTACAAGTGACAAGTTAATCTTAAATCTAATGTTTAATTCTATCTAGGTAGCACTTCATGCATCCATACTTTTACTGTATGGTTGCTACATACAATCAGTTACGTTTAGGCCTAGTGGTAGATTTTATAGGGCGGTATACTCAGGTATCAAGTATCAAGCAAGCAGGGTTCATGAATACGAAAATAAAGTAACAAGTTCACAAACCAAGTATAAGTTTGTGAATACACTAACAAGTTCAAGAACCACACAGTGAGTTCATAAATACAACAAGTTCATGAGCCAAGTGATGGCTTCATGAATACATCAAGATACAATAAGTTTATGAACCGAGTACTGGGAAACACGGGCCTCCTTCCGAGTACACTTACCTATATTGTCCACTACTGTATTTTTTCCTTAAACCCCGACTTGTTATTTATTATTATTATTAACCAAGCATGAGAGTGTGTTAAGGAGATCAAGTAAACAAGATCAAGAACATGGAACAAGTTTAAGATAATTAGAAGGCATATTCGAGGGTTAACACAATTTAAAATTATCAAGAACTACGAGAATACCAATTCTGGACAGCATGATGTTGCTGCACCAAAATTGTGATTCCCGTTGCTACAAGATAGAAAATGTGGATCCTTCAGAAGGTCTAGAAACTAGACTCCTTCCCGGTTCCAACGCATATAATTAAGGTACATAAAAGTTGTGGTAACATCTGTCAAAACAGCAAACTATACAACATTTGTGTTCAGCCAGAATTTGTGAAACTGAGTTTATACATATGAAACCGGGTTGAAACATCATTGATTAATTCTGAAAAAATTAGGGAATGTTCTATAAGGTGTCCAGTATCAGCATGTAAAATTTCAAGTCATTTACTTACTGGTAGCATAGTTAAAATAATTGTAAACCAAAGTGGTGTAGTAGTTTTTGTGAATCTGCGATTACCGACACAACAGCAGTAAAACTGCAATATCTCCTAAACCGTAACTCGAAATTCGAAACTTCTGGATGTGATTGGCAACTAGACACTTGGGGCTACATTTTATATTCAGGACTCAAGTTCAGAATCTAGTGTTATCGGGGTTGAAACAGCAAGCCAAGACAGAACAGAAACTAAACAAGACACTTTTTGCATGAAAAAGTATCAAAATTATACTAGTGTGAACAAGTGTATCAACGAAGGGTTGTGACTCTTAGATCATATAAAGATAAGACAAAATATGAGATAATCAATGATAAACAAAGAGGAGTCACATTTACAATCTACTTGCAGTATATTCAAGAAAAAGCTTGTACTAGAAAATGAAATGTACAAGAAGATACTTGCCTTAGGGTGTAAACGATGAATCCGACGAAAGAGTAACGGAAATGGATCCCGGGCGACGAGTACGATCGGCACGGATCTTGATGGCGATCCAGATCAAGACAATCAAACAGCTAGATCTGCTTGGTGATGATGATCAAGGTAGATCGACGGCTCAGATCAGATCTGATCTAATCATGATGATGGAGATATGAATCTTGATCAGATCAAATGGCCCAAAAGCATCTGATAGGGATGATCAAGATGATCAAGAAGATTGGATGCCTCACATTCAACATGATCAAGACTCCACTTGATCAAACAGTACCCATTGGCTTGGCTCTGGTAGATGGTGGGGACAGTGGTAGAACACGGCGATGCTGGGCGGCGGCCAGGGGGCTGCGATGGAAGGTCGCGGCACAAGGGGTGCACGGGGCTGCAGGTGATGTTGCTGTCGTTGTCTGGCTATCTGGCACCGGGGAAAAGTAGGGAAGTAGAGGGACAACACTGCGGGACTTCACTGGCATCGCTCCGGCTGGGTCACGAGGGTCGTCGGCTATGTAACACCCCGAATTCCAAATACAACTGAATTCGAGATTTCCACAGGATCTTTCGTCTCATTCGGTACAATTTTACAAGGAATTGAAACTTTCCATTTTACATCAGAGTTACATGAGATTTTACACTTTACATTTTACAGCGGAAGCATATAACACAATAATGTACATGTAATGACAGCGGAAGCAATTTACATCATTTAAATAAATGTGCATCAACAATGAATAATTTGTAAGCATCAGTTCTCCTTTCACTTTTATCAAGCCATTTATTCTGCATACAAAACTGTGGGCACGTCAGTTTATTCAACCGACGAAAATTATACATGGCCATCCTCTCTATGCCAGAAACAGTATAACGATTCTCATTTCTTAACAAATCACAAACTTGTTCACATATCAAATTAAAGGAAAAATTTTAATGATGTCGTGTTGTGATTGTGCACTTAATCCTTAATGCAATTATTATGTTATATGACACTAATGCGCACTTATTCGGATTCTATGCATCCCATACTACATAGGTCCGAGGGAAAGCCCTTAATTGTATTTCATCTTGTAGGGTTCAATCCCTCGTCATGACTTAATCTACTACTGTAACTACGGTAAGTATCCTAGATGTTTTCTGACATACGAACTCATATCTAGGCGCCCTGGAGGAAATCCCAATGCACTGACACATGACTCATCATGCAGGCATCCTATGGGTATTTAGCTCCTACCATAGACATGACACCACCCGCAGTCGTCAAAACACCCCACGAGCGTCGCCACCGGGACGGTACTCTGGAGCAGTATCCACGCCCTATCATGACTCATCATGGGACATCCTGGGATACTCTCTCGCTGCCAATCCAATGGCCCTCATACTCAATGTTTTTCTCTTACTTTCATCACATCTTCACTATGTATCTAGTCCTTATTTTATTAGAATCATGAACAAAATCAAAGCTCTAGAGTTAGTCTCTCCACTATACCGGACTTAATCATTCATTCAACATGAACAACTTTGGTCTTTCTTTTCAAATTTCATTTCATTTATTTCCAATTGCCGGTGGGAGACTTAGCTACTCTTTTGTTTCAATTTTCAATTCACAATTACCAAAATTGAGCGTTACTAGCTCGTGAGTTCATTTTCATAATCTCAATAGATTTTCCTTTTCCATGTTCATAACTTTCACATTCATACAACTTTCATAAATTCAAATAAATGATTCACTTCATTTCAGGTATAAATTCATGCAAAGACAAATAGAGTTTACTTAAATTGTCACAACCAATAATCATTCAACATAAGATTCATAATCTTTACCATAAAACAATTCATAGAATTTCTGAGATGTCAAAAGTGATCTGGACAGTCGACTTAGAGCTTATCCAGTCGACTTGTTCAGCCAAATAAAGTTCTTCAATAACCGCTCGGAAGAGTCGACTGCTGCACATGGCCAGTCGGCTGTTCCGCGCCGCGTTCAAAAACTAAATATCATTTACGGGGCAGTCGACTGTCATTCAAACCAGTCGGCTGTTCTACAGAATTCAATTATACAACCTTTCAAGTTCAGTACAGTCGACTGTTACATACATTCGGTCGACTGAACAGGGTTAATTTTCGAATTAAGGGATCATCTCTCCCTTCTGTTCTTCAATTAGCACACAACATTTTATTCAACTACAGTATGTTCAATGTCAATATAAACTTGTGATTCCTATCTATTTACCATCATCATAACATAGTTTATGATTAAATGTAAATCTCACACAATTAGTATGTTCTTTCCTCCAAATGAGATGCCAAACATACATTTTTCCTTTACTCATCATTTATCCACGAAGATGAATGCTAACTCCAATTTAACATGCTAGAAAATCAAGTTAACAATTCACCTTAAATACATCGTTTCATGGAATTTCGAACTGTTCATATTTTATTTCAGTGTACCAGTCAACTGTTCACATGATCGGTCGACTGTACAGGTCATTTCCAGTTCTCTAATTATCATTAGTTCTTTTTCATCTATTCACATCTTCCACAATAAGTATAACACAAAGCATTTCAATATACGATCACCCTATCAATCCACTTTTCACAAATATGATAACAATCAATATTAGCTCTAGCATGATCTCTATATTAGAAGTCCTGAGAAACACCCACCTTGTTGAAGAGTTTAACGAAATTCCGTAAAGCCTTCTAGTGTGATAATGTGACTCCTCTTCCTTGCTCCTTGCCACCGAGAATCCTCTGAAGTGATGACCGGCCTCTAAGATACTCACTCACAACTCTCTTAAAATATATCTCTCTTTCAAATAAAGTTCTTAGTGTAAAAGACAAATGAGTGAGAGGGATATTTATACTAAATCTTTGGGTGAGATAGAGGGCTAGGATTGAGTAGATGGTTATGAGATGGAGGGCTAGGATGAGAGTAGGAGTTGTAGTAACTACCCACAACTAGGTAACCACCTATACACTAACTCCACTTCTTCCAAAAACCGGCCAAGGAAAGGTGTTCATGCACGTGTACGTGCAATGCACGTGCATGCACTAGTCTCCAAATAAAAACTTGTACATTATACATCCTTATAAAAATAATCTTTTAAAAGTTGTTACCTTACAAGTTGTTGTTAAGAGGATGGGTTTAAATTGATGGGCCAAAATATTAGTTTTTTACAAAATAAATAAATTAGATTTTTGGGCTTGTGATTATTTGAGACAAAAGGGCCTTTTATAAAAAATAATTTAAAGAACACATATACATATATATATGCATATACTCATCATCCATAAGGAAAATAACTATAAGATTTCATATTACGGAAATTGCACGTGCACACTATGTGCAAAATAAATAAATAATTTTCATAAATGAAAATCGGGGCATTATAGGCTATGTGCTGGCTGTTTGTGGCGTGACTAGAGGAGCACAAGAGACGGGGCTGGCTGCTGGCGGCCTGGTGCTGCCGCTACTCAAAGCTGTGCAACAGGGGCAAAGGAGGGGAGACAAGGAGAGGAGAGGAGAGCGGCACCGAAGCAGTTGTCGCCGAGGTGGTCGCGAGAGGGAGAGGCTGAGCACCGGCAGGTGGCGTGACAAGGAAGATAGGGAGGGGGGAAGAGAGGTACGAGGCATAAGGTTAGAAGGCGGCTGGGTTTTTGTGAAGAAGATGAACAGGTGAAATATTAGGGTAGATATATATATAGGAATTTTATTAGGGTTAGGTGAAATAGGGTATCGGGTTTGGGTATTATAACGGGTCTGAGTATAAGGGTTAAGTTAATGGGTCACAAAAATAGGGTAGTGGATTTTGGGTAAATTGGTAGGGTTATAAACAGATATTGGGTAGTTGGGTTTGAAATCCAATAAAAGCTTAAAATGAGTTTTAAAAATATACGTATAAACATACATCAAATCGAATAATAAAATATTTTTAAATAAGTATATTCGGTCTTTACAAAAAAACATATAATACTAATAATAACAATAATAACAATAGCAAAATCACAAGGATAAGATAATAATAACAATAATAATAATAATAATAAGATTATATAACAAAATATACATTTATCAAAATAACCCAGAAGAAATAATATATTTAAATTTAAATTGAGTAAAAATACAAATAACCGATCAATTAGGAACAAAAATTAAATTATGCCATTATTCGAACAAAATATAGTTTTTGATTAGAAAACGCTTTAATAAAATTTCCGAAATAAATTTCAAAACAAGGTGAATTTATAATTAGTCAAAATACAAGAAATGTTCAGAAAATGTGTATTTGGGAAAACAGGGCTTACAACTGTTAACATGATATTTTAATTGGGAAACATGTCGACGTGCTTATAAACAACAATCTAGAATTGATAACCTAGCGGTACGAAAAACAGGATAACTTGTTGTCTACAACTCAGAATTCAGATCCGTCGAATTTTCTAGAAACTAAATTCAAATGGCTCTAATATTTATTCAATAAGGTTAACCTAATTCTAACCGTAATAGAGTAAAAAACTTACTACAACACAGACTTGACAGCAAAGCAGCGACATGATAGATTTTATTTAACAACAATCGAGATATACAAATGCATATTCTTCCATGAAAGGTTAAAGAGTATTCATGTCCAATAGTTCGGTGCATTTCTACGGTTATCAAGATGGAAATTTGCCATTTCTACGGTTTAGAATTTATCATCAATAATCATACTGATCCAATGCATACAACCAAAAATATACTAGACTAACATATATCTCTATATTTGTACGATGTGTGCTATACAGTGAGTGTTATGACATGACCAAATGAATACGATGGGGTATGTGTCACGACCCGCTTCCCAAAATACGGGAATACGAGTCCGTGATGAAGGCCCAGCGAATGATATTAACATCATCCATAAGCTGTACCAGTCTTAACACAACAACATAAAAGAAATAATCACAACCACGCAGATAAATATAATCACATAAACAACAACTGAGATAAAAACATGCAGTAGTCAACATAATAACTAACAACTGGAAAAATAAACAACAGTTACGGGTCAACAAGCCCGGGATACAAAGTTCAACAAAAGAATAACAATGCGATAAAAGAATAATATGGAAGAAGATAGTTTATTTTAAAGCGGCTCCTGCTCTAATCCTAGAAGAACTGCTCACCAATGCCTCCTGGCAAATCTCCTTGTGCACCTGTAGTTGGATTAACTAGAGTGGAAAAGAAAATGTCCTTAGAGCAAGTATGGACAGCAAGTAATGAAAAGAAAAGAGTAAGGGAACATAGTACACCAAGAAAAATGAAGCAAGATCAAAGTCCTAAAGCAATAACAATATCAATAAACAATGGTCAAGTGTACAAGTGTCAACTTAGGTTTATTAGTATTTTATTTTCCTATCTAGTGCACGTACTACTGCATCCCATACCACAGGTTCGGTGCACGCAAAGCAGTGTACGTTTTAGACATAGTGGTGGGATCTACAGAGCGTGTACTCGGTGTAACAAGATAACCAGATAACAAGTTCACAAGTTCACAAGTAATTCTCCACCTTCCATGTCAATATTCCATGCAAACAAGAAAGGCCCTACCGAGTACTTTTTCTGAGATTATCCACTACTAAGTCAACCCTTATTAACCTCGGCTTATTTAATATTTTATTATTTCATTCATGGTAACGAAATTGTATATATAAGAGTGTCAAGGCGATGAGAAAGGTGCAACAAAATGATACAATGCATAATAAACTACAAATAATTGTAAATCTGAAAAAGAGCAGACACAACAGTACTAACACAGCAATAACTCACAAACTACAACTCGGAATTTGATTCCGCCAAAAGGGAAAGTAACCTAGACATCCGGGGCTACAATTTATATTCAGCAAGTTTTTATTGATTCTGAGAGTAACTAGGTCAGTTATCCTAATCTTTACAGGTTACCTGTTCTGGCAGCAACTTATAGTCAAAGTTTAATGGGTGAAAACTAGGTGTAAAATCAATATAAAAATCTACAAAAATTAAGAATAGATACTAAGTATGTCTAATAAGTTTCTGGAGAGTTTCAAGTCATTACACTACTGTTATCATAGTATTTCAACTGAAAGTTGTGTCGGTGTTTCCTTAATTTGCAATCTGAAAAGTACAGACCATCAGTGACTAAAACTGCGATATCTCACATCTCACAGAAGGCCCACAACACATTTTGGTACTGGGTTTTGAATTGGGCTTGGTTTGGATTGTGCTAACAAAAGATAGCAAGAATAGCAATAATAATAACCATAATACAGTAAATTGCAATAGAAGGCCCGCATCAAGTCCAGACTCAAAATACATCAAAATAGAAAGAGAACACTACAAAAATACAAGAAAAACCTGTACAATCGGAAACAGGGGTTACAGTATGACAATCAAATAACACAATTTAGTGTTCGAATCAACGATGGGGCAAGAAAAAAAATTATTACTTGGTTTTGCCGATGAATCCGTAATAAATTTTTTTGGAACTATAACAATTAATAATGAGCTTTGATAAATGGAGATAAAAGCTACTTGCGAAGATCAACAAATTTCTTGAACTAGTGTAACAGGTTGGTTCAAGAGAGACTTGCCTTTTTTACGACGGTTACGATGGGGAGAAGTGTAGTACCCCGTATTTTTAAATATTATTTTAAAGATTAATAAATGAATTAAAAAGATTTTTGGTGATTTAATAAATATTTTTTGACAATTTATCTTTTTACACATGCAAATGTTTTCTTGGAAAGTTAAAAAGCCAAAATTATTTTGGGAAAACTCATTATTTATTATTTGTGATTATTTGTGATTTTCTAGATTTTTCTGATATTTATTTGACCTATTTGCAAATATTTCAAAAAGGACTTTTGTGCAAAATTACCAAATGGCGTGAAAACTCCAGATTTTCAGATTTTTAGGCTGGGCCTAATGCCTAGTCAACTTAGGGTTAAAAAGTTTACTTTTTGTTTGATAAATTTAATTTATTTTACAAGTTTTGATAAAAGATGATCTTTTTGCAAAATTGTTATTTGAAGGGATGAAAATGCAAAAAAAAATTTCTATTGCCTTATCATATTCGTTTGATCTCTCCAACAAGGTGAGTGATATAATTGTTTTGTTTTGTTCTTTGAATATTGTATGTAGTGTTCCATCTATTAGAAAGCATGCTAGGGTTTGGTATGAATATATATATGATGGATTGAATGAATTGATGAATTAAAATTGAATCTTTTAAGAAACCCTGAGTTATTTATGAGTAGAATTTGCATGTGGATGATTCAAAATTGATAGAGGACCTAATATAAATCATGAGTAGGCTATTTCTTTTGGATTATTGCTGATTTGATTGGATATGGTGAATGTTATGCATAAATAGATTAAAGATGAGATTTTTGACTATTGGTGAGTTGGATGAATGCAACTAGCTCATGTTAATGTTAAATTTGTTTATGATTCATGAGTTAATAATGGTGATTTAGTTGAGGAAGTTTTGAGGAGGACTAATGAATTAAGAGATCATGTCTTGAGAATTGGATCTGGGATAAATTGAATTGGAATGATGTAATACAACTAAATTGGGGATTTTGTGATTTGTGAAAGGTTTTATTTGAAATTGGATTTCTCAAATACTAAGATTAAATCTGAATATCTTGTTATTTCTAATCGATGGATTTGTGAAGTTTTCTTTGGTGCACGAACATACACAATCAATTTACATGAATATCATATTTCATTGTTTTTGAAGAAATTGAGTCTTTATGTATTTTCGAAGGATTTGACTATATCTCAACTTATTTTGGTATTAATATGGTTTGGAACATAATACAAAGGTCTTTTGATGTATGATTGATTCTTAAAAACTTTATTTCGATATATGCACATATTCATGTTTCAATTTGAAGGAATTCATCAAAAAGCTATTTTTATAAATTCAAAGTGGTTTTGATTGGTTTTTTGGACTCTTATATACTCTACAAGTCATATTTAATCATATCAGAAATATACTTTTTATAGATTTTGTTTTTATAAAGTAAATCTCCGTATCGGTTGAAATGTAAACAAACTAAAACCGCAGTCTGTAGGAGTAACAGTCGACTGAACACTATTAACAGTCGACCGTCGCTACCTGGCTGTTGTGTTTTCTCGTTTTCTTGAAATTTCGCGTGGAACAGTGGACTGACCCATTTTACAGTCGACTGACTCTGCTCTATTTTGGGGTTTTCTCGAAGTTTTGGACTTTCACTCTAGACAGTCGACTGATGACTTTTTACAGTCGACTACCATTACTTAGAATTATTTTCTTGATGTGTTGGGTTTTCGCTCTAGATAGTCTGTTGATGACCTTTTTACAGTCGACTGCTACTACTTAGAATTTTATTTCTTGAAGTGCTGGTTTTTCGCTCTGGACAGTCGACTGACTCCGGTTTACAGTCGACTGTTACTGATATTTTCTTGAGTTTTTCCGATGTTTCTTTGATCGATGGTTCCTTCAATATTATATTGTTTTAAAAGATGTTTTACTACAGATATAAATGTTTTATAGAGATTTATATTGGAACTGTAAATGTATTCTTTTGGACCTTATTGAGCTATACGTGTTTTCAAGGGAAATGATGTTTTGTAATTTTCTACAACTTAAAATATGATTTTCAGTTATTTAATAGATTTAATATTTATTTGGATTCTGGAATTTTATAAAAGATTTGGGTTTTGTTGATTGGAGAAGTTACTTCATATGATTGTTTTGACGATGGATTTGTGAGCTTTGATCTTGATGATATCTTCAGGAGTTGAGTGGGAGTCCTGTGAACCGGCAGTTGAGATTTGTTGATTTAGACCAGTTGGGTCTTGGGGTTGTTGTTGAGTATTTAAGTCCGGCAGGATACACTAACTCTAGAGATGGGGATTTTTTTGTGTTTTTGTAACGCCCCGAATCCCAAATACACTGAATTCGAGGAAGAAGCATAATTCATAGAGCAACACAAATGTAAGTCACTTACATTTAAATCTGTAGACTCAAACACACACTCTAATGTCCACTTCTAGGGTGTCGTTCCTTATAAACTTGTACAAGTGCGAAAGCGTGGCTCTGATACCACTCTGTAACGCCCCGAATCCTAAATACACTGAATTCGAGTTGTTCTACAGGATCTTTTTGCTTCCTTTAGTAAAATTTTACAAGGAAATTTGAACTTTTCACTTTGCATCAAAGTTTACATCAATATTACACTTTACATTGCACAGCGGAAGTAAAATTTACAGTAATGAAACAAATGTACAACAACATTGAGTAATCTTTAAGAATTTGTTCCTCTTTAATCTTTATCAAGCCATTTACCTGCATATAAGACTGTGGGTACGTCAGTTTATTCAACCGACGAACATTATACACGGTCATCCTCTCTATGCCGGAAATAGTATAACTCAATTTTTCATATTTAGCAAACACAAACTTGCCACATTTCAAACTAAAGGGACTACCCTATTGATGTCGTGTTGTGACTGTGCACTTAGTCCTTAATGCAATTATTTATATTAGATGACACTAATGCGCACTTGTTCGGATTCTATGTATCCCATACTACATAGGTCCGAGGGCAAGCCCTTAATCGTTCTTCATCTTTGTAGGGTTCAATCCCTCGTTATGACTTAATCTACTACTGTAACTACGGTAGTGTCTAAGATGATCTATGAGTACAAGCACATGTACAGAAAACCTGGAGGGGAATTCCACATCATGTCACGACTCATCGTGAAGAACCTGTGGCAATTCAGCCTCCTTCATGGCACACGATCCTCATGCAGTCACCAAACATCCCACAAGTGTCACCACCGGGACGGTACCCTGGAGCAGTATCCACGTCATGTCACGACTCATTGTGAAGAACCTGTGAAATACTCTCCGCCGCCACGGTACCCTGGAGCCGTATCCACGTCATGTCACGACTCATCGTGAAGAACCTGTGAAATACTCTCCGCCGCAAATCCGATGGCCTTCACTCGTGTTTTTCTCCTACTTTCATCACATCTCCACTATGTACTAATCCTTAGTTTTTATTAGAATCATGAACAAAATCAAAGCTCTAGAGTTAGCCTCTCCACTAAACCGGACTTATTCATTCATTTCAACATGACCAACCTTGGTCTTTCTTTTCAATATTCATTTCATTTCTTTCCAAATGCCGGGGGAGACTTAGCTACTCTTTTGTTTCAATTCCAATTCACAATTTCCAACATTGAGCGTTACTAGTTCATAAGTTCATTTTTCATAATCATAATAGATTTTCTTTTTCATGTTCATAGCTTTCACATTCATATAACTTTGACAAGTTCTAATAAATGATTCACTTTATGTAAATTCACGCAAAGACAAATCGAATTTACTGTCATAACCAATAATCAACATAAGATTCATAACCTTTATTATAAACAAATCATAGAATTTCTGATATACCCAAAAGTACTCTGAACAGTCGACTTGGAGCTCATCCAGTCCACTTGTTCAGTCAAATAAAGTTCTTCAATAATCGCTCGGAAGAGTCGACTGCTGCATATGGTCAGTCGGCTGTTTCGCAGCGTTCAAAATCTCAATTATCATTACAGGGCAGTCGACTGTCGTTCAACCCAGTCGGCTGTTCTGCAGAGTGCAATTAAGTAATTTCTCACGTTCAATACAGTCGACTGTTACATACATTCGGTCGACTGAACAAGTTAAAATCTCAAATTAAGGAATCATTCCTTCATTCTATTCACACATCATAATTTGTCGCACTATTCTCCAACGAGAATAATTCACATTTCATAGTTGTCACATTATTCTCAAAATGAGAAATACTTACATCACTAACGAATATTCACAATTCATATTTTTCATACTATTCCCAATTAGGAAAAATCACATTCATCACATAATATCACTTCAATCTTTACTATATTAATCTTCTTCATTTCAAGTTCTTTTTGCAAGGTATAATTTTCCCAAAAATACACTTATAAAACCATAGTTCTAATTACACATTTTATTCTCAAATCACATTTTCTTTCATGCAATAATTCCCAAATCATTTTTATAAAGTCCCATATAATTTAGAAGAATAGAACATTCAAGTTTATAAAAATTCATCAGTACCAGTCGACTTATACTGTAGTAAGTCGACTGTCCAGAGGGAAAATATCCATGATTTCAAGAAAATAAGTTAAGTAATATAAGTTGACCTATAAAAACATAAGTCTACTTAAAGGAGGACATAAGTCGACTTAAAAGGTCCTAAGTCGACTTACCAGAGAATTCTTTTTCGACATTTCTCAACAATTAATGCCACTAATATCTTTATTAGCAAACTACACATTAATTCTCCGTTTTTAACCTTTTACCAAACATACTAATCTATATCTTAATTCATTTGTTTCGATATAACACAAAGATCCATTTAATCACATGAAGTAGCATTGCCTATCTACTAACTTTGTGTATATAAGTCATGATGGTAAAATGTGTTTTTATCAATCAATCCATGATTCTAATCAATTCACATACAACTCAAATAATAGAACCACATATAAATTTGCATATCCACATTTCAATCATTCAAGAAGTCATTTTTCCCAATTAAAGTGTGTTCTTCTTAATCATTTTCATGCTTCGTTCTTTCCAATTAAACTAGCATGCATTCCTACTTTAGAAATAGGGAAAATTTACCCACCTTGTATAGAGAGAAAAACTCAATTAGCAACAAAAGTCCTTCGCAAACGAGTGCACCTACTCCTAGACGCGCGCACCCAAGCTCCAAAAGCACCACACCGAAAGCTCCTCCTTGAATAGCCGGCCCTCTCCTCCTTGGTAGAATGCAAGCACAATCCCACTCACAACTCAATCTTTAAACTCACAAAATACTACTAAATAATATTATTACACTATAGGTTTGGAAGAGAATATTAAGCACAAAATAACTAGCCATGGGAGGGGGTATTTATACTAAAAATCAAGGGAAATAGATGGCTAGGATTGAAGTAGGAGTTGGGAACAAATGGTGGAGATTTAATGAGGAGTTACACCAACTACCCATGATCCAATAACCATCACACCATGACCACCACTCAAATTTTGAGTTCCCTCCAAAAGTCCCCAACCGGCCATGAAGAAAAGTGCATATTGCACGTGTACGTGTAGTGCACGTGCATGCAACTAGGCCAAAAATTGTGCATTAAATTTTTATATAAAAATAAAATAGTCTTTAAATTGTATTCTACATGACAAGTTGTATAAAAATAGATTAATCCATGGGCTTTAGTTTATGGGCCAAAATAGTTATTTTAAAATAAAATAAGTAAATTACATTTTGGGCTTTAAGAAAAAGGGCTTTTTATTTAATTAAAATAAGGCTTTTGTACAAAATAATTAAAAGCACAAATTGAAATATCTTTACTCATCTTGATGAAAATATTAACCAAAAAAAATATTGCACGTGCACACTACGTTTAAAATAAATAATTTTTCATTAATTGAAAAAACAGGGTATTACAACACTCCCTCCTTAGAATAGTTCCGTCCCCAGAACTACAGTCAAGAGCGAGAAAAATACAACACTCACAACAAGAACAAAAGAAAATACAAAGATACAATCAAGCAAAAAGCTCAGGATAGTCCTTCAACATCCTCTCCTCAGACTCCCAAGTAGCCTCTTCAACCAAGTGGTTTCTCCAGACTACCTTGACCATCGGTATCGTCTTATTCCTCAAGACTTTCTCTCTACGGTCAACAATCTCGACAGGAGACTCGATGTAATTCAGGTCTAACTGCAAACCTTCCGGCACTTCAGGCAAATGATGACTCGGATCTGGAATATAACCTCTCAGCATAGACACATGAAAGAAATTGTGCACCTGAGATAACTCTTCCGGTAATTCAAGCCGGTAAGCAGTTTTCCCGATCCTTTTCAATATCTTGTACGGGCCTATAAACCTCGGGGCTAATTTCCCGCCTTTGCCAAATCGAACCACACCTTTACTGGGTGATAATTTCAGAAAGACGAAGTCACCAACCTCAAACTCAAGGTCCCTTCTCCGGTTGTCTGCATAGCTTTTCTGCCTGCTCTGAGCTTCTATCAACCTTTTCCTGATCAGAACAATCTTCTCAGAGGTTTGTTGCACAAGCTCAGGACCAAACAACTGACGCTCCCCAACCTCAAACCAACAAACAGGTGTCCTGCACTTCCTGCCATATAGAGCTTCGTACGGCGCCATCCCAATGCTAACCTGAAAACTGTTGTTGTAGGCAAAATCTACCAAAGGTAAATGCCTTTCCCAACTGCCTCCAAAGTCAAGTATACAACACCGAAGCATATCCTCAAGAATACGGTTGACTCTCTCGGTCTGCCCATCGGTTTGCGGATGAAAAGCAGTGCTGAAATCTGTCTTGGTACCCAAAGCTGTTTGAAGACTCCTCCAGAAATGCGAAGTAAACCGCGCATCTCGATCAGACACAATAGTTGACAGAACACCATGAAGTCGGACAATCTTGCCATCATACAACTCAGCCAACTTGTCCATCGAAGCAGTGAGTTTCATCGCCAAAAAGTGAACGGACTTGGTTAGTCGATCGACTATAACCCAAATCGCATCATTGCCTTTAGGACTCTTAGGCAATCCCGTAATGAAATCCATACTGATGTTATCCCACTTCCATTCCGGAATAGGTAACGGCTGTAATAGATCTCCGGATCTCTGATTTTCGGCTTTGACTTGCTGACAAACCTTACACTTCGCCACAAATTCAGCCACATCCCGCTTCAAACCTGACCACCAGAAATGCTGTTTGATGTCTTTGTACATCTTGGTACTCCCAGGATGTACTGACAAAAGAGTAGCATACGCCTCCTGAAGAATACTCTCTTTCAGGTCCGCCTGATTTGGAACACATAGCCTATCTCCGAACCACAGCACTCCATCCCTGATTTGAAATCCGGGCAACTTGCCAGCACCAACCTGCTCCTTCATCTCCAAATATCAGCATCAACCTCCTGACTTGCAATGATCCTTGCATTCAAAGTAGGCTGAAGCTTCAACTGAGCCAAAGATGCTTCCAATCCTTGCAAGACAACCTCAATACCTGCTCGATCCAATTCCTCAATCAGGTGCTTCTAAGTTGTAATCAAACTGGCTAAGCTGCTCTTGCGACTAAGTGCATCAGCAACAACATTAGCCTTCCCAGGATGATACTTGATCTCAGGTCGCATGTCCTCGAGCACTTCCAACCATCTCCGCTGCCTCAGATTCAGATCTCTCTGCTGATATATATACTTCAAGCTCTTGTGGTCCGTGTACATGTTCAACTTCTCACCGTACACGTAGTGCCTCCATTGCTTCAGGGCAAAGATAATCGCAGCCAACTCTAGATCATGAGTCGGATAATTCTTCTCATGTGGTCGTAGTTGCCTAGACCCATAAGCGATTACTCTTCCTTCTTGCATTAGGACACAACCAAGCCCACGATGTGAAGTATCGCTATAAACATCATACTCAACACCTGCTCTAGGCAAAGCCAAAATAGGTACAGTAGTCAGCTTCTCTTTCAACTCCTGAAAGCTCGCCTCACATTGCTCAGTCCACTTGAAGCTCACATTCTTCTTGGTCAGTCCAGTAAGCGGCACGGCTATCTGAGCATAACCTTGAATGAATCTCCTGTAGTATCCAGTCATTCCAAGAAAACTTCTGACTTTCTTTACTGTAGCAGGCCTAGCCCAATCTCTCACTGCCTCTATCTTCTGAGGGTCAGTTGCCACTCCCTCCTTAGAAAGGATGTGACCTAGGAATGCCACTTCAAATTTTCAGAAATCACACTTGGATAACTTAGCATACAACTTCTGCTCTTCCAGCTTCTTCAAAACTGCTGCCAGATGCTCGGTGTGCTCCTCCTCTGACTTGGAGTACACGAGAATGTCGTTGATAAACACCACGACAAAAGAATCAATGAACGGCCTCAGAACTCTGTTCATCAAATCCATGAAGATTGCGGGTGCATTCGTCACTCCAAATGGCATAACTAAGAATTCATAATGCCCATGTCGAGTTCTAAATGCAGTTTTGTGCACATCTTCAGCTTTCACTCGAACCGGTGATATCCTGATCGAAGATCTATTTTGGAGAAAACAGCTGCTCCTTGTAGACGATCGAACAAGTCATCAATTCGAGGAATAGGATACTTATTCTGAACCGTGACCTTATTCAGCTCTCGGTAATCGATACACATTCTCATCGATCCATCCTTCTTCTTTACCAAAAGCACTGGTGCTCCCCAAGGTGACGCACTAGGTTGAATAAAGCCTTTCTCCAACAGTTCCTTAATCTGCCGTTTCACCTCATCCTGTTCCACTGGAGCAATCCTATACGGTGCCTTAAAAATGGGTGCACTTCCCGGTTGAACAGTGATGCTGAACTTTACATCACGATGCGGGGGTAACCCAGGAAAATCATCCAAGAACACAGTCGGATAGTCCCGAACCACAGAAATCCCTTACACTTCCACAGGAGTCTCTTCCTTGCGGATAGCTGCCACCAGCCTAGAACATTTCTGCTTATCTTGGAAAGTGACTTCAGGTCCACCTGGAGCCTTCACTGTCACCGTCTTGGTCTTACACTCGATGCTTGCACTGTACACCGACATCCAATCAATGCCAATGATAACATCGACTCCCAAGATAGTCAGCTCAATCAGATCAATCCCAAAGATTCGATCCCCAATCACAATCTCGCAATCAGCGAATACCGATCAGTGGTTAAAGTTTCTCCTGATGGAGTAGCTACTGCCAAGATCTTGCTTGGAAAAATCTTCGGTTCAACTCCCAACACTTTAGCAAATTTAGGAGACACAAAAGTATGAGAGGATCCAGTATCGAACAACACAACAGCTTTCATTCCATTAAGATAAAGTTCGCCTGTTACATAATACACACCCATTACGTAACAGTTTCACAATATAAGCGGGAAAAAGAAATGACAAAAACCTCTAAACATCAGCCCTCGTACCAGTGATGACATGATCAACCTCATCAGCATCAGCTTCCGTCAAGGCAAATACTCGTCCTGGTTGGTACGGTCTCTTCCCATTCTGCTGAGTTGATCCCCCACGGATGACATTTCGCGGCTTGGAGCATTGAGACATGAAATGTCCCGCCTCACCACAGTTGAAGCAAGTCACCACAGGAGGTCTCACCACATTGTTCCCATGTCCCCCAGCCACACTAATAGTGTTCGCCCCTGTCGGTTTGAACCCTTGTGCAGATGGTTGCCCCTTGAAACTCCCAGAATTAGCGTGCCTCTTCCCAGACTGCCAGTTGTTCCTCCGGTTCTGAACAACATGAAACTGCTCCATATCTGCTTCCGTCGCTGCTGCCCTCTTGACCAACTTGTCAAATCGCCTGATACCAAGAGGTATCATCCGGGATCTCAAGCTCGGCCTCAACCCATGCTCGAACTTACGAGCCTTCTTCGCTTCATCCATCACCAGTTCTGGAGCATACTTAGAGAGCTGAGTAAACTTGGTCTCATACTCTCTCACTGACATGCTGCTTTGCTGTAGCGACAGAAACTCCATAGCCTTCTTCTCATGAACATCGGAGGGGAAATAGTGACTGCGGAATTCTTCCAGAAATTCCTCCCAGCCAAGCACTATGCCTCCCATGGTCCTTTTCATCGACTGCCACCAAACAGCCGCATCCTTCTCAAATTGCAGAGTCGCCAACTTGACCTTACTGTCTTCAGGGGTCTCCAACACTTCAAAGATTGTCTCCACTTGACGAATCCAGTTGTCAGCTGCATCAGGGTCTGACTTTTCCTCGAATACAGGTGGTTTCATTCATTTGAACGATTCCACTAGTTTAATCGCTTCGGGCACCGGATTCGCAGGTCCCCTTCCTTGGTTCATAGCCATGGTGTTGAGCGTCTGATAGACCCTCGCAAGTTCCATTTCCAGATCCAGACCTTTCCCGTTTCTAGCTCCTCTTCTTGACATATTCTGATGCAAAAGATCCATTAAATCGAAGTATAAGACAAGAATTTTAAATCAACTTGCATTCCATTAAATTCCAAACTTTATACATTCGAATTGAAAAACATTTCTTGACATCAGAACGAAAGATAGTAGAAGCTACAACAGTCTAACTCCTACGGTTCCTCTTCGCTTCTCGAAGTTCTCCCCATAGTTCATCAACTTCATCCTTCAGCACATCTGTCAGGTTCTTCCTCTTCTCGAGTTCCCATACCCGATGACTGAGAACTGAAAAGTCATCCTTCCGCTTTGCTAGCTGAGCCTCCAATAATCCGACTCTCTCTCGCAGTGTCTCTACCTGCCTCTGAAGAGAAGTCACAAGACTATTCGGAACTGGTTCTTCTTCTTCGTCAGAAGAAGAGTCATCAGATGAATCCGGAGGTGGGGTGATCTCTCGGGATTCAGGCCATTCTTCTCCGTCAGAATCTGCTTGTCCTGGGTAGTACTCGTCCTCGGAATCTGCCTGTCCAGGATGGTACTCTTCCTCAATGATATGCCAGTCGTCGCCTCCAGCAGAGTCGAAGTGGTCAGCCATCTTAGAAATAGAGAGGAAGAAGCATAAGTCATAGAGCAACACAAATGTAAGTCACTTACATTTAAATCTGTAGACTCAAACACACACTCTAATGTCCACTTCTAGGGTGTCGTTCCTTATAAACTTGTACAAGTGCGAAAGCGTGGCTCTGATACCACTCTGTAACGTCCCGAATCCTAAATACACTGAAGTCGAGATGTTCTACAGGATCTTTTCGCTTCCTTTAGTACAATTTTACAAGGAAATTTGAACTTTTCACTTTGCATCAAAGTTTACATCAATATTACACTTTACATTGCACAGCGGAAGTAAAATTTACAATAATGAAACAAATGTACAACAACATTGAGTAATCTTTAAGAATTTGTTCCTCTTTAATCTTTATCAAGCCATTTACCTGCATATAAGACTGTGGGTACGTCAGTTTATTCAACCGACGAACATTATATACGGCCATCCTTTCTATGCTGGAAATAGTATAACTCAATTTTCCATATTTAGCAAACACACTTGCCACATTTCAAACTAAAGGGACTACTCTATTGATGTCGTGTTGTGACTGAGCACTTAGTCCTTAATACAATTATTTATATTGGATGACACTAATGTGCACTTGTTCGGATTCTATGCATCCCATACTACATAGGTCCGAAGGCAAGCCCTTAATCGTTCTTCATCTTTATAGGGTTCAATCCCTCGTTATGACTTAATCTACTAATGTAACAACGGTAGTGTCTTAGATGATTCATGAGTGCAAGCACGTGTACAGAAAACCTGGAGGGGAATTCCACGTCATGTCACGACTCATCATGAAGAACCTGTGGCAATTCAGCCTCCTTCATGGCACACGATCCTCATGCAGTCACCAAACATCCCACAAGTGTCACCACCGGGACGGTACCCTGGAGCAGTATCCACGTCATGTCACGACTCATCGTGAAGAACCTGTGAAATACTCTCAGCCGCCACGGTACCCTGGGGCCGTATCCACGTCATGTCACGACTCATCGTGAAGAACCTGTGAAATACTCTCCGCCGCAAATCCGATGGCCTTCACTCGTGTTTTTCTCCTACTTTCATCACATCTCCACTATGTACTAATCCTTAGTTTTTATTAGAATCATGAACAAAATCAAAGCTCTAGAATTAGCCTATACACTAAACCGGACTTATTCATTCATTTCAACATGACCAACCTTGGTCTTTCTTTTCAATATTCATTTCATTTCTTTCCAAATGCCGGGGGAGACTTAGCTACTCTTTTGATTCAATTCCAATTCACAATTTCCAACATTGAGCGTTACTAGTTCATAAGTTCATTTTTCATAATCATAATAGATTTTCTTTTTCATGTTCATAGCTTTCACATTCATACAACTTTGACAAGTTCTAATAAATGATTCACTTCATGTAAATTCACGCAAAGACAAATCGAATTTACTGTCATAACCAATAATCAACATAAGATTCATAACCTTTATTATAAACAAATCATAGAATTTCTGATATACCCAAAAGTACTCTGAACAGTCGACTTGGAGCTCATCCAGTCGACTTGTTCAGTCAAATAAAGTTCTTCAATAATCGCTCGGAAGAGTCGACTGCTGCATATGGTCAGTCGGCTGTTTCGCAGCGTTCAAAATCTCAATTATCATTACAGGGCAGTCGACTGTCGTTCAACCCAGTCGGCTGTTCTGCAGAGTGCAATTAAGTAATTTCTCACGTTCAATACAGTCGACTGTTACATACATTCGGTCGACTGAACAAGTTAAAATCTCAAATTAAGGAATCATTCCTTCATTCTATTCACACATCATAATTTGTCGCACTATTCTCCAACGAGAATAATTCACATTTCATAGTTGTCACATTATTCTCAAAATGAGAAATACTTACATCACTAACGAATATTCACAATTCATATTTTTCATACTATTCCCAATTAGGAAAAATCACATTCATCACATAATATCACTTCAATCTTTACTATATTAATCTTCTTCATTTCAAGTTCTTTTTGCAAGGTATAATTTTCCCAAAAATACACTTATAAAACCATAGTTCTAATTACACATTTTATTCTCAAATCACATTTTCTTTCATGCAATAATTCCCAAATCATTTTTATAAAGTCCCATATAATTTAGAAGAATAGAACATTCAAGTTTATAAAAATTCATCAGTACCAGTCGACTTATACTGTAGTAAGTCGACTGTCCAGAGGGAAAATATCCATGATTTCAAGAAAATAAGCTAAGTAATATAAGTTGACTTATAAAAACATAAGTCTACTTAAAGGAGGACATAAGTCGACTTAAAAGGTCCTAAGTCGACTTACCAGAGAATTCTTTTTCGACATTTCTCAACAATTAATGCCACTAATATCTTTATTAGCAAACTACACATTAATTCTCCGTTTTTAACCTTTTACCAAACATACTAATCTATATCTTAATTCATTTGTTTCGATATAACACAAAGATCCATTTAATCACATGAAGTAGCATTGCCCATCTACTAACTTTGTGTATATAAGTCGTGATGGTAAAATGTGTTTTTATCAATCAATCCATGATTCTAATCAATTTACATACAACTCAAATAATAGAACCACATATAAATTTGCATATCCACATTTCAATCATTCAAGAAGTCATTTTTCCCAATTAAAGTGTGTTCTTCTTAATCATTTTCATGCTTCGTTCTTTCCAATTAAACTAGCATGCATTCCTACTTTAGAAATAGGAAAAATTTACCCACCTTGTATAGAGAGAAAAACTCAATTAGCAACAAAAGTCCTTCACAAACGAGTGCACCTCCTCCTAGACGCGCGCACCCAAGCTCCAAAAGCACCACACCGAAAGCTCCTCCTTGAATAGCCGGCCCTCTCCTCCTTGGTAGAATGCAAGCACAATCCCACTCACAACTCAATCTTTAAACTCACAAAATACTACTAAATAATACTATTACACTATAGGTTTGGAAGAGAATATTAAGCACAAAATAACTAGCCATGGGAGGGGGTATTTATACTAAAAATCTAGGGAAATAGATGGCTAGGATTGAAGTAGGAGTTGGGAACAAATGGTGGAGATTTAATGAGGAGTTACACCAACTACCCATGATCCAATAACCATCACACCATGACCACCACTCAAATTTTGAGTTCCCTCCAAAAGTCCCCAACCGGCCATGAAGAAAAGTGCATATTGCACGTGTACGTGTAGTGCACATGCATGCAACTAGGCCCAAAATTGTGCATTAAATTTTTATATAAAAATAAAATAGTCTTTAAATTGTATTCTACATGACAAGTTGTATAAAAATAGATTAATCCATGGGCTTTAGTTTATGGGCCAAAATAGTTATTTTAAAATAAAATAAATAAATTACATTTTGGGCTTTAAGAAAAAGGGCTTTTTATTTAATTAAAATAAGGCTTTTGTACAAAATAATTAAAAGCACAAATTGAAATATCTTTACTCATCTTGATGAAAATATTAACCAAAAAAATATTGCACGTGCACACTACGTGCAAAATAAATAATTTTTCATTAATTGAAAAATCAGGGTATTACAGTTTTAAGAATAACCAATTTAAGGACATACACTAGTGGAGATGTGATGAAACTTGGGAAACGTAAGTATATTCTCTTGGTTTTGTTAGTCCAATGGATGCGTTCCAGGACTGTTTGCTGTCCTGTCTCGAAGGGACATTTGTATGTTCGCGTGTCGAGGGTCTGCAGGCCTATTCACGGAGCATGCAGGGTGCATTCGCATGTCGAGAGTCGGCGGGCCTATTCACGGAATGTACCTAGTGTATCTACACGTCGAGGGCCTCGCAAGCCTATTCGTGGGGTACACATTTGGGAGGTGATTCTTCGGTTTTTGAGCTATTCTTACATGATGCTTGCGCATCGAAGGTTGTGGTGCATATTCGTCGAGTATTCTGGTTCTTGTTTTCATCACCGTCGTAGGATTAGTTGCATAACGAGAGATTTAACCCTGTAAAGTGGAGATCGCTAAGGGCTTGCACCGGACCTATGTACTATGGAATGCATAGAATCCGACAAGTATGCATTAGAGTGTCAGCATATAGTGATTGAGTTTTCCTAACTTGGTTTTATGCTTGTGTTTTTCCTGTTTTTCTTACACTTGATACTTAGGCTAGATTCACTTTATGTTTTCATGTATTACTATTTACTATCTTATATTCCTTGATGTTTTCATGCTTTACTTATTGTTATTTCTCATTTCATTTATTCTTGCTGTTAATACATGTTCTTGATGACTCTATGCTTTATGTTTTATTTATGTTGTTTTCTTTTTATGTCACTCACACTGTTATGGTTGACCCCTGTAGTTTTGGAGGTTAGGGTTATCTCTAGCCTCATGTTTTACAGGTATGTACTTATAACTTGGGTTTGGATGCTTGTGCTAGAAAGATAATAGAGCTTGTGTAATTTTGTAAAAGAATGTGTTGTCAAGAAAAGTTTGTAATTCAAGGTGTTTTGTATTCTGCTGTATTTTGTAAACAAGTATTGTAAAGAAAGTTGAAATAAAAATTATCTGTATTTTTGGCTATGTTTACTATTGCAATTGAAGTTAATACTGGGAATTGTGTCACATATTTATGAGATATCATATTGAAAATTCGGGGCGCTACAAGAAGAGCGGCAACAAAACAATGAAGACAGCGATTCGGCAATACGTCCAAAAGAAGCAACACAGGGAGACGAGGCGGCTGTTGGGAGTGCCTCAAGGTGCAGCAGCAAGCAACAATTGCGAGGGTGGCAACACTGTCAAGAATGGCAGTAAGGGGACTTCGGGGTGTTATCGACTGTGCAGGTGCTGGCAGTGTGAAGCTGCGACATCAAGTTACAGCGGGGCAGCAAGGCAGACGATGACGGGGGATGCCGCAAGGTGGGGCTTCACGACGGGGCTGCAGTAGCGTTGTGGTGGTGCTGGAAGAGTGGCTTGGAGATGGAGCTGGTGACAGTCGGGTTGGTGGTCATGCGGTGGTGGAAGCGAGATGGGGGCGATGGCCGAAGATGAAGGCATGAGGGAGGCGTCGGAGGCAATGAGGGACTGCGGGCAGTCGGGGCTGTGAAGGTGGACATGGCATGGTCAGGAGGAAGGTGACGACAATGGCGAGGGGCGTCGATGCTGATTGTGGTGATGGTGGTTGGCGGTGCAACAAGGCGATAGAGGGCCTTCGGGATGGCGGCGAGGATGTTTGTGGAGATGAACGGAGGAAAGGTGGCTGGCAAACGATGGTTGGGTTGCTTGGTGCTTGCGATGGCTGCTGCTCAGGGAGAGGCAGACGGGGCTTGTGTTCGGGAAGGAAGAAGAAGAAGAGAGGAAGATTAAGAGAAGAAGAAGATGAGCGTGGGAGTAAAATCTGGGGATACTAGGTAGTTAGCAGATAATAGGAGGATTAGGGGAATTTGATCTGAACATGGGATTAGTTAGGGATTGAGAGGAGGCAAATAGGAAATTTGTTAGGGTGGAATTGGGCTGGGCTTCAATAGTTGGGCTCAACATTAAATAAAATAATCAGTGGACTTTAATAGTATAGGTTTGGGGTTGAACTGGTTAAAGAATTGGGTTTAGAATTCAATAAGAAAACAATTAACAATATAATAGATTAATTAGAATAGTCAACATACTAAAATTAAATAGGATGTACACGAATTTGCAGGGTTAAAAAAATAATTTCGATCGACTGAAAGAATACAATTGGGTTGAAGAAAACAACAAGATTATTATTAAATAAATCAGATTACAAGAATTGAGGAGAGAAAAGAATTACAAAAGAAATTCGGAAAATTGGAAATGGGAGTTACAATCCTACCCACCTTACAAGAAGAATTCTGTCCTCGAAATTTATTCAAGCGGGACATACGGTAACCCCGAGAAAAACCTACTCAGAGAGATGGGGAAACTTCCTCTGGATTTCTTCCTCAAGTTTCCAAGTAGACACACCGGGTGAGTGAGGATTCCATGAGACCCGAACAAGCTTGATGACCTTATTCTTCAGAACTTTCTCACTCCTGTCCAGTATAGAGATTGGTCAAATCCGCATGATAAGTCTGGCCACACGGATAACTCTGAGTAGTCGATCTCATGAATATCGTCCCTAGTGTACTTCCTGAGCTGAGAGACATGGTACACATCATGGACTCTAGATAACGTCAGTGGCAATGCGAGCCTGTAAGCTATCTTGCCCACTCATTCCATAATATCGAATGGACCGATGAATCAGGACTTAGCTTTCCCCTACCACCAAAGCAGATAACACTTTTCCATAGTGACACTTTGAGGAATACATGGTTGTCTGAAACAAACTCTAAAGGCCTTCAGTGACAATCGGCCCACTTCTTTTACCTGTCCTGAGCTGCCTGCAAGTGCTTCCTGATCTGATCCACTGCGTCAACTGTCTTTGTGATCAACTCAGGTCCCAAAAGTTTCCTCTCACCGATGTCATCCCAACAGGCTGGCATCAACATTTGCGACCATAGAGTGCCTCGTACGGGGCTGCCTTGAGACTTGCCTAATAACTGTTGCTGTATGAGAACTCAACCAAGTGTAGATGATCTTCCCAAGAACCTCCAAACTGAAGGACACAAGACCTCAACATTTCCACCAGTTTATGAATCGTCCTCTCAGATTGCCCGTCTGTCTATGGGTGAAATGCAGTGTTGTCTCTTAACTTACTTAACAAACTCCTCTGAAGACTCTCCCAAAACTGAGATCTGAACCTCGTATCTCTGTTCGATACGATGCTGACAGAAACTCCATGTAGTATTACAACTTCATGTATGTACTTCTCAGCAAGGCTCTCCATAGACTGGCCTACTCTAAACGGAATGAAATGAGCACCCTTCGTCAACCGGTCTATAATTAGTTAATTACCCAAATGCAATTATGACCTTTGGGACTCTTAGGCAATGCCGTCACGAAATCCATGGAAATGTTCTCCCATTTCCACTCTGGGATTGGAAGAGGTTGCAGTTGACCAGTGGTCCTCTGGTGTTCTGCCTTCACTTGATGACAGATCAAACACTGAGACACAAATTTTGCCATCGTTCTCTTCATACTGTGCCACCAAAAGTTTTGCTTTAGATCCATGTACATCTTGTGCCTCCAGGATTAATAGAATAAGGTGAGCGATGGGCTTCTTCATGTATCCTGAATTCCCCCCTCGGTACACATAATATGGTGCCAAAACGAAGTGATCTGTCTTCATGGATGACCAAGTCAGTCCCTAGTCATGTTTCTACATCGCTTCGGAATTCCTGCAACTGCGGATCACCTGGTTAGGCTTCCTTGATCTGTTCTACAAATGAAGACTACAACTACAGCATCATACACTGTTGTGTTGAACCGAGAAGAATCACATCCAATTTTAGTCTTCTCATATCCTCCAATATTTCCTTATGTTTGGTGAGGAACATAGTGGCAGGTCTCCTGCTTAAGGTGTCGGGTAGCGAATTTACTTTGCCTAGGTGGTACTGCAAGTTGATGTGATAATCTGCTATCAGTTCTAACCATCTTCTCTACCTCATGTTCAGCTCCTTCTGCATGAACACGTATTTAAGACTCTTGTGATCTTTGAAGATCTCAATTCTATCCCCAAGCAAATAATGCCTCTATAACTTCAAGGCGAAGATTATGGCCGCAAGTTAAGATCATGCGTAGGGTAATTCTTCTCATGTGGCCTCAACTTCCTGGATGCATAGGAAACAACTCTGTCGTACTGCATCAGCACTGATTCTAACCCTCTGCCCAAAGCATCACAGTGGATCATAAAACCTCCTAAACTGTCGAGTATAGTCAGCACAGGTGCTGATGTCAACCGATTCTTCAACTCCACAAAGGCTTCATCACAAGCTCCATCCCAAACAAACTTCTTTTCTTTCCTCGTCAAATTGGTTAGTGGACCAACAATTTTTGAGAAATCTTGAATGAACTTCCGATATTACCCTGCAAAACCAAGAAAACTTTGCACTTTTGATGCTGATTTCGGTACTGGTCAATCCTTGACTGCAGTAACCTTCGACGGATCAACTGAAACTCCATCGCTCGACATAACATGGCCCAGAAAAATAACACGGTCAAGCCAAAATTCACACTTGCTGAGCATCCCGTATAGTTGATTATTCCTCAATGTCTGCAAGACAACCCTCAAATACTCTACATGGTCTTCCTTGTTCCGAAAGTACACCAAGATGTCGTCGATGAAGACCACCAAAAATTTGTCTAAGAACGGCGAGAACACCTTGTTCATTAGACTTATGAATACTACTGGTGCATTAGTAACTCCAAAGTGCATTACTAAGAACTCATAATGTCCATATCTCATGCGGAACGCCGTCTTCTGAATATCCTCAATCTTTATTTTCACATGATGATAACTAGAGCGAAGATCCAACTTCAAGAAAACTGAAGAACCCCCAGCTGATGAAACAGATCTTCAATCCTCGACAACGGATATCGGTTCTTCACGGTGACATTATTCAGTTCTCGGTAATCAATGTAGAGTCTGTGAATACCATCCTTCTTATTGACAAACAACACAGGGGCTCCCCAAGGTGAAACACTTGGCCTGATAAAACCCCTATCCAACAACTCTTCGACTTGCTCCTTCAGTTCGGCCAACTCAACTTGTGTTATTTGATACGAACTCTTCAATATTGGTATCGAACCTGGCTAAACTTCGATAACGAATTCAACATTTCGGTCTAGCAAAAATCCAAGCTATTATTCTGGAAAAACATCCAGAAAATTCTGCAAAATCATGGGTGTAACTTTGCCATCAGTGAGCATTCTCTAGCACACTAGCCTTCTTGTACGACAGTGTCTCGCCTGCATGAAATTCAAACTCTGGGTGACCTGAAAGTTTGACTACTACCTTCTTCTCTCGGCAGTCAATCAAGGCTTGAGTAACTCCCAGCCAATCCATCCCAAGAGTAACATCAAATCCAGAATTAGGGATCACAATGAGATCATTCTTATAATCCATGCCACTTATCAATAAAGGGCTCTGCTTGCATACCTTAGAACAGATAATGACGCCTCCACCTATGGTGATATTCCAAGCAGCTGGCATGATGTCGCTTGCCAAACGGTGTCGATCAACGAAGCGGGAAGAAACAAAGGAGTGGGTAGTACCGGAATTAAACAGAACATGAGCGGGAAGAAAGTGAACTAAAATGATGCCTACCAAAGAGTCAAAGAATAAGAATGGAGGTGTATGTAGGACATATGCATGAATAATTGTACAATGACGAACAAAATAGTGCATAAATGAAATATAGATAATGCAATTATTATGATATACCTGCAACCACGCCAACAACCTTCTCTGCTTCCACTGCAGTCAGGTTATAAGCCTGGCCACGGCCCCCAATCTGGGCTCCTCTTGGAGTTGTTCTCCTCTGATCAAAAGCTTGCCTTTGCGGTGGGAGTGGCAGTCTTCCCTGACCACCATGAGCTAGCGCTCTTGCTGAGCTGCACCTCCAGTCGACGCAGGGATCTTGTTCCTTGGACAGTCCCGGACCACATGATCATTTCCTCCGCATGCAAGGCACAGACAATTTGCTAGTCTACATTCTTTTTGCAGATGTCTAACCTTATGGCAGAAGTTGCAAGTCAGAATCATCCTTATAGCAGCAGGTGAATACGGCAATGCCCTCGCTGGAGGGGTCGGAGCTGGCCTCCGAATAGGTCCTCCAGTAGACCGGGCGACAATAAGGTACTGAATGGCCCGCTGGGTAGCACTCCTTCTATGGGTCTGTTCTTGGATTTGAGCTGCATCAATAATATCAGTATAGGTGCGGTGCCGGTGGGCAGCCAGATGGTCCTGAATGTCAAAATTTAGATCCATCAAAAACCTGCGGGCCCTGTCTTCTTCATTAGCCACCAGGGCAGTTGCAAGACGGCTAAGCCGAGTAAATGCAGCAGCGTACTCATCCACAGACCGATTCCCATGGTTCAGGATAATGTTTAAATTAATATTGTTATATATGAAATAGGCATCAGTAAGCGATATTAAGTAACATCATCCGACCAACCTGAGTTAACGAGATGAACTACCATTCCATCTCAAACTTGGTGACATAAGGGAAGAACTTCGCCATGAAGTTCTCAGTAAAAGTGACCCAAGTGATAGGTCGCTCTAGCCTCTCGGTCTCTACTCGCCACTAGATATGAGCGAGGCCCATAAGTTGGATTCTTACCACATCCACCCAATCTACATCTGAGATCCATACTGCTAGCAACAATATCTCTGTTCGAATTAGCCACTGTTCGGCCTCTAACAGCATCTCAGTACCCGCAAACTTATCCAGGTGCAGTCTCATGAAGTCTGCCATTGTACCGGGCCTGGGTGGCAGTAGCCCTGGTGCGGGTCCAACAGAAGTTCGGTAGGCCGTCTCCAAGGTAGCTCTCATCAACTCATTGTGCTCTTGTTGTAGGGCCATCATTTGCTGCATCGTCTGAAGGATAGCAACATTGTCTGGTTGTTCATCCCCAGTTCAGAAAGTAGAAGAGCCTCCACGAGCCATAGTCTGCAATATGATCAAATCAGTGACTATCCAGATTATAATTTGGTTATGTTAGGTTTCAATGGCAAACACAGATTGAATACACGACGGAAAAATTACAAACATGCGAAAACTATAAATCGTGTTTAGGAATTATACCTTATGGATGGATCTGCTATCTCCAAGATATGTCGATCACAGCACTATAATGTTGCGGTGCCCTAAGGTATCCACACGAACGGATCAAAACCAAGCTTTCCTCACGCAGCGGTGCTAGTTGCGGGATGGTGCTGTTCCTCACGGTCTCTCTCTCCCACAATTTCTATGACGGCTAGGGTTTTCTCGTGTGTCTCTTTTCCACAGATATGTATAATATATATAGCTGCAGAAAATTAACCCTAAGTTGGATTCACAATCCAACCTGGGTCAGATTCGTGTGTGGGCCTCTGAATTTTAGTCACCCCATTAATCTAATTAAATGTCCAACCAATGTCAGGAGTCCGAGTCTTTCTTGGATTCCCAATTAAATTCATCTTATGAATTTAAATCCCAATTTCGATCCATTCTCAGTGTGTGACCCTGTAGGTTCTCGTTACGTTGACAGTAATACTAAAATCATATTCTAGTATTACAAACAGTGAGCGGTATCTAGCAATACATCACTGCTACTCAAGTAACAGGAATATCAGTGATCAAACATAACCTATCCGTGATCAATATTACCATGTAGTCTAGTCCCTTTGTCCAAATATCTTAATTGACTACAAGGCATAGAGCGTGTCACTCTTGTATAGTTCAATCTTTGGTTTCTTGATCTCCAAGTAGACTTATTATAAACAAATGAGCTCAATATCTTATATTGACTCATTTGAGCATGGCCATGCATTTTATAGTCTAACTCAATCAAGGGGCCCATAGATATCGCTCATGTTATGTAAGAGGGACAAATCCTATCTAAGTCACTCACATCCCTCCGCATGATTTGTAGTATATCCAATAGTCGACTTTATAATCACTTTATTACTGGCAACATTTGACGATATTAAAACATATAACTTCTCATGTAGGGAACTGTAGTGACTTCAAGTCAAAGGACTACATAAACCATGGTCACTATGAGAACTGCTTATGACACTCATGTAACGATCCATGCAGCGTTCTCCTAGTGGGTCAGTCCAGTACATTATTACTCTAATATGTACCCATATGAAGACTTGTTATCTCATATTCATGACCCGTAAGATATGGTCATCAATCTAAGCATATACTAGTCTCTATACATTATTGTTGTCCTAATTTACAATTGTAACACCCCGAATTCCAAATAAGACTGAATTCGAAGTTCCACAGGATCTTTATACTTCACTTCGTACAATTTTACAAGGAATTTAAAAACTTTATTACAACAGAGTTTACATCAATGCAGCGGAATTATAAGTTACAACATTATACATGAATTGAATAATAACTTGAACATTCTTTAAGCAGCAATCAATCTTTAGTCTTGTCATTCACTTTATCCTGCATAGAAACTGTGGGTACGTCAGTTGCATACAACTGACGGTAGGATATAATACATCAATTTCTCTTACTTAGAAAGCACACACTTGTCACAAATAAAGCTAAGGGGGACTATCCTATTGTTGTCGTCTGTGAATGTGCACTTAGTCCTTAATGCAGTTATTATTATTTACATGACACTAATGCACACTTGTTCGGATTCTATGCATCTCATATTACATAGGTCCGAGGGAAAGCCCTTAATCGTTCTTCATCTTGTAGAGTTCAATCCCTCGCTATGACTTAAACTACTACAGTAACTACGGTAAGTATCCTAGATGTCCTATGAGTTACGAGCCCATGTCCAGACAGCTTGGAGGGGAATTCCACGTCATGACATGACGCATAATGTAGACAACATATGGACAATTCAGCCTCCATCATGGGATAATGGCACCACCCGTAGTCACCAAACATCCCACAAGCATTGCCACGGTTCCGATAATTCCGGAGATGTGCTTATGTCATGACATGAGGCATCATGTAGACAGCATGTGAAAAACTCTCACACCATAGACCCGAGGCCCTCATACTTATATTTTTCTCTTACTTTCATCACATCTTCACTATTCTATTGTCCTTAGTTATTTGAATCATGAATAAAATCAATACCCTAGAGTTAGCACTTCCTCTATACCGGTTTTAACCATCAATCAATAATAACGACCCAAACTTGGTCTTTCATTTCAATATTTTATCTCAAAAGAATTTATTCAATGCCGGTATAAGGACTTAGCTACACTAGTCTTTAATCTCATTTCATGTTCATAAAATTTGAGTATTCACACTCACAAACTTTTCTCATAATTCATCATGATTTTCCATTTCATTTTCATGCACCAATTTCATGTATAAAGTGACGAATTCATTTTTTTAAGCTTACCATATTCATAAATAATTTCAAAAAAATTCTTTTACTTCCATACATCATTCTTTCACTTAATAAGCCAAACACAATTTTCTTTATTTAAATTTTCCATGACACAATTTATTTAAACTCTCTATTCAAAATTTCCTTTAAAAGAGAAATATTAATCTTCTTTATTTACCCAATATTTTACTCTAATAATTTGAATCAAGTTTCTTTCCAAAATAGCCTTTAATTTTCAATATAGTTCGTGAAGTCTGGGCATTTTTAGAATATTTCTAATAACTTTTTTCTTAATTTTTAAACACTTAAAACTATAAAAATTTAATAACATATGAAAAAAAATCATTTTTTTTTCTAAAAGTGGCCGAAGCCAGGAATCGAACCACGCACAACAGACCCGCCTAGCTACAGTAACATCCCTAAGGCGCCACCGAAGACCAAAAAGTCCACAGCGCTCAGCTGTTAAAAGGGGGACTTATATTAAACTTATGTTTTGGGTTCGGGTTTGGAATAAAAATCAGATTTTAGGAAAAACAATGTTTCCGCCGAGACTCAAACCCAAGACCCAAGGCTCCACTTGCTACAGTAACGTTCTTAAAATGCACCTGATGACTGGTAGGTCCGAGTGACTTACCCGTAAAGAAATTTTGTTAAAATGGTTTTATTTCTAACTGTACTGTTTCTAGTTTATTGTTAAAAAAACTCGATTTTTCTCATTCAAAATGGTTCTTATAAAAATATAGATTTTTCCTGAGTATAATTCCTTTAAAAAAAGTAGCTTGTACTTTCATAATTCTTATAGAACTCATTTTTATCATAAAAACTATTTCTCTCTTAGTTAGTTTAAACAATGAATCAAATTGACACATTTCGACATAGAAACATTTATTCTTATAAGAACTCTTTTATCAACAATTCCCCTCATTCATAGTGAGTTCAATACAAATTTTCTCTCTTTCATTCCTTACTAAAAATTTAATTTATCAATTTTAGTCCTATTTCCCAAACTACATATTTTAAGAGACAAATAGGGCTAATAAATCAAGTGATCACAACACTACTTGCCTATGGTACATAAACATACTTTTATCACCATTTAATCTATTAATATCCCATGCATACTAATTTAAATTTCATAATTTATCCATAAGCACATTTTCCCCATATTGTATCTTTCAATTCATGCATAGACAAGGTTTCACAAAAATCATAATTCATCCATTTTAGCATGCTAATAAACTACCAAGCCATCATAACACATATTCAATTACACATTCTAATTATTCTACTAACTTTTCATGTAGATTAATTTGGTGTTCTTTTCTTCTTAGTCTCTTTAATTAAATGCATGACAATCCTTCGTATTCATTCTAAACCCAATCACAATGTCAATTCCTAGCATGGTATCTAAAGTACAAGCTCGAGAAATCACCCACCCTTTTGAAGAAAACAAATGAAAAGAACTCCTGGAAACCTCCTTGAACACAAACGATCCTTCTCCTCCTAGATCGTGCCTTCAAGTTGCCTTCTCCTCATTGTACAAGTGAACCCGAGCTCCTCTTTGCTCCTTGAAGTAGGCCGGCCTCCAATGACGAAAGGAACACACACAAGAATGCTCAACTCAATCTTTTACTCACAATCTCTCAATCTTTTCTCACACTTGTTTCTTTCTTTCATTTTCTCTTTTACCAATTTCTAGTGTAATTCATGAAGAGCATGAGAGGGGGGGGTATTTATACATTTTTCAAAGTTAAATGGAGGGCCAGGATTGAACTAGATGGTTGTAGATTAGGGGCTAGGATGTATTAGAGAGTTAGACTAACTACCCATGAACCAAAAACCACCTCTCCACTGTCCATCTCTCCCACTCTCTTTGACTCCATCCGGCCTACTCTTGTGCACAATGCACGTGCATGTGCAATGCACGTGCCACCCTAAGTACACCTTGTTACTAGTTTGTACAAGTTCATTTAATTAATTGGTTACAAAACTAGTCTACCATACAAGTTGTGATAATTAAAAGAGAATTAAATTAGTGGGCTCAATCTAGTGGGCTAAAAGTCTATGGGCTTCTAATTAAAATAGTTGAATTAATTAGTGTGGGCTAAGAATAAACAATTAGGCCTAGGATTTAAAATAGGCTTTTAAATTAAAAAGAGAAGAAATAAAATACTTGTTCATGGTATGAAAATAAATAATTTTTAAGTGTAAATGCACATGAATTTGTACGTGCAAAACACGTAAAAATCAACAAACTCTTATTTAATTATAATTGAAAATTCAGGATGTTACAACAATAATACTTGACTAGGGAAATTTAAGAATAGTGTTCTGATTACAACCAATAGGATCTCACAATCAAGTCATGCACTTAATATCCCATGGTATTGAACCTATTATTCTAAGGACATTATTATACTCATTTAATCACAATAAATAACACAATAAATAAAATGCCTCATATATGAAATAAATATCATAATGCAATGTAAACTAGTAATGTCAATACACAACTGGCCTCTAGGGCATACACCAACAGGTTACTACATGTTCATATGATAACGTGGTGTACATACTATTGAGTTAAACCTGATTTGGACGGAAACCTGGCTTTGATACCACTAAAAACCTATCACGCCCCGCTTCCCAAGATACAGAAAGTACGGGCACGCGACTAAGGCCCAGTGAATGATTTGCATCATTCATAAGCTGTAATATTTAACTCAACAATATGAAATACAATTACTACCATGCATGCTATAATGAAATCACATAATATAGATAATCCATAAAATGTCTCAGAATAACCAACGTCTAGAATGAAATAAACTTCAGGTCATCAAAGCCCAGAGTACAAAGTACGATAATAACAACAATGTTGAAATTAAAATAACATCAACGAAAAAGTTATTGTAGGCCAATAATTCGGCTCCAATCCTTAGAAGATTTGCTCACCAAGTCCATCAGTTAATTCCCTTGTGTACCTGCAAGCACATCATCTAGAGGTTGGGGGGAGGGGGGGCTGTTAGAGCAAGTCACGGGGATAGCAAGTAGTCATAAGCAAGGAACAATAAAACATGACGTATAAATATCAAAGAACAAGGAACTAGAACTTTATCAGATGTCAATGAAATTTTGATAACAAGGTCAAGGTCTATAATCAACGATGCAACGATCAACAATGACAATAAAACTAAAATCAAGTCGATAATAATAACCATGATCAATACAGGTGTCAGTCCTAAGTCTATCATATTTTATTATCTTAACTAATGCACGTATTTCTGTGTCTCATACCACAGGTTCAGTGCATACAAACAAGTGAATGTTTAGATTATAGTAGTGAACTCTATAGATCATGTACTCGGCACCATTAGGGCTGCAATCGAGCTGAGCTGAGTCGAATACCTTTAGGCTCAAGCTCGCCTCGTTAAGGAAACGAGCTCAGTTTTGATCTCGAGCTCGGCTTGAGCTCGGTTTGAGCCAAGCTTTGACCGAGCTTTGACCGTATTCAAATTGAATATCTCGCGAGCTTAGCCTAAAAAAAAAAACTAAGCTCGAGCTCGGCTCGTTAAGGAAATGAGCTCAGTTTTGAGCTCGATCTCGGTTCGAGCCAAGCTTTGACCAAGCTTTGACCGAGCTCGAGCCGAGTAGCTCGCGAATAGCTCGATTCGTTTGCAGCCCTAGGCACCATTAATCAATAATCAAACAATAAACAAAAATGAGAATCGGCCCATGATACGATACACGATACAATTGGGATACTGAAGCAATAGTCCACAATCAATCGATAAAATAATAACTGATAACAATAAACAATATAAGGAAACACGGGCCCCTCATCCGAGTACAGTCTCCGATTGTTCACTACCAAGTTGATCCCTATTACCCCGGCTTGTTATTATTTTATTAACATGAATCATGAGTATGCAATCGATGGAACAAGTGTCAAGAAACGATATCAATGAGGTATCAATGGCTTTACAATGAATGGTATGTAACGCAATGCAAAACTTAAATAGATATATGATTAAACATGAAAAATGCAATTCTGGACAGCGAGACGTTTTTGTATAAAAACTGACTCTCTCGCTGTTAGAGGGAAGTAAACCAGATTCCATCAGGGGTTCCAGAAACCAGACTCCCTGTCGGTTCCAACGCATGTTTACACGACACTTTTAAACTAAAGTAACATTGTCTACCAATTACTTCTTTATGGGTCTACTGTTCGTACAGCAACTCAGTACTTGGTTATTCTACGTGTAATTCGACTGAAAACTTCATTAAAATTTCTTAAAAAATTATGATTTAGTTCCTGGGACTGTTCATTAACATTCTTACAATTCTCAGTTCCAAATTCTTACGTTAACCTACTGAATAAATTAATAGAACAAGACAATGTGTCGTTAAAACAGAATTCTGGAGTTAAGACGTTACAGTGGCAGAATTCGAATAACTTGCAATTCATAAGTCAGATTGCAGAACCGTCAAATTTCTTAGATTCCTAACACTGAGGGATATAACTTTCATTTAATAAGCTTTAAGTTATTTTAAATGCATCTGAGTCAAAATTTCGGTTCTTTGCTGCTTTAGTGTTCTAACAGAAATCTAGGGTCGAGTTTGCATATATATAACGGATCTGGAATTTCATCCACAAGTCTTATAAAAATTATATCACAACTCCCAATCATGTCTAGCAACCATCTGATAAATTTAAAGTCTTTATTCTACTGTTAACATGATATTTTAATTAGGAAAACATGTCGACGAGCTTATAAACAACAATTTGGAGATTAAAACTAGCGGGACGAAAAATAGGATAACTTGTTATCTACAACTCGGAATTTAGATCAGTCAAATGGTCTAGAAACTAAATTCAAAGGGATCTAACTTAAATTTAATAAGGTTAACCTAATTCTAACCTTAACAGGGTCAAAAACTTACTACAACATAGACTTAACTGCAAAGTAGCGACATGATAAATTTTATGTAACAACAATCAAGATATACAAACGCATATTCTTCCATGAGAGGTTAACGAGTATTCATGTCCAGTAGTTCGGTGCATTTCTACCGTTATCAAGATGGAAAATTTTCATTTCTACGGTCTACAATTTATCATCAATAATCATACTGATCCAATGTATACAATCAAAAATATACTAGACTAACATATGTCTCTATATTTGTACGATGTGTGCTATACGGTGAGTGTTATGACATGAAGAAATGAATACGATGGTGTACGATGATGAAATAACACTATTTAGTGTTCGAATCAACGATGGGGCACGAAAAGAAATTATTACTTGGTTTCACTGATGAATCGGTAATAAATTGCTTGGAAGTGTAACAATTAATAATGAGATGTAATAAACGGAGATAAGAGCTACTTGTGAAGATCAACAAATTTCTTGAACTAGAGTAACAAGTTGGTTCAAGAGAGACTTGCCTTTATGACAACGGTTACGACGGGAAGAGAAGCAGCGACAACACAACGGTGATAGCAACTCGGCAACAAGTCCAAGAGCAGCAACATAGGGAAACGATGCGGCTGTCGGGAGTGCCTCAAGGTGCATCAACAAGCAACAACTGCGACTGTGGCAAGGCTGTCTAGAACGGCAGTAAAAAGACTTCAGGGTGTTGTCGACGGTGCGGGTGCTGGTGGTGTGAAGCTGCGGCATCAAGGTACAGCGAGGTAGCAAGGCAGGCGACGACGGGGGATGCCATAAGATGGGGCTTCACGATGGGGCTGCAGCGGCGTGGTGGTGGTGCTGGGCGAGGGGCTTGGAGATGGTGACGGTGACAATCGGGTTGTTGGTCGTGGTGGTGGAAGCGAGATGGGCGCGATGGCCGAAGACAAAGGTAGGAGGGAGGCGTCGGAGGCAATGAAGGACTGCGGGCAGTCGGAGCTGCGAAGGTGGAGTTGGCGTGGTAATGTAACGCCCCGAATACAAAAATATGGTAATTCGTAGCTCAACAGGATCTACACTTCACTTCGTACAATTTTACAAGGAATTTTAAAACTTTTATTACAACATTGTTCTTTTACATCAATAACGCAGCGGAAAATAAATGAAGTATAACATGATAAATATACAATTGTAACTACTTTAGCATTTAAGTAATCATCAGCATCGAATTCATCTTTATATCTTCTTGTAAATTCCAAGTCCTACATATGAAACTGTGGGCACGTCAGTTGCTTACAACCGACGCAATATTAGAAACGGTGATCCTCACTATGCCGTAATATAACAATTCTTTAATACTTTAACAACCACAAACTTAAATGTAAATAAAGTGTTAAAAGTGACTACTCTAAACATGTCAGTGTATAAGATGCCTTAATGCCTAATGCAGATGTTTTATGCTAAAATGACACTAATGCATACTTGTTCGGATTCTATGCATCCCATACTGTATAGGTCCGAGGGCAAGCACCTACGTACTCCACATTAAAGGGGTTAATCCCTCGCCATGATAACTACCAAGTAATAAAACAAGTTTTAGACATTCCACGAGTACGGATTCCAGTCCCGGAATCCACCGCCCGACTGGGTCTATAGTCCCGAAATCTACCGCCCGACTATATGGAGGCCCTCCACTCGTATTTGCCTAAGTTTACTATATCTTCACTTAGTGCCCAATTCTTAAGTTCAAGACATGAACAAATTATAATACCTAGAGTTAGCTTCCCCTCCTACCGGACTTAAACAAAAACACCGAGATAGCCAATATAGCCATATCTCAAATCAATCAATTATTTCAACATGTTCTGATACCCAGGTCTCACTAAACCTCTAGATCACAACCTTTCATGTTCCATAAATCATGGGTACTCATAACCTTCAATATTCATGTATTAAATTTCACTTTATTCATATCTTCAACTCTATTCATTCTCATATTAATCAATTCATCTTACTCTTGTAGTTATTATTCATGAAAACCCAATTTATTCATTTCTTTATTCACAATCTCTTTCTCAAAACATTTCTTTATAATTTTATAACATGAAGTAACTCACTTCAACTTTCATTATCAATTTAATCACTTATAGCATTGTATGCAACTCAAAGTATTCTTAATCAAAGATGGATAGCTATAGAATCTCATCAAAAGGAATCCAATTGTATTTCAAATTTTTATCTTCCTTTAATCAAACAAGATTCACATTTTTAATTGAAAATTTTGAGTTCTTTAACACAATATTTAATGTGAATTCCACTTTCATTTCTCACAAAATACATCAAAATATGTGGAAATATTTTATAAAGTCTAGATAATATTTTAGAGGAATAAATAGAATTTTCCCCCCAATTTTTATGCTCTTGAAAAACTCGAAATACAAAAGAAAATCGAAATGAAGGAGCTGGCAGGTTTCGAACCCGTGACCCCCACCTGTGCTACAGTAACCGCCCCAAATCGAACCCAAAGACCAGTATGCCTAACAGCGGCTAGTGAAGGAAAGGGAACTTGAATGCCTTACAAGCAAGCTATACTGTGCATTGGGAAAATCAAATTTTAATAAAACAAAACCTCTAATAAGACTCGAACCCAAGATCCTGGGCACTCTTCACAGCGCTCTAAACCCACACCAAGAACCAGTATGCTCAAACCCATTCTTTGTTATAAGTAGGAGTTAAAATATCTTTATACTACTTATCTGTTTTTCTAACTTTTCTTTATAAGTTTCGATTTCTCAACTATTTTGTATCATTCAAATATAATTCTTTCCAGAATATTTTCTTTACAAAATACAGTATAGTAGCATATATTTAAACTAATAAAATTCTTATTTTCGATAATATAATAAAAATTTCCTCCCAAATTGCATCAATGAACTCATATTATCAAATTTCATGTAAAATATTGTCCCTCTTCAAAACATCTTTGTAAAAATTCTTTATACCAATAAAATACACATTAGTGATACTATTTCCATATTTCTCTACTATAATAGAATTTTAAAGCTTTTTCATACAAGTTGCATTATTTTGACTACTATGTGAACATTCTAATGTACATCAATTTGAAGATTTTCATTCCAACAATTCACTAGATGTACTTTCTTTTTCTCTTTCTAATTAACATGAGTTCTAGCCATTCATTCGAACCACAACATCATTTCAACAAACAATGACATAATTAAAATAACATTATGCAAGCTACATTCATCATATTAATCACAAATCTACAACTACTCATATGTCAAACTAGCATGCTTCATCCTACAAAATTTAGAAAGCATTCAAGAAACACCCACCTTAATGAAGATTACTAGAAACAATTTTCCCTTCAAAAGCTCCAAGAAAAACCACAAAAGCCAAGCAAAAATCCCCCGAAATCCCCCAACAGTAAGCAATCTGAAAAGCACAGCACCCTCTCTGTTGGTTTCTTGATTTTCTTTTGATTAATTAAGGTGTGTTTAGAAATGCTAATAGGGTAGGGTATTTATATAAGTAATTAGGAGTAGTTATTATAACTAATCCACCACATCATCACCCATTAATCCACCTCCAGTCCCCACTTCTTCCATGTGCAGCCGGCCTACTTTTTGTGGTGTGCACATTGCACGTGTGCACGTGCACGTGCTTTGTGTACACTTCACAAATTAACAGCAATCTGAGTCGTTGGATCGCTCATGATCATGATCAGCGGCTCAGATCGAGCCCCCCATCACCCGTTTCAATTGATCAGCAGAGGGTTATTTCGGGAATTTCATCCCAAATAACTCTGCGCCTCACGGATTCTAAAAAATTGATATAACCTAGGCCGTTGTTGAGAACAACGGCCTACGTTATAAAAAAATTGAATCATAGGCTGTTGTTCCCTGTTGTTTGGAACAACTGCCTAAGTTATAAAAATTTAAAACAATGTCGTTGTTCCAAACAACGGCCTATGATTCAATTTGTTATAACCTAGGCCGTTGTTCCCAACAACGGTCTAGGTTATATCAATTATTCAGAGCGAATCAGACAAAGAGTTATTTGGGACGAAATTTCCAAAATAACCCTCTGCCACTTAAGTGATATTGGGTGATGGGCGGAAGCGATCTGAGGCACTGATCACGATCAAGAGTGATCCAATGGCTCAGATTGTTGTTTTCCAACCCGTGAAAACAAACCCGTTTTCAATGGAGCATTTGCCATATATATATATATATATATATATATATATATATATATATATATATATATATATATATATATATATATATATATATATACACACACACACACACAATTGAATTGGTTGGATTTAATTATAAATTAGATTTTTCATGCACAAATAAAAATAAACACACACACACACACTTCACAATTTTTTTTGAAAGAAAAATACAACCGACACGGGCACTGCAAACACGTGTGTTGTACGTAAAATATTAAAATACGAAATAATTTTTATCGACGGGAATTTTTTTATAAATAATCAAAATACAACATACGAAAATATATTTCGTTATACATATATCATAATGTAATCAACACGTACATAGAAAACACGTGCACCGCACGTATAAAATATGTTAATCAAAATAGGAGAAAATGAATTTCCATTTATAAAAATGAATTCAATTAAATAATGAAATAAATAATTGAAACACCTCAAAAATATTACACGTAACGGTCGAATATACGTAATTGATACGTGCATCGATAACACGTGCAATGCATTTAAAAACACAAAGATTGAAATTTAATATTTGAGTTGGCTCAAATATGATTTTGAGAAGATGGGAAATGCATAAATAGTCGGAATACAAAATAAGTATGATTATTATACTGAAATGCGTTATGGATATCACCCGTAACGGTACAAAATATATGTGTGTAACCCACGAGGAAAAAAATTTTCAATTCCAATTTTGCGGGGTGTTACTGGTCGAGAGGAAGGCGAAAACAATGTAACACCCCGCAAAATTGAGTTATGAAAATTTTGCTCCACATGTGTTACGCACATGTATTTTGTACCATTACAAGTAATATCCGTAACGTATTTTAATATAAATATCCTACATATTTTTGTACTTCGATTATTTATATATTTTTTGTCCTCTCAAAATTCATTTTACCATATTTTGAGCCAACTCAAATATAAATCCTAATCTTTATATTTTTACGTGTATTGCACGTTCTTACAATGCACGTGTCAATTACGCATATTTTCCAGTTGCGTGTAATATCCTTAACATTATTAATATAAATATTCTACGTATTTTGTATTTTGATTGTTTATAAATATTTTTCATTTTCTCAAATTTATTTTGTATTTGAATATTTATTAATACGTGTGACGCACGTGTTTGTAGTGCACATATTGGTTGTATTGTTTTTCAAAATAAATTTTATGAAGTGTGTGTATGTTAATTTTCATTTTTGCATTAAAACTTTTTATTATTAATTTAAAATATTTTTATTAAATTTATATTAATTTGATTAATATATGCTACTTTTAATAAAATAAAATTTCAAAACTTGGTATGCATTGTATGTGCACACACAAACACATAGCAAGCACATGCACATGTTTTCTCACCCTACACATTGGTCGGCCAATCTGCATTGGAGGGAATAGAATGTTTTTATTTGAGTTTATGGTTTAGTGGGTGGTTAATTAAATTAATGGGTAATTATTTGAATAGTGGGTGGTTAATGAACTTCCCCGTCTCTTTTAAAAATCCCCATCCCGGCCATTCATGAAGAAAGGAAAAATTCTCATTTTTGCACTTCCAAAAATCCTTGCTGTGGTCTTCTTGGAGCTCGATTTTTTTTGGGAGGAGAAAATTGGAGCTTATTTTCTAGGAGCTTTTGCTCGGAGCTTTATTGCAAGTTGCATGAATGTGGGTGTTTTTTTGGTTTCTAATTTTATAATGCCACGATAATTTTAGACTTCTTGTTAGATTTAATCTAAAAATCTTTTAGGTGGTAAATTAATCTCAGAATCAAATGCAAGTTAATTTAATTAAAATAAAATTATAGAAAGAATATTTGTTTATTATGTATTATATTGTTGAATTTCATTAAATTGCTAATGTGATAATATCATGTTTGTTAGCCAAATTCTTAAAAAGAAATCAACACACATAATATTGAGAAATTGTAGGAGATGTAGTCCTTGAACTACATTCTTGCATTGATATGGTTGATTATTATTATTTTACATATTTTTGCATGTATTTACTTTGAGAAAGGGATTAAAATTAATCTAAAAATATTAATGGAATATTATGAAATAATTATTTATATATTTAAGATTTAACTTGTGGTTAGAATACATTTTTTGAAGATATGGTTCCATTGATTATTTGGATTTATTCCACAATCATTTTATTTTAAGGCAGACTAAAATTGGGAATATTTTGAAATAGTTATAATAAGTTTAGAGATGTATGTTTGTATTAAAAATTGTTGCAAATTGTTTAGATGATGGATTAAAAAGTAAAAAGTAGACATATGACGTTTGAAAAGATTTTTTTTATGATACTGAAGTGTGATGAAATAAGAAACTATGTAGTTGTTTTTAGATTGAAGAATTAGAAGAGAATGGGTAAAGGGAATCAATGATTTATAATGAATGAGAAATTTTGTAATAGAGGTTAATAATGACCTAGAAGATCTCTGATTTGAGATGTGTGATTTCTAGGAGCTGAGCAAGACTCGTAGTGTCTGGCAATTATAATAAATGAAATTTTGTGAAATGGTCAATATGGACTTGAATTTTTTATGAGTGAGTTTAAGTCCGGCAGGGTAATCTAGCTCTAGGCCATGAAAATTATAATATAATTAAGGACATGCACTAAAAAAGAATATGTGATGAGACCTGGGAAAACGTAAGTGCGGCGTTTCTATATAGTCGGGCGGTAGATTCTGGGACTGTGATTGCTTGCGGAACAAGACGAGCCTTAAATAAATATGGGATTATGATTGATCGGGCAGTGGATTTCGGGGTCATGAATAGTCGAGCAGATAGGAGGAAGATCTCCAATTTATTCCGGGCTAGAGCGACACTTGCGGGATGTTTGCACGACGAAGATTCTGTATAGTCGGGCGTTGGATTCTGGGACTGGAATCCGTAATCGTGGGATGTCTAAACCTTATTTTGTTACCGTAGTAGGATTTCATGTCAATGGACTGAACCCTATAATGAGGTATATGTTAAGGGCTTTCTCTCGGACCTATGTTGTATGGGTTGCATAAAATCCGAACAAGTGTCCATTAGTGTTGTATCGTAAGTATGAATGTCTTAGGCATTAAGTTCATATCATACAGTGACATAATTAGGATAATCACTTTTCATTTTGCATTCGAGTTTGTGCTTGCTAAATTAAAGAATCGTTATTATAGCATTGCGTCATTTGTATGCAACTGACGTGCTCGCAATTTTTAAGTTGTAGGACCCAGATTAGCAGGCGATGTGGAGATGAGTTTGATACTGATGGATATTGCCAGATTGAAGTTATTGGATGTTATAAAGTGTATTTCTTTTATGTAATTTCCCGTTGCGTATTGTAAAATAATGACAATGTAATGAAAGTTTTAAATTCCTTGTATTTTTGTACGAAATTGAATTAAAGATCTTGGTTGTGCTACGAATTACCTATATTTAAAATTTGGGGTGTTACAGGCAATGGCAAGGGGCGTCAGTGCTGGTTGCGGTGATGGTAGTTTGCGGTGCAGTAAGGCAATGGAGGGGCTTCAAGATGGCAGCGAGGATGGCTGCAGATATGAGCGGAGGCAAGGTGGCTGGCAAAGGGTGGTTAGGTTGCTCGGTGCTAGCGATGGCTAATTCTCGGGGAAAGACAGTCGGGGCTTGGGTTCGAGAAGAAACAAGAAGAAGAGGGGAAGAAGAATCGACGAAGAAGATGGGTGTGGGAGTAAAATTTAGGGATACTGGGTAGTCAGCAGATAATAGGAGGATTAGGGAGATTTGATCTGATCATGGGATTAGTTAGGGACTGTGAGGAGACAAAAGGGGAATTTGTTAGGGTGGAATTGGGCTGGGCTTCAATAGTTGGGCTCAACATTAAATAAAATAATCAATGGACTTTAATAGTATGGGTTTTGGGTTGAACTGGGCTAAAGAATTAGGTTTAGAATTCAATAAGAAAATAATTAAGAATCTAATAGATTAATTAGAATAGTCAACATACTAAAATTAAATAGGATGTACATGAATTTGTAGGGTTAAAAAAAGTTTGATCGACCAAAGGATACAATTGGATTGAAGAAAACAACAAGATTATTATTAAATAAATCAGATTACAGAAATTGATGAGAGAAAAGAATTACAAAAGAAATCCGAAAAATCGGAATCAGGGGTTACACTACAACGGTGACCAACCATATCAACACCATGAATACTCTATTTTCACAACTTATATCAATGGGTTGTAAAATAGAGACAACTGAACATGCGGAGCTTCTACTTCAGCATGACTCATATGATCAACTCATTATCAACATGACAAACAACATCCTGATGGACTATCTAGTCTTCGATCAAGTTACAGCTACTATTTTGGAAGGAAAAACTATGCATAAAAACAAGGGAGACAAACAGCGAAGTTCGCAGGAAGTGAGCTTTGATAGTGATGAGAGGGAGATCAACGGAACATGATGCCGGTTGGGTCAGAATCATAGTAGATCAAAATCAAAAAGTAAGAAGACTTACAAGTGTTACAACTGTAGCAAGAAATGGCACTTCAAGAAGGATTGTTGGTACAAGAAGAATAGTGGAGACCCTGAGTCATCAAATGCTCAAAAAAAAGTGGCGAGTACCCGGTATGATGGTGAAGTTCTATACAGCGAGGCTGCAATGGTGATTATAGGCAGAAAGCAGTTCTCTGACGTTTGGTTACTAGACTCAGGAAAAACATAGCACATGACTTCTTGGAGAGAGTGGCTCCACACATATGAACCAATCTCAGGAGGTTCTGTGCACATGGGTGATGATCATGCTTTGGAGATCGCTGGTATTGGTTCTATCAAGCTAAAAATATTTGATGGTACAGTTCGCACCATCAATGACGTACGGCACGTGAAGGTCTTGAGGAAGAATAAATTGTCTTTGGGGCAAATAGATAGCCTTGGATGCAAGACCCATGTCGAAAATAGGATCATGAAAATTGTAAGAGGCGTGCTTGTGATCATGAAGGCAGAAAAGATTGCTGCAAATCTATTCATACTTAATGGAGAAACACTGCATGAATCTGATGCGTGTGTCACATCGACCAACAAGGGAGAAGAGTAAAAAATGATTTGGCATCTCAAACTATGTCATATGTCTGAATGCGGTTTGAAGATTCTCTTCGACTGGACACTGCTTCTAGGGCTCAAATCGGTGAATCTACCATTTTGTGAGCATTGGATTACAAGTAAGCACATAGATTATAGCACAACAAATCTGAAGCCAAGAGTAAATGCATTGTAGACTTTATTCATTCTGATGTCTGGGAATCACCGAAAATGTTCCTACAAGGAGCAAAGTACTTTGTGACTTTCATTGATGATTACTCCAGGAGATTGTGGGTGTATCCAATCAAGAAGAAGTCAGATGTGTTTCCAGTATTCAAAGACTTCAAAGCGTAGGTGGAACTTGAATCTGGAAAGAAGATTAGTGCTTGAGGACAGATAATGGAAGGGAGTATATAGACGGCAAGTGTCTTGCACTTTGTAAGGTATCACAAGAAATTTCACAGTCACATACACACCTTTACAAAATGGGTTGGCAGAGCGGATGAACAGAACTCTTGCAGAAAAAATGAGAGCTATGTTACACACTGTAGGTCAACGCAACTCTTTTTGGGCAAAAGCAGCCAAAACCACTTATTATGTTATAAATCAGTCGCCATCAACGACAATTGAACTGGAGACACCAATGGAGATGTGGACTAGCAAACCGCCATATTACTCTACTTTACATTGGTTCGGATGTCCCGCGTACGTGATGTACAATGCCCAAGAAAGAACGAAGCTAGATCTGAAATACAGGGAAGCCCATATTCTTGGGGTATGCTCATGTGTGAAGGGGTATCGCCTGTTGGATCCCACTACCCATAAGGTTTTTATCAGAAGGGATGAGATCTTTGTAGAAGATCAGCTACATAAGAAAGATGGAAGCGATAGCACATCAAAAGATAATCCAAAGACTACTACAGTTAAGGTGGAAGATAATCCAAATGAAGATCTAATTTCTTCTGAAGCAACACCACAGAACGAAGTATAATAACTAGTCGAGTCCGATGATCCAGAAGTTCGTCGGTCAGTTCGTGAGAGAAAACTGCCAGATTGGCACTCGGAGTATGTTACGAAAAGCAATGTTGCATACTCTTTAAATTGAAGATGGAGATTCATCATGGTTCTAGGAGGAAATTAAAGGCTCGGATGTATCCCTGTGGATGGCAGCAATGCTGGAAGAAATTGAAGCTCTACACAAGAACATGACGTGGGATCTTGTTAAGCTACCAAAAGGAAGAAAGGCCATCGACAAAAAATGGGTTTATAAGATAAAGCACGATGGTAATGACCAAGTGGAGCAGTATCGTGCAAGATTGGTGGTAAAAGAAAAAATTTCACCTGTGATTCGACTTACGACAGTCAGAGTAATCTTGGTGATGTGTGTTACGTTTGACTTACATCTAGAGCAGCTAGATGTGAAGACTGCTTTTCTTCATGGAGATCTTGAAGAATAAATTTATATGCTCCAACCAAAAGGCTTTGCTGAAACAGGCAAGGAGAACTTGGTTTGCAAGTTGAAAAAATCTCTGTAAGATCTCAAATATGCGCCAAGGTGTTGGTACAAGAGATTTAATTCCTTCATTATTAGCCTTGGATACAAAAGACTTGGTTCAGACCATTATACAAATTATAAAATGTTTGATGGTGGGAATGACTTCATTATCCTACTGTTTTTTGTCAATGACATGTTGGTAGCAGGCCCCAACAAAGACCAAATCCAAGAATGGAAGGCACAATTGGCTAGGGAGTTTGACATGAAGGACTTGGGACCAGCAACAAGATTCTAGTGATGGCAGATTCACTGAGGTAGGAATAACAAGAAGATTTGGCTTTTCCAGAAGAACTATTTTAACAAGATCTTGCGATGCTTCAACATACAAGATTGTAAGTCAATCTCTACCCCACTTCCTGTTAATTTCAAGTTATCTACCAAGATGTGTCCTAGCAATGAAGAAAAAAGAAATGAGATGTCTCGAATACCATATACATCAGCAATGAAAAATTTGATGTTCATATGATATATATAAGACCCGACATTGCACAAGTAGTGAGAGCGGTTAGTCGATACATGGTGAATCCTGGTAGAGAGTATTGGAGCACAGTATAGAGGATTCTGAGATACATCAAAGGAACCTCAGATTTTGCATTATGTTACAGAGGATCAGAATTAACTGTCAGAGGTTATGTGGACTTGGATTTTGCAGGAGATCTCGACAAAAGCAAATCCACTATGGGTATGTGTTTACACTTGCAAGAGAAGATTTAAGCTATGTTTTGAAACTGAAGACTGTTGTGGCTCTATCTACAACAGATTCAGAATACATGGCGGCTACACAAGTTTGCAAGGAAGGAATCTGGATTCAAAGGTTATTGGAGGAGATTGGGCACAAGCATGAGAAGATTGTTTTATTTTGTGATGTCAGAGTGCCTTACACATCACAAGGAATCCAGCCTTTCATTCATGGACAAAGCACATAAGAGTCCAATACCATTTTGTTCGAGAAGTAATGGATGAAGAAAGTGTAGATATGCACAAGATTCACACTGACGAGAACCTAGTAAATGTTATGACCAAGCTAATCAACACTGGCAAGTTTCAAATGTGTAGATCCTTGTCTGGTCTAGCAGTAACATAAGCAGCATGGCTGACAAGGTAGATGTGTGGAGTCATGATTAATCATCAATCAAGTCTCCAAGTGGGAAAATGTCGGCAATAATGGGGAGGCCCACCAAATGAGCCCCACCACCACACCAATCAAGGAAAAAATCAAGGAAGACTGCACACCAACCCTGTGGAAAAATTAAGGAAGGTTGTCAGCCAAACCCTCCTCCCCGTAGCTATAAATAGAGATTAGATGAAGGGGATAAACTGCAGTAAAAGTGAGGAAGAAGAAAGAAAGAGGGATTAAGAGAAAACATAATATTTCAAGAGTATTCTCAAGAGATATAATATTGTGTCTATTTAGAGATAATTAATCTACTTTGTATTTTTCTCAATTTGTGAGAGTGTTTCTCTTAGTATAAAAGATAGTGACATTGTTTTCTCCTTATATTTAGAGAGTGTACTGTAATCTCTACTTTCAGTAGTGAAATCCTACTATACTTGCTAGTGGTTTTTACCCCATCTTCTTTGGGAGGTTTCCATGTAAAATATCTGTGTCCACTTTATTTTTACTTTCTTTGTTTTACTTTAGTTGTGAGGTAGTTTCTGCCTATAACTTTTCTAACAATTACGGGTTCCTTCTGATTCTCCTGTCTATATTTTATACTTTTTTGTCGATAGCAGACAAAGAACTTTATTCTCCTGTCTATGCATTTGTAGTTTGCAACTTTATAGTCTTCTTAACAATAACAGTCATATGTTACAGCTTAAGAAAAGAATATTTATAAATGTATGCAACTAAACCACATCTGTTCAGTCTTAGTGTGGAACTTCCATCAATAGGTTATTACACCTGAGAAACTGAAACAAAAAATTAGGAATCAACTTGCACTAACATAACTTCTATCTTTCAATTTTGTGAACAATATTCACAATACACAGTCTATTACTGACATAAGTGCTTTCAGCCTCGAGCATATTAGCAGTACAACTTAAATTCCTTCTAGTAATCCCTAACAGTGGATCCAAGGCCCCCGCATTCCATTAATAAATTTGTAACGAAACATACAACCAAAATATGGGTTATGATGTTTATGTTAGATCTAGATGAGTAATTAGGGTTAGGGTTTATATCTCAAAGCCGCTTAAGATATTATATCCTGCTTATCAGCAATTGGAATATCACAGAGTACAATCTCTGGACCAGCATTTATATGAGATTAATCTGGGTTTAGAGTACTGGGCTTCATGACCATTCCACCCGTTCCAATAATCAATACATAACACATGCAAAGCACGTGTTTCCCCATAAAACAATATACACAATATTATTCTATTATATTGAGGATATATACTTATACATCCAACAGTTTATGTATCCCAACATGAGTCATGAAACTCATTTCCCGCAAAAAAGAGAATTCATCCCATACAAGAGCATTCTCCGCTCAAATAACCAAAGTACAATGAATATTACAATCCAAGGCTTAGTCCTTGTACAATAAATTAAGCGCAAACACATCAAAACCGACCGTGGTTACATGTAAAATAACCCACCAAGCTCAAAGAAATGCCCTCAACTCAGTGTGCAAACCATTCTTGGTTGCACCGACATCAATCGAGTTGTCCCAACTTAGCATCAAAACCCGTCGAGCAGCACTAACATCATCAAATTTGATCCGATTCAGTATCATCGCCCCCATGGCTACAAATACATTGACCAACACCCCAACTTAGTTCCAAAGCTCTCCTTTGGTTCTGCTAATATTGAACAATTTGACCCAACTTGTGCATTAGTACTCCTTGATTGCACCGACCTCGACGACAAACACTTGAGTCAAGGTAGAAGAAACGATTCATGCACCCAAAACCTTTGGAATTCATAGTGAATACCATGATTCCTCATATCTTTGTAATCAATGGTGATTACTGATATGGCTAAAAATGGGGTTAAATCGGAACCGTCCAAATCGGGCACGAATCTCGAAGCCCAGGGGTAAAACGGTAATTTCACTCACAACCGGGTCTGAGACGGGTACTGGATCTCCCCTCCAAGGATCCAATAACCCGAGAACGGATCCACCTCAACTGGGTACGGGTCCCGACCCGAAACGAACCCAGATCTGCAGGATAGAATTACGGTCTCTGATTCAGCCAAATCAACGGCCCTGATTCGTATCTATCCTTTCACCGGGAAATCAGGGATCACATTCCTAATCTGGTTACGAGGATTTTGTTCCTTATCAGATTTCAGGAATTACGTCCTTGATCTGATCCCTAAGACGCCTATAAATACCCCCCATCCATCTCCGTTATGAGGTAATCAATCTTTTGCCAGTTTTACGCTCTTTCATAATCACTTCTGATTACTGACTTGAGTATCAGAGGGTGAGTCGCCGGGATCAACCCCGGTGTCTCGCACGTTTTGCAGGTGAACGGCAGGAGTCAGCAGTCAAACTTTGGCGGATCAGGTTCAGGTGTGCTATTTAGGTTTTCCAAGAATCCACAAATACTATCTGTATACCCCCACACCAGATTCAGCGGTAACAGATTGGCGCCGTCTGTAGAAAACCAAACGAATAGCAGCCTCCACTCTTCCCATTGGTTAGATCTTCTCCAGTCATGCCGCCTAGAAAGGTAAGATCCAGGGGGTCCAACCGTGGACCCAACCCCGATCAGCAACAGGAAGTCCCAATCCAGCCTGCTCAGCAGCAGGGGCAACTTCGGCCTCAAGCCGAGGACCAGCCTCCTCTTCCAAATCAACAACCTCCTAATGGTCCCCCCCGTTCCTCCAAATGCCAGTGCAGGGGTCTCGCGCCCCAACCCACAGAAACAATCTCTCCATTCGGACCACGTCTCCATCTACAATGCCTCTTCTGATTCTATGGCCTCCCACAATCCTCGAGTTTCCGACCTTCGCAACACCGTTCTCAATCGGCACAAGGATGAGGATCTTCGCCGTCGCCTGGATGAGAAGCGGGCCCGAGAGGGAGTCTCCTGCCAACAACATCCGGGTGAGCGATCTCCTCATCACCGAGATTGCAGAAGGTCCCCTAACCGAAGGGGACGGAGAGAATCCCCCGAGCATCATAGGAGGAGATCGCATTCCCCTGCGGGTCGGTGACATCCGAAGAACGATGAGGCACCCATCACTCGTGCCGAGTTCCAGTAATTTTAGGCAATGGTGTTGCAGGCTCTCAACCTTCGCCCCAACGACAATAATGCCAAAAGGGTTCCAACACCCCCACGGGTCCCAAGTCCTCGCCACCGGTCCATAACTCCTCCTCCGGCTCCTAATCACCAACAACATAATCATAGTCCTCGCCGCTCCCAGGACTACCGTCGCCGTAGTCCCCGCTCCCCTTCCTATGAAGACGAGTCCAGAGGCTCGTTTGATTATCACTGGAGGGACGATGCTCTCTACCGCCGTCTCCACAAAATGGAGAGGCGCATCGGCCGAATGGACAAGGAGGAAGAGTCGAGAGGAAGGAGCATCCGCCCCAGCAGACCTCTCTTCTCCCGGACCATCATGGAGGCTCCCATCCCAAGGGGTTTCAAGCCTCCGCAGTTTGAAACTTACTCGGGGGAGTCGGACCCCATTGACCACGTCGAAAGCTTCAAGACCTTGATGCTAATCCAACAGGCTTCTGACGCCTTGCTTTGCAAAACCTTCCCCGCCACTCTTAAAGGTTCGGCTCGGGAATGGTACTCCTGCCTCGCCCCCTCTTCCATTTTCTCTTTCGAGCAGTTCGAAACACTCTTCATAACCCACTTTGTGAGTAGCAGACGCACGGAGAAGACCAGCATCTCGTTACTCCACCTCCGTCAGGAGAGGGGATAAAAGTTGAGGGACTATGTGAGGAGGTTTACTACGGAGGTCAGATCCATCGCCTCCCTCGACCAATCAGTCGCAACCATCGCATTCCAATCCAACGTTCTTAATTCTAACCTTCGTTCGTCCCTCGCTAAAAAGCCCCCGCATAACTTTGCCGACCTTCTCCTTAGGTGCGAGAAGTATATTCGGGCTGAGGAGGCCAAACATCTCCCGGGCTTCAGAGGATCTGTCTCCGGGACGAAAAGAAAGACAACTGAAGAGGAAGGGGCCAAGAAGCTTCAGAGGGATAATAGCGGTCAGTGCCGCCCTCCCCCTAGGTTCAAGAAATTCACTCCTCTCACTACCAATGTCTCCACCATTCTGATGGAAGTTGCGAAGGAAGGGGTCATACCTCCTGCTCCGAGGATGAACACCCCATCCAAGAAAAGGAACAAAGAGAAATGGTGCCACTACCACCGGGATCATGGCCACGACACCAACGACTGTCGGGCGCTGAAGAACGAGATAGAGGCCCTCATCCAGAGGGGGCAGTTGGCCAAGTTTGTAAGAACAAATGATCGGACCGATCGCACCACTCCTCTGCCTCGGGGGGCTAACAAGCGTTCCGAGCGACGCGATGAAACCCCCGAGTTTGAGGAGGAACGCGTCCTGCATCTTATCCATGGAGGCCCCATGGGAGGCTCTTCCAACTCTTCTCAAAAGGCGTTCGTCCGAGAGGTCAATTCTGTTCACGGCTCCCCTCCCCCCAAAAGCCTCGGTGTCCCAGTCACATTCTCAGATGAAGATCTCGAGGGGGTTAGGACTCCCCATTGCGATGCACTTGTTATTGACCTTCGAATGGAGAACTTCAAAGTGCAGAGGATCCTAGTAGATAACGGAAGCTCCGTGAACATCCTCTTCCTCTCAGCCTTCCGAGGTCTTCAGCTATCCCGGGACCGTCTTAAACCGGCCGGCTACACTCTCCATGGGTTCACGGGAGTGCCAGTAACTATCGAAGGGGTCATCACCCTAGATGTAACTGCTGGCAAAACTCCTACCACCCGAACCGAGCCGATGGACTTTATGGTCGTTGACGTCCCAGCTGCATACAACGTCATCCTAGGCCGACCCGGTCTAGCCACCCTAGAAGCCATTCCTTCGGCATACCACCTCAAGATGAAATTCCCTACCTGGGCAGGAGTAGGGGAGGTCAAGGGCAATCAAGAGATGACCCAGAAGTGCTACATGACTTCCACCGGGGGTCCGGTCCTCTCCCTCGAAACTTTGGAGATCCCTTAGGAGACAGTTTGACCAACGTCCGAGCCCGTGGACGAATTGGAAGAGGTGCCCTTCTCGGAGGATGATCCGAGCAGAAAGTTCTTCATTAGCAAGACCCTCCCGTCTGTCCTATGCTCCGACATAGTGCAGTTCATTCGGAGGAACCGCGACCTTTTTGCCTGGTCCGCCGCCGACATGCCGGGAATCTCCGAGGAGCTTTTGGTCCACCACCTCAGCGTTGAACCAGGATCCAAGCTGGTCCAATAGAAGCGACGCAAGTTCGCTCCCGAGCAACAGCAGGCCATCAAAGAAGAGGTCAACAAGCTTCTAAAGGCTCGGTTCATACAGGAGGTTAACTACCCGGAATGGCTTTCCAATGTAGTCATGGTAAAGAAGTCAAATGGGACTTGGAGGATATGTATCGACTTTACCGATCTAAATAAGGCCTGTCCCAAAGACCCGTTCCCTCTTCCGAGCATCGACACCCTCATCGACGCCACTTCGGGCCATGAGCTCCTTAGCTTCATGGACGCTTTCTCCGGCTACAACCAAATCCGAATGTTTCCTCCGGACATCCCGAAGACTTCCTTTGTTACCGACCAGGGCTTCTACTGTTATAGGGTGATGCCATTCGGATTGAAGAATGCTGGTGCCACTTACCAGCGCCTTGTTAACAAAGTCTTTCAGAGCTAGATAGGTTGCAATATGGAAGTGTATGTCGACGACATGCTTGTAAAAAGCATTCGAGGTACCGACCATATTACCGACCTACAGGAGGCATTCGGTGTACTGAGAAAGCACAACATGAGGCTTAATCCGAACAAGTGTGCGTTCGAAGTCTCGTCAGGAAAGTTCCTCGGCTTCATGGTCAGCCAACGAGGAATCGAAGCTAATCCTAAGAAAATCAAGGCCATATTAGACATGGCCCATCCCAGGAACGTTAAGGAAGTTCAGAGGCTAATGGGCCGCCTAGCCGCTATAGGTCGTTTCCTCTCGAAGTCCGGGGAGAAGTGCCTCCCCTTCTTCAAGGCCCTCAGGGGGGCTAAAGGTTTCGAATGGGGTCAGCAGCAGCAGGAGTCGTTCGACCAGCTGAAGGCTTATCTCGTCAACCTTCCTCTACTCAGCAAGCCCGTTCTAGGAGAAACCCTATACCTCTACTTGGCTGCTTCCGAGCAGACCCTTAGCGCCGTTTTAATAAGGGAAGAAGACCGGACTCAAAGGCTCATCTACTATGTAAGCAAGGTGCTCCGCGATGCCGAGCTTCGCTACCCAAAGATAGAAAAGATGGCGTACGCTCTGATCATGGCGGCGAGAAAGCTTCGCCCCTACTTCCAGTCCCATTCAGTGGTCGTCCTTACCGACCAACCACTGAAACAAGTCCTCCACAAACCTGAGACCTCTGGCCACCTCATGAAATGGTCCATCGAGCTAAGCCAGCACGACGTCTCATACCAGCCCCGGACTGCGATCAAGGCTCAACCCTTAGCAGAGTTCATCGTCGAGAGCACCATTCCAGAGGTCAGTCAGGCGCCGAACGGACCCCTTATCTGGTCGGTTTTTGTGGACGGTTCCTCTTGCCACGAGGGAAGCGGAGCCGGGGTCATTCTGGTAGGCCAAGATGATTTCGTCCTCCAGTATGCCCTCCGCATGAACTTCAAGGCCTCAAACAACGAAGCAGAGTATGAGGCACTAATCGCCGGCCTCGGACTGGCCCGAAGTGCAGGGGCACAACGCCTCCGAATCTATAGTGATTCTCAACTGGTGGTAATTAAGTCTTGGGCGAGTATGAGGCACGGAATGATCGGATATCGAAGTATCTCGCTAAAGTCCAAGCTCTCATGGCCCGGTTCGAAGAAGCGCTCATCTAGTGGATCCCCCGAGAAGAGAATTCCCAGGCCGACGCCCTCTCCAAGTTAGCCTCCTCCTCCCTCCAAGGTCTCGAGCAGACCGTCTTGATCGAGGTTCTCTTGAAACCAAGTATAGAAGACGAGACTCTCAACTCAGTGGAGTCACTGTCATTCCTACTGCAAGATAACTGGATGAAACCGTTGGTGGAATTCCTAAGGGACGGGCTCCTCCCTGAAGACCCTAAGGAAGCTCGCCGAGTAAGAACCAGGGCAGAGCGGTACACCCTAGTCGAGGGGATCTTATACAAACGCTCTTTCTCGCAGGTGGACGGCAGGCCATACTTGAGATGCCTCTCCCCAGAGCAAGCCGACTACGCCTTACAGGAGCTCCACGAAGGCATCGGCGGGGCACATTCAGGGTCCAGATCCCTAGCTTGGAAGGTGTTGAATTACGGTTACTTCTGGCCTAATATCCTCCAAGACGCCGAGCGACACGTTTGGCAATGCGACTCTTGTCAGAAGTATTCAAACATTCGTCGCCTCCCACAAGCTCAGCTCACCTCCCTATCAAGTCCTATCCCCTTCGCCAAGTGGGGGATGGATTTACTAGGGCTATTCCCTCCAGCTCCGGGCCAGTTCAAGTTCTTAGTCGTGGCGATCGACTACTTCTCGAAGTGGATAGAGGTCGAGCCCCTGGCAACCATCACGGAGAACAAGGTACTTCAATTCTTCTGGAAGAACGTTATCTACCGGTTCGGAGTCCCCCGAGTCCTCATAACAGACAACGGAACCCAATTTACTGGGACTGTGTTCCGAGCTCTGTGTGAAGACCTCGCCATCCACCAACATTTCTCCTCCGTCTCCCATCTGCAGTCGAACAGCCAAGTCGAAAATGCTAACCGGCAGATTCTCTCAGGTATTAAGAAGAGGTTGGATAAGTGCTCCAAAGGTTTATGGGTTGATCAACTCCCCAACGTGTTGTGGAACTACCGCACCACTAAACGGACCCTCACAGGAGAGTCCCCATTTAACCTCACGTATGGGTCCGAGGCTGTGATCCCTCTTGAGGTCGGAATACCTTCTCCTCGCCTGGTAGCCTACAACGAAGAACAGAACGCCAGAGACCTCCGGGCAAACTTAGACCTGATAGACGAGCTGAGGGAAAGAGCATCGATCCGCATTGGGAGGGACCCTATAAGATCACGAAAGTAGTTCGGCCTGGAGCTTATCGTCTCGAAGACCACGAAGGCATAGAAATCCCTAGGACCTAGAATGCCGACCATCTCTTGAAATACCATGAAAGTGCCCCGACACCTCTCTAAGTATTTCGGGACGTCGAACCGTTCCTCTCCTATCCCCTGTATTTTCCCTCTTTAATTATCATATGTAATGACGGCTTGCAACTCAGAAGCGGTCGACTAGTAATCTTCAATAAAGAGTTTTTTCGTACTTTACTTGTACAAATATATCTCTGTTTTGCTCTTCACCCAACCAATGGTTCGGAGTCCAACACTTGGCTCGATTCTACTTCGCAAGTTCGCTCCTAAGCGAGCTAGAAGTAGTTCGCCATTCAGAACTGCTCCCACAACCGTTGAACAACCCAACCGATGGTTCGGAGTCCAACACTTGGCTCGATTCTACTTCGCAAGTTCGCTCTTAAGCGAGCTAGAAGTAGTTCGCCATTCGGAACTGCTCCCACAACCGTTGAACAACCCAATCGATGGTTCGGAGTCCAACACTTGGCTCGATTCTACTTCACAAGTTCGCTCTTAAGCGATCTAGAAGTAGTTCGCCATTCGGAACTGATCCCACAACCGTTGAACAACCCAATTGATGGTTCGGAGTCCAACACTTGGCTCGATTCTACTTCGCAAGTTCGCTCTTAAGCGAGCTAGAAGTAGTTCGCTATTCGGAACTGCTCCCACAACCGTTGAACAACCCAATCGATGGTTCGGAGTCCAACACTTGGCTCGGTTCTACTTTGCAAGCTCGCTCTTAAGCGAGCTAGAAGTAGTTCGCCATTCGAAACTGCTTCCACAACTGCTGAACAACTCCAATGATGATTCGGAATCCCACGTTCGGCTCGGCTAGGCACACCGGCTGCAGGCCCTCGGTATCCCGAACCGAGCGGACGAGGAACCGACCTCCACATATGGAGAAAAATTCTGCCGAACCAATTTCACCATTGGATCGTCTCAAAATGCATACTAGGACATGATGAACGGATCAGATCGTGCCACGTATCCACAAAATGACAAGATAGCATTTTATCGAAACTCGAGCCTCCTGCCTCGTGATTCGTGTCGTGATCGTGATCGGCTGTCCAAATTGAACCACGTGTTAACGGCGAGTTCGGATTCCGATGCTCGGCTCGGCTGCACTCCCTCAGTTTCTCGAACCGAGCGGCCGAGGAGTGCGTACTACCGAAGTACAAGGTTGCCTCGGTATACCCCGAGCAAAAAGCTAAAGTTCTACAGCTAAGGCAAGAGTTCCACGGTTAGAATGCTCGAAGAAGCTAACTATTGGTTCTTACGGTTCGTTTCAAGAGTAAGGCAACTACGGCACAGCAATAAGCAGACGAACATCGATTTCATTAAAACAACTTGATAAATTTACAAGGAGAGGAGTTACAACAGAAAAGATAAAAAGGTTGATGCAAGAAATCAAAAGCTCAGTACAACTTGTTCAGCGCCTCCTCGGAATGGGGACATTCCGATTCAGAGACACTCGGGGTTTTCGTCTCTTCATCTCCAAACTCGTCTCTAGGCCGATGAACCGGGACGCCTCTTCGCCGCTAACCCTAACAGTGGCTCCGACCGAGGCTCCGCTCGAGCTAACAGCTACACCACTTTGGGCATCGGCCGCATTCCGACCAACGACGGGAGCGCGAGTTACGAGCTCGTAAAAGGAGATCCCTCGCTCTCTCTCCTCGCGAGTGCACGAGGTGCTGCGGACGTTAGTCCTCACGGGCTGAGGTTTCAGACGAGCCACCTCCTCCTCGAGCTCAACGATCCTATCTTTCAAGGTGTCGTCCTTAACCAGTATCTTGAATCGAGGGAGTTTCGCCGAACCCGGGTACTCAGCACTATCAGATATAATGTGACGCAAATTGGTCACCTCGATGCTCTTGTCGACCGTGACCCTCTGCAGCGGCTCGACCTTCTTTGCGAGCTCGTCTCGCTCGGCCAGCACCGAGGCCAGCTCTTCCTCCTTCATCGAGAGCTCCTCCTCGACTATCCGTAAGTGGTGAACCTCGGCCAATAGCTCACTGTTCTTTTTCTCCACGTTGAGCGACACTCTCCTGATCAGCTCACTCTCACCCTCGAGGCAAGCCTCACGAGACTGCTTAAACAGTTCAGCACGACGCCAAGCTGCCGCGGTATCTAGAGCATGTTCGAGGATCTAAAAGATGAGAAAGTCACAATTGGAAGACTAAAGACCAAGCCAAACACTTAGACAAATTTGAAATAAGATTTTCATTCATAAAGAAGAGGCGGTGGCCAGTCTGCAAAAAGGTGTTACAATTTTTTTTTAAAAGAAGAGAAAAAACAAAATTACAAAAGACGAGGAGATCAGGGGTCCACCTGCGTCGTCGGCTCGACCACAGGTGCCTCGCCAGATGGCCCCTCATTCCCCGTCGCCCCGACCTGGGGGTCGGTCACCGCAGCCTCAGGGACCACCACCTCCTCCTCGTCACCTTCCTCCTCTTCGCCTTCCTCCTCTTCGCCCTCTACCACAGCTCCAAGCCACAGCCTGTATCCGACCCGCTGAAAGTCGGGGACGCAGTCCTGGACATGGTCGAGCGCCCTCTCGTAGGACTTCTCCATGTTCGAGGCCATGTGCGCCTTCGCCTCGGCCTCGACTTCGGCCCTGATCACCGCTGCCACGGCGTCCTTCTCCGCCTTCACCTCCGCCAGGGCCTTCGCCGATGCCGCCAGCTCCTCGGCAGCTTTGGCGACTTTGGCAACCTCCTCAGCAAGCCGCCCCTTCGCTCGTTCCAGGTCCGCCTCAAGGTCGGTGACCCGGGCCTCCAAGCCATCCGCTCGTCTCTACTCTGCCTCGAGCTGTCGAACCGCCCTCACCTTGTTCGCCCTGTCCTTATCGCTGGCGGCCTTCAACTCCTTCTCCTGTTCGGCGAACGCTTGAAGGAGATGGCCGAAGTGACAAGTGGCCTGCCGAAGCAAAAAGAGAATAAGAACAAAGTAAAAGCCGAACGGTAGACTTAAGAAATTCTCAAGAAAAATGAATACAAAACTTACCGACACAAGCGACCGAGTGTCATCGCCATTCGTCATCGCCTTCAATGCGGCTCGATCCTTCGGGGTCGCCAAGTGCTTGATGGCCTGCATGCACATCTGCGAGTCCCCGAGGAAGCCGTCGTGGTTCTTGACTCACCAGTTCGGAACGAACAGCTTCCTGTGCTGCTCGGTCAGGATCTCCTCGGTGTGAGTAGTCAGGGATGGAGCCTGGAGCGACAGTGCCGCCGAAATGTCGAAGGCCTCACCGGCCACGGCAGATGCAGCAGGGGCCGAGGGGTCAGCGACAACGACCACCGCTGGCGAGGGAACCTCAGCAATGGTAGTAGGCGGAGCAACTGCCGAAGAAACCTCAGAGGGCCGGCCGGACGAAGCTGTCGTGCTCGGCCTCTTCCTCTTCCTTCCGTCAGCAACCTTGCCTCGCTCGTTCATCATCCCCAGAAAGTCCATCTTCGGTGCTTCTGTTCCAAACAACAAAACAAACAGCGAGTTAGCGAAACGAGCTAAAAACTTAAAAAACAAAATATATTACGAGATGTCAGGAGCGTACTCGGGTCGATCAGACTGAGGCCCGACCCGTGTAGCACCTCCTCCGTCATTTCCCTCCAGCTCAACATGGGGAGAGCCATGATCTTCCCCACCACTTCCTCCTCGGTCGCAGTCAGTACCGGGTCGACCCTCGCAAACTTTGGCACCTCTACTTTCCACTAAGTCGGAATCTTCAGCATCGAGGGCTCCCTCAACAAGAAGAACTTCTCCTTCCAACCTTTGATCGAGTCCGGATTCTATAATCTGAACGCCTTTCCTGGGTGATAAGTAGTAGCGATGCTCGGTCTTGTGCATCCAGTGCACCCGATACATGCTCTGAAGGATCGTCAAGTCTGGCTCGACCTCGGCGTTGCGGCACTGCAGCAAGAAGGCATTCACGTGCCGCCAGGTGTTCGGCATGAACTGGGTCGGCACCAAGCAGTACCACTGGAGGACCTCTAACACAAAGGGGTGCAGAGGAAAGCGTAATCCGGCATTCAGCGAGTCGTAGTCGAACATGCACATATCCGACGACGACAGTTTGGAGTTCGCTTGCATCCCAGGACCGAGGAGGATCAGCTTGTACTCTGGAGGGATGGCGAACCCTTTTCTGATCCGGAGCAGGTCCCTCTCGGATAGTACCGATGCGATCTCGTCCACCTCGGTGGTCAGAACTGGGTTGTTCTCCTCGTAGACAACCGACCGACCTATGATCGCCTTCTTCATAAGGTTGCCCTCATATCGCCGCTAGCAGAGCACACAGAGAGTAAAAGTGAAAACTTGAAGTGAAAAGTGAGAAATGAGCTCTGGGGTGGGGGAGTGAGAATTTATAACCGCAAAGTGACGTTTGGGCTTCCTTGGGCATTTAATAGCCCACTAAGAGAAGGCAAAGCGCCAAAACGGAGAATTGCGACGTTTCAAAACAAAAATTCCCCAAATCGCTCAAGCCGATGACTCGGCCACCGGTGTGCCTAGCTGAGCTACCAAACAGCTTGGCTAAGTAACCGAGCCACTGAGTCGGAAGGTGGCGACGGTTCGAAGCCAGAACCCTTCAAAGCACGTTGCCGCCGAACTGCCGAGCCGAGGGGACGAAGGACCGACCCTCACATATGGAGAAAAATTCTCCTGATGCTGAGTCACCGTTGGATCGTTTCAAAATTTGTGTCAAATCTTGATGGACGGTTCAGATAGAGCCACGACCACAAAACGACAAAATAACATTTTCTCGTGATCTGAACCCCATTCTCATGATGCACGCCATGATGGATGCCCCAGATCTAGCCACGCATACCTTCCGAGCTTCCGGTCACTGGTTTACCTAGCCGAGCTACCGAACAGCTTGGCTAAGCAACCGAGCTACTGGGTCAGAGGGTGGTGGCTATCCAGCAAGGTTTCTTCAAAACAACCAACTCCATCTCTCGGCAAAACGACACCTCAACCTGCCGCCGAACTGCCGAACCGAGGGGACGAGGGACCGACCTTCACATATGGAGAAAAATTCTCCCGAGGTTGAGTCACCATTGGATCGTTTCAAAATTTGTGTCAAATCTTGATGGACGGTTCAGATAGAGCCACGACCACAAAACGACAAAATAACGTTTTCTCGTGATCTGAACCCAATTCTTGTGATGCACGCCATGATGGATGCCCCAAATCCAGCCACACATACCTTCCGAGCTTCCGGTTACCGGTTTACCTAGCCGAGCTACCGAACAGCTTGGCTAAGCAACCGAGCTACTGGGTCAGAAGGTGGCGGCTATTCAGCAAGGTTTCTTCAAAACAACCAACTCCATCTCTCGACAAAACGACACCTCGACCTGCCGCCGAACTGTCGAGCCGAGGGGACGAGGGACCGACCCTCACATATGGAGAAAAATTCTCCCGAGGCTGAGTCACCGTTGGATCGTTTCAAAATTTGTGTCAAATCTTGATGGACGGTTTAGATAGAGCCACGACCACAAAACGACAAAATTACGTTGCCGAGCTACCGAACAGCTTGGCTAAGCAACCAAGCTACTGGATCAGAGGGTGGTGGCTATTCAGCAAGGTTTCTTCAAAACAACCAACTCCACCTCTCGGCAAAACGACACCTCGACCTGCCGCTGAACTGCCGAGCCGAGGGGACGAGGGACCGACCCTCACATATGGAGAAAAATTCTCCCAAGGCCAAGTCACCGTTGGATCGTTTCAAAATTCGTGTCAAATATTGATGAACAGTTCAGATAGAGCCACGACCACAAAACGACAAAATCACGTTTTCTCGTGATCTGAACCCCATTCTCGTGATGCACGCCGTGATGGACGCCCCAGATCCAGCCACGCGTACCTTCCGAGCTTCCGGTCACCAATTTACCTAGCCGAGCTACCGAACAGCTTGGCTAAGCAACCGAGCTACTGGGTCAGAGGGTGGCGGCTATTCAGCAAGGTTTCTTCAAAACAACCAACTCCACCTCTCGGCAAAACGACACCTTGACCTGCCGCCGAACTGCCGAGCCGAGGGGACGAGGGACCGACCCTCACATACGGAGAAAAATTCTCCCGAGGCTGAGTCACCGTTGGATCGTTTCAAAATTCGTGTCCAAACTTGATGGACAGTTCAGATAGAGCCACGACCACAAAATGACAAAATGACGTTTTCTCGTGATCTGAACCCCATTCTCGTGATGCACGCCGCGATGGACGCCCCAGATCCAGCCATGCGTACCTTCCGAGCTTCTGGCCACCGATGTACCTAGCCGAGCTACCGAACAGCTTGGCTAAGTAACCGAGCTACTGAGTCGGAAGGTGGCGACAGTTCGAAGCCGGAACCCTTCAAAGCACGTTGTCGCCGAACTGCCGAGCCGAGGGGACGAGGGACCGAACCTCACATATGGAGAAAAATTCTCCCGAGGCTAAGTCACCGTTGGATCGTTTCAAAATTCGTGTCAAATCTTGATGGACGGTTCAAATAGAGCCACGGCCACAAAACGACAAAATAATGTTTTCTCGTGATCTGAACCCCATTCTCGTGATGCATGCCGTGATGGACACCCTAGATCCAGCCACGCGTACCTTCCGAGCTTCCAGCCATCGGTGTACCTAGCCGAGCTACCGAACAGCTTGGCTAAGTAACCGAGATACTGAGTTGGAAGGTGGCGATGGTTCGAAGCCAGAACCCTTCAAAGAACGTCGCCGCCGAACTGCCGAGCCGAGGGGACGAGGGACCGACCCTCACATATGGAGAAATAACTCGCCGACCCTCCTCAGCTGTTGGATTCTGTCAAAAAATTTGCTCGGCATAATGGACGTCTCAGATCTCGCCACGTTCACTAAACGACAAGATAGCATTTTTTGGGGATCTGCGCTGAGATGGATGCCCAGGATCTTGCCACGTAGTTCGGCAGATTCCGAGCTAAACGCCGAACTGCCGAGCCGAGGGGACGTGGGACCGACCCTCACATATGGAGAAATAACTCGCCGACCCTCCTCAGCCGCTGGATCCTGTCAAAAAAACGTGCTCGGCGTGATGGACGGCTCAAGATCTCGCCACGTTCACTAAACGAAAAGATAGCATTTTTTGGGGATCCGCGCTGAGATGGATGCTCAGGATCTTGCCACGTAGTTCGGCAGATTCCGAGCTAAACGCCGAACCGCTGAGCCGAGGGGACGAGGGACCGACCCTATCATACGGAGAAACTATCTGCCGAGCAACATGGATCGTTCGATTGCCCAGAAAAATGCGCTCGACGCTGATGAAGGGCTCAGATCGCGCCATGCCATAAATCAGTATTAAAAATTAGTTTTTATTTATTTTAATCGTTTTATTTGTTTAAAAATTGTGAAAAAATTACTAAAAATTCTGGAAAATTAACTGAAAATTCTAGGAAATAATTATAAGTACGGGGGGATATTTTTGAGCCCCTGAACAAACAATTGTTGCCTGGAACGTGTTGTTAAGACCCCCGAACGACTGGTTAACACTTCGCAAAATTAAATAAATAATCCGAAAAAATAGATAAAAATCACCAAACATCCAGGGAAGCTCAAGAACAACTCAGAGTGCAACCAACTTGAAAAATCACCACACTACCTCCTTCGAGATTCAAAACCTTCCGTTTGGACTCCGATACAACTCCGCCAGCCATTAAAACAGTAAAACTACTCCTCAAAGGCTGATCAAACTCAGTCTTCGGGAGTGGGGGGCTCGTGATATGGCTAAAATGGGGTTAAATCGGAACCGTCCAAATCGGACACGAATCTCGAAGCCCAGGGGTAAAACGGTAATTTCACTCACAACCGGGTCTGAAACGGGTACTGGATCTCCCCTCCAAGGATCCAATAACCCGCGAACGGATCCACCTCAACTGGGTATGGGTCCGGACCTGAAACGAACCCAGATCTGCAGGATAGAATTACGGTCTCTGATTCAGCCAAATCAACGGCCCTGATTCGTATCTATCCTTTCACCGGGAAATCAGGGATCACATTCCTAATCTGGTTATGAGGATTTTGTTCCTTATCAGATCATAGGAATTACGTCCTTGATCTGATCCCTAAGATGCCTATAAATACCCCCCCCCCATCCATCTCCGTTATGAGGTAATCAATCTTTTGCCAGTTTTACGCTCTTTCATAATCACTTCTGATTACTGACTTGAGCGTCGGAGGGTGCGTCGCCGGGATCAACCCCGGTGTCTCACACGTTTTGTAGGTGAACGGCAGGAGTCAGCAGTCAAACTTCGGCGGATCAGGTTCAGGTGTGCTATTCAGGTTTTCCAAGAATCCACAAATACTATTTGTATACCCCCACACCAGATTCAGCGGTGACAATTACCATGATCCTAACCCCAAAACACCAATTGCAACATTAGATGAAGATTGCAGGTTGAACCAACCGGCCACCACCAAACGAAATCCATTTACCCACCATCAGGAGTCGTCGAGAATGACCCTGCTCCATCCAACTCAGTTGTTCAACTCCCCAGAGATCCGACCAGCAATCGAGGCAACCAAAACCAAAAAGTCTAGTCAGATATGTGAATACAATCTGAAATGTAGGGCTTAATCATAGGTCAGATATGTGAATACAGATCTGGGATCTATGGCTTTTGAAATATCGGACATTTTTTTTTAATTTTTTAATTTTTATTTTTATTTGTGTGTGTGGGGGGGTTCCTCCTAGCCCTCCTCCCCGGATCTAAGCTCTATAGTTTGGGTTTTTTCGAGTTTGGTGAAGAGAGGGTTGGGGGTCAGGAAGAGAGGGAGGAGGAGGGTTGGAGACTAGGTTGGGGGACGGGAGGAGAAGGGAGGAGGAAGGGGCTGGGTTGGCCAATTTTGCGTTTTTTTTTGCACTGAATCGATGAATAAATAATAATAGTACTAATATTATCTAAATTATGAGCAAGAGGTTTGAGGTTCAAAATATATATATATATATATATATATATATATATATATATATATATATATATATATATATATATATATATATATATATATATATATATATATATATTTATATATATGGGTAAAAGGAATATGTGCAACTCGCTCATTTAGTAAATGAGCAAGTGATTATGTGGCAAGCATGTGATACATTGGACAACTAACCCTTTTAAGGATTTTCCAATCACATGCATGCCACATCATCAATTGCTTATTTACTAAATGAGCAAGTTGCTCATACCCTTTTTTTCCTATATATATATATTATCTAAATTATACTAGCTAAATATGGGGGCCCTAGATAGTCTAAATCCCCTGGAATATTGGATACAATATAGTTATTACGAGCATTAATCTGTTTACTAGTAATCTGTACGTGCGATGCACGTCCTAATAATTTCTTATATTTTCTTTTTAAAGTAAATACTAAACATAATCTGGCCCCGAGATATTATGATAACTAATAACAGTTGAGTAAATGAATTGTTAATATAACTCTTACTTAAAAATAAATGGTTGAGATTAGACAGTTGGTTGTCTACAAATTACTGATTGTCTACAAATGACAACCTCAAACGAAAACTACACACTTGCCAAAGCTTCTCTCTCTAGAATTTCTAGAGAGAAAAGCTCTCCCAAAAAACCACAAAAAAGAAAACCCTAACTAGATCTGAGTTTGGGGGGTGGCGACTAGGATTTCGTCGCCCCCCCCCCCCCTCTCCGCCCTCGCTCCTTCTTCCCCTCTACCTCCGGCGCCGAGTCTCGTCGCCTCTTTTTCCTTCTTGTTTCTTCTCCTCAGTCCCAACTTTTCTTATGCTCACCATTCTGAGCCTCATCCGCGAGGCGGAGAGGAGGGGGTGGATGGTCGGGGCCACCACTCGGGGTTGCTCCGACATCGGCATCTTATGCGAGCGGTGATGGGTCCCGATTTGGCAGTAGTCTTGGCGGGGTCGACAACTGTGCGCGAGGAGGTTGGGGGATCCATCAGGTGCGAGTGGGTGCGGGCATCGCGTCGGAGTCTTGGCGGGTGCAAGCAGCGATGGGTCCCAATTTGGCTGCAGTATTGGCGGGGCCGATGGCTATGCGCGAAGAGGTTGGGGGATCCATCGGGTTGGGGGCTACCGTGAAGGCATGTGGGGGAGAAAGGGGAGAGAGTCAAGGGGAAGGGGAGTTTTGATTTGATTTGGAATGCTGTCGTAAGGGGAATTTTGAATTTCAAATTAAGTTTTAAAATTCGAATGGATGTTGAGGAGTCCCTAAGATCCAAAGTGTCCCTAATATCCAATTTATAACTGATTTACAATTAGCAGCGAAATATTTTCTAACTGGTGTGGACGACGTTGGTCAAACAATTTCAGGGTTTGGGCTCCTCTTTGACCTGGTTTGGTCAAAGTGAGGAGTGTCGTTGGTTTCGCTCACTTCAGGGGGGCTTGGAGGGGTCAGGTGCGACGCCTGCTTTCGTCGCAATTTGGCGGTGAGAGTCAACTAAGGTTAAGCGAGGGGAAGAGAACGAGGACTCAATCTAGACAGGGTGTTATCAAATTGGCGGAGTGCCTGTGGTATCTCTCTTAGAGTGCTTAGTGTTGACGTTCGGCTCACTGCTGCGGGCGACGGAGGTGATCGTGCGACAGTTGGAGAGGAAAAACAATGTACAAGCCAGGGTCTGAGTGAGAGAGGAGCTCAAATTGGCACGAGAATTTCGTTGTGGCTCGGTCGGCCCATCAATAAGATTAGATTTCGTTGTTTTTGTTTGTTGGTTGGGGTGTATGAGTTCCGGAACCCAGTCTGTTGAAATCTGAGCTTCATAAGCCTTATTTTTTGTTGTATGTTTTGTTAATTCCTTATTAATGGAACGCATGGGGCATTCAACCCACCATTTAACGATAAAAATAATAATAATAAAAATAATAAATAATAAATAAATAAAAATAAAGAAAGACAAACTCAACTATCCCTTCATAATATTACAGATTAGAGGTATGCAAGTAGCTAGTTAGTCTAAATCATAACTTACTGTAATTGTCATCATTTTAATTCTGAATTTTTACTTTTAAATTTTAGATAAAAACTGTGATTCTTTATCTCATTAATTTTATACTAAGTAGATTATAATTGGATTGTTTCAGATTGTACATGGATACCGAATGACTCGCTGCAGTAATTTTTTTCAGTCTCTGCATTAATCCGCAATTCCACATCAAATGCTAAAAGTATATATCCAAACTTTTCTCCACAGGGAAAAGAAAAAATTCTATAGAGATAGCAACTAGGAAAAGAAAAAGAAAAAGAAAAAGAAAAAGAAAAAGAAAAAATACCGAACTCTCAACGAACAAGAAAAAGGAAAGAATCCTTCTAAACATGGTGAAGTTTCGTTTAGTTTATGTTATTTGATTTATTTCTTTTTTAAGGCAGAACAGCCAGTTGGAAGCCAAGTCTGAAGGCTAGCAAAATTGTCCTAAATTTTGCATTTAAAGAGAAAGGGGACTCGAAAACTACTTTGCTACTACCCACCTAAAACTCTTAATATCTTTGTCTACTGAAAGAAAGAGATGATTTCTGCTTTACTTTTTCTTAATAGTCATAGTTTGCAAACAACTCTTTTGTTGATTTCTCAACTACCAAATGTCGATCAAAGGATCATTACAACCTCCTTGTATGTTCAGGGGGCCTTCTGATTCCTCGGTCAAGTACATATAATGAATTTGGCAATGTTAACTGTCATATTTATACATAATAAGGCATACATTGTATCTACATTTTCATAGATTTAATTTAAAATATCTACTATGATCCAAAGTCTCAAACTGAAATCAGAAATAAAACAAAAAATGTACAAGTCCTGCTTCAATTTTGTGAGACAACCATAAAATTCGATTCAATATATCTTTAACAGAACAAATCGTTACACTTGGAATTTTTTACATCAATCCTCATACAAGACCAACTGCATCTTTCTCAAAAATATCTATACTATTCTTGCAAGCCAAGGGTTTGTCCCTAGACTTCTTATTGCTTCTATTTCACAGTCTCACAACGTATAAACAGCCCTTTTAAAACTACACCATGTATACCTCCCCCCCCCCCCCCCCCCCCCCCCCCCCCCCCTTCCCTTTCTTATACTAATGACGAACACATGATTATAAAACGGCCAGTCTCTGTACATGGATACCTTCATCTATTCCAAAATAGAAATAGAGATGGACTTGCCACATTATCTTTACCAAACTCTACTTCCAATTGAGGTATAATTTATCTATGTATAAAGAGGTGTATATATATGCAATTGTCTGTTTCAGATACTCCCTACTGTACTGTTCGTTTCACCATCCCAATCCAAGTCGGATCACCGCCCCATTCTTCAAAGACGACCAAAAAGTTCCCCGTTGAGCTTAGCCATGAACGAGGGACATGATACCTAAAGAATAAAGATATGCATCATTAGTTCTCACTATATTCGTGAATTTTTGTTGCATATTTATGGGAGCATGAGATTTCTTTCCTTTGATTACCATCTTTGAGAAGGCGCCCCACAATACATTTGACACTTGTTCTCATCGTAGTTCCCACGATAGTCGCACGTGCCACAAGAGCCAGATGCCTTGTTGGCAGGCCAATATCGACCAATGCTCTGCCCGTTTACCCACACTTGGCCTTTTCCCATGCTATTCATATCTAAGGCTAAAGGCTCATTTCCTGCCGGTGCATTGAAGAAGGTCTGGGGGCGAAAAACAAGTTTCAGAAACAACCAATTTAGCATACATTGTTATATATTGATTTCCTGAACTAGAACAGAGAGTATAAGCTAAGTTCGATTTTCTGGGCCAACCTTATACCAAGTTAAGGGCTGCTTATGAGCTGCTCCTCCCCACTCAACATTGGAGCTTCCACTGACAGAGTGAAGATTCAAGTTCTCTCCATGTAAACCAATCTGCATGATCATCAACATTATTAATTATTAGAATTACCGAGCTAATTCCATTTATACATCAATATTTTTCCCAAAAAAAGAGAAAGGTGATTTGTAGGGGATAAGTAACCTGGTAAGTCCATTTCTGCCATGAAAGATCTCTCTTTCCCTCGTTAAGTCCACTTAATGACACTGGACCAAGAACCCCCAGATTCCATGTCTCAAAATGCTGCCCAATATTCTGGAAATACATTGCAAAGGGTAAGAGATCGATGCATTCAACAATTATTTTTGTCAATAATGAAACTGTACATGGTATTATCTGAGATGAGAGCTTACAGATAACCCGAGGGAGACACTTAATATAGAAATCTTATTGCTTCCTGCCCACAACTTTGCGCTTCCCGTATATGTAAGTTTTGGATTATCTACACTACCATAAGCCAAGCCTGCACAAATTAAGCCAAAAAAAAGGACCAATTTAATTAGAAGGGAAGTTTTGTTTCTCTAGCCATTTGGTTAAAACATACATGCATTAGACGTGTTGAAAAATCAAGACTTATAATTTCAAATCTTACAAAAGATAGTCACCTACCGGCGAATCTTCCATTGATGAACACATTAACAGCATCACCAGCTGACATCACAGTGAGCACAGGATACTGCCCAGTCTTTAAGAATTGTTCGTCTTGCGCTATGTTGACACTAAAGAAAGAATGAACAAGAGTCATAAAACTGAATTTTTCAAAAGAAAAAGGGCATGATATATAGATATATATATTAGTCAGATACTTACTATGTAGTGTACCACAGATAATCTGAACGATCCCATGTTGTATTCATCTGCTCGACTAATCCATTTTTTGTGAATAAGTTGTCATTGAGAGCGTCGTTCCCCTCAGAGTATGATTGCCAAGAAAACCCTCCAAGCCATTGCATTTTAGGCAACACAGTAGGAGCTGCTACCTGCATATATATTTAAAACAGAACTAGATTAGGTACATTAATTAGTATGAGTACATCTTTTTAGTGAGCGTTTAAAGATCAGAAAATTTTCGAGTAACTAAAGAATTAGATTATCTTTACCTGTGCAGTGTTAAAGACTACAGTTTTGCAGTCCGGAAGGATGCTGACGGACCAAGCAGGAAGGGTATATGGAAATCCATTGTAAGTTACTGTCACAGAAGACTCTGAATCGGAGTTAGCAAGAAATGCGGCGCAAGCTGAGTTCGACCTGTATACATAAGACTGAACATGGAAGAAAAAAAGAAAAAAAAATTGTTACGAATGTTTGATTAAGATAGATACAATACCTTCACAAGGTATACATTTGAGAAGAGAGACAAGTTAATAATTTGATAATTAAATAAACCTTTTGATTTCTTCCAAGTGATGTCACTACTGGGTCACCAGAAACTAAAGCAGGCTCGCATCTTTTGATTGCATTATGTAAGTCTCTCAAATGTCCCCATTTTGGTTGCCTCAATAGACCTGGTTTATTGAAGTTTTTTAGTCAAGACTTTCCAATAAAAATTAGATAGTATTAAAGTTGAAGGATAATAATTTTACTAACTCCTAATGTGTGCATGAAATTGACACTTGCAGTGCCTGTGCTAAAAATAAATTAAAAAAGAGTACCATATTCATCAATTGTAATGGAAGAGGAAGCGTGTAAGTACCATATTCATCAATTGGAGCATCATAATCATAGGTAGTCGCAATGAATGGTCCACCAGCTGTTCTTTCAAAGTTAGTTCCTCCATGATACTGAAAGGTGTTGAAAATTAACAATTTTTAAACATTTACAGAAAAAAGTTATTACCAATACAGCAGTTAACAGTAAAGCCACTAAGATTTCATACCATATAGTAGTTAATGAACGATCCGCCTTTCTGTATAAAACTTGCAGCGGCATAGGCCATATCCTCAGCTGGTCGGTGTGGTATTGGACCACCGAATCCTGTGAACCTTCAAGTAGGTACAGAGTATAAATCATATATATGTTTAGATTAGCAAGGCACCTCCTAAAAATTTAATTTTAAAAAAAATAAAAATGTCGATAACAAATGAGCAGAAATAATATTCATAAGGAGCAGGAAACAGTACTCACCAGCCAGTCCAGGCCTCGGTCCATATTTTAGGCTTGTAAGCCTTATTTGGAGAAAACCAATCGCAGTAAAATCCGTTGCAGGTGTTAATCTGTCATGCATGGCCGAAATTTAACTGAAGGTTAAATAAATAAATTACTGGAGCTAGATAAAATAATCTCGACAACCACGTGTACAAGTCATGGTTCCTTTAATTTATTCTCTTCAAAGGAACGGAAAGCAAATGACATGACAAAATGGAAATCAAAAACGTCACATCTGTTTGTTAAAAATCATTATGAATAACAGAAAGTGACGAGTGATCGATGACCAAGTAAAGTTAATAAGGAAATAATAAAATATTAACGAAGATATCACAAAATAACAAAATATTAACGCAAAGCATAAACAACACAATAACAAAAGCAAATAACAAAAGCAAAAAACAAAAAACAAAAACAGAAAACTTGTACCAATCAAAATTAAGGACTAAATACCAACAAAAGTAAAGGCAAATTTAAAAAAAACTAGATTGTTATGATGAAAATATTATGAACACTACTACAACTTAACGGGAAATAGTAAGTTAATTTCAGTACTCAAGCATATTGTTATTCTAGAATAGTTATTAACTTTTAACTGTATGTTTTACGAAAACAATCACAATTTTCTTCCAGATACTTTTGAAATATATATATGAGGATATTTTAAATAAATATATAAGACAAAGTCAATGAGGGTAATATAAAATCACAATCAAACAATAGTCCAAAACAAACTTCTCCTAGCTAGGTCAAAAAGAGCGTATAGTTTTTTTAGAATAAAGGTGACAGCTAAGAGCATACATGCATTTAAAAGAGTAAAAATTGTTCCTTTTTGAAGTAAATAAATAGTATACTGATACCATACCAACTGAAAAACGGTAAGAAACCTGAATGGAGAAGAAAACTAACAAAAGGGAAGGGTATTTTACTTACCACTGGATCTGGAGCATCATCTTGTTTGCACATCACCCATGGGACTCCAGTATTGAGCCCGACCGCCATCTGTGCTGCCCAGTTCGTGTAGGCCCTCGCCGGAGACCCACCATAGTACTCAACTGGCCCAAACTCATTCTCAATCTTCTCAGATTTAACACGAGAAAAAACCCATCATTAATATATCCCCATTCATTTCTCAATCAGATAAGCCAGCCGGCCATTATCAGATTGAGATTTAGATAATTAAATTGCGTACGTACGTATCAGTTATACCTGAGAGAGGATAATAGGGCCACCTTGTGATTCATACAACCTTTCTGCTTTCATCATCGACACAATCTTATCAGTGAACTTCTCCATTGCTGCCTGCAGTTTCAAATAATTTCAAATTATTAAAATTAAACCATCAGAAAATAATAATCAAGAACATATATATCAATAATCAGATATGCTGACCTTGAAGGGTCCATTGTCAGTTCTGAAGGAGATTCCAGGAACATATTTTAACCAGACTGGAAACCCTCTGTTAATCAATCAAACACAGACAAAAATAAATAAAAAAAATCATACAAAATGCTGAAATTATCAAGTTTTCTTGGAAAATCTTATGAAGAGAAGAAATTAATGTACCCGAAATTCCATTCAGCGCAGACGTAAGGGCCAATGCGGAGATGAACGTAGAGGCCAGCCTGTTGCACTAGCTTGATGAAGCGAACCAGATCATACCTCCCACCAAAATAATACTAACCAAAAGAATAAAAAGAAATTAATTAAGTACTTATATGAAAACCAAGAATATAGATATCTGTAAATTCTGACTAATTAAACAATAAGATAGTTAACATATATAGCATACTTGGCCTTGAGTAGGTTCATGGCCATTCCAAAAAACATAGGTCTGAATAACATCCAATCCACCCTCTTTGGCCTTTTGGATAAGATCGGGCCACATCTGAACCATAACCACAAATCACGAACAACACCAAATATGTTCAGCCTCAGTTACAATCAAAAGAACAAATGATTAAGTTTACGAGCATTGACCTCAGGAGTACTTCGTGGGTAATGGATCGACCCGGAGATGAGAATTCTCCTTTGCCCATTGATGATGAGTGCCCTGTGATCATAACTGACTGATGCAGTCACAAACAGAGAAGATGGTGGTAGCACTAGAGCAAGTAAAAGCAGAGCAACCACCATTGGCAACTTGAGAGCCATTAAAGAGAGAAACAGAGGAGAGAGAAGGGAGAGGGTGAGTTTTTAAAATAAGGGTAGAGAGAGGGAGTAGAACAGAGGTTGGTGATTAATTATATAACTTTCTGATTAATTTTTTATTTTTGTTCTTTATGGTATATATTGTGCTACAACTACAAGTAATTAAACACAGGAGAGAGAGAGAGAGAGAGAGAGTAGATTGAGAAGGGGAATGAGGGGGTGAGATATGTGAATGGTGGAGCAAAGAGTTGGTCTTTATAGGGGCTCAGATAGAAGGAGTGGATCCCACTGTTTGGTGGGGGCATGCAGGGTTGTGTAAGAGCATCTGCAGTGCTGGCTAAAAAATCAATTTTTACAGGATTTGAAAAAAAAAAATGTGTTATAGTTCATTGGCTAAATATAGGGATGGCATCAGGTCCGGACCCGTCCGACCCCCTCCTATTCGGACTTAACTGTGATCCGGCTCTCATAAGAACCGGTCTGTCCGGTCCCCAAGTTTTCGGCAATTGGCCCGGTTAGGCCCGGCCCGCTCGAGGCCCTGGACCGACTGAACCTGTCCGCCCGGGCTCGGGCCGGTCCGGGCCGACCGTTGGCCTTCCCCCCCCCCCCCCCCTTCCTTTCCAGAAAATAAAAAAAAATTTAAAATTACAACAAAAAAATTCCCCAACGGATTTATACTGGCTAGTTTTGGGGGTACTTTAGGAAATCAAAAAAATGGCATTTTCTATAAATACCATACCATTTCTTTCATTTCTCTTCACTAATTCACTCAAATATCTCATTCTCTCTACTATTTCTCCAATCAACAATAACAATTTGGTGATCAACACTCTCTCAAGTGATCAAGATCAAATTTTTCTACATTTTGAAGGAATCAAAATCAACAACAATCAAGTGATCAACTCATCAACATTGAACAACAACAATCAATACTACTTCTACTCCTAGCTCTCAAGTCTCAACTTTCTTACGGTATTTTAGTATAATTTTAATTTGTAGAATTAACATAGTTGATTATTCATTATTCTCATATAATTTGGGTTTTCTTGATCTTCTTCCTCTCATTTTTTTAGATTTTATTTTTAATTTTGGTAAAGTGGTAAAAGAAACATACACTACTCACTCAGTAGTTCTTGATATTGTTGTTATTTTTTAATTGAGATAGATTGTTGTTAGTTTTTAATTATTAGTTGCCATACATTTAGTTGTTGTTTTCTTTCTAATTTTTACCTACACTAGTTTTTTGTAGTTAAATGGCCTCTAATCGATCACGCGGTGGTGGTAGACATAGTAGTCAAGAATTTACTAGTCATCACATTCCTTCCATTCCTAACTCATATATAGATAGTGAAGAAATATTTATGAATTATGATAGTTTTTCCGATTTGAATGAAACATACTCAAATCCTAGAAGAAATGGGAGAAAGAAAGGAAGAAAGCGATGTAGAAACAACTTACGAAACGAAGAAGACTAAACAGGAACAAGAGGGATCCACCAAAGAAGACAAAAATAGCCCAGTTTAAGATCATGTAGAACCATAACCATCGGAACAAGGTCCTTCTCTAAACTCAAGAAAAACAAGAGGGACTACTTCCGAAGTATACAATTTTGTCCCTTCACAAAATGATAAGAGTGTAGGACTTAAAATATGTAAGAAGTGTCAAACCCCATATAAGTTTAAAATAGGATCGGGCACGGGTACACTTCAACGTCACTTAAACAAATGTCAACCACAAATTTTAAAAAATAATCTCACACAACAAAAAATACATCCTAAAACCAGTCAAGTAGATAGTCATAGCTATGATCACGATCTCGTTCGTAGGAAAATGGCTAAATTAGTAATTATGGGTGAATTGTCATATTCGTTTGGTGAACAAAAATATGTAGAAACTTTTGTACAAACCACCTTCAACCCCCATTATAAAAAGATTGTTAGGAATGTTGTTAAGAGTGATTGTAAATTAGTTTACAATGAGACTAAGGATTTTTTATAGCAGCACTAAAATCACTAAACACTAGAGTTTCATTGACATCGGATAGGTGGGTAAGAGTAAACGGCGTTCCAATGATGTGTATAACATGTCATTGGATAAATTCGGATTGGGTACTTCAAAAGAGATAAATTTCTTTTGGATATGTTAGGTACCCACATAAGGGTGAAATTATAGCCACACACATTATGAAAGCATGTAATAATTTTTGTATTTATGATAAAGTGTTTGCTATTTGTTTTGATAATGCCTCCAATAATACTAAGGCAATTGAGAGTTTAAAAATCACTTTAGATCCTATAGAACCCGAAATTTTTCGTGTTAGGTGTGCCTGTCACATTTTAAATCTTTGTGTGCAAGATGCACTAAAATATGAAAATGATAAACTAGAAGCAATGAGAGATTGTGTTCATTATATTACATTGAGTGGTCCAATTTATCAAGCTTTTCATGATTGGTGTAAACTTAGGAGCATTGTATGTAGACATTTTCCTAAAGATGTACGATATCGTTGGAATTCTACCTTTGAATTATTAGGTGTTGTTCTTCATTATCGTTTTAATCTTAGAGATTTTTGTGTCGCAATGGGTATGCAAAATTGTATGTTAGATGATGATTTTTGATTTTTTTGCCAATAGTTTGTATAAATTTTTACAACCTTTTAACGATGCAACTTTACTATTTTCAAAAACATATACATCTATATCTAGTAGTATTTTACTTGAAATTGTGACTATGATGACAACAATTACAGATTTGCAAAATGACCCTTTTATTTGAGATATGGTTAATACGGCATATGTTAAATTTTTGAAATATTTTCATCCAATTCCGATGTTATATTGTGTAGTTAGTGTAATGAATCTTATGATTAAATTAGATGGTACAAAAAATTTAATTGAATTTTTTTACACTTATGCCCCACACGATGCAATACTAGATTTTGATCATGTTGTTTTTACTCGTAAATTTGAGAATATTTTGACTAGGTTATATGATTCTTATGATAGGATTTATTCATCTAACACTATTCAAACACAAATACAAACACAAAATGTTGATTCTTCTTCTTCTTCTTCCTCCATATTAGCAAAAGGAAAGAGTCAAGCTAGTATTGGTATTTTAAATCTTATTAAATCAAAAAAACTAAGAACCAATTCACCAAATGAGTTGAATTAGTATAATGCACAAAGTACAGTTGAAGATGTAGAAGATGTGTTACAATTTTGAAAGAGTAATGAAGCAATTTTTAATATTCTTTCTCGTATGGCTAAAGATCTGCTAACAACACCGGTGTCAACTGTTGCATCGGAAGTGCTTTTTCTCTTGGTGGCAGGATAATGAGCCCGAGCAGGAACCGATTGACAGCGAAAAATTTGGAGATGCTGGTATGCGTCGAAGATTGGATGAAAGCGGAAGAGAGGACCCAAGACTTACTTGAAGCACAAGTTGGAGCTGGATCAACAAGTAGCGATGAATGAACGATTATATTTAGTTAATTTACATTCAAATGTTGTTCAATAAATTGTAATTAATTGAAAATTTTAAGGTAATGAGATTCTATATTTAGGTTAAGTTGAAGTGCACGACAATAGTCCAATGTCTTCTCTTCAATCTAAGTAGAGGCCGTCTCGATCTTTAAATTCAAGTAATTTTCTTGATTTGTAATTTGATCTAATTAGACTAATTTGTATGAATTTTATTCATGTACTTCATTTTATTTAAGAATTTCAAATTTATTAAATCATGTACTTCATTTATTCATGTACTTCAATTATTTATGAAATTTTATTCTTTGCAATTGTTATGAAATTACAAATCCATATACTTGATCTTTAATAATATTTTACACACAAAAAAAATTCTCCCTAAACACGGGCCCGGCCCGGTCCCCACACTTGGGTCTGGGGGCCAGGTCCGGGCCAAGGTTTCCAACCTTGAGCTCGGCCCGGCCCGACCCTCGTAGTGGAGGAGCCCGGCCAGGGTAGGCCCGGGACCAGTCAAACCCGGTCCAGACCAGCCCAAGTGGCCCGAATGCCATCCCTAGCTAAACACTTAAATTTTGGGTTTGAGAGAAATATTAGTTGACTATATTTGAGAGAATATATAGTAATTTGGAAAATATAGCAGACAAAAATCCGTTCATTTTTTTAAAAAATAATCAGAACGAAAGAGGATTCTTTTTCTTTTTGTAAAATATATCGGATAGGAAATGATTTTCTATCCGACAAATTAACCCAAAAAATCCTCAGATGGGAAATCAATTTCCCATCAGTTGGTTTTTATTTTTTTCTTAAAATCAATGGATGAGAAATCATTCCTCGTCCGACACATTTTTATGTCTTTAAAAAAATTTGTGCGACGAGATTTCATCTATTGTCCGTCGATTTTTAAAATCAAAACCTAAATTTTTGATTAATACAGCTCAAATTTAAATTCATACTTTTATATGTCAAATATCTAAATTTTAAGACTGAACGACTCCATGTGCTCTAATGAGGTGGAACTTATCTGATTGATATATATTCCAGGCAACCTATAAGTGATAAGAATTTTTTCCCAAAATGACCCTCTTTTTGAAAGTTTTTTCAGAACTGACCAGTTTTTTTTTAATTCCATAAACGATCCACTCGCTTTTTGAAAAAGCGAGTTTGGTTAAAAATAACTCGCTTTTTCAGAAAGCGAGTGTTAAATTTTTAATTTTCGAAAGGTTAGACTCGCTTTTTGAAAAAGCGAGTTATTTTTAACTACACTCGCTTTTTCAAAAAACGCGCTTGGTTATTTTGATAAATATTTTCGAAAGTGTGTCAGCTTGGTAAATACTTTTAGAAAGTGAGTTAGTTTGGTAAATAATTTCAGCAAGTGGGTCAGTTTGATAATAAGTTCTTTCTATATCACATTGTCACTTCATCTTCTTTAGACTACTATATATGAAATCGTTTTTTTAGACTACTATATATGAAATCGTTTGTCAGGACTTTCTATATCACATTGTCACTTCATCTTCTTTGGTAATGATTTTTTAAAGTTAGTAACTGTTTAGCAGTAGTCGAGAATATGCATAACTTGATATTATTTCAGTATACACATAATTGATGTGTTTTAAGTTGTCGAGAATGAGCCCATAGATACTCTCAATCTCCGGTATACAAATAATTGGCTTTTGACCTATCAATCATATGCGCTGAGTTCTTGCGCCAAATGTCTCACACTCACTTTCTGAAAAAGCGAGGGTGGTTAAAAGGGTCCATAATTTTTTTTTTATATATTTCACATTGGCGGAAATGACCAAGTTACCCCTTCCTTCATATAACCAGATTATCACCTTAGGGATAAAAGGGTCATGCGGTAGTGATAAAAGGGATATAACTAGATTATCCCTTTTATCACCTTAGGGATAAAAGGGATAAAAGGGTTATATGCGCTGGGTTCTTGTGCCAAAAATTCTTCTATTAAAAGGGTGGTTGTAACTTCGTCCATGGCTGCTGTTATACATAATGGTAGACCACAAAAGCCTGACGTGGTAATTGATGAGACATGGTTCTCTAGTTCTGAATATTATCAGCAGACTAAGGTTTGATCATAATATATTATTTTTTATTTCTTGCACTTATTGGTAGGAGCATCAACATATGCCAATTCAGTATTTGGATGGATAAATGTTAAAATTGTTGTCGAGGCCCGGGCATTGGATCTGATTTCTAACATTTCTAAATGGTTAACAGATATGAGCCTCGACAACAATTTTAACATTTATCCACCCAAATACTGAATTGGCATATGTTGATGCTCCTACCAATAAGTGCAAGAAATACAAAACAATATATTATGATCAAATCTTAGTCTGCTGATAATATTCAGAACTAGAGAACCATGTCTCATTAATTACCACGTCAGGCTTTTGTGGTCTACCATTATGTATAACAGCAGCCATGGACGAAGTTACAACCACCCTTTAATAGAAGAATTTTTGGCGCAAGAACCCAGTGCATATGACCCTTTTATCCCTTTTATCCCTAAGGTGATAAAAGGGATAATCTGGTTATATCTCTTTTATCACTACCGCATGACCCTTTTATCCCTAAGGTGATAATCTAGTTATATGAAGGAAGGGGTAACTTGGCCATTTCCGCCAATGTGAAATATATAAAAAAAAAATCATGGACCCTTTTAACCACCCTCGCTTTTTCAGAAAGTGAGTGTGAGACATTTGGCGCAAGAACTCAGCGCATATGATTGATAGGTCAAAAGCCAATTATTTGTATACCGAAGATTGAGAGTATCTATGGGCTCATTCTCGACAACTTAAAACACATCAATTATGTGTATACTGAAATAATGTTAAGTTATGTATATTCTCGACTACTGCTAAACAGTTACTAACTTTATAAAATCATTACCAAAGAAGATGAAGTGACAATGTGATATAGAAAGTCCTGACAAACGATTTCATATATAGTAGTCTAAAGAAATGATTTCATATATAGTAGTCTAAAGAAGATGAAGTGACAATGTGATATAAAAAAAATTTATTATCAAACTGACCCACTTGCTGAAATTATTTACCAAACTAACTCACTTTCTAAAAGTATTTACCAAGCTGACCCACTTTCGAAAATATTTACCAAAATAACCAAATGCGCTTTTTGAAAAAGCGAGTTTAGTTAAAAATAACTCGCTTTTTCAAAAAACGAGTCTAACCTTTCGAAAATTAAAAGTTTAACACTCGCTTTCTGAAAAAGCGAGTTATTTTTAACTAAACTCGCTTTTTCAAAAAGCGAGTGGGTCGTTTATGGAATTTTAAAAAAAAACAGGTCAGTTCTGAAAAAACTTTCAAAAAGAGGGTCATTTTGAGAAAAAATTCAAGTGATAAAGGGTAAGTATAATTTGGTGACTCTTGTTTTGTTACTTTTAATTTATTAATGAAGTATGGTGTTGCTTGGCATTTTCGAGAGCATAAAAAGAGTAATTAGCACAAGTTCTGAAGTTCGTAGGCATTACTCATAATTATCAAGAATATTCCTAGAATATTAATGAGTTTTCTAAGATAGGTTCAGTTCCCTAACTAAATTTTCTGTTGTCTGAAAACAAGTTGAATACATCAATTATATCGTTGGGAAAGCATTATTTCCTAGAATAATGGCAACTATCAAGAATGGCTAAGGTAATTAACTATACTAGTCTACACAATATATTATGGTAAATTATTTTTGTTTATATTTTTTGTTTCTTTTCAAATAAAAAAATGAGAGCAAATGTAGGAAACAATTCTACACTCTTACTCTATCCAAATTTCCAATTGGAATCTTATCCCTTAATCAATCCTAAAAAATCGTGCAATAATGTATAGATTCTACTAGATTTATTTTTCAAAAATCGTTTTATTATTTCCTCATTTTTAAAAGTTACTAGTTGAAATTTACCGTGCACCAATTGCACGTGGCTTGGTGCATATGAATGTTGAATATTTTAACAATATTTTATGTTGTTGAGAAAATTAATCATAGAATAAATTTTATTAAGAACTGAAATGAATATATAGTTTAATCACTATAAATTAATTATGTACACAAAATACCTAAAAAATTTAAAATAAAGACTCAATATTATCATGAGTAAAAGAAAATAATATGTAAAAGCAAAGCATCATTGCTGAAGCGATTGAAAAAGAATTAAATGAATAATTATTCTTACGTGCTTTCTAAGTACTTTGAATTGACAAAGTATACTCACTACTTATACATACCACTTATAAATTCACTGAGATCATCAAGAGCATTGTGTTGATTATGCAGATACTTCACATCCATAATGGAAGCAGTAGAAACATTTCATATCATGAACATACGAGGGCAATGCTGAAATCAATAGCCTACTCGCCATTTTGAATTGGATTCAACAATCAAACATGTATTGTTTGTGTTAGGATTGTGGCCTCAAATACATGTAGGTACGGAGTACTTGAAGTTGGAGAAGAAGAGGAGGATACAAAGACAGTAAGAGAAGATAACAGCAAGTAGAAGAAGTGCAGATGAAGAGTTGCGGTCGACCGACCGGGTGTGCGGTCAACTGACCCAAGCTTCTGACAGTTCTTTGAGTGTACAGGGTTCAACAGAGAAGGGGACGGTCAACAGTGCAGTCGACCGGTCATGTCCCGAGTGTAAGCTTTACACGTTGCGATCGACCAACCTGGGGGTGCGGTCGACCGACAGCGGCGCTGTGTGTTATTTGGGCTGACAAGTTTAAGGCCCAATATGCTGGATTTGTGTTTATCTTTTAGGATTTACTTGGGGGCTATATATATGGTTGTAGACTCTAGGGTTTGTATCTTTGAGATCAAGAGGTGAGCTGTTATCATAGTTCAACTTCAAGAGGGGATTGTGCCGAGTGTTTCAAAGGTGAGGGAGAGAGATTAAGAATTGTAATTTCTTTTGTAATCTTTGTATTTCTTGGAAAAGAAGAAGTATCGGTTATCTCTGCATATTGATTGTGTTCTTATGAAATCTTGCATATATTGTGGTGGCTTGTTCTTGGTTCATCTAAGTCTTTGTAGTATCTATTGCTTGTGGTGTACTTCCGCTATTAGCACTATGAGTTGTGGTAAATTCTTCAACAAGTAGTATCAGAGTTCTAGGTTCGGGATGGCCAATAGTAAGTCGATGATCGAGAGGTTCGATGGCAGTGACTTTGCGATGTGGAAGATTCAGATGATAGCGTATCTTTATCATAAAGATCAGACAGTCCGTTGTTTGATGAGAAGCCGGAAGGTGGAGACAAGGATGCAAAAATTTTGGCGGAGTGGAATCGTTTGGATCAGAAGGTGCTATGGTAGATTCAGTTGGGGCTAAGTAGGAAGGCATTATTTCATATCTCAAAGGCAAAGACCACAGAGGAGGCTATGGAGATTCTCATGGATATGTATCAGAAATCGTTGGCATCTAATCAAATTCTACATCTGAAGAAATTGGTTAATATGAAGTTGAAGGAAGGGAGTTCAAAAGTAGAACATGTGAACAATTACTATATGGTTTATGACCAGATGAAAGCTGTAGGTTTGAAGTTTTCAGAGAGGGGCAGTCATTGTTACTTCTATCCAGGGGCGGAGGCAGTAAAGGGTGAGGGGGAGCAGCTGCCCCCCCTGGAATTTGGCAGGCCCCCTAGTAGGCTCAGCCTGGCTAGCTCCATGCTCCCCCCTAACTGGGTTTCCCCTCTTCTTTCGGCCCAAACCGCTCCCCTTCTTTTGGCCCAAACCGTTCCCACTCCTCTTCTTTCTTCTTTTCTTTCTTTCTTTTCGCTCCAGCCTGGCTAGCTCCCTCTCCTTTCTTCTTTTCTTTCTTTCTTTCTTTCCATGCTCTAGTTCAGCCTCCATGGCTTCACTGAAACCCTAGCTCTCTTTCTTCTCTCTTCTTTCTTCTTTTCCTTTTTTTCTTTTCGTGCTCAGTGCTCCAACATCCACCGAAAGTCTGAAACCCTAGCTCATAATCCATAGATCCAACTCATTGAAGCCCTCAATTACAATTTTGAAACCTCAAAATCTTCAAGACTAGCACCAAAGTCCGAATCTCTCCCCTCCCAACTTGACGTCAGTGGTCAGATGTCGATGGTGACTTGGTGAATGGTGAGTGATCTGTGATCTTTTTTTTTTTTGAGAATTTTTGTTGTGTTGTTTGACCATGGTTTGTTTAGTTGTTTGACAATGTAAGTAAAGATCAATTTTGTTATGTTTGAGAATTTAGGGATTTTGGTTGGTGAGCGATGGCTTCTAAATTGTAAGGTTTGTTTTTGGGATCACAGATGGGTTTTTAAGGTTCAAGGTTTTTATGTAGTTGGTTTTTTATTGTCTGGTTAGCTTTGGTTAGGTCTATTAACTGATATTGAAGGGTTTGTTCGTTGAGACTTGGTTGGTATTTTGATCATAAATGCGGTTTAGGGTTAATTAGGCTTTTTGGAGTTTAAGTGCCTAGTTAGCTCTATTTGGGTTATCAGCATTCAAGGTTTTGTCAGTTGAGATTGGGTATTATGTAGTTTGGAATTTTTGGTCGCTTAATCAATCTGAATATAATATTATAAAAGATTAGCGCAAACACAAGATTTATGATTGGCTATAATAGACATGATTGTTGGATGTTGGTAACTGTAGTTATCGGAGTTAGGAAAGAAACCTTGGCCGCTTCTCATCCTTTGCTTATGATATTAAAATTTTATTAGTAAGAGAAAGAGAAGATAGGATTAAGTGCACCAAAGCATAATTGGTTCATGACCTGAAGAATACCCATTCTTCCCAGCCACTTAATTTTTTTGTAGATTTGTTACAATCGACATTATCGGCGAATACATTATGATGGAGGCTAATAGTCATGGTAGTTATTTGCTTCCTAAAGCATTTTTTGATTCATAAGTTATTTGAAAAATAGTTGACTTACGAAATAAAAAGATGTGAAAACATTGTGCTGAACTACTCTAAGAAGAATCTATCTAGAATTGATGAATTTTAGAGTTTGATGGTGCCTACAGAAGGCTCTACTTTATGAAAAAGAATCATTTTAGAGTCTTAAGACATTAGTTAAGAACTGACACTAACAGACGAGAATATTAAGGCGGATATGGTAACACTATTAGACTAATGGTCTCGCATTTTTTCTCAGTTATCACATGTTCTATATTGTTCTTCTGTAACTTGTAATTTCTGAGCTAAAATTGAACGGCTAATGGTCTCGCGTTTTTTCTCAGTTATCACATGTTCTATATTGTTCTTCTGTAACTTGTAATTTCTGAGCTAAAATTGAACAATTAATGCAGGTTTTCCCTATATAAAGCAGCAACATTAGCTTCTGAGGTCCTAAATGAGCTAGTTAAGGTCAGTATTTTTCAGTGTTGCTTCTTTGTTGAGATAACTTATCAAAATTACTGTACATTTTGTGTTCAATAAGCATGTCCTAGTGTATTTGCATGATTTCACATGATAATTGCATTAGTACTTTTTATATATTATATCATAGTATTCTTTTTTTTTCTTCTTTGTAAAAGTGGGGTCCCAAGATAGAAGCTTCAAAATACAAGAATCGTCAGCGTCTTTATCTTTCTGAGCAGGCAAGTGATGCTACAAATTGCTGCTAAATTAGATATTTCATATTAACTGTCTGACTTAAAATTATCTTTGTATTCAATGTTTCAAAAACTATAAATTAACTTCAAACTAGTCTCAAATTGCACCTAGAACATCCTTTAACAAAAACTACACACCATGAGTCTCACTTTCCTAGAAAGGATTTGTAATCAATTTTCTAAATATATCAAAAGTTACAGAACAAAGGTCTTCTGCATCCGTTCCAAAACCAACTATCAAGAGAGGTGAAGATTATCATATACAAATAAAAAAGATCAAAGACCATAAAATTCTACAAATGTACATGGAAATCATTAAAAGCACACAAAAAAGGGTGTACATGGAAATCCATATAAGGGAATGTTGTAGTGTTGAATTTAATTCTAATAAACAAATATCTGTGAATAACCTACATTTAACATCAAGGGGCAAAATATGAAGTTGCGTATGGGAGTTTTGTAATATAACAATATTTGTTTAATTGCTTTTGTAATATGATTGTGATGTGGATATTTACACTTTTATAAATTTGTGGTTCTTGTGATTTCGCTCCTGCTGGATGAAAATCCTGACTCCGCCACTGTTTCTATCTACTTTACCCGATGGTTATGGTACGATGGAACAGACTATTACAGGCACTATGACAGCTTTGACGACTCTACAGGATGTGGGGAGTAGCATTCTAAATGAGGAGGTGAGAAGGATGAGAAAGAGGCGATATCCATCATCATCTTCTAGAAATTCCGCAATGTCTGTTGAGAGGAGACGTGGGAGATCTAAGAGCAGTTGAAGAAGAAAGGATCAGAGTAGTTCATCTGAGAGTGGGTCTGATGACAGAGATAGGGGACATGGACCTGAGTGCTGATATTGTCACAAAATGGGTTACATGATGTGCAGTTGCAAGGCTTATATAAAGAGGAAGCAGGAGAAAACAAAGAGATACCCCAAAGGAAGCTCAAGTGGGGCTTATTGAAGAGTTATGCTTATCAGCTCGGGAGGAGTTGGGCACTTAAAATCGGTGTATTGATTCGGGAGCTTATTTTCATTGCACTCCGAGAAAAGAGGTGTTTGATGACTACAAGAAGGGTTCTTTTGGAGATGTGATCGTGGGGAACAGTCACCGGTGTCCTGTACGAGGGGTTGGTACTAATCGCGTAAAAACCAATGATGATCAGAGTGTTGTCATGCAGAAGACAATGCATGTTCCAGACTTGAAAGAAAATCTTATCTCGATTGGAATGATAAACAAAGAGAGGTTGTCTACTACAGTTGGTAGTGGGGAGTGGCGTATAGTTGCAGGTTCAAGGGTGATTGTAAATGGGAAGCGTGAGAAAATGCTGTATTTGCTTAGGGACGTGAAGGGTGTGTCTCCTTTAGTTAACTCTCAGCCGGAATCGAGCATTAGGTTGTGTGGGGTGCAACTGAGTTCTTTCAGTTGTGGAATGAAGGTTACTAATTTAGTAGCAGCTGCTGGCTATGAAAGTGATCCTAGAGGGCAAGACGTTACTGCGGTGTGGGTACTTTGTGATATGGCAGTCGAAGCTTCAAGTCGCACTTTTGAGATAGAGAGCACTGGTATCGATATGCGGGGTGATGTCGATGAGGGTAACTGAAATGGAACTGTAGGGGTTGAACAGTTTGCAAATATTATGGAGGTTTCGTCCACAGAGACTTCTAGTGCAGAGGGTGCATTGAAAGGCTTTGAACCATGTCCGGTGTTAAAGGAGATTTTGCGAATTAGGGATTCTTGTAATACAGAATTCGACACGAGAGGTTGTTTCTTCGGTATTCATGCTTTATACGATTGGTGGAGCACATCCTTCATGAGGCAATGAGGGGTGATTGGTGCACTCCACGTGGTGGAGTGGCGGAGGTGCTCTTCATGAGAATGGGGAGTACTTGGGTCTTCCATGAAAGTGGGAGATTAGCAGAGTAATGCGAGGTAATGATTACAATAACTTTGAAGCATTGCGTATTTGGTCCAAGTAGAAGATTGTTAGGATTTTGGCCTTAAATACATGTAGTCATGGAGTACTTGAAGTTGGACAAGAAGAGGAGGAGACAAAGACAGTAAGAGAAGACAACAACAAGTTGAAGAAGTGCGGCTAAAGAGTTGGGTCAACCGACCCAAGCTGCTGAGAGTTCTTCGAGTGTACAAGGTTCAACAGAGAAGGAGGCGATCGACCGTGCAGTCGACCTTTCATGCCTCGGGTGTGGGATTTACACGTTGCGGTTGACCGACCTCGGGGTGCAGTCGACCGACAGTGGCGTTGTGTGTTATTTGGGCTGACGAGTTTAAGGCCCAATAAGCTGGATTTGTTTTTATCTTTTAGGGTTTACTTGGGGGATATATATATGGATGTAGACTCTAGGGTTTGTATCTTTGAGATCAAGAGGTAAGCTATTATCATAGTTCAACTTCAAGAGGGGATTGTGCCGAGTGTTTCAAAGGTGAAGGAAAGAGATTGAGAATAATAATCTTTTTTGTAATCTTTATATTTCTTGGGGAATAGGAAGAATTGGTTAAATCTGCATATTGATTGTGTTCTTGTGAGATCTTGCATATATCGTGGTGGCTTGTTCTTGGTTCATTTAAGTCTTGGTAGTTTCTATTGCTTGTGGTGTACTTTCGCTATTAGCACTACAAGTTGTGGTAGATTCTTCAACAGTTTGAGCTTGGAGAAGCCCTCCTTTTCTTAATCATCTCCCTGTTACCAATTCTATCACGTGCATCCTTGTCTATAAAAACAACTTGTTAATGGTTAATTCTAAACTACAAACGGTGAAAAGGTCTAGAAACTCAAAATGCCTCAAAAGCGGTTCCCAGGAGATTGATTGGCGACGTCTTTCGTATCAACGGTCATGTGATTCCAACTACTCTGATTTGAATAATCTCTCATATCTGAAAATTAAGGAGAAAAAAACAGCAAAAATGTGAAAAAAGAAAGAAAAAGAAAACTTTGGAGTATTCTATTACATCTTTTTCTATCTTTTTTTTTCTTCTTCTGAAAATAGTATTCTATTACATCTTAAGAAGTTAAAATAAGAATGAAGTAGCAATACCTCTTTAATAGTTTTATTCAAACATCTACAGATCAAGTTTAGACATTAATACCTTATAAGCCACATTATTTGTGTATGATTCTTTATGTTTAGCATAATGATTTGGCTTGATTAGACCATTAGTGTCCTTAATGAATACCAATAGACATCATGAAAGCTTTTGTTGGTTTATTGATAATTGGGTGTGCGCTAGCAATGTTTTCAAGTCATCAAAATTGGCACGCAATTGCATAGAGGCAATGAAGACGTTCAAGTTATACATACTTACAGGTGTAGAGAACATAGAGATGATCTAAAATTACAGTTATTTCTTTCTTAAAAGAGAAGGAACAACATGCATTGAAGAAAAGAGTTTCCTTTGACAATATGTATATATACGAAGATGGTTACATAAATGTAAATCATCCTTTGTCGACCTAAAATCTACAGAAGTCATAGGCTATAAAGTTCTTCTACAACCTTTTTTTGACAACCACCAAATCATCATATTTTCGGAGAGTAGGTCAGTTAGGATTCAAAAATGGAACTCGATCTAGACCTGGGTTTGGAAAGAGTAGATGTAGTAGTGGGAGTTAAAGAGGGAAAGAGATGAGAGTCATGAAAGGTTTTCGAGAGAGAAAACGATTTGGATCTCCCTCTTAAATCTTCATCCTCCTTGTCACTATAATTTGAAAGATGAAATGTATACAAATACCAAAAGGAAGAACATTTATTCTACACTGCACCTTCTGAACGAAAGATGAAATGTGTACTGGGCATATTTTTCTTCGCAATTACAATGAAATTTGCAACTCGATTCTCTCACCGTCAGAATGACGGAATTAAGCAAACCACACAAACCCCTATAACTTAAACCATGCCAAAGTTTGACATGTCCCAAATTTGATTGGGGCATGTGTACCTTCAAGCATGTGCCATGTCAATGGTGTCTATTGGCCCATTTCAAGATATCCGCATACTTCTCACATAAGCCACTATATTGTTAAATATCAGCATTCCAATTCATTATACAACTTCCAATAGTTACCCCACAAAACTAGATGACCAATATTTTGAGCGATAACTGAATTTAGAGGTTTAAATTTCACAATAAGTTTCTACTGTTCATCTATTACAAGAAGATCGTTCCAATATCAGAAACCAACTCTCCCTTCAATAATTAAATAATTTGATCAGGTTTTGCATAAATTTATCAATCAAAACTTCTTCGTTTTCCAACAAACGAATTCCACAATATTCCTTCAAAATAAACGTTCACAGATCTAAGCCTCTTAACATATAAAAAAACAAAAACAACAACAATTTCATAATATACAATATATCTTCCTTGATATCCAATCCCTCTACCTCATTTAGCTACTCACATACTTCTCCGTGGGTTTTCATGGGCCACCACAATACTCACTTAGCACAAAATTTTAAATTAATAAGTGAAACTATTATGCAGTTCTAAATAAAAAACATTCTAAAAAAAAACATAAAATTATAAATCAATTTGTGCACATTTCAGCACTACATTTTTAAAAGTTAGATTCTTTATCGGAAAATGCACTAATTAATTCATAATACCAACTTTGAAGTTTACATCATTGTACCAACTTTTGAGAGGATATCCAATAGCTTACCTTATGCATATACCAGATACATCAACGGCCATAAAAACGATAAGCTTGCAATATTGGACAATGAACAAAGAGAAGTGACATTTTTATTACGATATAGTGAGTAGGAAGTCCGTTTCACTACACTTGAAACACCTTCGCTCCATCTTTTTTGAACGGAGATTTGTTTTGGGTAGGGAAAGGTCGCCTTTTGGGGGAGAGGGCTGAGGGTTTCGGTTGATAATAGGGTTTGGGGTGAAAGGCGGGAGGGGGAGTGGGATGTGAGGGGAAAGGGAGATGTGAGGGTTTGGAGTTGAAAAGGGGATGGCGCAAGGATCGAAGGGGAAGGGTGTAGGGCCATGATGACGAGGAGGGGGGAAAGTCGAAGCGCCTGAGCATAAGATCTGCTCGTGCCCCGAGGAACGAAGGCATTCTCTCTCCTCACCCCTTTCTCGATTTTTTAGTTCCTCCCACTTGCTCTTTATCCTTACAAATTTTAAACTATAATCATATTTGTTAATCAAACCAAAAAAATATTGTAATATTGTGTACATATTATTATATGATTTTTTTAAAAAAAAAGTTTTGTTATTTTATTATTATTTTTGAAAACTCCGTAGAATATTGCACAGAATTATACTAGTGATAATTAATGAAAGAAGGAAAATATTAAATTTCAATTAACTAATGATGATGGTATAAACGTGATTAGGGGACTATTTGAATACAAGGTCATGTTCATGCATGCATCTCAATTAACTAATGTTTGTTTGTGAAGATTATTGAAAGTGCTTAAATTGGCATCAATTATTAAAGATGGTAGCTAGATAGGAGAATGAGGACGGAAGCTAGTTGAATATATATTGTGGCAATTGCAAGATTCATATTTGGCTCTCAACTAATTTAATGTTTGCGAAAATTATCGAGAAAAGAAGCAATTTATTAGATTTATTTCTGTGCATATTCAGCGCGTCAAAAAATATCTTCATCCATTCAGTAGGACATTGTATTTGGCTTTGACTGTAGGATATTGTATTTGATTCAGTGCTCTGAATTTGTTTTATTAACCCCTTATTAATAAAACAGGGTGACCATACTTCATCTTTTCTTTAAAAAAAATAAAAAATATATATATCTTCATTCATAAACAAGAAATGGAGCTTGCTTCTATTTTTCTTCCGATTAAAAATGTCTAAACACTATATATGCAGCAAGCCTTATGACATGATAAATAAATATTTAAAATGGAGGTATTCTTTACCATTAACTCAAAAGATGACAAAACATTATCTTAATTATTTATTCTAAATGAGAAACGAAAAAAGTGTTCCAAGAAAAGATACGCAACCCAAAATAGTATATACTATTGCTATATAATAAAAGAGCACCAATCCCAATAAAATTCAACCAACCAATATTTTTACCATATTCAGCCTACAAAACAAAAATTCAACCAATAAAATTCAACCAACAAAATTCAGCCTACAAAACAAAAAAAACAAAAAACAAAAAACAAAAATCACTTTCATCTCTCGACCAAGAATAACAAATTCAAATGTTATAAGACCGTCTTATATATTATATATACTAGTATCAGCACGTGCGATGTACGTGGAGAGGAATGAAAAAGGACAAAAAAAGCACGTGCGATGAACGTGTTTGCTCACAAACAAATTAGAGTTTGTTTGTTTACCAACTCCATTTCTTCCATTATAATAGTTATATATTTTTTATTAGGAGTGTTAAGTATGTTTTAAGAAGCAAGTACACCTTCCACCTAAGGGACCACTAGGCCCACCTCAGCTCTTACCACCAAAATCAAACCAATATTTACATGAGTACATTTTTATGTGATCCTTAATTTATTATACAAAGTCGCTGTCTCCATACAATATACTACATACATATAGTCAACAATAACCGTATTGTGATCCTTAATTTATTTTTCAGGACTAAGATTGGATGTTAGGTGATTACCTTAATGAAATTAGGCACAGAGTGGGTCCCACTTATAGTAATAGTAAATACTACCATCTCTCAATGAAGTTAAGTGAAGGGCATACCGTAACTACTCTACTCAATACTACATAATATAGTCCATGCTTAGTTAATAAATATTTTTTGCATCTATTTTGGATAATAAAACCCTACCTCTAACTAATTAATGAAGTATGCATGGCTTTGTTGTCTACATCACCAAATTCACAGAGTAACAGATTAAGATTGCATCATCTACTTTAATAATCATTTTGTTCTATGATTAACCAGTAATTTATATATGTGATGCAGATCTTTGCAAAGATATGTATTTTTAAAAGTAAAAAAATTTCGTTGTAGTCTGGCTTCGAACATGAGACAACCTTTACTTTAGGTATGCACGCTGGATATGCGTAAGTTGGTATGATTACAAAGGATAACTCCAATTATCTTATTATAATATTAGAGATATTAGAGGTGCCCACCTTGCTTCTTGAGAAAGCCGATATAATTAACTTTTCTCTTTTTCTCAATGGAAGATTCCCCGTTTTGTGCTTATTAATGAGAAATTGTAGGACAACCAATTTATTCAACAAAAAGAAAATTCTTATTTTTGATCAGCTGGATCTAAATCAATTTTAGCTATAGATATTTTCTTTGTTTTGGTTGTAGGTAATCATAGTTATAATTACTAGTAATGTACACGTGCGATGCACGTTTTAGTAATTTTAAAAAATAAAAATAAAAACTCTGGTGTAGAAAGGACTCGAACCTGAAACTTTCTTTATATTAATTATGTAATGTGCTGCACATGTTGGTAGATTTACAAATGACATTAAGGCCTTCTCCCATTATAATATTAGAGATTTGAGATTTGAGATTTGAGATAATAGTAACAATTTATTTGATCTAATTAAAATTGGGAGTAATTTGGTGTTGAAATGTAGTAAATACTAATATGTATATTCTGTTTCCTAATCTATAGAAAACAGATTCTCCAAATCTCTCACCCATCAATCTTCTCTCAATCTCCTTTCTTCTCCTTCAAGATTGTAATCCTTATATATAGATGTATAATGTAAAGAATAATAAAATAAGAAGAATAATAAAGATTTCCCCCAAATCTGTTTTCAACATGGTATCAGAGCCTAACAAGATCTAGGCTAGTTGAAGAAGAAAAAGAGACGGAGGCGATCGGGTCTGACGCATCCATCCCGATCCGATCCCGACCAAACCCCGATCCCCGAACCTCCTCTTCGACCCGAGCCTCGTCTCTCCCCGTCTGACCTTTCCTGCCCAAAATCCCTCACCTTCTTCTCCGACCAATCTCCGGCACCCCCTCCGGCAATCAAACCCAGTCGCCATCCCCCTCTGCCCCGTCCTCCTCTCTCGACCAGGCCGCCGCTCACCCTTGCGCCACCATCAGCCACACCCCAACGCCAGTTCGAAACCCTGTCTGCTCCTCTTCCCGATCGACATAGTCCCCTAAGCGCCGCCACCCCTCTGTTCTGCTCGACGCCGCGACCACCCAGTCGCCGCATCCCGTCGTGCCGCCGCCTGCGACGCCGGCCACTGCCGTCAAGCCGCTCTCTTTCTCTCTCTCCGTCGCTGTTGAGAAGAAGAGAGGGGATCCATTGGTTTGTGTGTTTGCTGCTGTTCTGAGAAGTGATCTTGTGTTTGGTATTTTGATCCACTGTGGAGTTTCTGTTTGGGTATTGGATTGTTGCTGTTTTACTGTTTGTTGAAGACTTGGAGCTGTTCTTGGCCAAGTTGTGTCGCTTACCATTGGTTGCTGAAGATCAGATCCGTTGTTTTTCCTTGTGCCGCTACCATGGGACAAACCGATGAAGCTGGGAAGAGAATTGAACTTGCCTCTACATTAGTTACAGCTGTAGGTAATGATGGTAAGGAATTTAATATTTCTGCCTCTGCTATGAATAATACATGGATAATTGATTCGGGTGCTACCGACCATATGACTTTTGATTCTAGACAAGTTTAAAAATTTCAACCATCCACCAAATCAACTGTGTCCATTGCCAATGGTGACCCTGCCACTGTTACTGGCGAGGGTACCATACCTTTAACAAACAACCCAACCTTAGATACTGCCCTAGTTATGCCATCCTTAAATTTTAACTTATTATCTGTTGCTCAAATAACTACCTCCTTACATTGTACTGTAGTTTTTTGGCCTTCACATTGTGTGTTTAAGGATATTCGGACTTGCAAGACGATTGGTTATGGGGTTAGACACGGGAAGCTCTATTACCTAGATTTAGAATCTGAAAGTTCAAGCAAGTTGACTTAAGCTCTAAGTGTGGAAGGATCCGAAGATGAGAAGAAGAAATCAGATATTTGGCTATGGCATCGACGTCTAGGGCATGCTTCTTTTGGTTATTTGAAGAAATTATTTCCAAGTTTATTTTTGAAGTTGGATATTTCTGTGTTTCGGTATGATGTGTGTGAAATCGCAAAAGGTCACCGTGTCTCTTTTCCCCCAAATCCAAGTAGATGCTCTCTTCCATTTATGATTCATTCTGATATTTGGGGTCCATCCAAAACCACTACATTTGGAGGAGCTAAATGGTTTGTGACATTTATTGATGATTGTACTCGTATGACCTAGATTTGTTTGATGAAGTCAAAAAGTGAAGTTAGTGGCTTGTTTCAGAAATTTCACAAGCATGTTATGATTCAGTATAAATCATAGATTCAAGTTCTTAGGAGTGATAATGGCTGAGAGTACCTGAGTTCGAATTTGCAACAATATTTGGAAGAACACGGCATTATTCACCAGACTACATGCTCATATACACCTCAACAGAATGAGGTTGCAGAAAGAAAAAATAAACACTTGTTCGAGGTGGTCCATGCTTCTCTTATCCATGGAAACATGCCACTCATTTATTAGGGGGAAGCTCTTGCTTCTGCTGCATACTTAATCAACCAAGTTCCCTCTAGTATCCTAAACTTCCTCACATCATTTCAAGCGTTAACTGAAGCGTCCCCCAAGCGGCTCTCCTAGAGCCAAGCTCTGCGCTCCGCTCATCTCCAGGGTGGACCTCTTCTCAATGAGTTCGGAGCACAACTCTCCCCTAGAGTTGCTCCTCAAACTTGTCTCCCAAGCGGCTCTCCTAGAGCCAAGCTCTCCGCTCCACTCGCCTCCAGGGCGGATCTCTTCTCAACAAGTTCAGAGCTAAAATTCTTCCCTAGAGTTGCTGCTCAAACTTGTCCCCCAAGCGGCTCTCCTAGAGCTAAACTCTCCGCTCCGCTCACCTCCAAAACGGACATCTTCTCAACAAGTTCAGAGCTAAAACTCTTCCCTAGAGTTGCTCCTCAAACTTGTCCCCCAAGCGGCTCTCCTAGAGCCAAGCTCTCCATTCCGCTCGCCTCCAGGACGGATCTCTTCTCAACAAGTTCAGAGCTAAAACTCTCCCCTAAAGTTGCTCCTCAAACTTGTCCCCTACGAGGCTCTCTCCTAAAGCCAAACTCTCTGCTCCGCTCGCCTCCAGAACGAACATCTTCTCAACGAGTTCAGAGCACAACTCTTCTAGGGTCACTCCTCAAACCCACCTCCAAGAATGGATCTTCCCAAAAGTCATACAAATCTCAACTCAACCGTTCACCAGACAGTGCCTATCGTTCGCCACGTTCGTCAACACGCACCAAACAGACGTGTTTTCGAACGTAAAATGAGCAAAATACGTTGACCAGTCAATGCTGCCAGTACCACGTGTCGCTCTGCTATCATTCGCCTCGTTCGCCGCTGGTCGTCGAACAGACGTGTTTCCAAACGTATTGTAAGCAAAAGACGTTGACTAGTCAACGCCCCCCTGTGACACGTGTCACTCCCCTGTTGTTTGCCATGTTCTACGTCTCGTTCGATGCGTTCGCCGCCGCTTGTCGAACAAATGTGGTCCCGAACGAAAAAGGGGGAACTGGAAGCCCACGCTCGCCGTCAGATCACCTCAAAATCCGTGCTCAAATCAAGATCGACGGATGAGATTCGCCAATCAAATAAACAAACAAACAAAAGGAATATTAAAAGGAAGTAACGGGTAACGGGTCGGACCCGTTAAGGACCCAAAACCTGAACCACCTTCATCTCCTCTATATCTACTGCCAAAACCAAAACAGAGCAAAAACCCACTCCTCTCCTCTTCTTCACTGGGCGCCAAGACCCCATGGCCGAGCTCGAGCTCATCTTCGTTCGCGGCTCTCCTCCCTTGCCACGTTCGCCAAGCTCCTGAGTTCCACTCCCCCTTCGTCGAGCAATGCTCCTCCATTGTCGAAGCTCGACCTCTCCCTTCCACTGTGTCGAGCTCTAACAATGTCGAGCCCGATCGTTCGCCGAGCTCCACCTCAAGCTCACCTCCACTTCGTGAGCTCCTCGACCAAACTCTCCCCCGTTCGTCGAGCGTCTCCTTCGCCAAAGTGCCGAACCCATCACCTCCAAAGCTCGAGCTCGAACGTTCGCCACTCCCTCTTTGTCGAGCAGCACACTCGTTCGAAGAGCTCGCCACCTCGAAGAGTTCGTTCGCCTCGCTCGCCTCGTTTGCCAAGCTCGCCGACCTACGTCTCTCATGCCGAAGCTCCGCTGAACGTCTCCATCGTTCGCCCAACTCCCTCGCCACGTTCGCCGAGACGTCGAGCACCCCCATCAAGCTCGACCCCTCGCCTCGTTCGACGTGCTCGCCAAATCCCCGTTCGACGAGCTCCGCCTCCGCATTGAGAACCTCCTCGATCGTTCGCCAAGCTCCCCTGTCGAGCTCATCTTCAACCCCAAGCTCTGAATCCACTGTCGAGCTCTTCGTCGGCCTCGTTCGCCGCCACATAGTCGATGACGAAGAAGAAGACAGTCGAAGGGTGAAGGCGTCGAAGACGAAGAGAACGGAAGGAGGAAAGACGAAGGCACAGGCGGGAGAAGGAAAAAAAAAGCCACATGGCGGTCAACGTTGACCTGCCACGTGGCACGTTCTGGTTAGTTGTCGAACGTTTACGTTCGGACGGGTGTCGAACAGAGCAAATCCCGAACGAAATGTGGAGAAAAATGTCCTGCTTTGCGATGCGCGCTCCCTGATCTTGATCGATGCATAGGATTGCGCCACGTCACCATGTATTTATTTATTTTATTTATTTATTTATTTAATCGAATTAATTATTTAAAATATTCCAAAAAAATATTTTAAAATTGGGAAAAATTAATTAAAAAATTCTAAAAATAATTATTAATTCTGAAAATAATTTTAAATTCTGAAAATAATAATTATTAAATTAGAATAATTAATTAAATTTTTTCGATAATTAGTTATTTAATTCGGAAATTGAATAAATAATTCAAAAAAATTCAGAAAAATATGGAAAAATCAAAAAAATCCAGAAAAATCTGAGAATAATTTTGGATATTTTACAAGCTCAGAATAACACCGTTACACTCCGAGCTAGATCCAACTCCCCCGAGAACTCCGATAAAATTCCGTACGCCATTAGAACAACAAACTACTCCTCAAAGGCTGTTAAACTCAGTCTTCAGGAGTGGGAGGCTCGTGATATGGCTAAAAATGGGATTAAATTGGGACTGTTCAAATCGGGCACAAATCTTAAAGCTCTCAGGGGTAAAACGGTAATTTCACCTACAAACGGGTCTGAAATGGGAACTGGGTCTTTCTTCAAAGCCCAATAATCCATGAACAGATCTGTCCTACTAGGTACAGGTTCCAACCCATTACAAACTAGTTCAGAAGGATAAAGAAGAATCCAGATTCATAATTATTCCTAAGAGGTGATTTTAACCACTTCTATCCATCCACACCGGAAAATAGAGATTTGTTCTTATCTCGAAACAGATCCCTAAGGCGACTATAAAAACCCCTCTCCGCCCACCATAACAAGGTAATCAATATTTTTCTACATAAAGCTCTTTCATAATCTTCCTGATTACTGACAAAAGCGTCGGAGGGTGCGTCGCCGGGATCCATCCCGGTGTTTCGCACTTTTTGCAGGTTCGCGGCAGTAGCAAGAAACCAAGTCAACATGCTGGTGAAGGTCAACAGGTTTGTCTTGTTCGTTTTCTCAAGAATCCACAAATTCATATGTTTGCTCCCACACCAAAATCAGCAGCAACAGCAATATTCTCACAAAAAAAAGTTAGTTTGTGTTTTGAAGTAGGGAAAAATGGAAATGGAAGAGGTGGAACTAATCCCTCTTACGTAACTGTTAGAATTAGGGATTGGAAAATATTATTTATTATTGATTGAATAAACTGAGTAAATATGTCTCTTATATATAGGAGAGAAGAGAATACTAAACCAATACATTATTCAATGTGGGACTAAACTAATCTATCATCTAATGCCCCCTCTCAAACTCAAGTTGGTTCAAGCAACAAGAGTTTGGAATACTGACGATATTGATATGGAAGAAACGGCAAACTGTGATGCAGAAACGGCGCGTGACAGAAACTGAGAAGTAGACTGATGGGATCGCACCCCTGACTTGAGACATAGTCGATGTGATCTCACTCCTGACTTGAGACATGGTCGATGTTGGGATCTCACCTTTGACTTGAGACATAGTTGATGCTGGGATCTCACCCTTGACTTAAGACTCAGTTGATGCTGGGATCTCACCCCTGACTTGAGACATAGTCGATGACTGAGAACTGGATGCTGATAACACCCCCTCTCAAACTCACGATTGATCAACCGGAGTGAGTTGACGACCTTTTTTTTTATAGAGAGAATCAAATCAAAAGAGACTAAGATATGTTGACAATTACATCCAAAAATCAAATCCAGATCTGAGACGAAGAAGATCTCTTGAAGGCATCCAGATCTAAGACGAAGAAAAAGAAAATGAAGGTCGGCGCTGTTTGAAATCAAGAACACCAGATACGCCAGTGGAAGAGCCACCTGGAAATCATCGTCGTCGCACTCGACGAGAGGACAGTCATTGGTGAAGGCCAGATTCGCGAGCCAAAAAGTAGTTAACTGATTTAACTATTTTGATGGTGGATGAAAAAGATTCCGGTGGCTCATCAGTCGTCGACGCGCACCGGAATAAAACTTTCAGCCTTGGAAGTCGGTGGCAATAAGAGGGGGTGAACTGGCGACGTGGAGAGGGTCGCCAGAGGTGGGGGTCGCGACTGTAGGGCGGCGACGGGGTTGGGAGTCGTCGATGACGAGGTGGCGCCGGGAGTAGGCCGAAGAAGACGATGCTACAATGATGGGTTTCTGATCAGGTGGGAAATCAGTCGGGGAGAGAGAAAGAGGAGAGAGGAATTGTGACGGCTAGATTTTGGATCTTGTTGTTAGATGACCGCTAGAGTTTTTTGAGATTTAGGATTTTGGGGGAGATTAGGGTTTTGATCAAGATCGGGATAGAAGAGAGATGTCGGGAGGTGGAGTGATTCCGATAAAGACGAGAACCACTCCACCTCGACAACGAGGATAAAATTAATATAGGTCTTATAGGACGATAGGCTTTGATACCATATTAGAATTAGGGATAGAAAAATATTATTTATTATTGATTGAATAAACTGAGTACAATATGTCTCCTATATATAGGAGAGAAGCGAAACTAAACCAATACATTATTCAATGCGGGACTAAACTAATCTATCATCTAACAGTAACCAATATTATTAATTAATAGCTTGCAAGAAAAGCCAAGAAAATATGAAGGCCCACTCTAGTGTTAAGATTTGACTTAGAGGTTTAAATATGATTATTATTGGTATCTTCTATTATCTTGTTGCAAAGTTGCTCATCTGCTAACAAACAATTGTCAAGCATTTAAAACTAACTGCATTTTAAATGATGGAGTTTCTAAGAATATGTGTAGATCTGATCAAATACAGACATGGTTAGAATAAACGAGTATGACCTTTACCACCACTTCAGAGTTTTGATATAACATCACACGAACAATTCAAGTTCAATTCTCACCTGGTGCACAAGCTAATTAAAATGCGGATTAAAAATCTGTGCCTTAAACAGGAAAACAATTCCATCCTTAATACAAAACCTTAGAAGATGAAAACTATAAATAACAAATATATATTGAGTTGTAGCTCAGATTATAAGGGTTTGGGATGGATAAAAAAAAATCTCAGAATCCAAAACCAAGCGACATCGTAAAAAATAATAATAACAATAGCATATATATATACAGAGAGACAGAGAGCAATGCTCCATTGCAAACGCAAATATTGTGAAAACGCGTGAAAACCATCTAAACCGTTGTGTATAAGCCGTTATGTTATAACATAGGCCGTTGTTGGAAACAACGGCTTCAGTTATATTCAGCCTGAAACCGTTCCCAACAACGACTTCAGTGATTTACAATGAAACATTACTCATATATCTATATAATAAAACACAAAGACAGCTATCAAGTGGCTCTTATTCAATAGGGTTGAAATCAATGGTCTAGATCTAACCTCACAAAATATATTTTTCGGCCCAAAAGTCTCCCCCCCCCCCCCCCCCCCCCCCCTCCCTCCCAAACTCAAATTCAAATTCCCCCAGAACAACTCATTTATTTATTTATCTCTCTCTCTCTCTCTCTCTCTTTATATATATATATATATATATATATATATATATATATATATATCTTTATTTACTCAGAAATTTATATTTTCATATTTCAGGTTTGTAAATTTTCAGATTTTTTATGCATTTCTTTTATTGCTCATGTTACAATGAAAATAGCAAAATCTCATCAATAGTTAAATTTCATCATTTTACACACTCAAAGTTCTAAGAAGTTGAATTTTACACCCCCATTTATAATTAATTTTCAACATATACTAATGGAAAATACAAGAACTAATGAAGGAGATTGAGAAGAGTGCTCTATCATCCTACTTCCCCCACAATGAATGGATTATAGATGATATGTCTACTTCAAATTAAATTAAAAGATTTGGGAAAAAATGGACATCATCAACAAAGGCATTGAAGCCTTCTACACGCTAGCTACAGCGCATGGGCTTATGATTGAATATATATTTGGTTGACGAAAGTGTTGTGCGGAATACAAATCAAACCAACAATCAAACCAACGCGGAAACAAAGAGAGAACCAGCGAGAAAAAAACAGAAAAGCAAGCAACACAAGAACACAAGATTTACGTGGTTCGGCAAAACGATGCCTACATCCACAAGGGGCGGTTGGGGTTTCTTTACTATGATCTCCAATGGGCAAACAAAGCCTTTACAAGAGATGACGGCTACAAAATCCGAATAAGGTGTTACAATTTACAAAACCCTAACGGGTGTATTTATAGGGAAACTATTGGGCCTTTCGAATTTGGGCCGAATCTGGATCCAAAACCCGCCGACAGTCGACTGGTCCAATTACCAGTCACCTGGTTCCTTCGGGACAGTCGACTGATCAGTCGACTTCTGCTACTGTATCTTTAGTCTTTGAAACTTCTCTCTGGACAGTCGACTGCTCCTCCATCCAGTCGACTGAAGCTCTGAAACTTTCGAACACTGCAGATACCAAATACCAGAATCGAGCCATTATCCTACAATCTCCACCTTGGCGAGATCTTCCAAGTCAAGTATCCAACAATCTCCACCTTGGTGAAATCTTCCAAGTAGCCCAAGCAATCTCCACAAATACTTCAAAACAACTGCTCATCACCAAATGCAACAAACGAACCCAAACTCCACCTTAGTATGATATCACATACTAAACAAACCAATAGCAAAGTACCATCCCAATCGCCCATGCCAAATTATCAAACATGCAAAATATTAGCCAGGTTCATGCAATGCTTGAACTTGGCTGCCCCAACAACTTTGGTCAACATATCCGCAGGATTATCAGCTGTTCCAATCTTCACCAAATGAATATCACCATCCTTTATCAAATCACGCACAAAATGATAACGGACATCAATATGTTTGGTCCTCGAATGATGAACTTGGTTCTTCGCTAAATGAATAGCACTCTGACTGTCACAGTGTACCTCCACCTTCTCCTGATGAATTCCCAAGCTCTTCAAAAGTCCATGTATCCAAATGGCTTCCTTCATGGCCTCAGCAACCGCCATGTATTCAGCCTCAGTAGTAGACAACGCTACAGTGGACTGCAAATTTGACCTCCAACTTATAGGTGCCCTAGCCATAGTAAACAAATAGCCTGTAGTAGACCGCCTCTTATCTAGATCACCTGCATAGTCAGAATCAACATATCCAACCAATAACCTGCTAATATTGTCATCCCTTTCAAATTTCAAACCCACATCTGTGGTGCCACTTATGTACCTCAAAATCCATTTTGCCGCTTGCCAATGCTCTTTGCCTGGATCATGCATATATCGACTAACCATACTCACCGCCTGAGAGATGTCTGGTCGAGTACAAACCATGGCATACATCAAGCTTCCAACCACACTAGTGTAAGGTACATTCACCATATACTGTCTCTCTTCATCTGTACTTGGAGACTGAGAAGCACTAATTCTGAAATGACTGGCTAAGGGTGTGCTAACTGGTTTAGTTTTCTCATCTATACCGAACCGTTTCAGCACCTTCAAAAGATATTGCTTCTGTGTCAAACTCACTACGCCCTTTGCTCTGTCTCTAGCTATCTCCATCCCAAGTATCTTCTTGGCTTCACTAAGATCCTTCATCTCGAATTCAGAACTCAGCTGATTCTTCAAATTTTGAATCTCCTTAGCATTTTTAGAGGCAATCAACATGTCATCCACATATAATAACAGATATATGAAAGAACCATCCTGCAATTTCCTGAAGTAGACACAATGATCAAACTCACTTCTGGAATATCCCTGCACTTTCATAAACTGGTCAAACCTCAAATACAACTGCCTTGGAGATTGCTTCAACCCATAGAGAGACTTCTTCAACCTGCAAACACAATTTTCCTTCCCAGCAATTTTGAACCCATCTGGCTGCGACATATAAATTTCTTCATCTAGATCCCCATGTAAGAACGCAGTCTTCACATCCATCTGTGTCAATTCAAGATCAAACTGTGCTACCAAAGCTAACAAAATCCGAATAGAAGGATGCTTCACAACTGGAGAGAACACTTCATTATAGTCAATACCTTCCTGTTGAGCATACCCCTTTGCAACTAGTCTAGCCTTAAACCGAACACTGCCTTTTGGACCTTCTTTCTTCGTATACACCCACTTGCAACCAATTACTTTCTTCCCCTTTGGTAGTTGCACTAGATCCCAAGTCTTATTCTTATGAAGAGAGTTCATCTCTTCATCCATAGCAACTTTCCAATCTGCATTTTCTGAACTTCTAGTGGCTTCGTTGAAGTTGGAGGGAACTTCATCATCCACAATGGGAAGAGCAAATGCAACTGTGTCTGTAAAACGAGACGGTCGTTTGATATCTCTTCTTTGCCTTCTTACTGCAATTGATTCTTCCTGCTGGATAGGAACTTCTTCATCATTCTCAGTATCAAGCACATTCATCTTTGGCCGGTATTTTCCTGTCCTTCGAAACTCCTCTCGATTTGGAACGAGATTTGTTTCCCTTTTTCCCAGATTTGGACTCAGATCTGGTCTCAGTCCTGCCCCTTACAATCAAAGCTTCAGAAGTTTCTCTATCAACCATTTTATCCCTTCTCCTAGTTTCATTATTCAACAGAGCATTTGCAACATCTTCATATTTCACAGTATCTTTTCCATATAATAAAGTAGTTGCTAAATGATCATAACTTTCAGGTAATGAATTCAACAGAATTAGGGCTTTATCCTCATCCTTAATTTGCTCATCTAAATTTAACAAATCAGCCAATAATTTATTAAATGATTCAACATGAGCATTCATAAACATACCTTCCGTATAGGTGAAGCGAAAAAGTCTCTTCTTCAAATACAGCCGATTCTCCAAACTTTTCCTCATGTATTTGTCTTCGAGCTTCTTCCACAACACCGCAGCAATGGTATCCCTCATCAAATCATACTTCTGAGCCTTCTCAATAAAGAGCCGAATAGTCCCACACGCAACTCGATTCAACTTCTTCCAATCTGCTTCGGACATATCCTTTGGTTTTTCTACTTCCAAAGCAACATCTTGTTCTTGTTGAACAAGAACATCCAACACCTCACATTGCCACATCCCGAAATTGTTTGTCCCATCAAATTTTTCAACTTCAAATTTTGCGTTGTGGATCGTTGTTCTTGACGAACTTGATCCCACAACATCCTTGGTTGCATCTGCATCACCCGCCATCTCCCTCTAGGTCGAACCAACAGCTCTGATACCACTTGTTGTGCGGAATACAAATCAAACCAACAATCAAACCAACGCGGAAACAAAGAGAGAACCAGCGAGAGAAAAACAGAAAAGCAAGCAACACAAGAACACAAGATTTACGTGGTTCGGCAAAACGATGCCTACATCCACAAGGGGCGGTTGGGGTTTCTTTACTATGATCTCCAATGGGCAAACAAAGCCTTTACAAGAGATGACGGCTACAAAATCCGAATAAGGTGTTACAATTTACAAAACCCTAACGGGTGTATTTATAGGGAAACTATTGGGCCTTTCGAATTTGGGCCGAATCTGGATCCAAAACCCGCCGACAGTCGACTGGTCCAATTACCAGTCGCCTGGTTCCTTCGGGACAGTCGACTGCTGCTACTGTATCTTTAGTCTTTGAAACTTCTCTCTGGACAGTCGACTGCTCCTCCATCCAGTCGACTGAAGCTCTGAAACTTTCGAACACTGCAGATACCAAATACCAGAATCGAGCCATTATCCTACAGAAAGGTCTTCATTAACAACTTAATAGTGAAATGAAAAGGGAAATAGTTTGGAGGCAGAACTTTTCATCCTAAACCAACTAGACCTCGACCTCAATTTTCAAGCATATATATATTCCAAACTAAAAACTTCGGACGAGTAAAGATGAAAAAATAAAACACAAGTATCGAAAAATAAGTTTATTTTTATGCTGGGGAGGTCGACTATGAAGGCTAGCTGTATATACAGTAAGACGTACAATTGGTGGCAAAGTAGGAAGGAAGAAAAGATATATTCATATGACTTTTATTGATTTAAAAAATACTTATGATAAAATTCCTAGGGGGATTTTGCCTGGTAGAAAATAAGCAAGTGTCTAGTTAGGAGTTATGTTGATGTCATTAATGATATACATGATACATATTAACTTGTTTAAGAAATCATTCCCTGTTAGCATAGGCTTGCACCAAAAATCAACCCCAATATTATCTGACCTATTTGTATGAGTTAAGGATGATAACTAGGCATATTCAAGATAAGGTCTCATGGTGCATGTTTTTTTTTTTTTTTTTTTTTTGTTGTTGTTGATAAAAGATGACCCAGTCATCGCTTCATTAACGGAAAATTAAAGAAACAGAGTAGTACAATTTACAATACTCCCATACATTCAAAATCCACATCTAGCTCCCGGCTAGTCAAAAGCATAAAGCTCATGGTCACTACAAAAGAAAGTAGCTTTCCCGGCGGTTTTTTCCGTCTATACCGGCGTTTTTTTACGCCGGGGAAACTTTCACCGGCGTTTACAATAACGCCGGTCCAACTGCCGCCGAAGCGGGCGTCCCTGAAACGAAGGGTCCTACACCGGCGTTTTTGGGGGACGCCGGTAAATACTAGGACTACACCGGCGGTCATAAAACGCCGGTGTATGTCCATTTCTGGGTGCCGTGTTTGTGTGCCTATATACATACACCGGCGGCCGTAAACCGCCGGTATTTATACATTCACCGGCGTAAATAAAAACGCCGGTGTATATGGAAAGTATACCGGCGGTCATAAAACGCCGGTGTATGTCCGTTTCTGGGTGCCGTGTTTGTGTGCCTATATACATACACCGGCGGTTGTAAACCGCCGGTATTTATCAATTCACCGGCGTAAATAAAAACGCCGGTGTATATCGAAAGTATACCGGCGGTCAGGAAACGCCGGTGTATGTCCGTTTGTAAGCGCCTATTTTTCCCTGTTTACGAACACCGGCGCGACTAAAAACGCCGGTGTAGTTATATACACCGGCGTTTATAAAACGCCGGTATATACCTGTGCCGTTACAGCTGAATACTTTCACCGGCGTACGTTGAAACGCCGGTGTATCATACACTCCAACAATTAAATTATATACACCGCCGTTCTGGCTATGCCCGTTTATTTTCGATACTCCGCTTTTCCGTTCGATTTCAATTCACAGTTTCATTTACATAACCTGTAAACTAATTCTCACAACTGATTCGATCAATTTCGTTGCATACTACTGCGCAAACCACAGCCAAACACAAGAATAATTAAAGATAATCAAGTTTCACACGTGTCATATCAACGTCCAAATTCATTGATTAATTAACAATGTCATAATTAACAAATTAATATAGAGACTAACATCCAAAATATCCAAACAAACCAGTCTGACAAATATCCAAAATATCCCAAATTCAAAGTATGACATAACTCTCATAAAAAAAACCAGTCTGACATAACAACGGCAAGGAGGAGGACATAAGAACAACAACCATACAGCAAGGAGGACATAAGAACAGCAAGGAGGACCGCAGATTCATACCCCTCGAGTAGCTTCAGCTCTGATCATCTGCATTTCCTTCATCTTGACGACCACTCTGTGAATAAAAAATAATAGTTTAATTGAACAGTAGATCACAATACAGAATATACATATTTTTTGAACTTGCAAAAAGAACTACCTGTGTCTCGAATTATAAGATGAAAGTGCCAACTGCAAATGGAATTGTTAATGCTATATACAGAGGTAAAATAATTACATTGCAATGCTAAAAATTTCGTACTTAATTTTGTTTTTAAATATATCTAAAATAACAAAACAAATGAAAATTCAGTATCTAACTTGAAACCTTTATATTCTCCTCTGATTGGGAATATCAACTATCTAAAACAATAAAACAAATGAAAATTCAGTATCTAAGCATGTCCTTCATGGATTGTTCAGACAATCCATGAAACTGTCATCGTGGACGGAAACCAAATATAAGAAAAATAAGAAAAAATAAGATAGGGCTCATATCAAGTGTATTTTTAGGAAACTGTCATCGTGGAAGGAAACCAAATATATATAGAAGCCAGAAATGGAAACAAAAAGAAGAAAGGTAGAGACTTTGGATACACCAGGCTACCATAGCGGCATTTTCCTCATCTCTCTCTCATCCCTTATTTCCCTTCAGCACACGAACAGAAAGAGACATCAGCAACCACCTTAAGAGCGACAAGAACAACAATAATAATAAATTATTATGAACAAGATGTCTCTATATGGGTTTCCAGTTCTCCACTCGAGCCCACTCTTTCTAATCACAGCCCAATTAAGAACATAGACCACATCCACTAAACAATCCAATCATAGCCCAGTCAAAATTTGCCATCCTGGATCTTAATGAAATACGCTTCATTAACAGTGAAAGAAAATGAGGATGCTAGCAGCATACTTAGTTTGGAAGTGAACCCATTTTTGTTCAAAAATCATGCCAAAGATGGCAATCAGCTTCATTAACAGTATCTGAAAATGAAAATTTCCATTAACTGAGCTTATATGTTGCTCTACTAATTCACTGTGCCCAACTAAATCTAAAACCCAATTGTTGTGCGTATCCGGAGGATTTTGGCATACGTACCTATAGCATCCTCAGTTCACAGTAAACCCGTTTTGCTCAAAAAAACATGCCAAGATCACAATCAGATGCATGAAAATAAGTTTCACTATCAACAAAAGAAGAACTGAGAATGCTATGCAGCATACTTAGTTTGGAAGTGAACCCATTTTGTGTTAAACAATAAGGTTACATTGACAGTATCCGAAAATGAAAATTTCTCCATTATCTGAGCTTATATGCTGCTCTACTACTTTTTCAGCACCAACTATATCGCAAAACCCAAGTGTGGTGCATATCCGGCCGGATAATTTTGGCATGCGTACCTATACAATATCCTCAGTTCACAGTGAACCCATTTTTTGGTATAAAAACATACATGCCAAGAAGACAATCAGGTGCCTGAAATCAGCTTCACTAACAGTTAGTGAAAATGAGACCATAGAATAGCTTAAGAAGACCATCAGGTTTGTGAAGTAAGCTTCACTAACAGTGATAGAAACTGGGGATGCTATGCAGCATACTCATTTTGGAAGTGAACCCATTTGGTGTTAAAAAAACCGGTTACATTGACAGTATTTGAAAATGAAAATTTCTCCATCATCTGATGACCACAGTGAACCCATTTTTGGTTTAAAAACATACATGCCAAGAAGACAATCAGGTGCTTGAAATGAGCTTCACTAACAGTTAGTGAAAATGGGACCATACAATAGCTTAAGAAGACCATCAGGTTTGTGAAATAATCTTCACTAACAGTGAAAGAAACTGGGGATGCTATGCAGCATACTCATTTTGGAAGTGAACCCATTTTGTGTTAAAAAAACCATGCCAAAGATTGCAATCAGGTTACATTGACAGTGCCCGAAAATGAAAATTTCTTCATTATCTCAGCTTATATGTTGCTCTACTACTTTTTTAGCCCAACTATATCGCAAAACCGGCCGGAGAATTTTGGCATACGTACCTATACAATATCCTCAGTTTACAGTGAACCCATTTTCGGTATAAAAACATACATGCCAAGAAGACAATCAGGTGCTTGAAATGAGCTTCACTAACAGTTAGTGAAAATGGGACCATAGAATAGCTTAAGAAGACCATCAGGTTTGTGAAGTAAGCTTCACTAACAGTGATAGAAACTGGGGATGCTATGCAGCATACTCATTTTGGAAGTGAACCCATTTGGTGTTAAAAAAACCGGTTACATTGACAGTATTTGAAAATGAAAATTTCTCCATCATCTGATGACCACAGTGAACCCATTTTTGGTTTAAAAACATACATGCCAAGAAGACAATCAGGTGCTTGAAATGAGCTTCACTAACAGTTAGTGAAAATGGGACCATACAATAGCTTAAGAAGACCATCAGGTTTGTGAAATAATCTTCACTAACAGTGAAAGAAACTGGGGATGCTATGCAGCATACTCATTTTGGAAGTGAACCCATTTTGTGTTAAAAAAACCATGCCAAAGATTGCAATCAGGTTACATTGACAATGCCCGAAAATGAAAATTTCTTCATTATCTCAGCTTATAAGTTGCTCTACTACTTTTTTAGCCCAACTATATCGCAAAACCGGCCGGAGAATTTTGGCATACGTACCTATACAATATCCTCAGTTCACAGTGAACCCATTTTCGGTATAAAAACATACATGCCAAGAAGACAATCAGGTGCTTGAAATGAGCTTCACTAACAGTTAGTGAAAATGGGACCATAAAATAGCTTAAGAAGACCATCAGGTTTGTGAAGTAAGCTTCACTAACAGTGATAGAAACTGGGGATGCTATGCAGCATACTCATTTTGGAAGTGAACCCATTTGGTGTTAAAAAAACCGGTTACATTGACAGTATTTGAAAATGAAAATTTCTCCATCATCTGATGACCACAGTGAACCCATTTTTGGTTTAAAAACATACATGCCAAGAAGACAATCAGGTGCTTGAAATCAGCTTCACTAACAGTTAGTGAAAATGGGACCATACAATAGCTTAAGAAGACCATCAGGTTTGTGAAATAATCTCCACTAACAGTGAAAGAAACTGGGGATGCTATGCAGCATACTCATTTTGGAAGTGAACCCATTTTGTGTTAAAAAAACCATGCCAAAGATTGCAATCAGGTTACATTGACAGTGCCCGAAAATGAAAATTTCTTCATTATCTCAGCTTATATGTTGCTCTACTACTTTTTTAGCCTAACTATATCGCAAAACCCAAGTGTGGTGCATATCCGGCCGGAGAATTTTGGCATACGTACCTATACAATATCCTCAGTTCACAGTGAACCCATTTTCGGTATAAAAACATACATGCCAAGAAGACAATCAGGTGCTTGAAATGAGCTTCACTCACAGTTAGTGAAAATGGGACCATAAAATAGCTTAAGAAGACCATCAGGATATGTGAAGTAAGCTTCACTAACAGTGATAGAAACTGGGGATGCTATGCAGCATACTCATTTTGGAAGTGAACCCATTTGGTGTTAAAAAAACCGGTTACATTGACAGTATTTGAAAATGAAAATTTCTCCATCATCTGATGACCACAGTGAACCCATTTTTGGTTTAAAAACATACATGCCAAGAAGACAATCAGGTGCTTGAAATGAGCTTCACTAACAGTTAGTGAAAATGGGACCATACAATAGCTTAAGAAGACCATCAGGTTTGTGAAATAAGCTTCACTCACAGTGAAAGAAACTGGGGATGCTAGAGAATGAGGATACACCAGGCACCAGCCTATGCACCATCCTCAGTTCATGGAAGAAAAATACGAATAGGGCTCATAGCAAGTGTAGTTTTAACTGGAATTGTCATCGTGGAAGGAAACCAAATATAGAAGCCAGAAAGAGGAATGGTAGAGAATGAGGATACACCAGGCTAACATAGCGGCATTTTCCTCATCTCTCTCTCACCCCTTCTTTCCCTTCTCCACTCCAACTCGTCTCTTTCTAATCACAGCCCAATTAAGAACAATTGTTCACAGTCACTGCTAAAGAAACATATATGCTCAGATTATGAAAAATTTATATGCTCAGATTATGGAAATTTTCAGTCACTGTTAAAGAAACTAAGTAGGCTACATAGCATCCCCAGTTTCCTTCACTGTTAGTGAAGCTTGTTTGGAAAATTGTTCACTCAAACATGCCCCTTGTTTCTGAACTCAAACATGACATTAATAAACATCTTTTCTAATAATGGCTACACTTGTGGAAGCTCTCTCTAAGCCTCAATTCTTCAAGGTTTTGTTGCCTACTTCTTTACAGAAGTTGGTACTCCATTCTCCTCTCTTTAAAGAAGAATAGAGTACCAGCTTCTGTAAAGAAGTAGGCAACAAAACCTTGATGAATTGAGACTTAGAGAGAGCTTCCACAATTGTAGCCATTATCAGAAAAGATGTTTATTAATGTGATGTTTGAGTTCAGATACAAGGAGCATGTTTGAGTGAACAATTGGGTTTTGAATGGAGATTGTAGTCATAGATCAATTCTTGATGGAATAAAAATACGAATAGGGCTCATAGCAAGTGTAGTTTTAACTGGAATTGTCATCGTGGAAGGAAACCAAATATAGAAGCCAGAAAGAGGAATGGTAGAGAATGAGGATACACCAGGCTAACATAGCGGCATTTTCCTCATCTCTCTCTCACCCCTTCTTTCCCTTCAGCACACGAACACATAGAGACATCAGCAACAACAGCAAGAGCGACAAGAACAACAACCATAATAAATTATTATGAACAAGATGTCTCTATATGGGTTTCCAGATCTCCACTCCAACTCGTCTCTTTCTAATCACAGCCCAATTAAGAACAATTGTTCACAGTCACTGTTAAAGAAACATATATGCTCAGATTATGAAAAGTTTTCATTTTCAGATACTGTTAAAGAAGCTGATTTCATGCATCTGATTGTAATCTTTGGCATGGTTTTTTTAACACAAAATGGGTTCACTTCCAAAATGAGTATGCTGCATAGCATCCCCAGTTTCTTTCACTGTTAGTGAAGCTTATTTCACAAACCTGATGGTCTTCTTAAGCTATTGTATGGTCCCATTTTCACCTCCTCCAAATTAGTACAATGTCATCTATACCAGGTTATGTGCCAAAATGGGATTGGGCATACGATGCAAGGCCGACAAGTATTAGTTGTTTGTGAGTATGCAGTAGGATGCAGCTATGAACATGGGCTCATATCAAGTGTAGTATTACGGACTGTCATCGTGGAAGGAAACCAATTTAATATAGAAGCCGTATATGGAGCCAGAAAGAGGGATCGTAGAGAATGAGGATACACCAGGCTAACATAGCGGCAACTTCTGAAGTTCATCTATTAACGGTTGTAGGTACACATCTATATCATTTCCAGGACCTTTCGGTCCAGGAACTATCATGGACAAAATAAATGAGGACTGCTTCATGCATTTCCAAGGCGGTAAATTGTATGGTATCAACACAACCGGCCATATGCTGTATGTACTACTCATTTGCCTGAAAGGGTTGAAGCCATCACTAGCTAGTCCAAGTCTCACATTTCGAGGATCTTCCGCAAAATCAGGATATCTTTCATCAAATCTTTTCCAAGATTGAGAATCAGCAGGATGTCTAAGAATCCCATCATTAGTGCGGCCTTCAGCATGCCATTTCATATCAGAAGAAGTTTTCGTGGACATAAACAACCTTTGTAACCTAGGGATCAGAGGAAAGTAACGCAATGTTTTGGCAGGCTTCTTTTTCCTACTTCGCTTAGTAGATCCGCTGGCTCCATCGTCTTGATTTGGTCTTTCTTTCCATTTCGAAGAACCACACACTTCGCAATTATCCAGACTTTCCTTACCACTCGTGAAAAGCATACAGTCATTTGAACATGCTGCTATCTTCTCATATCCTAGATCGAGAGAACTTAGGAATTTTTTGATTTTATAGGCTGAGTTTGGAATACAGATTTCAGGAAATGCTTCATTCAACAATTCAAGTAGCATAGTGAAGGACTTAGCAGACCACCCGTTTAAACATTTAATCTGAAATAGTCTGACAATGAATGAGAACTTAGAAAATTTGGTGCAGTCGCGGTACAACGGGATACTAGCATCTTCAAGTAACTTAGCGAAGGATTCTTGCTGCTTATTATTTTCATGGGTGGGGCCAGACATTTCCTCGTCCACCCCACCACCAATCTGGTTTGTTTCTATTGACTCATTGTGAACTTCGGTTGTTGGGTCATTGGTGTGGAAAGGAACATTATGATTCCCCATGGCATCTTGTAACAAAGCATGCATCTCATCGGGAACGCTTAAGTCTTCGTTCACTAAGGGCTCAGCCTCATTTTCTAATACAACCGGACGAACAGGAGCTGCCGTATGATCCTCTCCATGACAAAACCACCTTGTGTACCCTTGAAGAAAACCGTTGACAGCCAAGTGTGTATGTACTACGTCACATGTCCTCAGCATACAATTTGTACAGCGAAGGCATGGACAAAGGATTAGGTTGGGATCACGGGAATGTCGTTTGGCAAAGATAATAAAATCTTTAATACCATCACGGTACTCCTTGGATAATCGTGGTTTACTAATCCAACTTCTATCCATTATATCAATAGCACACAGTCTGAAATTAAAATTTTATATATTAAATAGTAATAACAGTAAAAGTCATTTTGTATATTAAATTTCACCTATTTGAAAATCAACCCTAGCTGCAAATAAATGAACGATATAATCTCTAACTATAAAATAAAGAAATTGTGGCTCCAAAAAATGTACAAAAAAAAACTACTTCTTAATACAATCTACTCTATTCACCAAACCCTAAACGACCTTTTGTGGAAATGATCACAACCACCTTAGACGGTATTTTATCACACACCCTGTGTTCGAGCATAAAAAAAAATCGACTATAGTCTCCCCTGTATTTGGCTTTCCGTTCAAGGAGATGATGATGGTAAAGGGTATTTTGCTGATGAAGAGGAATCGGCCGAATAATGAGTGCGTCCTGTTGTAACTACGGTAACAAGAAGATCTGATGACTCATGAACTATTCTGTTCATGACTACTAATAATCACTTATCTCATAATAATAATAATAATAATAATAATAATAATAATAATACTAAACAAAAGAAACAGTAAAAGAAAAATTAAAATGTCTAGTATGTAAGCATATATTTTGCAGACTGAACCAATTGTTGTACATAGCCGGAGAATTTTGGCATAGAGCTATAGCATCCTCAGTTCACAGTGAACCCAGTTTGGTCAAAAAAACATGCCAAAATGACAATCAGATGCAGGGGATAAGCTTCAATTAATTAACAGTGAAAGAAACTGGGGATGCTATGCAGCATACTTAGTTACGAAGTGAACCCATTTTGTTAAAAAACCATGCCAAGGATTCCAGTCAGGTTACTTTAACAGTATCTGAAAATGAAAAATTTCCCATTATCTGAGCTTATATGTTGCTCTACTACTTCTTCATCCCAACTAAATCTAAAACCCAATTGTAGCCGCATATCCGGCCGGAGGATTTTGGCATACGTACCTATACCATCCTCAGTTCACAGTGAACCGATTTTGGTAAAAATAATTCATGCCAAGATGACAATCAGATGCATGAAAATAAGCTTCACTAACAACAAAAAAAGAAAATGGGGATGCTAGCAGCATACTTAGATTGGAAGTTAACCCATTTTCGTATAAAAAACCATGCCAAAGATTGACAATCAGGTTACTTTAACAGTATTTGAAAATGATAAATTTTCCATTATCAGAGCTTATATGTTGCTATACTACTTCTTCAACCCAACTAAATCTAAAACCCAATTGTTGTGCGTATCCGAAGGATTTTGGCATACGTACCTATAGCATCCTCAGTTCACTTAGTCTGGAAGTGAACCTATACAAACTGGGGATGCTATGCATGCAGCATACTCATTTTGGAAGTGAACCCATTTTGTGTAAAAAAACCATGCCAAAGATTGCAATCAGGTTACTTTAACGGTATCTGAAAATGAAAATCTCCCATTATCTGAGCTTATATGTTGCTCTACTACTTCTTTAGCCCAACTAAATCTAAAATCCAATTGTTGTGCGTATCCGGCCGCAGGATTTTGACATACGTACCTATAGCATCCTCAGTTCACAGTGAACCCATTTTGGGTAAAAAACAATCATGCCAAGAAGACAATCAGATGCATGAAATCAGCTTCATTAACAGTGAAAGAAAACGGGTATGCTATGCAGCATACTTAGTTTGGAAGTGAACCCATTTTGTGTTAAAAAACCATGCCAAAGATTGCAATCAGGTTACTTTAATAGTATCTGAAAATGAAAATTTCCCATTAACTGAGCTTATATGTTGCTCTACTAATTCACTGTGCCCAACTAAATCTAAAACCCAAGTGTGGTGCATATCCGGCCAGAGAATTTTGGCATACGTACCTATACAATATCCTCAGTTCACAGTGAACCCATTTTGGGTAAAAAAACAAACATGCCATGAAAACAATCAGATGCATGAAATCAGCTTCATTAACAGTAAAAGAAGATGAAAATTTCCATTATCTAAGCATATATTTTTCTATTAATTCTTCATCTCAACTAAACCGTTCATGCTAAGGAAATCGAACACGTAACAGGCATATATTTTTCATTATCTAAGCATATTTTTTTCATGCCAAACTGAAAAAAGCTGCCTTTTTGGGAAAATAAGGGAAATCAAGAGATCATACCGAAGAGAGATGGAGGGAGCGGGGCGACGAGGGCGGGGGCGTAGGAGAGAGAGAGAGGGGGGGCGACCGCCGATTCACCTCCAGATCGAGAGAGGGAAGAACGAAATCGAAAAGGACGAAGGGAATAAGGGACGATTTCGAATGGTCAAAGGCCGTCGAAGAGGACGAAGCGGTGGAGGCAAACGCGCGGGAAATAGAGCGGGGAAGGAGGGAAAGGAAGCGCCTTTTTTCGCTTTTTTTTTGGGGGGGGGGTAATGGGTAAATGGCGAGCGAACGATTAGGGTTCGCGGGTTTTATTCCCAGTTATTCACCGGCGTTTTAATTGGAAACGCCGGTGAATGTGCCAGTATATTCGCCGGCGTTTATACTAAAAAACGCCGGTGAATAATAAACTTCACCGGCGTGTTCAGATAAAACGCCGGTGAATACTAACATTCACCGGCGTTTTAAATAGACCGCCGGTGTATGACCATCCCATCTGGCGCCCAATTCCTACTGGCTCCCTACCCCGGCGCTACTAGTAAAACGCCGGGAAAAAACCGCCGGGAAAGCTACTTTCTTTTGTAGTGGGTGCATGTTATCTACAAATGATCGTATAAACAAAACAAGAGAAATTTGTGCTTGACTATTGTTGAAAATTACCCATTTCTTGTAGATACGTATATAAGAAACAAGTTGTTTGGATCACAAAATATCATTAACAAAAGTATTAGTGAATTTATGCATTGCCTGGCAGAAAAAAGGTTAGGAAACAAAAGCGCACCTGTTATGGTGTTTGGTTTGATCCGGAAAGATGTTATCATCACCCTTTCTTAAGGGGAACAAAAAAAAAGCGATTGGTGCCTTTAATGTTTCATCACACTCAAACTCGTTTTCGTGACATCCATCAATGAACAATCTTGCTTCTGCTAAATTGTATACGTTATATGAAGTTTGTTAATCAGAGACAAGTACATATGCAAGATTGGTAGTTGGGTGAAGTTAGCAAAATGCATCATATCATAGTTTTATTCATCTAACCTCACTCTTGTGTTGATAGAATTTTTTTTTTTTTTTTGAAGATTGTGTTATCATTTATGTTAAGCACTTGTAGTGTAGTTGGCAAAAAAAATTTTACTCTTACGTAAAAGGTCGTAATAGATGACAGGTTCGATTCAAGTTTTGACAAATCCCTCTTCACCCAATATGGACAGCATTGGCCGAATGCCAGAAACTTTTTATATAAAAAAATATGAAAGGTTTTCTTTCGTTCTTTCTATTTTCTTTTATTGCTACAAATTCTACGAAAAAGATAGGGATTAGGATTTATGCAGATAGAATAAGATATAATTCTATCTAGATCGATGAATAAAATAGAGAAGTGCATGTGGGAGATATTCTTCCTTTTGTTTTAGGAAAACATGCGCAGAACGTCGGAGCACATCCAATAGTTTAGTCACCAATGAGAGAGACTGCATCAGAAATTAATAATGTAGATAAGTCAAATTAAAGCATGTAGGATTTAAATTTAAATAAATAAGATGAATGATAAGAGTGGATGCGAAATGGAACACTTCTAAACTAATACAACCTTCATTAAAATTGTAGGTCCACATGGGGGAAGAAATAATGAAATATATAGTCAACTTCAAGTAATCAAATAACAAGATTAATTAAGAAAAAATATGTGAGGATTAAGTGGAATCATAGTTTTAAAACATGTTAGGATTTTTTTTTTTTTTTTTTAAGTCCTAAACCAATAAACAACATATATAAGAGCATCCACTATCGTTTGCTAAAAACCTAACATATGCATATTTTAGCGAAAAATCTCTTACTATCGTTTGCCAAATATCTATTTTTTAGAAAAGTTGTGAACAGTCGACTGCTATATTTGACAGTGAAATATGGCAATTGCCAAATATAGAAGAATAGAAGACGGAAGATCATTCTCCGTCTCTCAATTATTTTCAATATTAAAAGAGGACAGATTCTTCCGTCTGCCAACTTTTAATAAAGAATAGTTGAGAGACGGAATCTATTTTATTTTATTTTTTAAAATATAAAAGAAGAGAGACTCTTGAATTCTTTAATATATTTTTTTTTTCAAAAAATTACTAAAAATGCCATCAAAATATTTATCAAGATGCCATTTAAATAAAAAAAAAATCAAAAAATAAAAAAATCATGCTGGACGGTCCAGCAACTTTCCCCTTTTATTTTTTGCATTTTATTATGAAAATGCCATCCAACTATTTACAAAACTTGCATTTAATTGATTTAAAATTTTAAAAAAATTGTTGCGACCAGTCTGGGAAAAAAAATTAAAAAATTATATATTGTCAAACGGAACATAATCTTCAGTCTATCAAATTTTGGGTATTAAAAAATTTACAAATTTTATTAGACGGTGGATGTTCTTCCATCTGCATTTTTAAATATTTTTTTAAGCCAAATTTTAGCTTTTACGATAGCAGCGCAACTCTTTCATTTCTAAATTTCAATGGCCAAGTACCTAGTTTTTAGCAGCAAACGATAGTGGATGCTCTAATAAGTTCTAATTAGCACTAACTCATTAACTCCACTAATTAGTCTTAATTATTTGCCAATAATTATCCCACTTTCTCCTCTAAAATTAATTTCAAGACAATTTTGGAGAGTATTACAAAGTTATAACCCCACCAAACTTTTACATGATTTGGACAAATCCAAATTAAAATTGATGAGCCGCCTCCAACCATCCACATTTATTAGCCCACACGCCTCTTTCTCTTATTACCGGCCCAAAACCGCCCCTTTTGACTTGTTGTTCTTTACATTGTTACGTGGGCCCGGTAACATCTCTATCTAAATATGGATTTACGGAAGAAGCAAAAAAATTATTTTGAGTATGGGATACCAAGGGAACCACAACTCGACTTCAACCTTATTTCCTGTTGGAAGACAATAAATTAAGGCTTTCGGTTTGATGGTTTTACAAAGGATAAAACGAAAAGGCAAAAAAACTACTTTTAAGGTTTTAAATGGTTAAAAAATAATTACAACTCGCCATGTAATTTTACTTCAAAAAAAAAAAATCAACTAAAAAACTTGCATGATTACTGTCTATATAGTAAAACTCAAAGAAAAGCTATCAAGTGGCTCCCCTTCAATTCAACGGCTCAGATTTATCCTCCCAAAACATATTTTTCCTCAAAAAAGTTTCCACCCCCTAAATTTTTAAAAAAAAACTCATTACTTTATTACTCTCTCTCTCTCTCTTCTCTCTTTACTTTTTCATCTCTCTTTCTCTCTCCATCTCTCTCTCTCTCTCTATTTACTTAGAAATTTAGATTTTTAAATTTCAGGTTTGTAAATTTTCACATTTTTTATGTTTTTTTTATTGCTCATGATAGATTGAAAATAACAAATACCTCCTTAATAGTTAAATTTCATTATTTTTCACCCTCAAAGTTCAGCAAAGTTGAACTTTACACTCATTTATAATTATTTTTCAACATATACTAATGGAAATATAAACTTTTATTTACAAGTAATTATTTAAACTTGAGCTATATAATTGTTGTTTTACTGTTTACAAGACTTTTAGTATGTTGTATCGTTCGGCACGTGCCCACGGACAAATCTAGTATAATAACAATTCATACATCTTAGTTTTAGAATAAAGGGCTACATCTTGAACCTTCCTTTAACTCATCCCAACTCTTTACCATCAGAGCTACAGCTCATGCTCATTGATAAGACTCCTAGTTCATCTTAGCAATAAAAATTATGTAACTAGAAGGAGAATCAAATTTTTTTAAAAAGCAAAACAAATAACTCTTGACAAATTTTAGGTCTATGGTCCTACGTAAATCTCCTGCTTGTTTGGGACCAATGGCTTTCAACAAATAACATTTCTCTTCCACCAAGAAAATAATTTCCCTCTTCTCTTCCTTCCTTGCCAATTGGAGAACAGTTCACCAAACCAAAAAGCCCCACTCATCATTTCATTCCATAATAGGGAGATGCCCACCAAAAAGTGTAATAGAAGAGCCCCACCACATTGTATCACTCATCAGTCTCATATCCTTGAAAAGATAGATAATTTTTAAACCAAAAATATTGAAGGACACAATAAGAATAGAGTTTAGCAGAAGCTGGATTTGATTCCAAATTTTTCACACAATCGTGTGAGTAGTAATTAGTAAACTACTGTAGATTTACTGATTTTACTTTACTACTACTACCAAATTGTTTATTGCATGTGGTTGCCTAGAACATATTTTGCTTTTATTATAGGCTAAATTTTAAAAAAATAAACAAAGTTTTGGCCCAGTTTAAAAAAAGTACACAATTTTTTTTTTTTTTTAAAGAACACAATGTTTAAATAAAGTCCACTGGATTAGTTAAGATTAGGATTTGGGTTAGTTCGGGGAGGTTTATTTAAACATCTAATTAGTTAAGTGATGTGATTTTTTTATACAAATGAAAGTTCAATGTGATTTTTTAAAACACAAATGAAAAATAAAAGTGATTTTTTTAAACCCCACCCTAACCCAACCCCAACCCTAACCCTAATCCTAACTAACCCAGTGAACTTTATTTAAACATTGTGTCCTTTTTTTAAAAAAACTTTTGTGTACCTTTTTTAAACTGGCTCAAAACTTTGTGTACTTATTTTATATTTAGCCTTTATTATATCATGTACTTTTTTTGTTGTTTTATTTTACTACCTACCATGGTTCAAGGTAGTCTAATTAGAAAGTTAAAAAGGTGTCTAGGAGATGTGAGAGAGGCGGCCGCCCCAGCCCCTCCTTTTGACCATTTAGGGGCCACAATTTTTTGAGAACTGTAGTAACAATACCCATTTAATATGTCAATATGAGTGTTTATAACTGACATAAAAGGGTAAAAAAAGCCACTACCTATAGTCGTTGGAAGCTCAGAGCACTGTTAAAATAAACACAACTTATATATATATAAAGGGTAAAAGGGATATGAGCAACTTGCTCATTTAGTAAATGAGTAAGTGATTATGTAGCATGCATGTGATACATTGGGCAACTAACCTTTATAAGGATTTTTCAATTACATGCATGCCACATCATCAATTGCTTATTTACTAAATGAACAAGTTGCTCATACCCCTTTTTCCCATATATAAAAACATGTGGGCCCTCTTTCTTTCCCTCACTCACTCACGCTTCGGTGGAGAATTAAGCATATAATTATTTAAATTTTTTCTCACTTTATGTATAGGACCCTATTTTGAGAGTTCTCCTCGGGCCCCTGTGAGTTCAGGGCCGGCCCCCTACTTTTGACCATTTTTGGGGGGCCACAATTTTTTTTTTTAAAACCTATATATTTCAAGTTTTGAGAACTGTAGTAACAATAGTGTTTATAACTGACATAAAAGAGTAAAAAAATGCACTGTTTATAGCCGTGGAAGCTCATAACGCCGTTTAAATAAACACAGATTATATATATAAAAAAACCTGTGGGCCCCTCTTTCTTTCTCTCTCTCGCTCACGCTTCTGTGGAGAATTAAGCATATAACTTTCCAAATTTTTTCTCACATTATGTATAGGAGCCCTATTTCAGGAGTTTGCCTGGACCCTTGTGAGCTCAGGGCCGGCCCTATTGGTAGTTTAGTAATCGAGGGCCTCATGAGCTCAAAAAAAATTGCCAACAACCATGCACAATAAAGTAAGTTCATAGTAAAAAATAAAAAAAAAAATTAAAAAAAATAGTTCAGGATAGTTTACAGTAATTTACCCCAAATTTTCCAGTGTGCTACAATAACAATAACATAAAAATTAAAAATATAAAAAATGAAAGAAAATAAACTATGTTGCTATCATTGTTGCTAGTTTTCATATTGTTAAGAAACAAAATCATGTTTCTATGATACTGATATATCGTGCAAAACAAGTAAAAGGAAGGAAAAAAGAAACATCCTCCTCACCATCATTTACTTAAATGAGTTGCTTGCCTAAACTCATGTTCTCTTTGCAAAATCCTGGTAGTATCCATGTCACCACATACATTCCAAGTTATCTAGAATCTAACAAGAAACACCCCAAATATAGGATTGGATGTGAATGGACTGCATTGGGAAACCACTGTTGTATTAGAAAAAAAGACTCCACATTCTTCCAACTTGCCATCCTTGTTCTTTTCACCCATTGCTATCATCCTCATATGTAATAACTGATTACTTATCCATAGCTTACTTCATTGGCTCTCCAATATCCATTCATGCAAATAAAAAATTAATTATCTTAAAGACATTAAATCATAACACATTTGTTCTGAGATTAGTTAAGGACAATACAGTCAATAGTTGGTAGATATGGAGCCAAACCCATCACCAAACGAATTCTGGCTATTAGTAATGGACTTATTATTATGGTTTCAACAACATTAATTCAACCCGGATCCGAGCTGTTGCCACCCTAACTCGCAAATCTTCAAATTCAGCCCATCCGACATGCATAAGAAGTAGGAATTACCTCAAAATCAGAAGAAGATTTTCATCGTAAGCGGTTCAAAGATGTCTTCAAGGTTGAACCAGACTCCGAGATGTGTGCATCTGACCATCAAGAAGATAAAATTAATGCAGTTATGCCAATCAATTATACACATGAAATGTAACTAGAGCTTAATTAATACCAAAGGTTGAAGATTACGCAGATACGCAGACTAATCCATGCAGGTAATGAAATTCTAAATAAATTGTATTTCTATCCAAGAGAACGGTGTATCATCTTTAAGGATAAGACACGTGACTCATGAACGGCGTATCACCTTTGGATGCTTTGAGGAAGATGGCGGGCTAATTGAGATCAATGAAATAGACTTCATGATGTGACAAACTTTGGCATCAAGGATCTGTCCCTTTCGTCCTCGTAGCCTGAAAACCCTCAGTTTTAGATATATTAAGAGAATTTTCTAGTGAGTCGAATAATATATTCACACTACACATTCTTGCCCTATAATTTTGCAAAATATTTTACCAGAATGTGGTTTTTACAGTGATATCTCCTAAAGAAAGCATAATGAACAGAAAATAGTTGGATACACAAAAAAAGGTCCAAACAGAAAGGAAAAAGAAACAGGCTGCTATTACTCTACAAGTCAATGTCGAGTGTTCTAACCAATCACTCTATCGAAGATATGGATTCTCTAGATTGCAAGCCAACCCAACTTAATTGCTTTAACTACAACAATACTTCCATATTAACAGAACACTAAATATTTCATATATTATATGAGGATGACAAATCAGCCAAGGCAAAATTATGGACCACAACACACTGGCCCTCAAATAGAGCCAGCATTATAACTATGTTTAGTATCTAAGTCTTTCTCCAGAGAAACTGGACCCCAAAGTGAAGAGGGAAAAGGATAACAGAATGAAATTTTATTTTCTTATTATGTCTTTACTAAAGAGAAGATCTGTCAATCAGAAGAAAATAGAGAATCACTCATGTCATACCTGAGTAAGTTCCTTATCCCTTCAATATAAGGTAGAAATGCAGACAATCCATATCCAAACATCAACGAGGATGTTGATGTTATCTATGCCAACAAAAGAAAAAAATGCACTTGGCATTTAGCATTGTGTAGAGCTTCCGGGTCACACTAGAAATCGACTTCCATGAATCATATATTAATAATCTGAAGCATGCAGCAAGATGTCAAAGTTTCTCCATCGATGTGGTCGGTCTCTTCTGTCAAGAATCAAACTCTGTTCAAATTAAGCTCACTAACTTGAGATAGAATACAAATGCTGAGGATCACCATCAAGTATAAACAATTAAGAGATAAGCATGAGTTAGAGTAAAAAACGTATAGATCTACAAAATAAATATGGAAAAAGAAAGGCTAATTGTTCGCATTTTAATGTCGTTCAGAGCACAGAAACGAGAAAGTTTAGAAGATTAGGCAATGAGCCTACAGTATATCAGAAAAAGACACGTCAAGATATCAATGTCGAAGCTATCTTTGAGGATTTTTGTAAACACGTATTAACAACTGAGCAAAACGTTCATCATATTTAGACTAGAAAAAAGGATTCCAAAAGGGAGTCACGACACAATTTCAATGTCCAGAATGTCCACATCGCGACAAAGGAAAGATTCTCAGTTTTAGTATGACCTTATAGAATGTATGACTACGGAAGGCTCATCTTGTATCTGGTTATCCACAACGTTCGGCATTCAGTTAGAATTTAATTTCTTTCACAAAGATCCTTTTCCCCCTTGTGTGATTATTGATAAGATAAGAGTGAATAACTGGGATAATAAATTAGGACAAACAACAATCTGCATCAAGTTTAAAGACATAACAAGCAGGACTACATACAACTTGCACTTTTGCTGAGCAAATACATCATTATCCAACATATAATTTGAAATTCAAATTTTATTTCTACTTTTATTTAAATGTTCCATATCCTTATTACTTAACCTATTGGATTATGTATCATAGTAAATTTTGGAAACTTAACGCCCTCAAATGAATCAAGTGTAAAGAAATAAGGTCCTCTGTGACCCTATGTAATCTGCATAGAGAAATGCTTATTAGGCAAACAAATACCACTTCCCTGATTTATGATATTCTAAAAATCACAAGTCAAAATACCAACTTTAGTTCATTGATTAGCTTAGAAATGCTGAGGATCAACATGAATTGTGAATGATTAAGAGATAGGGATGAGTTAGACTCAATATACAGTTCGAAAAGAAAAATGAGAAAGGAACGAAATTTATAAAATTGAACAGAGATTTCACCGACCAAAGATGTGAAAAAGTTTGGGATGAAAAGGATTAAAATTCGGGGCACGAAAAAGAATCCATGAATAATGTATCATGCCTGCATGTAAAAATATCTAGTACGTTAAACTGTTGAGCAAATATCTACTTGTTTTTTGAAGGAAAAATTGGAACACGGCCATTCCATTTTATTAAGAGTATTAACGAAACAAAAGCCCAGAACCTGGGAAGTGCATCTTGTCAAACAAATTCCTCAGCACGAAGAAGAGAGAAAGCAATATCAACACAACAAAAACCCTCAAAACATGGGATAGCATAAAGCAACATGGCCAAAATAATCACTATTTTGGCCGCAGTCTACAAAAATCCAAGGTAAGTCTACGGTAGCATATCTACTTATTAGCGACTAAGAAGTTTGAATTTTTAGATTTGACCCTTATCAGTTAACCAAAATGACCAGGTCAAACATAGAACAGTCCATGTTTAAATTTAAAATGATTGTGTCACGAGCAAGGTATTAAATGGTAAATCTTGGAGTTCATCGGCTAAAGAACTGATATATACAATAGAAAACATTAGGAAGTCATGGCAGATGAAAACATGTGCTAAATGTGATCAGATGACTGTTGCATGCATCATATGGCTTAATTATTCTATATGTAAGCAAATGAAAAACTGGTATCCAATATGTATAGACACCCGCACTGAACCGCTTGTAATACATAAATAAACGGAGATAAGTAATGTTCACAATTGCTAAACGAAAATGCACAATCATTTCACATTCTCATACTAAAATATAAACAATAAAATTTAAATATAACTTAAAAAGTACTAAATTAACACATAATGTCCCTTGACCAAAATAAAAAATATAATATTTATAAATGTAGAGATGCTTCATATAGCCACTTGCAATACATAAGAAAACATATACAGCTAAAATAACAAAAGTAAAATATATAACCTATCATATCTGAGCTGCCTTTACTGATACACAAGACAAATGTCAATTTATCATATCTTAGCTTTGTTACCGATTTTCCTAACACTCGTAAAATTAGAGGCGGAAATGGGGGGGAAATCATCATAAGTATACCAGGCGAAAAAAGTCTTTTAGGTGGGTCCCTAGAAATTTTCAATCTCCAGAATGTCCACATCACGATGAAAGATTCAGTTTTAGAAGGAAAAAATAGAATGTATGATTATCTAAGGTTCATTTTGCCCGTTCAATCAATAAGGTTCATCCACATGATTAAAATTTATGTTCTCTGAATAATTCCCCCCCCCCCCCCACCCTGCAAAATGCAGATAAGATAATATTAAATGCAAGAACAATAAATCAGGACACCAGCTATCAAGCTCAAAAGATGATTCTTTCAGGTACTGTATGCCCGCATGCTCACAATATGAAGGACTAAATCAAGAGACAATATGACAGCTTGTACTGGTGCTAACAAAATAAAATACTCCATATCTCCCCACGAGATCTAGTTTATATTACCATCTTCCATACATAACTTGAACCTAATAGCGCGGACATATTCCAGAAACTAAATACAGAAAACTAATTATATGAAAATTTAAATAGCTAAAATTTTCTTCTGGAAAATGAATTGTCAAGAATCTCTACTATCTATGCTCTTGCTATATTATCATCATTTTGTTTTCAAATATTGATTCAAGTATCTTATAGCTTCCAATTTGAAGTGCTAATTGGATTAGATTTTCATTATCAAAAGTAAATTATAAATTCAAGGCCCTTCATAGCAAGAGGTTAAGCAAATCAAAAGAGTCAAGTGCAAGGTTTAAAAGCTGGTAAGCCTTAGCTAAAGAAGGCTTATGCAAAAAAGTTGGTTTCCTTTTCCTGATATATGGCTATTTATAATCAGAATCTCCACTTTAGTTCATGGATTAGGGCAAAATTGCAGAGGATGTGGATGAACTATGAACGATTAAGAGATGAAGAGAGTAGGACACAATAAAGTAGAAAATATATAATGGGAACTGCAAAAAAAAATATTATAAAATAAAAAAATCTAAAATTTAACAGATAAGGCACTTACTAAAACGATCAGAAATATTACGAAAGAAAAGGACCCAGATCTCAAAAATTTTAAATAATAATAATAATAAATTATAACTGAGTAGGAACAAAAATCAGTGAACAGACCATCATACATATATACTGATATTTATGTGATACCTAGTGTATTAGACTGTTCAGTGCATATGTACTAGTTGACCATTAAGAAATTTCAAACAAACATTTGACCCTGATGACCATGTGAAAGACAGATTAACCCTTGTACAAATTTAATACGAAATTGATGGGTCACAAGCACGCTACTAAATGGCAAGCGTTGGAGTATGTCAGCAAAATGTCGATTGGCAAATGTCAGGGTGTCATTTTGGATGAAATGTGTGTGGATTAACACTTGCAAGCATAACGTATCTAATAAAAATTAAATATTTATAACCAAAATGTATCAATGCCTCCATAAACCACTTATAATCCATAAAGGAACATAGATAACTGAAATAACAAAACTAACGCATATAATCAACTCAGCTTCACAAACTACAATATAACATATTTTTAGTATAACTAAACATCAAGTTAATCAAAACATAAAGATAACTCCTAAAAGACTCAAAACGTTTTCTCTTTCTTTTAGACTCTCTTTGACTTCTAGCCTTTCTAAGATTTAAAGATAATGAGAGATCCTCTCTCAATCTCTCAACTTGTCCTTCTCTGTTTCACGTACATAGAAAGAGATGGGAAAGAATAAGAACGAGAGTGACAATGACATAGAGGAAGAGAAAATGGTCTACAAGAGCTTTAAGTTGCACGAGCACGGACACAACACCGACAAGTTTCGCTTTCTTTTAGACTGGTCGAGTTCTATGTCCCTTTCGATGACTAAAAGAGAATGAGAGATTCTCTCTCAATCTCTCTACTCGTCCTTTTCTCTATCACGTACATAGAAAGATATGGGAAACAATAACGAGAGTGACAGTGACAAAGGAAGAGAAAAGGGTCTATGAGAGAATTAAGTAGCACGGATACGGACACAGACACGCGTACAGACACAACACTAAAAGGATGCAAACATGGGACATAACAATTCCCAAAAGGACACGAGAGAGAGAGAGAGAGAGAGAGAGAGAGAGAGAGAGAGAGAGAGGGAGAGAGAGAGAGAGAGAGAGAGAGAGAGAGTTTTCTTGACCCAATTGATTTAAGGTTTGACCACATATACAACTATGGGCTAACATTTACAATAGTTTGTATGTATGATAATTATAGGTAGTATGTCTAAAAGAATGCCGGATGGACCATGCATTAAAGATAGATCAAGAGGAGGATGGAAAGAATGCAACATGCTTCACATAGCTAACGTTTTAACAACTATATGTGAAGTCATCAGAATGGAAGCTTGAAGACTACAAAATTCGTAAGGGAAATTTGATGCATATTACAGTAGGGGTGATTTTAATTTATTGAGTCATTGACCAAAGTGTAATTATGGGCTTAGGAATGTTTGCACAATTTTTAGCATTAAAACATTTCAAACTTCATGTATATGCAGCATATCATTTACGAATATAGTTTTCCACATATTATAAACTTTTGCATCTTTTGGAATTATTTTGGATTTACCGTGGATTTCCAAAAATATTCAAATTTGGTTTTTGCTCAAATACGGAGATAAATTGAGACATATTTTTCTCCTATATTACCTCTAATATTGTTTCCTTATTTATGACGGCCTTTCTTCTGAATTTATTAAGGTCAAATTAGTCCAAAGATTTTTTAACAACTAACTTTTGATTTATTTTAAAGAAGTAGCTTTCGGTTTTATTAGTAAGCTCTTTTGTAGGACTCCTATCTCTCTCATTTCTTTATTATATTAGTTATGTAATATATTGATTTGTAAGAGCTTGAAAATTTCTATATAATAAAACAAAAGACAATTTGGAAAAAAAAAAGCTATCAAGTGGTTCCCCTTCAATTGAAACAAAATCAAAGGTTCAAATTCACCCTCCCAAAATATGTTTTTCCCCCAAAAAGTCCCCCCCCCCCCCAAACCAAAATTTTCCCCCCAAAACTAAAAAAAACTCATTACTTTATTATTATCTCTCTCTTCTCTCTTCACTTTTTCATATTTCTCTCTTTCTCTCTCTCCCTCTCTCTTTCATTCTCTCTCTATTACTCAGAAATTTAGATTTTCATATTTCAGATTTGTAAATGTTCAGATTTTTTATGTTTTTATTGCTCATGTTACATTGAAAATAGCAAATATCTAATCAACAGTTAAATTTCATCATATTCCACCCTCAAAGTTCTAAGAAGTTGGATTTTATACCCCCAATTATAATTATTTTTCAACATATACTTATGGAAACATGAACTTTTATTTACAACTAATTATTGTCATACTATTCAAACTTGAGCTACATAATTGTTGTTTTACTGTTTACAAGGCTTTTCATATGCTGTATCGTTCCGAAGACGTACCGTAGGCACGTGCCCACAAGCATATCTAGTCTTTCAATAAAATTGGTTTCAGTTAAATTTGAGCTTAGTACATATAGAATGACCATTTTATTATGGACTAAGCAAAAGGATTTTTCCAATTTACTGACCCTATAAACTAGTCATTATGTTTCTGTTGCAAGGGAAGTTTGAATTTCAACAGCCAAATTATTCTGTTAGTGAAAATCTATAAATTGTCTTGTAATTCTAGTATTTTCTCATGAAAAGTAGTTCTCTTTTCTCAAACTCTCTAAACGCATGTCTTCATCATTTGTTTGCGAGTATTTCATTCATCCCATACACTGTGCTAAATATCTTTGAACCATAAATCTCATTGTAATTGAGCGAAATTGCATAATCTTGTGATATTGAGTGAGCAACATCGGTTTTTTTCCCTTTTCCCTAGGTTCGGAATTGTAAGGCGTAGTAGTCACTTGGTGGTAAATTCCTTAAGTGGAGAAGGTGGAAAGTCCTCTCTATGGGAACAGAGTTAAAATCCTTCTTGGGGGATGCAAAATCTAAGTGAGAAACGTCATCTTGTAACCGAGGTCCTTGGTTAATTTGAGCAAGATCAGTTTTTCGGTGGAAAGCCTTAGGCAAAGAGGTCCTTATAGGTGGAGTAGGCAAGGGGTGCCAAACAACCTAGAAAATGTTGTATTCTTTATGTGGTAAAATTGTCAACTCCTGCTCTTACATTTTAATTCTATAATTACTATTTATTTCAAATAATTTTTTTTTACACTCTACTTGACAAATCGAAAGCTCATAATAGTGCACCATAAGAAGGTGAGAGAGAGAAAGAGAGAGAAAGAGAGTAGAGTCTAATGTTCCTTAACTCCAACTTTAGTTTGTCATACAGTTTCGAAAAAGGTGAATATGGAAGAGAAAAGAAAAGATATGATGATTAATAGTGTTAACTGTGATTGTTTGCACAATGGTAATTACTGATTAGCATAGAAGACTAAAAGACCTAGGTTGAAACAATTGGGGAATTTATGGTATGATGTGCCTAATTCTTACCATTTCGTTTGGTTATTAGGTTGGCACCACTAGCATTTTTGGGAATACATTATAAATAAGAAAATGCCAGAGAAAATAATTGCCAACAAGGAACAAATACTCAAAACATTGATACGTGAAGATCTATAGGACGAACCAATAAGAGAGGCTAGATAAGTTAAAGAGGAACTTATGCGATAAAAATACCCTGATATTTTTTATCAAGGTGATTTCCGAGGATGAGACATACATTTAGAGGAATAAAATGTAAATAATTGAATACATTCAAATGTTTCAATAGTTATGGTAATAGTTGACAATATCTTGCATATCGTACAATATGTATTCTGATATGATACGATATTTAATGAATTCCATACGTATCTCAAGCAACTTATCTATAGCTTAAAATATCTCACTTTTATCGTATTGTATCTAGTTATATGAGACATTTCGTACTGATATACAATATGACTCGATATGAAAAACAAATAGCTCACATGTGTTTGTAGGTTCGGGTTTGTTCCATAATTCACCCAAAAGTTCATTTTAAAGTCTAAAACCTAGATCTTTAGGGTTTTCTGCCAACGCAATAAGGTTTCTTCATTGTTTATTCTGTTTTATAGCTTTCTACTTTGTTTCTTCCTCGCCGTTTATCTTGTTCTCTAGGTTCATGGCAAATCGCACGTTGGTTGCTCCTCGGGATTCCTTCTCTCCTATGATGTAACTCTCTTTTTCTCCCTTCCTTCTCTCTTCCTTTCTTTTTCGTTAATTATATGTTTTTCTCAAACTATTTTCTCATACTATTTTGAGTCATTTTTTGTGTATATCTATATTTTCTCTTAAAAAATTAAGCTTTGACAATAGATTTACGTTGTTGGTCGAATTCATATAGTTTTTGATAAATTAATTGTATTATTTTAATAAATGATACATTATTAATAATTTTAGTTCAGTTCATAAAACATCATATTCTCATATTTTGTGTTAGTTTTTCTTCACCTACAATTGTAAGGTCTTTAGATATATGATAGATGACTACACGTAATATGTCCACATCAGTAATAGTGTTGTACAAATATATGCAACTCCTATATAATATAAAGTACCAGTGCACGGTTAATAATACATTAGTGAGGTCGTTTAATCTAGTTTATTTTGTCAGAAATTAAAGATCATGACTAATTTAATATAAAGAACATAGATGTATGCTCTGTTTTCTTTATTTAATGTTTTAAGAATTTTTTGTGACTTGATAATCAACATGCAAATCCTTTCTCACTTACAAGTCATAAATTTAACTATATTTGGTGAATTATGATCATATAAATTGATGCATCATTGATTGCTTCACTTTTGGGCATTCGTTAATTTATCTTACGATACGATACGAAATACCATATAAAATACGATATTCTAGAAAAACGATATACAATATGTTTCACGAGTTGACAACTACGGTTATGGTAAGTCTTGATTAGCATGCCCCAACCTACGTCTTAATTGTTTAGTTGCAATCATTCAGGAGTTAAATCTGAAATCCTAATGAAGCTATGAAAGTCATCATTTGTAACCCCTAATTATTTGTCTCATACATAAAACATTAAATCCTCGACCCTGAAGCACCTAATTCTAAAGACCACCAAGTTAGAAAGAAATTTAAGAATAGGATACTGAAGAGCAAAAGAAAAAATAATCGTCAACTAAGGTAAGCTTAGAACCCATCTCCTTCTACTTCAATTTTGAGGATATTAATTGTCAGGTAATGAGAATGGAAATAAATGATTACTTGGACTTATTGGTTATCCCTCACCGGTGTTGGCCTTTCAACAAAGCCCCTCTAGCAGTTGTGGATGTCATTGTTGATAGGCCGTTAGGTGCCGAGCCAAAACCCACTAAGGGTTGGGTTTCTTTTAGCAATAACAAGGCTAAATAAAGTAAAATTGTACCAAGCCATTAAGTAATTAGGGATTTTCTTTTAAATTCTTATAGTTCTATATATAATAATAATTATAACAACAGTAATGTTGCTACTATTTTTGGTGTGGGAGCAATAAGATGTAAATTCTTTATTTGAGAAGAAAGCAAGGATCGGAACAATTAATTTGGATTAGGACATGGGGAATCTGGATTGTTGAAAGCACCGAAAAACCTGCAAAAAGTCTCCCACTAGAGTTATTTCCGGTGGGACACTCCGATGCCCAAGTTAGTCACCAGAAAAGTATTTAGGTTTTTTGAGGAAAATTTTATGCACCAACTCTTCAACACCTATTGTAGAAAAATCCTGGGCATCTTCTCCGACTTTGCACGTGATTCATGAAGAAGCATCCCATACTATTTCATTTAATTAAAAAAGGGAGTATAGGATTTCTTCATTTTTTTTATTTTTTAAATTTATTTTTATTTTTAGTTAAGAATAGGATTTCTTCAATTCATGCAGTGACTGATCCAACAGAAAAGGGATAGTAAGGATAAAATCTCATTTAATTTATTGAATATATTGATTACCTTTGACAGATGGAGATCGAGGGATATTTATAGGCTAGAAATTAGTTAAAGTAGATAAACCAAAAAGGTAACTTCTTTTGGGTTTGTTGGAGATAACTATAGTAAAGGGATAGAGATAGTAACTAATCCCTGATTTAGGGGGATTTGACTAACATATGTAATGAGCTAGAATTCTCCCTCTCCTTAAGCTGCAAAGCAAGCTTTGATAGCAAATCTTGTTGGATTAATGGGCGTAGAGACGACCATATTTTCTCAGTTGGCCTGTCTGGTTGCAAAATTACTATCCTACCAGTGGAAGCTTTAAGATGCATGATGGGCATCATCTGGCTTTCAATTTTTACCCGTATCAAGTAAGAGATTGGTTCAGGTTTTGGATCAATCATCACTCACACGAACATGATCCTCTCAAAAGTCAAAAGTTCTAAAGATTTATGTAACCCCCATTTTCGCCTATACATATTTTTCGTATATTTTCTGTATTTTGATTCTTTATAAATTCTTTTCCGGTTTTAAATTAATTTTTGTTTAAATTCATTTTGGATCTCTTATTAAAGGTCTCTTCTAATTATCAACTATGTTCGTAACTATTGTCAAATGACTATATATGTTAACATGAATCTTATTGCATTCTATAAGTTTAATTCTTTTTTATTTGATTAATTATGTATTTTAATCTAAATCCTATTTATATTATTCTTGATTATTTATTATTAAGCTCAATTCTTTAGCCCAGTTCAACCCAAACCCACTAATCAATTCCTATATATAATTCTGAATCCCTACTATAATTATTTCATTATTTATTATTGAATACTTGAATGTTCTGCTCTATCGTCTGCCCAAACTTGTACTGAAGTTTTAACCTAGTTCCCGACACTGAAATTTAAAACTTTGTACGTAAAAATTGTAGCACACTGAGTCTTGAATCTAGAATATCTTACGAATTATCAATCCGATTTATAGAATGTAAGTTATTGACATTTTAGTACTGTAATGTTGTAATTTTCAGAACAGAAATTGTACACCAAACTAGTTAAGAATGAATTTATATGCATAGTTGCTGTAACTATAATGTATCGTGTGAATATACGTTGAAACCGGCAGGGAGTTTAGTTTTTGGAACCCCTGACGAAATCGGGATTGCATTCCCGTAGCAACGGAAAAGTGAATTTGAGTACCAATAGGTGCTGTTGTCCAGAACTTGTATTCTTACGTTTTGCATATAAACCTGTTATTTTTCATATTTTATGAATTGAACTATATATACCATGCATTGCATAGTCCTTGATATCCTCTTGATATCATCTTGACAATACGGTTCTCATCGATTGTACCCATTGCATGATTCATGATACCACTGTTCTCATTGATCGTATTGATTGCATGTTCATAATTGATTGTAATAAAATGATAACAAGTCGGGGTAATAAGGGCAAGACTTAGTAGTGGACTGTACTCGGAAGAGGAACCCATGTTTTTCTATATTGATTATTGTTATCGATTATTGCTTTATCGATTGATTGCGGACTACTGCTACAGTATCCCGATTGTATCGTGTATTGTATCGTGGACCGATTATTGTTATTGATTATTGATTATGGATTATGGATTATGGATTATGGATTATGGATTATGGATTATGGATTGTGGATTAGGCATTATGGATTATGGATTATTGATTATTGATTATTGAAAACTGATTATGGATTATTGTTGCCGAGTACATGACCTGTAGAATCCACCACTATAGTCTAAACGTTCACTTGATTTTACGCATCCGAACCTGTGGTATGGGACGCAGGTTGCGTGCATTAGATAGGTTAATAAAAGATTGATAGACCTCAAGGTTGACATTATTGATTTATTGATTATTGATTATTGTTCATGTTAGAAAATGAGTGTTTTAGACACCATTTTTGAACCGATTTTTGAGCAATTTTTTTGAGTAAGATCCTCAATGAATTATTGAGAGATCTTGATTGATTTGTGTTCTCCTTCGTGAGTAGATCAAAATCATATATTGGTTTGCTAAAATCGGTTAAGGGGTGAATGAGAAATTGTCTCTCAAAGTGAGACGTTTTCATTCTTGAAAATGGGTTAAGGGAACATAGTCCCACATCGGAAATAACAAAGGAAATAGAAGAGGATATATAGTAATCTCCTTCTAAGCATTGTAAGATGGCTAGAAGAGAGGCTCTCTCTCGAGCGCGCAGGGGGGGTGCAAATCAGGGACCGGATTACATGCGACTTGTGTGCGCCCGCACGACCTGCGGACACGAATGCCGGACCGATTTGATCCCACCCCGTGCAGAGCCACTTTTTGCTACAGTTTTCCTTTTGTAACGGCTGAAATGAATGCAGAAACGGTTCTGTCTGCCGTTTCAGTACTGTATTTAATATTTTGTCTGCCGTTACACTGAAGGCATTCAATTCACTGTCTGCCGTTACACTGGAGGCAGTAAATGATGTCTGCCGTTACAGTGTCGGCATTCAATTCGCTGTCTGCCGTTACAGTAAAGGCATTAACAGCCTTGTCTGCCGTTACTGATTTAACCCAGGCTCTATAAATAGAGGCCTCCCCTTTACTTTCTTCCCTGCACAAACCATATCTTCTTCTCTTCTTCTGTACTGTTCGTCGGTTCTACTTTTGTTGGTAAGTCGGTGATAGGTTCAAGCGCTTATACTCAGTTCGGGAGTGGTACGTGGTGCCTACAGGATCGCTCCAAGTCGTTGCATCCTGGGAGACAGACGCCTCCGTTCATTCCAGCAACCGAAAAGAGGCGAAATCTGTTTTAAGGACACTGTGTGATACACAAGCCTCGGCTTCTCAAGTTGTATTTTCATTCGTTCTTGTAAGTTGTTCTATTAATTTTTTCCTTTTCTTTCGGTTTTCCTCTCTCCTGTTCTCTTCTATGTTTTCTGTGCCTCTCTATCTTTCGATTGTAAAACAAATTTTGTAAACATTATTTGTAACAAACTTAAAACAGATTTGAGATTTCTTTGATTTCCGATTTTGAGGCACGGTTTTTCTTTTTATTTCTTTTATCTGGAAAACGTACACTCGTGTTGTGTAAATTTCAGAATCACAATGACTACTGCATTGGACAATGTTGTTGTGTCTGAAACGGTCTATGTGCCGGTTGTTGATACAACGCAAGAACCGAATGCTGCTGCGGCACGAGTGCCAATACCCACCGTTGTACCTGTCTCAGTCTTCCATGGGGAGAAACCTGAGAAGTTCAACCGGCAGAACTTTAAGAGGTGGCAACAGAAGATGATGTTCTATCTGACCACACTGAATCTTGCAAGGTTCTTGAACGAAGATGCTCCAGATCTTAAGAAAGATGAGCAAGATAACCAAGTCATTGCCGCTGTGGATGCTTGGAAAAATGCTGATTACTTGTGTAGAAATTACATAATGAACGGATTAGCTGACTCTTTGTATAATGTATACATTGACAAAAGAACAACTAAAGAACTTTAGGAATCACTAGAACATAAATATAAAACTGAGGATGCCGGCGCCAAGAAATTCATTGTGGGCCGCTTCCTAGACTATAAAATGGTAGATTCTAAAACAGTAATCAGTCAAGTTCAAGAACTACAACTAATCTTGCATGAGATTCATGCTGAAGGTATGAACTTAAGTGAAAGTTTCCAAGTGGCTTGTATAATTGAAAAATTACCACAAGGTTGGAAAGACTTCAAGAATTACCTAAAGCATAAGCGAAAAGAAATGGGCATTGAAGATCTCATTGTCAGGCTTCGTATTGAAGAAGACAATAGGGGATCTGAAAAAGTTGGACTCATTAGTCATGCAGCTAAAGCAAATGTAATGGAACATAAACAACGTTCCAACAAGCACAACAACAAGGGTCCGAAGTTGGGGCCTAAGGAAGGAATCTCCAAGAAGCCGAAGTTTCAAGGCAAGTGCTTCAATTGTGACAAAATGGGTCACAAGTCCACTGAATGCAGACTTCCCAAGAGGAACAGGAACAGAGAAGCAAACTTGGTTCAAGAAATTGTTCAAGATGTTTCCGATATCAACCTCTCAGCTGTGATATCAGAGGTGAATATGTTAGGTTCAAACCCGAAGGAATGGTGGATTGACACTGGAGCTACTCGACATGTGTGCTCCAATAGAAGTATGTTCTCCACTTTCGAACCATTAGAGAATGGGGAGAAAATGTTTATGGGGAACTCGGCTACTTCAGAAATAAAGGGCCAAGGCAAGGTGATCTTGAAGATGACTTCTGGAAAGGAACTGACTCTGAACAATGTTGCATATGTTCCTGAAATCCGTAAGAACCTGGTATCTGGTTCGTTGCTTAATAACCACGGTTTTCGTTTAGTGTTCGAGTCGAACAAATTTGTTTTGTCAAAAAGTGGAATATATGTTGGTAGAGGATATATGAGTGGTGGAATGTTCAAACTCAATGTAATGACCATGGTCAAGAATATGAATAAAGCTAGCTCTTCTACTTATTTGCTTGAGTCTTCCAATTTATGACATGGTAGACTAGGACATGTTAATTATGATACTTTGCGAAGACTAATTAACTTGAATCACATACCAACGTTCCAAATTGATTCCAAACACAAATGTGAAACTTGTGTTGAGGCAAAACTAACAAGATCATCATTTAAAAGTGTTGAAAGAAACACCGAACCACTTGATCTAATTCACACTGATATTTGTAATTTGAAAATGATACAAACAAGAGGAGGTAATAAATATTTTATTACCTTCATAGATGATAGCACAAAATATTGCTATGTATACTTGCTTAAAAGCAAAGATGAAGCTATAGAGAAATTTGTTCTCTATAAAAATGAGGTTGAAAATCAACTCAATAAGAAAATTAAGGCGCTAAGAAGCGACCGAGGTGGAGAGTATGAATCGCCATTTGCTGACACTGTGCTAAGCATGGGATTATACATGAAACCACAGCGCCTTATTCTCCTCAGTCCAACGGTGTTGCTGAGAAAAAGAATCGTACATTGAAAGAAATGATGAATGCGATGTTAATAAGTTCTGGTTTACCACCAAACTTGTGGGGAAAAGCTATTCTTTCAGCTAACTACCTTTTGAATAAGGTGCCCAAAAGGAAAGAAGAAAAAACTCCATATGAATTATGGAAAGGAAGAAAGTCATCCTACAATTACTTGCGAATGTGGGGATGTCTTGCCAAGGTGCTAGTACCTCCACCTAAGAAAATGAAAATAGGACCAAAAACAGTTGATTGTATTTTCATTGGTTATGCACTTAACAGTAGTGCCTATCGGTTCTTGGTGTACAAATCCGATATCACTGAGATATCAAAGAACACGATAATGGAATCTAGAAATGCATCGTTCTTTGAAGATGTATTTCCATGTAAGTCAAAGGAGGAACCAAGTTCCTCCAAACGAACACATGAGACTATCAGTGAAGATAGTGAAGACCAAAATGAAGAAGTTGAGGAGGAACCTCGACGCAGTAAAAGAACAAGAACGGAAAAATCTTTTGGTCCGGATTTCTTGACTTTTATGCTTGAAGGAGAACCCCAAACCTTCAAGGAAGCGGTGAACTCTAGTGATGGTCCTCAATGGAAAGAAGCCATCAAGAGTGAAATTGATTCTATCTTGCAAAACCATACTTGGGAACTAGTGGATCTTCCACCGGATAGTAAACCTTTAGGTTCCAAGTGGATCTTCAAGAGAAAAATAAAACCTGATGGATCAATTGATAAATACAAGGCAAGACTTGTAATTAAAGGTTATAAACAAAAGGAAGGTCTTGATTACTTTGATACATATTCTCCTGTGACGAGAATAAATTCCATTAGGATGGTACTTGCCGTAGCAGCTCTACGCAATTTTGAAGTACATCAAATGGATGTAAAAACAGCTTTTCTTAATGGAGATTTAGATGAAGAAATCTACATGGAACAACCTGAGGGTTTTTCAGCTCCAGGACATGAAAAGAAAGTGTGTAAACTGGTGAAGTCATTATATGGCTTGAAACAAGCTCCAAAACAGTGGCATGAAAAATTTGACAATGTCATGATGACAAATGGTTTCAAGATCAATGAATGTGATAAATGTGTATATGTTAAAGACACAGAAGATGGATATGTCATTATATGTTTGTATGTAGATGACATGCTTATTATTGGAAGTAATGATCAGATAATTAAATCTGTTAAAAACATGTTAAACTCGAGGTTTGACATGAAAGACATGGGACTAGCTGATGTTATATTGGGAATTAAAATCACAAGAACATCAGACGAGCTTATTTTAAGCCAGTCACATTATGTTGACAATATTCTTGGAAAATTTGATAAAGATAATTCTGGAATTGCTAGAACTCCAATAGATCTAACTTTACATTTATCCAAGAATAAAGGGGAGAGTATTTCTCAAGTAGAATACTCTAGAATCATAGGCAGTCTAATGTACTTAATGAGTTGTACAAGACCAGACATAGCCTATGCAGTAAGTAAACTAAGTAGATACACGAGTAATCCTGGAAGCGAGCATTGGCAAGCAATTATAAGAGTACTGAAGTACTTGCGTTTTACTCGTAACTACGGGCTGCACTATACGAGATACCCGGCTGTACTTGAAGGATACAGTGATGCGAACTGGATATCGAGTGATAATTCAAAATCCACTAGTGGCTATGTGTTTACACTAGGTGGTGCAGCAGTTTCTTGAAAATCCTCGAAACAAACAGTGATCGCTAAATCCACGATGGAATCAGAATTTATCGCATTAGACAAATGTGGGGAAGAGGCTGAATGGTTACGCCACTTTCTTGAGGATATTCCAAGGTGGACGAAGCCTGTGCCTCCAATCTGCATACATTCAGATAGTCAATCTGCAATTTGTAGAGCACAGAGCAATATGTATAATGGTAAATCTAGACATATTCGTCGAAGATATAATACCATTAGACAACTACTCTCTACTGGGGTTATCTCTGTGGACTATGTAAAGTCAAAAGATAACATTGCGGATCCACTAACCAAAGGGTTAAACAGAGAGTTAGTTGATAAATCATCGAGGGGAATGGGACTAAAGCCCATGAAAGAATAAGTCGATACAATGGAAACCCAACCTAGCTGACTGGAGATCCCAAGATCGAGGTTCAAAGGGACAACTAAATTGTAAAGACCAAGTTAGATCACCGTGGGGATTTTTCCATGTCCATTCCCATGATGAAACAGTGATGCCCGTAAGGTAACAGGTTAAGCTAGGCTTTTAATGATTCTTATGCGTCGGATATCCGAGCAGAGTAATGCGAGTTACTCTTAAGTAAGAAATCACCTATGTAAGATGGAAGAAGGGCCGCTTCCAAGGGAATAATATAGGGCAATATTCCTGTTAAAATCTTGCAGAACCAGGCGTATGTTCATGGCCAAAACGAACATAACAGTGAGAACTGAAAAAGCGTTAGAAAGATTTCTATGTGAGATATGTCATCGTTTACATAAATGGCAGAACAGTTCAAAGACATCGCGTCTACTGTTTAGTTAGTAAACATATTTTCATAAGGGAAGGTTCAAAGGGTAACACCTACCTATCCTATGCAGAAATCAATCGTTGAATTCTATTACCAAGTTTGTCGGGTCAGTCTGTCGTGTCAGTCTGTCCTGTCTGTGATCGTCAATTTTCATTCATGTGGGGATTGTTAGAAAATGAGTGTTTTAGACACCATTTTTGAACCGATTTTTGAGCAATTTTTTTGAGTAAGATCCTCAATGAATTATTGAGAGATCTTGATTGATTTGTGTTCTCCTTCGTGAGTAGATCAAAATCATATATTGGTTTGCTAAAATCGGTTAAGGGGTGAATGAGAAATTGTCTCTCAAAGTGAGACGTTTTCATTCTTGAAAATGGGTTAAGGGAACATAGTCCCACATCGGAAATAACAAAGGAAATAGAAGAGGATATATAGTAATCTCCTTCTAAGCATTGTAGGATGGCTAGAAGAGAGGCTCTCTCTCGCGCGCGCAGGGGGGGTGCAAATCACGGACCGGATTACATGCGACTTGTGTGCGCCCGCACGACCTGCGGACACGAATGCCGGACCGATTTGATCCCACCCCGTGCAGAGCCACTTTTTGCTACAGTTTTCCTTTTGTAACGGCTGAAATGAATGCAGAAACGGTTCTGTCTGCCGTTTCAGTGCTGTATTTAATATTTTGTCTGCCGTTACACTGAAGGCATTCAATTCACTGTCTGCCGTTACACTGGAGGCAGTAAATGATGTCTGCCGTTATAGTGTCGGCATTCAATTCGCTGTCTACCGTTACAGTGAAGGCATTAACAGTCTTGTCTGTCGTTACTGATTTAACCCAGGCTTTATAAATAGAGGCCTCCCCTTTACTTTCTTCCCTGCACAAACCATATCTTCTTCTCTTCTTCTGTACTGTTCGTCGGTTCTACTTTTGTTGGTAAGTCGGTGATAGGTTCAAGCGCTTATACTCAGTTCGGGAGTGGTACGTGGTGCCTACGGGATCGCTCCAAGTCGTTGCATCCTGGGAGACAGACGCCTCCGTTCATTCCAGCAACCGGAAAGAGGCGAAATCTGTTTTAAGGACACTGTGTGATACACAGGCCTCGGCTTCTCAAGTTGTATTTTCATTCGTTCTTGTAAGTTGTTCTATTAATTTTTTCCTTTTCTTTCGGTTTTCCTCTCTCCTGTTCTCTTCTATGTTTTCTGTGCCTCTCTATCTTTCGATTGTAAAACAAATTTTGTAAACATTATTTGTAACAGTTCATCGACTATTGACTTATTGATTATTGACTATTGTTTATCGACCATTATTTATCGATCATTGATTACAAACCAATGCATCATTGACTATCGAATATTGATCCTATTATTAACTATTGTTTATCGATTATTATTTTACTAATTATTGACTATTATTTATCGACCATTGCGACTTTTGATCTTGTTATCATTTATCATTTAATGACCTCTAAAATCGTCTCAGTTTCTTGTTTATTGTTATATTGTACCGTATTGTTTCATTGCTTGCTACTACCAGTTGTCCGAAACTTGCTCTAACGGGTAGTCTCCATCTTTCTTTGAGATATTGTTTATACAGGTAACTGATGATGGGTTATTTACAAAACTTAATGTACTGTTATTGCATTGTGTATTCCCGGCATTTTGTAAGTTCTTGTATCTCAGATTTTGGTTATTGCATTATATTTTTATTCATGTGATTATTATTGTATTGTTGAGCTGAATGATATTGTACAGTTTATGGATAATATGATTTGTTATAATTATATCATTCGCTGGACCTCGGTTATGTGCCTATGTTTCTGTATAATGGAAAGTGGGGCGTGACAATTTATACCGTAGAAATTGTAAAAACTTGTCATACAGACAGCATATGCATATCGGTTCACATGATTGCCAAAAATTGCATATAAACCTTTTTCCTGATTTTAAAAAAGGCTAATAAAATTAAAATATATTTACATTAGTTCGTGAAATTACTATGGGCTTGCCAAGAGGTTTCATAACTCAATGAGGCTTTTAATTTGGAGTTATTGGGCTATTGATTATGTATGTAATCTTGTATGCGTATTTTTATGTGATTTATTCTTACAGAAGTGTTTTCGCTTGATTAAATTGAGTGGTGACTTTGGGAAATCATGTTGGTTGAATTGTACCCTCTCATTAGAGAGTTTGAAATTTTATTTTAAAATGTGAGTTCTAATTCCTCCAACTTAGTGTTTGTACCTATTTTTTGTATATGGTTGTTTACTCTTTAAGAACATGAAATGTGGTATTTGCATCATAATGGTATAGCTAAAGTGGTAGAAAAGAAATATATCAATAGATGCAAATACTACATTTCACTTGTTAAGAAAATTGACATCATAAAATATATAAATATAAGGTATGCACTAGTAAGGAAAAGTGCTACAACTCACAGTTACAACAACAACAACAACAATGCCATTTTCCCAACTAGTTGGGGTCGACTACATGAATCCTGGTTTTCCATTCTGCTCGGTTTAGCGCAATATCTTCTGTAAGGCCACAAGCTATCATATCTTTTTTCACTGTTTCCACCCAAGTTAGTTTAGGTTTTCCTCTAACCCTAACTCTACTCTCAATACTTATCAAATCACTCTTTCTAACGGGGCACTACTAGGTCTACGTGTGACATGTCCAAACCACCTGAGGCGATTCTCTCTTAACTTTTCTTGGATTAGAGCTACCTTTAGCATGTCTCATATATGCTCATTTCTAATTCTATCCTTCCTAGTTTGACCACACATCCATCTTAGCATCCTCATCTCTGTTACGCTCATTTTTTGGACATGTTGTTTCTTTGTTGTCCAACACTCTGCTCCATACATCATTACTAGTCTAACAGCCATCCTATAAAATTTTTCCTTTAACTTCAAAGGTACACGTTTGTCACACAAAATACCAATGGTACTTCTCCACTTAAGCCACCTTGCTTGGATCCTATGTATAACATTTTCACAAATCTTCCCATCTCTTTGTATAATCGAGCCTAAATATCGGAAACGGTCTCTCTTAGGTATCTCTCGGTCATCAAGCTTCACTACTTCCTCAGTTGTGTTCCGAATATCACTAAAATTACACTCCATATACTCTGTTTTAGTTCTGCATATCCTAAAGCCTCTAGTTTCCAAAGCTTCTCTCTCCAATTCTAATTTAGCATTATGAAATGTCAAAGACCCTAGTAAGAGAGGTTACAAGTCAGCTGGAATCCTTTTCAAAAATTACAAGTTAGTTTGGAACTAGTTATGTGAAAATACCCATATACAAATAAAACATGTATTAAGTAATACATAATTGTATGCAATCAATAGCCCAACACTCCAAATTATAAGCCTAACTGAGTTACCATTTACAACTTCACTTGGCAATTCACGAACATCCGAAGAATGATGTGCTTCAGATTGCACAACCTATTCTTGGAAAGTGTCAAGCATGTTAAAGTATCCATTATGGGTGGCAATTTTTAACTGAAAACCTGATAGCCTAATCCAAATCCGACCGGAATTTGCAGGTATGGGTCCTCTAAGTGGTCGTTAGCTTATTGGATCAAGTAATCCTCCTATAATGGATCCACTAGATCCTCAATATCCCAAATATTAAACTTATATACGTTAGCCTACTTATATATTAACTAAGTCAGATAGTATCTGATTCTCTATAAGGCAGAATTTGAGAGACGAAAGTAGTTCCAATTAAATGAAACATAAATGGATTGATATTTCCTAGCCTGTCTCTCCCTCTTATCCATTTCCGCTCTTTCTTTCTACATCAGTGGTTAGTGATGGAGACAAAATTTTATGAGCTTTTTATGATTTTAACAAAAGGTTGAAGGATTTTACCAAAATTTGCCCCTTCTAAATAAAGACAATGATATTGAAAAGCCAGTAATCTGAAACAGGACAGTTCAATTAACCAATAGAGGTAAAACCTATGAACACTTCTTATTTGGAAGTGTTGTCTGTCAGGTTACCTATTTCAATGTCGGATTTAAATTTGCAGTTTCATCGGTATGTCATGTAGCATCGTGTCTGAGCCTGTGGGTTCATGAAATGGGGGACAAGTACTGATGCAGAAAATAAGTTTACTGGCCTTGACCAAGAGAATTCTTCTAGCCAAATTACTGGTGAATCATTACTCTTATACTGAGTAAGTGTTGAACCGCATTGTCATTAACAAAAGTCAGTTCATATAGATGAGATTAGGAAGGTCCTATCCTTCATCAACACTGTCATGTGCATTCATTTAGTTATTCATTTAGTTAGTATCCTATTCTCTACCTAGGTGGACAGAAACATATGTAGTCAAAAGAAGTGCAACTGCAACAGTTCATAACTGATGCTCCTGTTGTTCTTAGCTAGTAGAGAGAATACTGGGGGCAAGAAAACAATACATGCACTTGTACTACTCTCCTTCAATCTTCCTGCATAGAAATAAAATTGAATAAAAAAACATGTTTGTTCAGAGTCACCCTCAATAATGATGATGCTCCTGAAATGTCAAGTATACCTTTCACTTAAAAGTGAATTGAATATGTTAAACTAAACAACTAAATGCAAAACAAACCTGATAGAAGAGGGTCGCAGCTTGCCAGCGTCCACCACAAAGACCAGTTTCTTGCATCTGGAAAAGAAGAGGATCAGTAACTTAAAGTTAACAGATTCAAAAAAAAATTAATGATATAAAAGATCAATAAGAACCAAATCATTATTTCTTGGTCATAATAGTTTACTAAAACAATACTCGGAAAACAAGTTTTCTTTTTTTTTTCTTTTTTTGAAGGGTAACTTGAAAACAGTTGAATACAAATATATACGTGAGCATAAGTTTAAAGGACACACCTCTGTTCTCTTTGATTTAAAGTTCTCCCCCTAAGCCCAGAAATGTACAATTGTATGTGGCTTCATTCCTTTAGAGACTTCATTTTAAGTACAGCTTTCTCATACCTCCCAGTAATCAAACAATCTTTCCATAAATAAAAATACTAAGGGCAAGTCTAATGGTTTTGCCACTTGTGACGTCACAAGGCTCCCCGGCGTCCGAAGAATTTTTTTTCCTAATGGTAGGAGGCAAAACACGTCACAAGCCATTTCCCTATTAGAAAGTAAAGATTCTTGGTAAGTCACAAGCCATTTTTATTTTGGATTAAATATTTTTGGGTTATATTTATTTCAATTGCCACCGAAGATATTTACCTCATCTAGAAAAGTCTGGCCGCTCTGAGTTGTCCATCAAACACGCCTCAAAGCTTCATGCCAATTTATTATCCCCAAGGCAAGAAACCTTCTCTACCTACTCTCAAATCCAGCAGCGTTACGGTTTTTTTGGGGAGGACCCTCCCAAATTTCTTCATATCTTGCTCGAGAATTTTCGTAGAATTTTTTCTTAGGTTGTTGGGAACCACTTCCATCGTCGAGAGTGACTCTTACCCAAGCTTTGCACATAGCTTCGTCTTCATCGTGACTCCATTTTGAACCTCCTCCCATTTTGATAATAAATATTTGTAATATTTAATAAACTTTTGAAAGTAAATTTCCACTCTTTTTAATGAAGAAATGGATGTGAAGAAAGATGAAGTGAATGTGTGCTTGAATATATAGGAAAATGGGGGGCTTGAATTATAGCCATTGGGCAGTTTTTTTTTAAAAATCAAAAAACAAAAACCTATATCTAATTGTTGAGAGCAGTTGGGAAAATAATATTCTAACCGCTGCAAAAAGGGAAAAGAAAAGAAAAAGAATCTAACCGTTGAAAAAAAACTGTGTGTTGACGTCAGCGCACACTGGGTGCAAGATCTGACCATTGGGGATAAAGAAATAAAAAATAAAATAAATCTCAACGTTGAAAAAAGGGAAAAGAAAAAAAAAAGAAAAATTATGTGAGTTGACTCAGCGCACATGGGCGCACACGTCCTCTCTCTCTCTCTCTCTCTCTCTCTCTCTCTCTCTCTCTCTCTCTCTCTCCCCTCTTTTCTTCCCGGCCGGCAAGAAGGGCAGCAAGCGTTGCTGCCCCTCTTGCCTCTTGCCGCTTGTGACATCGGGTTCCCGATCACCATTAGACCTCTCTTTTTTTTGCGTTTTTCCCGTCTTGCCGCTTGTGACGTCCCAAAAAGCCCACCATTAGACTTGTTCTAACACACACAGATTAAAGTTCTCCCATATAGTGTTGAATTGCTCTCACACACAGTCAGGTTAAAGTTCTCCCATATAGTGTTGAACTCTGCTGATCGTAAAATACAACTGTCTACTTTGCAAGCCCTTATAGTTTATATCTAATTTGTTAGCATGTACAACTAGGGTGTTTTATCCCAATAAATGTTACCAACGCATTTTAGTAGAACCTCAATGCACAATAATGATTACGAATTCCCAATATTTCATACGTAAATACAAATGCGCGACACATGTGATTGTCTAAATATCCACACGAATTTGTCCAATTGGATTTATAATCTACTGGATGATTAGCACATGCAACTCATTCAATATAATGCATGATAATTATCCAAATAGATAATGTGTTAGAGCTCTTATTATCATAATACATATCCATGTCAACCATCCAATTGGATTTATAATCTACTGGATGATCATGCACTTCATCCCATTTATTTTGGAAAAGCCAATAGGCTATGAGTGAAAAAGTGGAGCTTTAACACAATTAGAAATATCTTAGCAGACTAGTAGCAATAATCAACAAAATTGCACACTAGAACAAATGGGGTAACTCTTTTTCCAATGTATAATAGCTTTACATTAGTAGAATTGCTCAACTAATGACGCCGTGCATATAATATTGGTGGAGCTGAATATTAAAAATAACTACAGACCACTACTAAGTACCATTTCGTGTGTGTGTGTGTGTTAAAGCTTTAGAAGAGATCAGGAAAGAAGTGAAAGTATAATGAAGTAATCAGAAAAAAACTTCATTACATTTCAAATATTACAAAATATGCAACAGTCTTTCTTTCCTTTTTTTTATTTTTTTTTTTAACTTTTAAATAGAAAAGAACCACCCTCTTCTATCTATTTTCCTCACTCCCTTTCTTTTCATCACCTCTGCATATACATATATATATATATATATATATATATATATATATATATATATATATATATATATATATATATATATATATATATATATATAGAGTCAGTCTATTAAGAGCTTCAGTTGAGAACGGGCTTGGTGCGAACTGTGAGCGAACGAGTCTGCTAGCCATCCAATCTCGTGATCATGATCTAACGGCTCATATATACGATTATCATTTGAACCACTGCCGCTATCCCCAATAACGGCAACAATTCTACTGATAGCTATCCCTAATAACAGCACTTGTTCGCACGCAGTTAGCACCAAGTCCGTTCGCAACCGAATGCCCCTATATGTATATGTATAGAGAGAGAGAGAGAGAGAGAGAGAGAGAGGAAAAGTAGGAAAAGGAAAAACACACAAAGTCATTAATAAATGAACTCCAATTCCCACTTTACCAATATATTGCTATCATTAACAAATTCTAAATTAATAGAACCATTAGCACTTCTAGCAATGAATATACTTATTCAATTATAAAATTGGCTCTTCGAGGAAAATGGATTGAAATTAGGCTACAATATTCCAACATCCTAAACAAATATCCCAGTTCCTCCTTCAAACACACACATAGCTTTCAAAATGGCATTTCAAACAAACATGTCCTGTAGGCAGTTTGCAGTTTATGGTGCAACTCCCTGAACTTAAACCATTATTTGCAACAAACTGTCTTTTCTTCCTTGCAGTTTCTTATTGTTTATGTGCATACATTTGTCTTGGTGGCATCTACATCTCCACGAACAAGTGGCTTCTTTTTTTCGCAAATTAATATCTTCAAGTTTGAGTTTTCCTAGTGTCTTCTTCTCCTTTCTTCACTCAATAGCTTCATTTCTTTTTATACCTTTCAAAATACAGAACTCCCCGGAAGCACATTATGCTATTGAAAACATGAAATGTTATTGGGAGCCTTCACAGTCAGTTTAGGAAAACTCAAAAACATCTTGCTTTTAGTCATTTCCCTAAGATTACCAACCTCCTCAATTTTTCGTGTTATAAGTCATGCACCTTTTACTGTCAAAAACCTAGTCCAAACTCCAAACTAATGAACTTTGAGCTAAACCTGAAATATGCATCAAACCTAAAGAACATCTTTACCAAATTTCATTATGAATAGTGCACCTTTTATTGTCAAAAACCTAGTTCAGACTCCAACGAATGAACTTTTGAGATAATCCTATAATATGCATCAGATCTTCAGAGCAACCTTACCGAAATTCATAGTAACCGCAGCAATTTTTTCCTTTTCCCATATCTGGTATGTAAAGTCTAATTCATGCATTTAAGCTTCTTCCAAGAATCATGAACTAATATCACCTACAATGTGCTCAGTCTATCGCTAATTTCCACACATCCATCAAATTCAAAACTAACAAAACGATAAAGCAAGGTTTTCTTAATATTTTCCCCGCACAATGGACCCGCTTTCAAATGAAATCAAAATCTCTCTTCTTGAACATGCATTTTTTATCATAAGGGTATATATCACTGCAAAATTCAAAGTCATATCTCCTCTTTGATTTTCACTCCAAATCCACTGCACCTTCTCATATTCACTATTGTACTTCTACTAGCCTATTTCCTTTGAATTAAATAATCTCTAATCATCATAAAACTCATCTTCTACATTTTTAGCCATCCCTACTCGTGGTGTGTAAGAGTAATTGTATTGATTGCCTGATTACTATAATTATTTCTCCAACTCATTTTACACCCAAAAAAAAAGCAATAATTTATAAAAGAGTATTGTCACCATGTTCTCATACATATGTTGTCATATATCCAAAAGATTGTATCATCTTTCTGTATATTCTTTTTTTCTAGGAAATTCAGAAGACACCAACCCAGTCTCCATGATTATAGCAAGACCTCTCTTGCCCAAAGCGTCGCCAACGATAAATTTGGAACTATTTAAGATGGGCCGGACCGCAAGTGTTAAATAAGTAGCCAAATATGTCAGCTATGTCATGGATCCCTACATTCCCATTTTGATGAGAAAAGGTCCTAGATAACTAACTTGACAATACAATAGCAAATTTTGCAATGCACTGTCAAAAAACCAAGGATACCCATCTGGGATTTTGAACCATCGTGAAATAATATTCTAACAAGATAGATTCAATGTAGTAGGAGTAAATGTCAGCTAAAGTCCTACATGAAATGGGTTGAATTCTAACCATTTCAACCTAATAGAAGCAAGAAATGTACGTAAAATTGATTAGATCAGCATGAATCCTCATTTTCAAAAGTGAACCTCGGATTGATTAGATAAGCAAGCTTTAGATAATTAAATATAATTAAAATATTCGGCATTTTTTCATTTGCCCATCAAAACCTAGAAATTTATCAAGAAATTGATATTTAGTTGAGGGAGAATGGGTACCAGAAGAGAGAGAAGAGCAGAGCAAGAAGACCCAGTTATTGTTGTTCACACCATTGATGACTACTACTCCGTCTTCTTCAAAGAGTAATATGGTGGAAATGTGTGGATTGGGATTGGGTTCGCAAATTTGCAAGCATGGTGTTTGTTGTAAGAGCATCCACTGTCGCAGGCTATAGCTATTCTAATTTTAGCAATGAGATTCTAGCTTTTACAAAATTTTTGTTGTAGTCGTTATTTCTAATTTTTGAAAAAATATTGTATTGAATGGATCTTGTTCATCCGTCTAATATTTTTTTAATTTTTTTTATTAAAAATGAGTAGACGGTACTTTTTCATCCATGTTAGACAAGGGACGGTGCAACTTCCTCCGTCGCTATATTAAATTATTTTTTTTTCGTTTACAAAAAAAAATTAATAAAAAATAAAAAGAAAAATAAATAATTCAAGTGAACAGTCCCAGACGGATGATCTGGCATGTTAGCTTGATTTTTTTTTTTTGTCACCTTTATGAAATGAGGTTAATACCTAAGGGTAAAACGGTAAATGTATGCGCTAAATATTGTTTAGCAAAAGTGAGGGACAGATGAAGTTCATCCATCTCTCACTTTCCCAATTTTTTTTATAATAAACTTTACCTATTTAATAAATTAATTTTATATATTAAAAATGAAATTGACGAATAGATGGAACAACTTCAACCGTCTTTCAAATTTTTATTAAAAATCGAACGAGACGGATGATTTTCATCCGTCCCTATCGTCAAACGGATGAACATTTACCGTCTCCTATATTTAGCAATTCTCTAAAACCGCTCCTAATTTTAGCAGGTTACTGTGCATTCCTATTCTAAATTTTGGGTTTTTAGCAAAGGACTACAAAGCTTTTTTCTAAAATTATTTCTAATTTTTGAGTTTTTAGCCAACGACAGTGGATGCTGTAATGCCACTATCAGGGTAGGAGATCACTGGGTGTGTTTTTTTCTCCTCCTAGATTTGTTATGTTTTGAATATGGACGGACGGATGTAAAATAACAGGCCCTGTCTGTCACTCTTGGTGAGGGCCCAAGGCCTAGGTTTAAAAACAAATTTGAATTGATATATATATATATAAGATTATTGGATTAGATTATCCCCCCCAAAAAAAACTGCAAAATTATTATAAACTACAGTATACAATTTGGAAAAGTCACAATAGATGCACATATTCTCAAGAACACTGGTCTGTAAAGAAATAAATAACCACTATTAATAAGATTTGTAAGTCGAGCTTCTTGATATCAAGAGACTTCCCGGCAACGGTCTACAAGGCAACGGTCTACAAGTCATGTACGCAAGCACAGCTACATCCTCAAACAACAAGCCTGTAACAATATAATCTGGATAGGAGCTAACAACACAGTAAATCAAAACACCCAACATAAGCAAGTAGAACCCAATGCACGGAATAACCATCAACTACGTACAGTACACAAGTTTTCAGCTGTTGAGCATACCACAATGTCAAAAACTTAATAATGCTTCATTTTCTTTGTGCTAAATTCAAACGAAAAGCGCAACAATTCAAATCACAGCAAAGAGGAAATTACTAGTTAAGGGTCTGAAACAACCTAATATACTCTGTTTGATTACAACACTTGGTAAAAAAACGCAAATTTAAGCAAACAGTTACCCAGCCATTTTAAAAAATACCCATGGAGAATTTAGCTACATCATCTTCCTGGTCGAATATAGGTTTCGAAGCAATCCCCAATAAAATGAGAGAGCAATAACTACGAACGCAAGATGAGAGCTCATTACAGTAGATATTCACGCAGAACTACTGCTGTTGCTGTTTGACAGGCTCTAAGGCTTCTATCATGACCACACTGTTTCCTCTGACAACCTGCAAAAGAAATTGAAAAGCAAATATAACATGAAGAAAATATCCAAATAATGATTAAGAGATTGGTGAATCATGGTGATTGAGTTATTTGGAAAGAGGGTACATACCACCATTCCAATATCATTCCTCTCATTGCCATTAATTTCCACTGTGTTATCAACCACAAGGTTCATGAATTGGTCAAATCCACGGAGAGTGCCTACCACAACCCGGTTAGCATTCAGCTTGACTGCATAGAAATATTATCATTTCAGCCCCTCAAAAGATGAAATCATTCTAAAAAAATAATACAGCACATCAATTAGCAAATAGCAACAAAAGTATAGGAACGGTGTCATCTATATCAAAAACAAGAATAATGGAATACAAGATGGACATCACTTGATATAACATCTGAGCAATAGTTAAACATGCACATAAATTCAGTCACTAGATGTTTCTTAGTTCTTAGACTCCAGAAAGCAGATACAAGATACAGAAACATTCTGTCACATGTACAAGGGACTGAAGGAATAAACATGCAGGATTAGTGAACAGATGTTTTTACCAAGTGAGTAATGAGATAAAACGAAACTAAATTAAGTATAAAACTGCGGCATCATAGATTCAACTTCTTTTCAACCATACACACAAATTTCCCTACATGTTTTAACCCACTCAACCAACGAACCACTGCACTGCTCCACCTCACTCATTACTCCCAAAACCTCACTCACAGCCCCAACTCCAACCCCCTCTTCCAAAAGAAAGGGGAAAAAAGGACTCCGAAAAACAGTTCAAAAAAGTAAATAAAAATAAATAAAAATTCTATCGTATGTGAATTTAAGTCCTGCATGGAAGTGCAAACCTCACTCCATAATTGTTAAGGGCACTGTGAACATTAATAAATAGGAAATGTACCTGTAATGTATATCAGATAGGCTTTATCATTAACAATGAATGCAAAGGCTGTCAAAACACAATTGATGCAACAATATTTTGAACTTTAAAAAAAACAATCTTAGAATCAAACACTTAGGCCCTAATAAATGTAGAGTTAATCTTGTAGAATGTATAATAAATTTCAGAATGCTGCTGAATTGCAACTTTTTAGTGGTCACATGGAACTCAAATAAAATGATCTAAACATTGGGTTAGTAGGACTCGGACTTAAAACTAACAACAACAACAACAACAAAGCCTTTTTCCCAACTAGTTGGGGTCGGCTACATGAATCCTGGTTTTCCATTCTGATCGGTTTAGCACAATATCTTCTGCAAGGCCATAAGCAATCATATCTTTTCTCACCATTTCTACCCAAGTTTAGGTCTTCCCCTATTCCTAATTCTACCCTCAATACTTATCAAATCACTCTTTCTAATGGGGCATTACTAGGTCTACATGTGACATTTCCAAACCACCTGAGACGATTCTCTCTTATCATGGATAAGAGTTACATTTAGCATGTCATGTGTAACGCCCCGAGCCCGGCTCAGCTGCGCACGTGGCTACACGTGCGCGCACGCACACAATTAACTAAATTCTAGCCACGCCCACCACAGGCTGCCTCAAAAAGGTGGTTAACCGTTGGGTAACCCTTCATCATGGGCTATTCTATATATCTCTCATTCTTCCTTCTTCTTGGCCGATATGGGAGTATTACTCCCCAGGTCAACCGGTCAAAGCCACACACACACTTCTCCATTCTTTCTTCCATTTATTCCATCATTTCCTATGCCTCATAGATAATCTCATAGGCCCATCATGCCATCAATTCCCATAGGATCTTCTATAGTCCACATTTAATACCTTTCAACTTTCCTTCCATTTTTTCCTTCTTCCACGTCACCATCTATCCCACCTTCCTTTCTTCCTTTCTACTACTTTAGTATATATATACTATATATATACCATACTAGTATATTATACTATATAGAAATACGTGGTCTCACAATAAATAACAAATTATAAATAACTACTATACAATCAAATAATCAAACAATCAAATACAAAAATAAAACTTAAAGAAGCATACAAGGAGGAAGAATACTCACTACAATTTCTAGCAAGCATCAATTATTAAATTTATAATTTGAACACAAAGGAATGGAGAATACCCACTTTCTTATGCTTCCTCCTTGCTTCAAAAAAGCTTCTTCACTCCTGGTTTTCAACCTAATAGTAGTAGTAGAGTAATATAGGAGTAGTAGGTGGTATAGTAGGAGTGGTAGTAGTAGAGAGGTGTATTAATTCTGGACAGCAACAACAGCAGTATTCTGGACAGCAGTAGTAGTAGCAATAGTGTAGTAATAGTGGATAGTAGTAAAATAGTAGGAGGATGTAGTAAAAGGGCACTCATATATATAGAGGAAGAGGGGGGACAGCTGCAGCTGCTGCAGGCTGCTGTCGGCCAGCAGAAAAGAAGGGAGAAAAATGTGGGTGAGTGTGGAGGCTTCTAGGGAGCTTAGGTGTCCTCTCTTTTTACTTTTACCCCCCTAGGCTTTACTAATTTACATTTTCTTATGGAACATTGTTGGGTTGGGCTTTAAGAAAGGAAAGGTTGGGCTTCTTTTCTTTCTTTCTTTTTTTTTTGGAAACTGATCAGAGAAAGGAAGTAGGCATACTATATTTTAACATAAATAATGTACACATATATCTATATACAACATAATGTATACATATATTTTCTTTGTAAGGAAAAAAGAATAAAAAAAGAACAAATGCATGTCTTAAATACTAGGGATATTACATCACTCCCTCCTTAGAATAGTTCTGTCCTCAGAACTAAACTGTAGGAAGAGAGATAAAGAAAGAAAACATATATTAATTAAACAACTCAGGATGTATATTCTTCATCTGGCTTTCCAGCTCCCACGTGGCTTCTTCAACAAACTGATTTTTCCAGAGCACTTTAACCATGGGAATTACTTTATTTCTCAACACCCTGTCCTGGCGATCAACTATACTTATAGGCTGCTTCTCATAAGTAAGATCCACTTGTAGATTTTCTGAAACTTCTACTAGTTGGTGACTTGGGTCGGGTACGTATTTTCTCAGCATCGAAACATGAAATACATTGTGTACTAGGGCTAGTTCTACTGGCAAGTCTAGTCTGTATGCTGTCTTCCCAATTTTTTTCCAGAATTTTGTATGGTCCAATGTACCTTGGGGCCAACTTACCACTCTTCCCGAATCTATATACGCCCTTGGTTGGAGAAACTTTCAAAAATACTGAGTCCCCTTTTTCGAATTCTAATTCTCTTCGCCGAGTGTCAGCATAACTTTTCTGTCGGCTCTGTGCTATTTCCAATCTTTTTCTGATTAGTTCAATTTTCTCAGAAGTCTGCTGCACGATTTCTGGTCCGAACATTTGCCTTTCCCCTACTTCGTACCAACATACCGGTGTTCGACATCTTCTTCCATAGAGTGCTTCGTACAGAGCCATACCAATACTAGCCTGATAGCTGTTGTTATAGGCGAATTCTACCAAAGCTAAATACTTTTCCCAATTTCCTCCGAAATCCATAGTGGATGCCCTTAGCATATCTTCTAAGACTCGGTTTACTCTTTCTGTTTGTCCATCTGTCTGTGGGTGGAAAGCTGTGCTGAAATCTGTTCTTGTCCCCAATGCTTTCTGCAAACTTTGCCAGAATCGTGAAGTAAATCTTGCATCCCTGTCGGAGACTATGGATACTGGTACTCCATGCAGCTTCACTATCCCTTCAATATATACTTCTGCTAATTTTTCCAATGACCAAGTAATTTTTACAGGTAGGAAATGGGCTGATTTTGTCAGTCGGTCAACCACTACCCAAATAGCATCATGTCCTTTGGGACTTCTGGGCAACCCGGTAATGAAATCCATACTAATATTTTCCCACTTCCATTCTGAAATGGGTAACGGTTGCAACAACCCTCCTGGCTTCTGGTTTTCTGCTTTAATCTTCTGACAGGTGAGACATCTAGCCACAAACTCTGCTATATCCCGCTTCATCCCTGCCCACCAATAGAATTGTTTTACATCTCGATACATTTTGGTACTTCCCGGGTGAACCGCAAGTAATGTAGTGTGCGCTTCTTTCATGACTTCTTCCCTCAAATTATCCACCTTCGGTACACACAATCTGTCTCCAAACCATAACAGACCTTCCCTTATATTGAACTCCGGAAGTTTCCTTGCATTTACTTGTTCTTTACGTGCTAGAATCTCTGCATCTCTTCCTTGACCCTTCTTAATCTGCTCCTTCAGACTTGGCTGTAGTTCAAGTCGTGCTAAGATCGCGCCTAAGCCTTGTGTAACCACCTCGATTCCGGCTCGTTTTATCTCGTCATCCAATTCCTTCTTTGTTGCAATTAATGTAGCCAAACTCTGTTTTCTACTGAGTGCATCTGCCACTACGTTGGCCTTTCCTGGATGATACTTAATTTCGGGTCTAATATCTTCTAATACTTCCAGCCATCGCCTTTGTCGAAGATTCAAGTCCTTCTGATGATATATATATTTCAGGCTCTTATGATCAGTGTATATCTCCACTTTTGCTCCATAAACATAATGTCGCCATATTTTCAGAGCAAAGATTACTGCAGCCAGTTCCAAATCATGTGTGGGGTAATTCTTCTCGTGCGGTCGGAGTTGCCTTGAACCATAGGCTATAACTCTTCCTTCCTGCATCAAAACACATCCCAAACCTTGGTGTGACGCATCACTGTATATCACGTAGTCCTTGTCTGCTTGAGGTAATACCAATATTGGTGCTGAAATCAATCGACCCTTTAATTCTTGAAAACTTCCTTCGCATGCCTCGGTCCATTCAAACTTTTTGTCCTTCTTGGTTAATCCTGTAAGCGGCACTGCTATCTTGGCGTAGTCCTGGATGAACCTCCTGTAATACCCTGTTAGCCCCAAAAAGCTTCTGACTTCCTTTACTGTCTTTGGTTGAGGCCATTCTTTCACAGCTTCAATCTTCTGCGGATCAGTAGCCACTCCCTCCTTAGAAAGGACGTGACCAAGGAATGCCACTTCGGTCTTCCAGAACTCGCACTTGGATAATTTTGCATACAATTCATGCTCTCGTAGCTTATTCAAAACTTCAGTCAGGTGCCTGGCATGATCTTCCTCCGTTCTTGAGTATACCAAGATGTCATCTATAAAGACCACAACAAATGAATCGATGTAGGGTCGTAGAATTCGGTTCATCATATCCATGAAAATAGCTGGGGCATTTGTCACTCCAAATGGCATCACCAAGAATTCGTAATGACCATGTCGAGTCCTAAAAGCTGTCTTAGGTATATCTTCTTCTTTCACACAGACCTGATGGTAGCCTGATCGCAAATCGATCTTTGAGAACACAGCCGCACCCTGAAGCTAATCAAACAAGTCATCGATCCTGTCGGAGTGGAGGATGTAATATCCCTAGTATTTAAGACATGCATTTGTTCTTTTTTTTTTCTTTTTTTCTTTTTTCCTTGCAAAGAAAATATATGTATACATTATGTTGTATATAGATATATGTGTACATTATTTATGTTAAAATATAGTATGCCTACTTCCTTTCTCTGATCAGTTTCCAAAAAAAAAAAAAAGAAAAGAAGCCCAACCATTCCTTTCTTAAAGCCCAACCCAACAATGTTCCATAAGAAAATGTAAATTAGTAAAGCCTAGGGGGGTAAAAGTAAAAAGAGAGAACACCTAAGCTCCCTAGAAGCCTCCACACTCACCCACATTTTTCTCCCTTCTTTTCTGCTGGCCGACAGCAGCCTGCAGCAGCTGCAGCTGTCCCCCCTCTTCCTCTATATATATGAGTACCCTTTTACTACCTCCTCCTACTATTTTACTACTATCCACTATTACTACACTATTGCTACTACTACTGCTGTCCAGAATACTGCTGTTGTTACTGTCCAGAATTAATACACCTCTCTACTACTCCTACCACTCCTACTATACCACCTACTACTCCTATATTACTCTACTACTACTATTAGGTTGAAAACCAGGAGTGAAGAAGCTTTTTTGAAGCAAGGAGGAAGCATAAGAAAGTGGGTATTCTCCATTCCTTTTGTGTTCAAATTATAAATTTAATAATTGATGCTTGCTAAAAATTGTAGTGGGTATTCTTCCTCCTTGTATGCTTCTTTAAGTTTTATTTTTGTATTTGATTGTTTGATTATTTGATTGTATAGTAGTTATTTATAATTTGTTATTTATTGTGAGACCCCGTATTTCTATATAGTATAATATACTAGTATGGTATATATATAGTATATATATACTAAAGTAGTAGAAAGAAAGAAAGGAAGGTGGGATAGATGGTGACGTGGAAGAAGGAAAAAATGGAAGGAAAGTGGAAAGGTATTAAATGTGGACTATAGAAGATCCTATGGGAATTGATGGCATGATGGGCCTATGAGATTATCTACGAGGCATAGGAAATGATGGAATAAATGGAAGAAAGAATGGAGAAGTGTGTGTGTGGCTTTGACCGGTTGACCTGGGGAGTAATACTCCCATATCGGCCAAGAAGAAGGAAGAATGAGAGATATATAGGAAAGCCCATGATGAAGGGTTACCCAACGGTTAACCACCTTTTTGAGGCAACCTGTGGTGGGCGTGGCTAGAATTTAGTTAATTGTGTGCGTGCACGCACGTGTAGCCACGTGCGCAGCTGAGCCGGGCTCGGGGCGTTACATCATGTATATGCTCGTTTTTAATTCTATTCTTCCTGGTTTTACCACACATCCATCTTAGCATCGTTATATCCGCTACACTTATTTTTTGGACATATTGTCTTTATTGTCCAACACTCTAGTCCATACATCATTGATGGTCTGACAACCGTCCTATAAAACTTTTTCCTACAACTTCAAAGGTATATGTTTGTCACACAAAATATCACTGGTACTTCTCCACTTAAGCCTCCTTGCTTGGATCTTATCTAAGAAGTTAAAATCCCCGATTACACCCGATTAATCGCTAATTTGAGGCCAAACGATTAATTTTTTCGCGATTTATAATATTTCAATAGTTAGCAATTTAATCGGGAATATTCGGCCAATTAATGGTTAATCGGCCTATTTTATGTGACCGATTAACCGATTTAATCTCCTCTAATTGTCATGGTCGTTTGCATTATTTGGGCTCAATCCGGCCCGATTCCAAAATCCAAATTCAAACCCCTTCTGCTCCTCACGCAAACCCAAATCTGACATATCGCTGCTCTCTTCTTCCTCGTGCAAACCCAAACTCAAACTCAAACTGATTATCTTCTCCTTCCTCGAGCAAACCCAAACCCGACCCGCCATCGCTCCACCTACACCGTTACATACTTGACCCAACCCGTATCTGCTACACCTGTTGTTGCTTTCACTGCTCCTCTCCGATTGTTTTTGTTTGATGGAACCGACCAGCAAACTCGACCCGACCCACATCCAGGATCCAAACTCAGCTCAATCCAAGTACTCTCTTCATTTTCTCTATAACTATATGTTCTTATTTGATAATTTCATAATAGTTTTATGTTAGGATTTAGGGTTGCTACATAATGAGGATAAATCTTTTTAAAATTATATATTACGATTTTTCTGATTTAATCCCCGATTATTTTTCGATTAACCGATTATTCACTAATCGCTCCTAAACCGATTAGTTCCAAAAACCGTTTTTAACTGCCTAGGATCCTATGTATAACATCTTCACAAATCTCCCCATCTATTTGTATAATCGAGCATAAATATCGGAAATGGTCTCTTTTAGGTATCTTTTGACCATCAAGTTTTACTACCTCATTTGTGTTCCAAATATCACTAAAATTACACTTTATATACTTTGTTTTAGTTCTACTTATTCTAAAGCCTCTAGCTTCCAAAATTTCTCTCCACAATTCTAATTTAACATTGACTCGTGCTCTAATCTCGTCCACTAAGACGACGTCATCGGCAAAAAACATACACTAAGGCACATCATCTTGTATTCCTCGCGTCAATTCATATAAAAATCAAGGAAAGTAGGGACTTAAAACAGAACATTGGTGTAGACCTACTGTAATAGGAAAATCACTAGTCTCTCATGTGGTTATTCTAATTGTGGTCTTTGCCCCTTCATACATATCCTTAATTACCTCAATATACCGAATAATTACTCTTTTATTATTTAACGCACACCATACTATATCTCTAAAGACTTTATCATATGCTTTTTCAAAATCTATAAACACCATATGTAGATCTTTCTTATTCTCCCTATATTATTCTATGTTTCCTCAGTAAATAAATTGCTTTCATTGTCGACCTCCCAGACATAAATTCAAACTGATTCTCAGACACTGTAGTTTCTAGTCTCGGTCTATATTCGATCACTTTCTCCCAAATTTCCATCGTATGGCACATTAATTCAACCCTCGGTAGTTGGAGCAACTTTGTATGTCTCCTTTATTTTTATATATAGGTATTAAAAATAAAATTTTCTATTAAAACTCGACACATGCACATCCCTAATATCCCCTTCGACACGCAAATATATTCATCATCCTCCGCTGTAAATCTTTATACTTACACAACTCATCTCCTTTCCTTGTCACGGCCACTATCCTTTTCCAATACCTCCCCCCAATCCTTCCTTCAGAGTTCCTCCCTCCTTCTGCATATCCCCTATTTTCTTGAGTTAGTCTAATATGTTAAAGATCATTCTCATCTCCTTGATCCATGTGGTATGTGCTCAATGAATTAGAGCAGACAGACATTCAGTTTAACCTTAAGGATAATCTTCACTCGTACTGTCATACAATTTCAGGTCAATCATCAAGCTGTACAAACCAAACCAGTCAATCAAAAAATGACAAACTAGGGTTGACCACGGGTAGCATTTGCTCATAGAAAAGGAATGGGAACTGAGCGTAAAAGAAACATAAGTTCAGTCAACCAAGAAACATAAATCAAATACCCTTATGTGGTGAATATAACAGTTGAGGTCGAACAATAACAAGAAAACCAATGAGAGATTTCACTTTTGTATAGGCTAGGATAGTGTGGTTTAAGGATAGTGTGTAGAAAGCTGGCATACATCGCTTGCTATTGCTAGATTATAACCCTCTAGGAGCATCGAAGAAGAAATTAGTAAACTACATTCTCCTAAAAAAATCAACAGTACAAATGAGAACAGAGTGCTCCCACGTGAAATCAGGGCAACATAGGCGTAGAGGCACCAATAAAGCTGATCATCAGAGCTATGTACAAAATGTACAAAATGAATTATATCAGAAATATACATATACAATATACAATTAAAGTTGCAGAAAATATATTAATTTATGTCTTGTTAGATTGAATTCCATGCTAGAATTCCATCAATTTAGCGAAAATAATAGAGAAGAATATTACACAACTTGGAAACACCCAACGGGAAAACAATCAATTAAACTTTAAATATTAAGAAATGAACTGATATATAATTTAGACTCAATGAGGGTTATCAGTGATAGAGAAGAATTTTAAAAAGAACATATTAGTGTTCAAAACATGATTCACAACGTTGAGCTCATAAAACTATAAAATAAAAACTATTCTTCATCATAGTTGTTAGACATAATTGTTAGACGTCAACAACGATTTCTAGGTATCAATAATACTCAAAGATAAATCATTGCACAGAAGCAAGATTTTGGTTCATTTATTATGAGATATGAAAAAAAGGCGAAAAACACCTCCTAAGTTGACTGTACTGTTACACCAAGTAGACTACAAAATTCAATTTAATATGAAAGAAAACTAAAATGAACAAGAAACAAGAAATCCTCAAATTTATGGGACAGTTCGCCGAGGCGATGTCTTTTAGCACCTAACCTATTAGACTGAGGTGCTCTCTTGCACCATGCACTATACACTCTACATTTAAGCCTACGAGGCAAGGCAACCAAACTTAAACAACACTGCCACACATCACGACACCCCATTCATATTGAACTAGAATATGAGTACCATGTTGAAGACAACCGGCATAAATTTCATGTGCTAAATAGCAAAAAAAACACAATCGCATAAATTGCAATTTCTTACTAACCCAAGCTAACTATACATTTTTTGATCTCACATAATTATTATAACTCAATTGAATAATTAAAATGGAAAGTTGAAAGAAACTTACTTTGGAGCTTCTTCTCCATATACCTGGAAAGAAGAAGAAAAAAACAAGAAAAATCACATAATTAGTTAGTAATATCAACAATTAATCGAAAAGAAATCGAGAGAGAGAGAGAGTTACTTCTTCAAATCTGGAGGTTGACCAGAACGACTCATGGTGATGAAGAAAAAAGAGGGCGAAAATTAGGGCTTTGGGGTATTTCGATCTGGATTTTGGGTAAACCCTAAAATGATTAGAAGAAGGAGAAACCCTAGAATATATATGCGCGGGTTGGGGATGGGTAGGATAGCGATGATGATATTGGTACCCGAATTGGTAGATGTTAGGGTCCAAGTCTCTAGGCACAGCCCAAAGATGAGTAATTTGATCATGATTTTGTTGAGGATCAAAAACCAAAAAGAGAAAGAATTTTATTGCCAACTTGGCAATGCTTTGGAGCATCAAAAGTCGTTAGCTAAAAATGTATTTTATACCTAAATTCCTAAGGTGGCATCCACACTCGTTAGTCATTATGTCATTTTTTTCATTTTTTGCTACAGAAAAAAGCTAAATATATTATGAGATATAGCAATATGTATTTTATAGCGAGACGAAACATCGTCTGGATTATTTAATTAGTTTTTAAATGATGAGACGAAACACGGAAGAAGAAAAATTTAAATCTTAACCTCTTAATTAGTAGTTAATTAGTATTTTAATCAGAATTTTAGTTAAATAATTATTTAGTTAATTAAGTTTAGTAAATTAATTACTTAATAAGGCTATTAATTAAGGAAATCTCACTGGGACGAAACATCATGTTTCGTCTTATGTGGGGCCAACACATTTTTTTTATTTTATAAAATGCTTCAAAAAATTCCCAAAAAAAATTCGACAGATAAAACATCATGTTTCGTCAGTCTCATTTTGGACGAAATTATGTATTTTTAACCTTTTGACGACTGCAGCAAACACTAGAATTGCTAAGGTATAATATGCATATATACATATTATACCTCAGACGACTGTGGATGCTCTTATGTGTATACAAAATAGGGGAGGCAACCGGGTCGGGTCGACCCGCGACCCGCCCACGACCTGCTCACCTCGACCTAACCCGCTTTGACCCGGTTCGGGTTTAGGTTGAACCTGAATCCCTTACTGTCACGCCCCGCTTTCCAAAAATACGGAACACAATCACGTGACATTGGCCCAGCGAATGACTAGCATCATCCATAAGTTGTTTACCCATTCAACTCAACAATATAATGGACACAAAACAATAGCACGGGCAATAAGAACAACCACATGAACAATAATACTTGGAATAAGACAATATGAAATAACCAAATATGATAATCCAACATTTGGAAATAAATAATAACATCCGGGTCATAAGCCCGATACAATAATAAATCCAAACACGGTGATAATAAGTCCAATAAAATAATAAACAACTAGAAAACAATAAATTTTTAGAAAGCCTGTTCTCCAATCCAGCAGGTAATTCCCCTTCATTACCTGTGAACACTTCATCTAAAAAGAGGAGAAAATTTGTCCCTTAGAACAAGTCATGAACAGCAAGTAGAGAAAGCAAAGAAACAATGAAATAACGATATAACAATGAATTCAATGGGAATCAATAGGAATCAATAATAAAGGACGATAACAATAATAATATCAATGATAGTCGATGCAATGGTTATAAACAATGATTCAATATTCGATAACAATGTTCAATGGTCGATGTCAATATCACTTAGAAAATATTCGATATTAATAGAATGATGGTGTTCAATATGCAATGTCGATGTTGTGTGAATTCTTAAGTCTATTAATTTTCAACCTAACTAATGCACGTATTACTGTGTCCCATTCCACAAGTTTTATGCATACAAACAATGTCGTTTAGACTTTAGTGGTGAATTCTATAGATCATGTGTCGGTACGATAACATTGATACTATAACACTTTGTTGCACGATACATTAAAATGATACACTGAAACAATACACGATAGATTGGGATGTTGTAGTCAATGCCCCAACAATCAATTGATAAAACACTGGCTGACACAGTTTCTATATTGTTCACTACTCAAGTCAATCACTTAAACCCCGGCTTGTTAATTATTTTATCAATGCAACAATAGATTATGCAATTTAGAGACATTAGATTGACGATAGTAACAATAGAAGAACAATAGGATGATAACTTGGATAGGACAATTAGAAAGATGACAATAGCACATTAGGATCATGCAATGCAACGTATACACTCCAATTCATACAATACAATGATATAGGAATAATTAATTTAAGAAAATCTGGAAAATACAATTATGGACAGTGAGAGGTTACTGTACTAAAATTTAATTTTCCACTGCTACAGAAATCGAAAACTGAATTTGTCAGAAGTTCTGGAAAATAGACATCCCAAGGATTCCAGCGCATATTTAAAATACAAAATCTGACAACATTAGCTAGGTTAAATTCATCATTCTTTATAGATTACATGTTCTGACTGAAAATCGATATCAAGTTGTTATATTTTTAGAATCAGCGAAAACTCAATTATAAATTCATCAGAAATATTCATTAGACTCCTTGTAACCCCTGTTTTCATTAATACGTATTTTTAAAAATATATTTTTCCCGTATTTAAATAATCAGTATCTTATAACTATTTTTTTATCTAATTGATTTTATTATTTAAACAATTTTTACGAGCCCAATTGTTTATTATAAACCCATGTTTGGATATTGATTTTTATTAATTATTAATATGAGCCCAAGTTGTATTTTGATTTTATTATTGGTTAATATGAAACCCAATTGTTTATTCTAAAGCCCAATTTCGTGTTTGATTTTATTAAATTAATTTGAGCCCAAAAATTTAGCCCAACATCCTATTTGTTTTATTTAAATATTTTTGAAACCATTTTAAAGCCCAAGCCCATCCAATAATCCAGAACCCATATATTGTACAGACCCCCTACCCGTATACAATTTATTCTTCAGATCCCACTTTTTGTCCCGTACTCCAACTTCCCACTCTCAAATCCCGTACCAGCACTTTCCCCCACACTCCTCATAACTACCCCACTTCTCTTCCCCACTATCTTATTATTTATTATTTATATATACCGCTTACTCCCGTTTCACTCTCTCTCCCATTCTCTCCCTCTCTGTTTCTCTACCAAACAGAGAAACCAAACAAAACCCACAACCCAACTCATCCTCCATCTCTCTCGCTCGTCTTCCTCGAGCGCTCGCTCCCTCCCCATCGCCATCTCCACTTCATCTCCACCTCGTCGTCACCAACCCCTCCGCGTCGCGTCGACATTCACCCGCTCGAGTGCCGCTCACTTCGAGCTCCACAGTCGTCGCCGTCCCGCTCATCTTCTCCTCCGCGAAGCCGCCAGTGCCAACCCACCTCGAACTCCGCCGTCGTCTTCAACCCCGAGCACCGCCAGTGTTTCCCCTCCGCCACCTCAGACCACCGCAGAGCCCCTCGACCCCGAGCCCAGTCACCGCCACAACTCCACCATCGTCTTCAAGCCCCGAGTGTCGCTCGATCCCCCCATCGCCGTCGCCTGAGCCTTCCCCTCGTCATCACAGCACCGTCCCCGCCGCTCGCTTCATCGACAGCCACAGCCTCCCGTTCAGTCGTCACCTTCCTTCCGCTCGAGCCAGTCGCTCGCCGCCGTCTCCGCAGGCTTCCCCTGCACTCGCTGCCTGCCATCATTGCTGCCATTCTCCTCCGTGCCGCATCGTCCTCCTCCCTCGACGCTCCGCCGCCATTCCGCAGTCGACAACCGCCAGTCGCTCACATTCCCACTCGTCTTCTCTGAGCATGCGCTCACTCGCTCTCTCCCTCTCTCCCTCTCTTTCTCTCTCTCTCTCTGTGAGTGTGTCGAAGTGGAGAAGAAGGAAATAGGGTGTTTGGGATTCAATTGGAAAGTTGTGCTGGGTGTTTGGTGTTGTGTTGGGATCTATTTGTATTGGAGTTAGTGTTTGTGAAGTGAAGTATTGTTGCTGAGTAGATTGTTGTTGCTGTTTGGTGTTGTGGGGAGATCCAATCGTGAATAGGAGCTTGGGTGTGCTGCTGTTCACTGCCTTGGTTGTTGTTTATTGCTATTGGAATTGTTATTTTGGACTTTGGCGTGGCTGCCACAAATATTTTGCACATATTCTACTGCCCGGGATACTGATCCCGTTATTCTATCTTTAAATTCATCGTCATCAACTAACAGGCAAGTATCTCTTGTACAATTTTATTTGTTCTAGTACAAACCCTTGTAAAAATACCGCAAGTATATTATTTTTTACTCCAATTCGCATTCATAAGTCGAATTGATACCCGTTTCCATACCTAATCCGTCGATCTGTATTCACATGTGATCGTGGATACTTTGTTCTCATATGCATGACACGAACATAAAAATTAATACACACATATATACTCCTATAATTATACATGATGTTGTGCATGAATTGCTTGTTACTAGGTTGCATGTTATTATAATATCTTTATTCTTGTTTAAGTGTTATGCATGCCATTAGTCACCTCACATGTTTTGTAAGTCCTAAAATGTGTTTTCCTGCATTGTATAAGTCATGACTACTTGATCCTGTCATGTTACCCTTGCCATGTTACCCGTCCTTGTTGTTACATATAGTTATTGTTCATGTTTAATTGTAAATAAAAAGATAACAAGCCGGGGGATAAAGGGAAAAGATTTAGTAGTGGGCAATATAGAAGAGCGTACTCTGACGGGGGCTCGTGGTTCCTCGCTGCAAATTTGTAAGTTACAAGTTACAAGTTTGCTAAATTACAGGTTTACATGTGCACGTTACAAGACACACTAACTACATGTTCCACATTGCACGTATCTTGATACAAGATATACTTGACTCGACTTGACTTAACTTGACTGGATATGTTTCCCGAGTACGTGACCTATAGAATCCACCACTAGTCTAAACGTTCACTGGATTGCGAGTAGCAACCATGTGGTATGGGACGCATGAAGTGCTACCTAGTTAGGTTAATAAAAGACATAACATTGACACGCACACTTGCATGATCCGTTTACATGTTACATGGTTATGATGAATTGTTTACTTGTTTACATGTTACTCGTTCATGTTGACACGTTTACTTACTTACTCGTTTACATGTTACATATTCTTATGGATTATTTACTTGTTTACATGCATGCTATTTGTTTCATGAGGTCTTGTTCTTGATTCTGTTGCATGTCGTATTTGCTCTATCATATGATTCTTGATTCTCTGTTCTTTTCTGCTTTTGTTTCATTCTATTATTGTCCTGTTAGCTTGTCCACTTGTGGCCCGTGACTTGCATTAACGGGTACCTCTTTGTCTTTTCCTTTGTAATAATATACTTGCAGGCCCAGATGGAGAACTACCTGAAGGTGTTGCTGAACAGAGATTCTAGTCTTGTTTAATTTCATGTTATTTTAATTCTTGTTTTATTCATGTAATCCTTGTTGTAATCCGGGCGTGCTTGACCCGTAACTATGTTTCTTTCCAGTTGTTGGTTATGTTCATGTAATATGTCATGTACTTTGTTATCCTGTTGTGATTTTATATGCTTTCGTGGTTGAAATTGTTATCTTGTTATTGAGTTAAATTTACAGCTTATGAATGATGTATCTGCATCATTCGCTGGGCCTCAGTTACGTGCATGTGTTCCTATATTCTGGGAAGCGGGGCGTGACACTCCTAAACATATTAACTATCATTCTGGAAATTATAAGAGCATTATTTTAATATTAACTTAGCTTTTTACTAGTTTAAACATGAAAACGTACATGAATCTGAAATTCTCAAAATAAAACAGAACAGTAGTAAAATGAAAACAATACCACTCGGAATTCAGAGATTTTAGATGTTCTGAAAACTAAAGACATGGAACTACAATTCTTATTCAGAAATTTATTAATTTTGAGGTTAAATACTAGGTCGAAAACGTCATACAAATTTACAGACAGAAAGTAAACATTCAGATTTTCAATATTTTTCATAAAATAAAGTGATTTAACATGATGAGTTTCAATTCAATAGTCAATAAAGTTCATACTCAGCATGATGGGTGTAATAGCATAATAAACACAATTAAGAATACACACATCTACTAGTTTAACAACAACAAAACACCAATTGATCATTCAAACACACAACCTAGCAATAATTTCTACGATAGATTATTTGTGTAGTGATTGTATGCATAACCCTATTTTCAATACTACATGAATACATGAAAGATTCAAAATTTAGAATCAACAATGGCACGAAGTAGAGAAGATTTGGGTTAGCTCGTGTAAACCCTTAATATACCCAACAAAAAATGAACAATAACATAGGATACGTTGAACGATTGGATCTACTTGCAAGAATTTCAATAAAAAATTGAATTTGATACAATATTAATTCTAGAGGAAAGTGACTTGCCTTATTGACGATTAATTCGAATACCAAAGAATAACATGTTGAGAATCCCGGAGCAACGAACACGAACCCACGAAGAACTACGTGCACAAAAGAGCAATTTAGCAACAAAGAGAGCAGCAGCGATAGCAAGAGCACACAGCAACCACAACGAGGTTGTTGGCTGACGGCGTGCAGGAATGGCGGTGTCGAGCGGCGGATGGTGACTGGGCGGCGGCTGGAGGGCATCGAGCGGCGTCAACTGGATGACGTTGGGGGGGAGTCTGCTGACGTCGAGAGGGACAGGAGGAGGAGCCGATAGGATCGATGGGGCTAGGCATCGCAGGTGGCGGCGCGGCTGAGCGAGGGTGGTCGCCGGAGATTATCGGGAATGGGGATTGAGTTGGGTTGATGGTGAGAGAGGAGAGAGAAAGATGGCTAGATTAGGGTTGTACTTTAGGATTTGTATTAGGCTAGTATTTATAGAATACAATTAGGTTGGTTGGTTAATGGGCTAGGTGTCAATAATAATGGGTTTGGGTCTAAAAATAATTGCAATTGGGTTTTGGGTTCAATAAGAGATGGATTTGAATGCAATATGGATCAAATAAAATAATCACAACCCATCAAGATAAAATCCACAAAATAGATAGTCCAACAAGAAGAAAATGATAGCTCATGAACAAAATTAATTGAGATGATCAAGAAAAAATAGAGTATCTTATTCAAATTGCAAATAAAATATTTCAATGAAAAAATTGAGTGGGTTTTAATGGAGTTAATTTTGAAAAGATGAACTATAAGGACATAAAAGTAATTTGAAAATCCAAGAGGGGTTTATTATAAATTTTCCTTTTTATTTATTTTTCCCCACTCCTTCCTTCTCTTTCTCACCCGTCGACCAAACCTTTCCCTAGCTTTCGACCGAAACCTATTCCCCCCAAAATTAGGGCTTTGAATCCCTACCCATTTTCCACTTTAACTTTGAATTTTTTGGGGGTTCTAAGCTAGTTTCGGATGCTCTGTCGCGTGGTGGGCTTAGTTTTCATGGAGTGCATCGAGAAGGTATATTAAATTGTATGTTAGTTTATTGGATTATATGCTTTTCATTTCTTTTACTAGAAATCGATGTAGGGAAATAGATAGAGCATATAAAACATGTCAAGAGTGAGAATTGGTGCATAACATGGTGAAAATGTTAAGTTCTAATTTTGGCATAAAGCCGAATTTTAGGGTTTGTGAAATCGGGTAGGAAACTTGATTCTAGTGATTTTAGAAAATGCATATGAGAGTGTAGAATTGTGTGAGAGTATTAATATGAATTTAGGAGGATTTTTGTAGGCTTAATTCTCAACCAAATCGATTGAGAGAGGGTGTGCATATATTATGCACGCCGAGTGTTCGATGAAATGCCCGAGCGAAACTAAAGGAGAATTTGATTAGTTCGAAGGTGTGTGTAATTTTTATTATTATTGTTTAATCCTAGTTCGAGATATTAGGAGTTTGGGAATAAAGAATTTAGGAAATCGGAGATTTTTTGTATTGGAATCCTTTGATTGATAAGTAAAATTGTGCTTTGGGATCCGAATTCGAAATCCGTTGTTGTAGCTTAGCTACATGTCATCTGTGACGTGTTGGAAGTTGATAGCGTGTGTTTTGAGCGTATGGCTAAAAATTCTATAATTTTCTATTTAGGTGGAAAAAGTTAAAATTGGATTAGCTGTCGGGCGGACACGAGACTTTGGTTGCTCGATTCGTCAAGTAAGTATGATTTCTTTTATTTTAATGTATATGATGCGCTATGAAAATTCTAAATTAAGGTTGTCTTCTGTGATGTGTAAGGTGTATGGAGTAAAGAAATTCATATGTATGATACGGAATAAATTATATATATATATATGCTATGGGGTTGTAAGATTTAAATTTGAGTAGTTATACTAATATGGATATATGTACGTGTATGTATCTAATGTGTTGAGATGAAAAGCATGGCGTGCGTGAAATGCGTGATCATATGATGTATAAAGACAATGGTATTAATGGCGAGGTCTATATGATATATATATAAAAATGTGATGCAATAATGTGATGTGATAATACGATGAAATGAATGGTATGGTGTATGTGTGATATGCGGGTGACACATTGAAAATTTTATGTGATAATGTGATGTGAAATTGGCCTGATGTGTGTGTGTGACGTGTGAGTGGTAAATGAGAATTTTATACGATGATCGATGAGATTAATGGCTTGTGTATGCTTATGAATTTAATTGAGTTATATGCATTCATTTTTATTATAAAGGAGAAATTATATTATAAAAGAGTTATATTATAAAGGATATATATTTATATATGGAGATATGTTATAAAGGAGATATATGGAGATATATATTATAAAGGAGATACATTCATGTTAATCTTATAAAGGAGATATATATATATACTAGGTTTGCCCATTGACACGTGCCTACGGCACGTCTTCGGAACGGTGCACCTTGTTTGATAATATAAAATAGTTTTGGAGGTCGAGTTAATTAATTGAAGTAGCAAACATATTATATGATAAACTTTTGAGGGTCCAGCAAAAAGCATATTATATGATTTTTTTTTGAAGTATTTTTAAAGTTTTTAAATTTTTATTTTTTTAAGTTTTTAAATTTTCTGTTTTTTTTTAATTTTTAAAATTTTTATTTTCTTAATTTTTTGAATTGAAGAGGGAGGGAGAGAGAGAGAGACAAAAAAAAAATATATATATAGGAGTTGTTTTGGGTGGGGGATTTGAATTTAAGTTTTGGAGGGAAACTTTTAGGGAGAAAATATGTTTTGTGAGGTGAGATCTGGGCCTTTAATTTTTTGAGGGATTGAAGGAGAACCACTTGATAGCTTTCTTTGTGTTTTATTATATATATATATATATATATATATATATATATATATAATAAGGAGATGATATGTGATGCGTAAGACCTATATGACAGCGATGTGTATTTGATGCGTAAGACCTGTATGACAGCGATGTGATGTGTATTTGATACGTAAGACCTCTTTGGCAACAATGTGTATTTGATGCATAAGACTTGTATGGTAGTGATGTGATGTGTATTTAATGCGTAAGACCTGTATGACAGCGATGTGTATTTGATGTGTAAGACCTGTATGGCAGCGATGTGTATTTGATGTGTAAGACCTGTATGACAGTGATGTGTATTTGATGCGTAAGATCTATACGGCAGTGATGTGATGTGTATTTGATGTGTAAGACCTATACGACAATGATGTGATGTGTATCTGATGCGTAAGATCCTTAGTGGGCAGCGATGTGATGCGTAAGACCCTTGGTGGGCAACGATCTCTGTTGAGACCATTGGTGGGCAGCGATCTGTGTTTTGACTGAGCTATTGGTTTTGGGGTGTGGTGTATATTACCCAAACTATGTTGGGATGCAGTGTATTATCTGAAGTAAATGAGAGTTAAAGTGAATTGTATTATGAGATGAAAAATAAAAAGTAGAATACATTGTATTATAATATGAAAATGAGAAAGTTAAGAAGGCGTATGATATGAAATAAATACGAGAAAATGAAGAAAACGTATGATGTGAAATGAGAATGAGAAATTAATGCAAGTGTATTATGAGTTGAGAATAAAAAGTAAAATAAGTTAAATTATAAGATGAGATTAAGAAAGTAAATAAAGTGAATTAATATGAATAAAATGAAGAAATTGTGTTATGAGAATGAATACGAGAAGTAAAGAAAATGTATTATGCATTATATAAATGATAGTTGAGAGGACGTAATATGAGAAGGGTTATTAAAGAAAAATATGATGTGATATGAGTTTGTTATACCTTGGAAGTGTGTCGAGGAACTACTCGCCTGCTATTTCCATGGAAATGGTGGGAACTACCTGCCTTGGCACAACTCCCAGGGTGAATTGGTGGGTTGTTGATATGATGGATGTATTGCGGGATAGAAATGAAAAGTAAAGTAAAATATATGATAAAAGGAGAATGAGTATTAAAATAATCTGTATAACGAAGTCAGAATGAAAAGAAGATAAATTGTAATTTATAATGAGAGTGAAAGTTAATGTATTACGAGATGTTATGATATGTGTTATAAGAAATAAATGAATATGATGATATGCAATAAAATAAATACATGTAATGAGATGCTATGAAAATGTATGTGATATTATTAATTGTATGAATGTGAAGTTATGTGATGAGAATAAATATCAATATGTTGTAAGATTGATGAGTGTGATATTATGTAATATGAGAATAAGAAAGAAAATGTATATGAATGAAGAAGAATATGAAAGAATATGAGTAGTGAGTATGTAAATGAAATGAATGGTAAATGAAGTACATAGTTAATAAGTATGAAGAAAATGAGGTAATGACATTATGTGATTATATATGAAAATATAGAAATGGTGATGGGAAGATAATTATGAAAAGATGAATATTTGTGTTATGGGATTAAGTGTAACGCCCCGACTTCCATACACAGGAAGATCGTAGTACACCTAGAAATCTTTTCCTTCAATTGAGCACATAAACATAATATAATATAGAAAAATGCAGAAATCTTAATATAAATCCAAACCTCTTGAATTGATAAGATGATGGCATAGGATGTCACAATTCTATTCTTAAACTCCAGGTACTCTTACCTGCACAACACAATCTGTGGGTTCGTCAACGTGTGAGGCTGACGGTAAGAATCACAACAACTTTAACTAACTCCAAAAACAACATAACAACATACATAGCGTAATAGAAATAAAACTGAAATCAGTAAATGTAAACAGGAAATAGTCAAATATACGATGTCATATGAGTATGTGTATAAACAATTAATTAAAACATTAAACATATATTTATCATGAAAATATGCCCAATCCAAATATGCCTTTTTAATGCATACTTGTTTGGAACGATATGCTGCCCATACAACATAGTTTCCAAATGCAAGCTACTAGAGTTTATTCTCATTACAGGGTTCAATCCCTCGTTTATGCAATACATACTCATGTATTCTACACTGTTTCTGACATTTATCTAGTGACTAGTAAGGTTGCAGTTGTTCGGTCCACTTCCGTTACTGCAGTCGGTAGTGGTCATGTCGGAACCCTGTGGTATTTCGCCACCCCTGAGCATCTATAATGATGCACAACTCTGGTGGTCTCTCTCCACTCCTGGTCTTACATATTCCACCCCGCCCGAACCCTAGCGGTTTTTCTCCACTCCTGAGCATCCATAATGGTGCTCAGCCCTGGTGGTCTCTCTCCGCTTCTGGACTTCACTAAAAGTTATCACGATTATAAGACGCCCTGGCAGGCATTACCTGCTCTGCCTCATTCGTATTCGATAACATAGAACATCAACGGATACTTATGGGTCCATCCTCTTTACGGCCTATACATCCGCACCCTCGTTCTTAACACTAGATCCCAGAAATTAACAATCGAGACAACGCCGCACGTGTCTCCTTGACAGGTGAATACAACTTTTAATAATTATATAAATTCCAATACTTGTTAGAAAATTGATTTCTTAGTCTCATGTGAAACCTCAATGAGTGTACTACAACATTGTAGTTATGAACCTCTAGTTTCAACCCAATTAAATATGTCTAAAACCATTTATAAGATAGTAGGTTCAGAATCCATAAATCGCAGCTCTTGCTACTTTTAAAAATCACAGAAAATCTCACACTTCTTGGAAATTGGATTTCTTAGAAAATAAGTATAATATTCAGCCAGAATCTATTTCATTTCTAAACCAGTAATGTATTCAGATTTTATTAAAATACTATACGACATCCAAAAATTATAAAATTTTAAGGAGATGTTGTACACACATACATGATACACATACAAAAGTTTCAGTCTCATAATCCATGTATTTAAAACAGAAACGATTTTCTGAAGTGAGATCAAATTACAGACAAAATTATAATAACGTTTCTAAAATAATCATATTATAATCTCACCAATTACTTAACAGTAATTAACACCCATAATCAAACAATATTCATACATAATCTAAGCACGATTACTCAATTTATTAAATTATCTAGCATGCATACATCCTATAATATAAACAGAGCTGGTTAAAGTTGTTACCCACTTTTTATCATTTCTGGTTTTGATTGATTCTACGATCAATTTGAAGACAATAGCAACACGAACAATGACAATGACTCTACGGGCCGCAATTGTTCGTCGGATTCAGGAAGCGAACAAAATGAAAATTATATATATATATATATATATATATATATATATATAAAGTGCAGAGCATGAGAGAGAGAGCTAGAAAGAGAGAGACCGACGGACAGAGAGAGAGAGGGAGAGAGGGGGGGAGAGAGAAGTATACAGTGAGAGGGAGCAGGAGTGCGGTGACGGCGAGGCGATGGTGGCGCAGGCGGCGGGCCGTGGAGGGGAGCTACGGCGGTGGTTCGACTGCGACGATAGGAGTAGCTTGGGGTGGGAGGTGGAGGTGGTTGCAGCGACGAGGCGAGGAGGAGCTTCGGAGGTGGTGGTCGGGGTGAATGAAGATCAGAGAGGGAGGCGATGGTTGCGGTGGTGGAGATGAGCACGGCGGCAGTGGCGATCGATGGCGTGGGTAAGCTGCGGTGGAGCTCGGGTTTTGATGGAGACTTGGGGATGTTGATGGTGGAGTTGGTTGACGGGTTGTGGTGGCTTCGGAGGTGAGGAGCTGACGGCAGCGAGGAGGAGAGGAGGAGAGGGTGACGGTAATGGTGTGCGGGTGTGAGGTAGTCAGGGGTTGACGGTGGTTGTCGAAGCCTCGGGGTGGTTTGACGAAGGTGGAGTGTTGGCTCGGTGGTGGCAGTGTGATGGAGATGGCGGGCGGCGCTTGTGGTGGTGGTGGCAGCGAGAGGGGCTCGAAGTGGCTGATGATCGAAAGCTCGGAGGGAGCTCGGAGGCTGTGGAGGTTGGCGATGGCAGTGACGGAGTACGGATGAGGGTGGCGAGGAGATGGAGTAGGCGATGGTGGAGAGCTCGGCGATGTGGAGAGGATCGGTGGCGGCAATGGAGGAGGTCGAGGGCAGTGGCGAGGCATCGACGAGGTGGCGCGGGCGTGGGTTTCGTCGAAGAAGAAGAAGAAAGAAGAAGATGAAAGAGGGGGGGGGGGAGAATTGTGTGTGTGTGTGTGTGTGTGTGTGTGTGTGTGTGTGTGTGTGTGTGTGTGTATTATAGAGAGAGATTGTGACTGAGTGAAAGAGAACGAGTGGTGAGTTTGAAATGTGTACACGTATATATAGGGGGTGAGGGAGTGTTGCATGTGCATGTAAGAAGATGAGGTTATAGCTATAGGATATAAAGTTATATAGGAAGGGAGAAAAAAGGATGGAAAAAGAAGACCGGTGATGTTTGTAGGAGGAGGTGGAGGCAGTAGAGTAGGATTACTAGGGAAGTGGGTAGTTAATGTCGTAGAATGTCGTTGGAGGTGTGATGGTTGGCTGTTGGATTAGGATTAGAGGATTTAATTCGGATTAGGAGTTAAGATTAAGGATTTAATTAGAGTTAAAACTTAAATTTAAGCTCCAATTAAAAAAAAAAAAGGGGAATTATAGAATGGATCCAAAAATATTTGGGTTGGGTTCAAATAACCGATCAAAAATAAATTGAAAGAACGAAAAGATATACGAAAACATAAATATATATTGATAATGTACAAACACATGTTTAATACACGCGTGGGGAAAAATTATCATAATTCAATTTTGCGGAGTGTTACATTAAGAATGAAAAGTAATGGAGTTATATGTGCATTAATATAGTATTTTGTATTTGAGTGTAAAGTGAAGGAGTTACCTATATAAATTAATGTGATGTGGTGTATATGAGATTAATCATGAAGGATTATGTATGAAAAATTAATGTGAATAACTCAAACAAATTGTGATATGGAAAAGAGTATGAGAAGTAAAGAAAGTGTGTATGTATGATATAATATTATATAAATGAAAAGTAGGGTAATATGTGATTTTAGTGTGATGCATATACTGATGTGTGTAAAGTAATGGATATGGGAATGATTTCTAATCTAAGGATAAGTTGTGATATGTGTTGATATAAGCTGACATGCCTTGGAATTGTGGCGAGGAACTACCCGCCCGCTATTTCCATGGAAATGGTGGGAACTACCTGCCAAGGCACAACTTCAAGGTAGGGAGAGTGGTGATGGATATGTAGATGGGTGCAGATTTAGAAGAGTGCTTTGATATAAAGTCGCATTCATGATGTTTTTATGTTCAGATTTCAGGTTGAATTCTATTATCTTGATATTCGTAAGTTCATTCTGTTTTCTTTATACAGTTTAATTTATTTGCTAAACTAGTAAATTATACTCACACCAAACATGGCTAACCCTGTTGTTTTCTGGGGGTTTGGGGAGTCCCTTCCTGAGGGTGAACGACATAACTCTCCTACAAGTTTGATAGCAGCGAGGTGAGGTAATGATATGGTTTGGTCGTTATACTTTTATTTGTAGTTGATGGGTTATATATATATATATATATATATGTATTTATAATATGTAGATGTATTATTTAATATTATAGGAGATTATTTGTATAACTGTAAGGTGTAAGAATATATATAATGCTGTGATGAATTATGAAAACCTGTACCCACCTCGTTGTGGAGTATTGGTATCTGTGGTTTGTTTTTGAAAATGGTTTTCTAAAGTTTTTCTAAAAATCATATATGTTTTCAGAAGAATTCTTGGTTTTTAATCTGTATCTTTCTTATTATGAGAAATTATACCCCCAAAGCCGTGCATATTAATGCCTGTGTGATGTTGAATGATTTGGCCTAAGGAGGATTGAAAAATATTAGAGGTACAATGTTTTGTGTAATTGTTTGCAGACTTCCGTAAGGAAATTCTGTAAAAGGGCTAATATTTCAGGGGAAACTCTACCAAAATTTTATTTAAAATATAACTATCATAGTTTATGTTTAAAGTAGCATAGAAATTGAAAAAATTGAATTTGAATATTAATCTAAGTAAGAAATAATATAGATAAGTAATAGGTTAAGTTGTAGATCATTGGAATAAGTAACAGATAATAATAATAATAATAATAATAATAATAATAATAATAATTTGGGGCATTACAAATTCAGCTTACTTCCCATACTGTTTTAGAGACTCTCCTAGAATTGAGATCTGAATCTAGTGTTTCTGGCTGATATAATGCTGACAGGGACCCCTTACAATCTGACAATCTCCTGCATATACTTCTCTGTAAGGCTCTCCGTAGACTGACCCATTCTAAAGGGAATAAAATGAGCACTCTTCGTCAAGTGATCCACAATCACCCAGATGGCATTGTGACCCTTGGGACTTCTAGGCAAAGCAGTCACCAAAATCCATGGTAATGTTCTCCCACTTCCACTCCAGAATATGAAGAGGTTGAAGAAGTCCAGCAGTCCTCTAATGTTCTGCTTTCACTTGCTGACAGATCAGACACTGCGAAACAAATCTCGCCATGGATCTCTTCATACCATGCCACCAGAAATGCAACTTCAAATCCCGATACATCTTCGTACCACCGGGATGAATAAAATATGGCGAGCGATGAGCTTTCTTCGAGTAGCTTCTGCCTGACTTTCCCCTTCGGAACACATAGACGGGTCCCAAAGCGGAGAGATCCAACCTCATGAATAACCATATCAGTCCTTTGAACCTGCTTCAACTTCAGCTCACTTCTGCAACTGCTCATCACCTGACTTTGCTTCCTTAATCTCTTCCCAAAGACGACTGCAACTGAAACACCATACAACTTTGCTCGGAACCAGGCAAAAACACATCCAAATCCAACATCCTCATAGCTTCCACAAGCTTATCCTGCTCAGTTAGAACTATGGCCATCGGTCTTCTGCTCAAAGCATCAGGCACCAAATTAATCTTACTAGGGTGATACTGCAAATTAATATTATAATCTGTCATCAATTCCAACCATCATCTCTGCCTCATATTCAATTCCTTTTGAGTGAACACGTACTTGAGGTTTTTGTGGTCAGTGAAGATCTTCACTCGGTCTCCAAGTAGGTAATGCCTCCAAAGCTTCAAGGCAAAAATCACAACTGCAAGCTCCAAATCATGTGTAGGATAATTCTTCTCATGCGGCCTTAATTGTCTAGATGCATATGCAACAACCTTGCCTCGTTGCATCAAAACAACACCCAAACCTCTACCTAAAGCATCACAATGAATTACGAAACCTCCCGATCCATCCAGTATGGTTAACACAAGTGTTGATGTCAACCGATTCTTCAATTTAGCGAAGGATTCATCACAGGACTCATCCCACACAAACTTCTGATCTTTCCCAGTCAACTGGTCAACGACCCGGCAATCTTCGAAAAACCCGAACAAACTTTTTGTAGTACCACGCTAGACCAAGAAAACTCTGAACTTTTGGTACTAATTTCGATGTCGGCCAATCCTTGACTGCAGTGTTCTTGGACGGATCGACAGAAACTCCATCACCAGAAATGATATGGCCCAAGAATGCCACACGATCCAACCAAAATTCATACTTGCTAAGCTTCCCATACAGCTATTGATCCCTCAATGTTTACAACCTTCAAGTGCTCAGCATGCTCATCACGATTCCGATAATAGACGAGGATATCGTCAATGAACATCACGAAAAACTTGTCCATGAAGGGAAAGAAAACTCGATTCATCAAGCTCATGAACACAGCTGGAGCATTAGTAACTCCAAAAGGCATCACCAAGAACTTATAGTGCCCATATCTTGTACGAAAGGCAGTCTTCTGCACATCTTCGGCTTTCACCTTGACCCGATCGTAACCAGAACAAATATCTAGCTTTGAAAATACAGAAGCGCCTCCCAGTTGATCAAACAGGTCATCAATCCTTAGTAGTGGATACCGGTTCTTCATTGTGACATTATTCAGCTCACGGTTGTCAATACACAACCTGCAACTACCATCCTTCTTATTGACGAATAGCACCGGAGCTCCCCAAGGGGAGACACTCGGTCTGATAAAACCTCTATCCAGTAAATCCTGAATCTGCTCCTTCAACTCGGTCAACTCAACAGGAGACATTATGTAGGGACTCTTAGAGATCGGAGCTGTACCCGGCTGAACATCAATAGTGAACACCACTTCACGATATGGCGGTAATCTCGACAATTCCTCAGGAAAAACATTCAGAAAGTCTCGCACAACCAACGGTGCAACAATACCAGCAGAACACACTTCCTCCATCACTCCAACTTCTGGACTTGCCAACTTCTCCACATAACCAAGCGGCAACTCACCGGCACAGAATTCAAATTCCTGACTTCCTAGCATACGAAACACCACCTTCTTCGCACGACAGTCAGTTACATCATGAGTGACACCAAGCCAGTCCATCCCCAAGATAACATCAAAACCAGAATTGTTGATGACAATGAGATCGATAACAAAATCAACACCATCAATAACCAAGGGACTCTGCTTACAGATCTGAGAACACACGACAACACCTCCACCTGTAGTGATATTCCATGCTGCTGGCATAGCGCTGCTAGACAAATGATGCAGGTCGACGAAGTGGGAGGAACCAAAGGAATGAGTAGCACCGAAGTCGAAAAGAACATGAGCGGGAAAGGAGTGAACAAGGATAATGCCTGATATGGCTAAAAATGGGGTTAAATCGGAACCATCCAGATTAGGCACGAATCTTGAAGCTCAGGGGTAAAGCGGTAATTTCACATACAAATGGGTCCGAAACGGGTACTGGGTCTCCTTCTCACAAACCCAATAACCCGCGAACGGATCCGCTCCATCTGGGTACGGGTCCCGACCCAAGACAAACCCAGATTAGCAAGAGGAAAATTAGGGTCACTGATTTGACCGAATCAACGGGCCTGATTTGCTCTCACCGGGAATCAGGGGTCAGTTTCCTAAACAGACTGGGAGGATTTTACTCCTGACAGTTACACAGGTAATCAGGCCCCTAATCACTCCCATGGCAACTATAAATACCTCCCACCTACTACTGTGACCAGGTAATCACTCTTTTTCCACCTTAAGCTCTTTCTTAATCACCACTGGTTACTGACAAGAGCGTCGGAGGGTGCGTCGCCGGAATCAACCCCGGTGTATCGTACTTCCTTGTAGGTAGTGGCAGGAATCAGAAGGCTTGGATCCGCTGTTCAGGTTTTTTCCGCGAACTCACAAATCTCATCTGTTTACCCCCACACCAGAATCAGCGGTAACAGATTAGCGCCGTCTGTGGGAAAACCACACGAACAGCCTCCGCCTCTTCCTCGTCGACTAGCCCTTCTCCAACCATGCCTCCCAAAAAGGTCAGATCTAGGGGGTTCAACCGCGGACCCAATACTGCCGATCAGCCAGAGGAAGTCCCCGTCCATCCCGCTCCGCAGCCTGAACAACTTCCTCCCCCGGTCCAACAGGGCCAGCCTCCTCTCCTGAATTAACAACCCCCCAATGGTCCTGCTGGCCATAACGGGCGGAGGCAGAAGCAACCTCTCCACCCAGACCATGTCTCGGTTCACAATGCCTCCTCGGATTCAATGGCTTCCCATCACCCCGACCTCCGCAACACCGTTCTGAACCGCCAAAAGGATGAGGACCTTCGCAACCGCCTAGATGAGAAACGGGCCCGAGAGGGAGCCTCCCGCCAACATCAAGGCGATCGATCTCCTCATCGCCGAGATGGCAGGAGGTCTCCGGACCGGAGAGGACGGGGCGCATCTCCCGAGCATCACAGGAGGAGGCCACGTTCCCATGCTGACCGACACCATCCGAGGAACGATGAGGCACTTATCACTCGTGCCGAGTTACTACAATTCCAGGAGACTGTGTTGCAGGCCCTCAACCTTCGCCCTAACAACCATAATGCCCAGAGGGTTCCAACACCCCCACGGGTTCCAAGTCCTCGCCACCGATCCAGAAGTCCTCTCCCGACTCCCAGTCGCCAGCAACACCATCATAGTCCTCGCCGATCCCAGGACTATCGACGCCGCAGTCCCCACTCCCCTTCCTATGAAGAAGAGTCCAGGGGATCGTATGATTACCAACGGGCAACGGAGGGACGATGCCCTCTACCGTCGTCTCCACGAGATGGAGAGGCGCATCGGTCGCATGGACAAAGAGGAGGAGTCGAGAGCAGGGACCGTCTGCCCCAGCAGACCCCCCTTCTCTCGGACAATCATGGAGGCTCCCATCCCGAGGGGTTTCAAACCTCCGCAGTTTGAAACGTACTCAGGGGAGTCAAACCCTGTTGATCATGTCGAAAGCTTCAAGACCTTAATGCTGATCCATCAAGCTTCCGACGCCATGCTCTGCAAGACCTTCCCCGCCACTCTCAAGGGGTCGGCACGGGAATGGTACTCCCGGCTCGCTCCCTCTTCCATCTTCTCGTTCGAGCAGTTCGAAACGCTCTTCATAACTCACTTCGTGCGTAGCAGGCGAACGGAGAAGACTAGCCTCTCCCTACTCCACCTTCGACAGGAGAGGGGAGAAAAGTTGAGGGACTACGTGAGGAGATTCACCGCGGAGGTCAGGTCGATCGCCTCCCTCGACCAGTCAGTGGCGACCGTCGCGTTCCAATCGAACGTCCTCAACTCCAACCTCCGGTCGTCCCTCGCCAAGAAGCCCCCGCACAACTTCGCCGATCTTCTCCTAAGATGCGAGAAGTACATTCGGGCAGAGGAGGCCGAGTGCCTCCCGAGTTTCGGAGGACCCGCCTCCGGCTCGAAGAGGAAAACGGCAGAGGATGAAGGGTCCAAGAAACTGCAGAAGGACAATTGCGGTCAGCGCCGTCCTCCCCCCAGGTTCGAGAAGTTCACCCCTCTCACCACAAATGTCTCCACCATCCTGATGGAAGTAGAGAATGAAGGTGTTATACCTCCTGCTCTGAGGATGAACACCCCGGCCAAGAGGAGGAACAAGGAGAAATGGTGCCGTTACCACCGGGACCACAGTCACGACACCAACGACTGTCGGGCGTTGAAAAATGAGATAGAGGCCCTCATCCAGAGGGGGCAGTTGGCCAAATTTGTGAAGGCGAACAATCAGGGGGGACGCGCCACTCCTCTGCCTCGGGGGGCTAACAAGCGCTCCGAGCGGCGCGATGAGACCCCCGAGTTCGAGGAAGAACGAGTTCTGCACCTCATCCACGGAGGCCCCATGGGGGGCTCCTCCAACTCCTCTCGGAAGGCCTTCGTCCGAGAGGTCAACTCGGTTCACAGCGCCCCTCCCCCCAAAGGCCTCGGCGTCCCAGTGACTTTCTTCGATGAAGACCTCGAGGGGGTCCGAACTCCCCACTGCGACGCACTTGTCATCGACCTTCGCATGGAGAACTTCAAAGTGCAGAGGGTTCTGGTGGACAACGGGAGCTCGGTGAACATCCTCTTCCTCTCGGCCTTCCGAGGGCTGCAGCTATCCCGGGATCACCTCAAACCGGCCGGCTACACGCTCCACGGGTTCACGGGGGTACCAGTAACTGTCGAAGGGGTTATTACCCTGGACGTAACTGCTGGGAAGACCCCTACCACCCGGACCGAGCCGATGGACTTTATGGTCGTCGACGTCCCGACTGCATATAATGTCATCTTAGGCCGACCCGGCCTAGCTGCCCTTGAAGCTGTTCCTTCAGCGTACCACCTTAAAATGAAGTTCCCCACCCGGTCGGGAGTGGGAGAAGTCAGGGGCAGCCAAGAGACGGCTCGGAAGTGCTATATGACTTCCACTGGGGGTCCGGTGCTCTCCCTCGAGACTCTAGAAATCCCCGAGCCAAATGTCCGACCCACGTCCGAGCCGGCGGACGAATTGGAAGAAGTACTCTTCTCGGACGAGGACCCGAGCCGAAAGTTCCTCGTCAGCAAGTCCTTGCCGACTGCCCTATGCTCCGACTTGGTGCAGTGCATCCGGGAGAACCGCGACCTATCTGCTTGGTCCACCGCGGATATGCCCGGAATTTTCGAGGACCTTCTAGTCCACCGCCTCAGCGTCGAACCGGGGTGCAGACCGGTTCAGCAGAAGAGGCGTAAGTTCGCCCCCGAGTGACAATAGGCCATCAAGGAGGAGGTGGACAAGCTCTTAAGAGCTCAGTTCATACAGGAGGTGAACTATCCCGAGTGGCTCTCCAATGTGGTCATGGTTAAGAAGTCCAATGGTTCCTGGAGGATATGCATCGACTTCACCGACCTGAATAAGGCGTGTCCGAAGGATCCATTCCCTCTCCCAAATATCGACACCCTCATCGACGCCACCTCGAGCCATGAGCTCCTCAGCTTCATGGACGCCTTCTCCGGCTATAATAAGATCCGAATGTTCCCCCCGGACATTCCGAAGACTTCCTTCATTACCGACCAGGGCCTCTACTGCTATAGAGTCATGCCGTTTGGATTGAAGAACGCTAGAGCCACCTACCAGCGCCTCGTCAACAAGGTCTTCCAAAGCCAAATAGGCTGCAACATGGAAGTATACATCGACGACATGCTCGTCAAGAGCATCCGAGGTACCGACCACGTGGCCGACCTCCAGGAGGCATTCGGCGTATTGAGGAGGCACAACATGCGGCTTAATCCGAACAAGTGTGCATTCGGGGTCTCATCGGGAAAGTTCCTCGGCTTCATGGTGAGCCAGCGAGGGATCGAAGCAAATCCCGAGAAGATCAAGGCCATACTGGACATGGCCCCGCCCCGGAACGTTAAGGAAGTGCAGAAGCTTACGGGTCGCCTCGCCGCTATTGGCCGGTTCCTTTCGAAGTCTGGGGAAAAGTGCCTCCCCTTCTTCAAGGCTCTCCGGGGGGCTAAGGGTTTCGAATGGGGCCAACCGCAACAGGAGTCGTTCGACCAACTGAAGGCCTACTTGGTGAACCCTCCTCTGCTCAGCAAACTAGTTCTGGGGGAAACCCTCTTCATCTACTTAGCTGCTTCCGAGCAGACCTTAAGTGCGGTTTTGGTGAGGGAAGAAGACCGGGCTCAGAGGCCCATCTACTATGTGAGCAAGGTGCTTCGGGATGCCGAGCTTCGCTATCCGAAGATAGAAAAGATGGCCTACGCCCTGATAATGGCGGCAAGGAAGCTCCGTCCATACTTTCAGTCCCACTCGGTTGTGGTTCTCACCGACCAACCGCTGAAGCAGATCCTCCACAAGCCTGAAACCTCGGGTCGGCTTATGAAGTGGTCCATAGAGCTGAGCCAACACGACATCTCCTACCAGCCCCGGACTGTAATCAAAGCTCAGGCCCTCGCCGACTTCATCGTCGAGTCCACCATTCCCGAGGTCAGCCATGTCCTGAACGGACCCCTCATTTGGACGGTTTTCGTGGACGGATCCTCCTGCAACGAGGGTAGCGGCATCCTGAACGGCCCTGATGACTTCGTCCTCCAGTATGCCCTCCGCATGAATTTCAAGGCCTCAAACAACGAGGCGGAGTATGAGGCACTAATCGTGGGCCTCGGACTTGCCCGAAGTGCCGAGGCACAGCACCTCCGAGTCCATAGTGACTTTCAGCTGGTGGTGAACCAAGTCTTGGGCGAGTACGAGGCGCGAGACGAACGGATGGCGAAGTACCTCGCCAAGGTCCGAACCCTCATGAGCCGGTTTGAAGAGGCGCTCATCCAACGAGTCCCTCGAGAAGAGAATTCACAGGCCGACGCCCTCTCCAAGTTGGCCTCCTCCTCCTTCCAAGGTCTCGAGCAGACCGTCTTGATCGAGGTCCTCTTGAAACCGAGCATCGAAGGCGAAGCCCTCGACTCAGTGGAGTCATTACCGGTCCTGCTGCAAGATAATTGGATGAAGCTGTTAGTGGAGTTCTTAAGGGACGGACTCCTCCCCGAGGACCCCAAGGAAGCGCGCCGAGTAAGAACCAGGGCCGAGCGGTATGTCCTGGTCGAGGGAATCTTGTACAAGCGCTCCTTCTCGCAGATTGATGGTCGACCATACCTGAGGTGCCTTTCCCCGGAACAGGCCAATTATGCCTTATAGGAGCTCCACAAAGGCATCGGTGGAGCACATTCAGGGTCTAGGTCCTTGGCTCGGAAAGTTTTGAATTACGGATACTTCTGGCTGACTCTCCTCCAAGACGCCGAGCGGCACGTTCGGCAATGTGCCTCTTGTCAGAAACATTCCAACATCCGTCGCCTCCCCCAAGCCAATCTCACCTCCCTATCAAGTCCTATCCCCTTCGCAATGTGGGGGATGGATTTACTAGGGCCTTTTCCTCCAGCTCCAGGCCAGTTCAAGTTCTTGGTCGTAGCCATCGACTACTTCTCGAAGCGGATTGAGGCCGAGCCCCTCGCCACTATAACCGAGAATAAGGTGCTTCAATTCTTCTGGAAGAACATCATCTGCAGATTCGGCGTCCCCCGTGTCCTCGTAACGGAAAACGGGACTCAGTTCACTGGTGCCGCATTCCGAGCTCTGTGCGAAGACCTTGCCATCCAACAGCGCTTCTCTTCCGTCTCCCACCCTCAGTTGAACGGACAGGCAGAGAACGCTAACCGGCAAATCCTCTCTGGTATCAAGAAGAGATTGGACAAATGTTCCAAAGGCCTATGGGTCGACCAACTCCCCAATGTGCTGTGGAATTATCGCACCAACAAACGGACCCCCACAGGAGAGTCCCCGTTCAACCTCACCTATGGGTCCGAGGCAGTGATACCTCTCGAAGTCGGAATACCTTCTCCTCGCCTCGTGGCCTATGACGAGGAACAGAACGCCAGAGACCTCCGGGCGAACTTAGACCTGGTGAACGAGCTGAGGAAAAGAGCATCAATACGCCAGCAGAACTACCGGAGGAAGGTCGAACTGGCATACAACAAGAAAGTCCGACCCACCGATCTCAAGGAGGGGGACTTGGTCCTCAGGAAGCTAGCCATCTCCTTCCCCAATCAGAGGAGCAAATTGGCTCCGAACTGGGAAGGACCCTACAAGATCACAAAGGTGGTTCGGCCCGGATCTTATCGTTTGGAAGATCTAGAGGGCAGGGAGATTCCGAGGACCTGGAATGCCGACCACCTCCTAAAATACCAAGAAAGCGCCCCGACGCCTCTCTGAGTATCACGAGGTGTCGAACCATTCCTCTCCTCTAACTTGTAATTCATTTCTTTAGTTGTCATATATAAAAACGGCTCGCCGTCAATTATCAATAAAGAATGATTTTTTTTCGTATTTATAAAGTTTCTTGTATCTCTCCGTCCTTATTCTTTAATTCAACCAATGGTTCGGAGTCCAATGTCCGGCTTGGCTTTACTTCCCCGGCTCGTCCTTAGGCGAGCCAGAAGTAGATCACCGTTCGGAACTACTCCCACAACCGTTGAACTACACAGATGGTTCGGAGTCCAACACTCGGCTTGACTTTACTTCCCCAGTTCGCCCTTAGGCGAGCCAGAAGTAGATCACCATTCGGAACTGCTCCCACAACCGTTGAACTACACCGATGGTTCGGAGTCCAACACTCGGCTCGACTTTACTTCCCCAGTTCGCCCTTAGGCGAGCCAGAAGTAGATCGCCGTTCGGAACTGCTCCCACAACCGTTGAACTACACCGATGGTTCGGAGTCCAATACTCGATTCGACTCTACTTCCCCGGCTCACCCTTAGGCGAGCCAGAAGTAGATCGCCGTTCGAAACTGCTCCCACAACCGTCGAGCAATGCTAACGCTGGTTCGGATTACATCGTTCGGACTGACTACGCCCACTCAAATCCTCGAGCCGAGCGGACGAGGGACCGACCCTCGTATACGGCGAAAAATCCTTCCGAGGCGAAGCCACCGTTAGATCATCTCAAAATGCGTGCTAGAGTGTGATGAACGGACCTGACCATGCCACGTGTCCACAAAACGACAAGATAGTGTTTTCTTGGAACTTGCGCCTCCCTTCTCGTGATCCGCGCCCTGATCATGATCCACCGTCCAGATCAGGCCACGTGGCCCCAGCCTCGAAATAGTTACACCTCTGCCGAGGCACCGAGCCGCACCAGTACGTACCGAGCAAGAGTCAGGGCCATGGCTAAAGCGTGAGTTTCGTGGCCAAGGTGCTCGACGAAGCAAACGCTTCTCACGGTTCATTTCAAGCCAACTCTAGCTAAATCAATTACAACACTACAACAAGCAAGCCAACTCTAGCTAAAGCAACTACAGCACTACAACAAGCAAGCCAACTCCAATTTCATTAATATAACTTGGATAAATTTACAAAAAGGTTACAACAAAAGACAGTTCGGAGACCCAAAAACACAATACGACTCGATTAGTGCCTCCGCGGTAGGGGGACGCTCCGGTTCAGGGATACCCGGGGTCAGCGCCTCTTGGCCTCCGAGCTCGTCTCTAAGCCGACGAATCGAGACGCCCCCTCGCCGCTGACCCTGACGGTCGCTCCAACCGAAGCACCGCTTGAAGATACCGCTACTCCTCTTTGGGCATCGGCTGCTGTCCGACCTATGATGGGGGTTCGGCTCGCGAGTTGATAGAACGTAATCCCTCGGTCAATCTCTTCGCTAGTACACGAAGTACTCCGAACATTAGCCCTCACTGGCTGAGGTTTAAGCCGAGCAACCTCTTCCTCCAGTTCAACGATCCTGTCCTTCAGTGTGTCGTCCCTCACAATTACCTTGAACCGAGGAAGCTTTGCCGAACCAGGATACTCGGAACTGTCAGATATGACACGGTGCAAGTGGGTCACCTCGATACTCTTATCGACCGTTACCCTTTGCAGCTGTTCTACCCTCCTTGCGAAATCATCTTGCTCGGCCAAAGCGCGGGCCAACTCTTCCTCCTTCGCAGATAGTTCGGCCTCGACTATCCGCAGATGGTGCAACTCGGCCAATAACCCGTTGTTCCTCTTTTCTACGTTGTACAGTATTCTCCTCGTCAGATGAACCTCGCCCTCGAGGCGATCCTCCCGGGACTGCTGAAACAACTCCGCATGGCGCCGAGCTACCGCGGTGACACGAGTTTGCTCGGCTATCTGAAATAAAGAAGGACAACATTGAAGGACTACATGACCGAACCAAACACTTAGACAAACCCAAAACCAAAACAATCTTTTTCATTCATCATCAAAGCGGTGGCCAGTCCGCAAAAGGCATTACACTGTTTTTGAAAAAGAACAAAAATTACAAAAATTACGAGGAGATCAGGGGTCCACCTGCGTCGCCGCTTCGACCACAGGCGCGTCGCCAGATGGCCCCTCGTTTCTCCCCTCGACCCGGGGGTCTGCCACCGAAGGGTCGGCCTCCACCTCCTCGTCGTTGTCACCTTCCCCCTCGTCACCTTCGCCTCCCTCCTCCTCGCCGCCTGAGGGTGACCCCGGCCACAGCCTGTAGCCGACCCGCTCGAAGCCGGGGACACGGTCCTGAACATGGTCCAGCGCCCTCTGATAGGACATCTCCATGTTCGTGGCCATGTGCTCCTTCGCTTCGGCCTCGACCTCGGCCCTAATCTGCGCAGCCAAGGCCTCTTTATCCGCCTTCACATCGGCCAGAGACTTCGTCGTCGCAGCCAGCTCCTCGGCAGCCTTCGCGGCTTTAGCAGACTCCGCATCAAGTCGCCCCTTGGCTCTTTCCAGGTCGGCCACAAGATCGGCAACCCGGACCTCCAAGGCCTCGACTCGCCTCTGCTCGGCTTCGAGTTGCCGAACCGCCTTGACCTTCTCTGCCCTGTCCTTGTCGCTGGCGGCCTTCAGCTCTTTCTCCTGCGCGGCGAACGTCTCAAGGAGATGGCCGAAGTGACAGGTAGCCTGTGAAGACAACGATAAGCGCAAGATATAGGCCGAGCAATAGACTTGAAGAAATCCACAATGAAAAGCTTACCGATACGAGCGACCGAGCCACTTCATAGGTATCGTCACCGACCGTCCCCGCCTTCAGAGCGGCTCAATCCTTCGGGGTCGCCAGGTGCTTGACGACCTGCACCGACATCTGCGAGTTTTCGAGGATTCCGTCGTGATTCTTCACTCGCCAGTTCGGCATGAACAGCTGTTTGTGCTGCTCGATCAGGATCTCCTCGGCCGCACCGTCAACGGCGGAGCCTCGAGCGACAACGCCGCATTGACATCGAAGGCCCCACCAACCAGGGCGAATGCCACAGGCGCCGAGGGCTCTTCGGTAACAACCACCGTCGAAGGTGCCTCGGTGGTTGGAGGAGGCGGAGTGGTAGTCAGAGCGACCTTGGGCTGCGGAGCTGACGAGGCGGCCACGGTCGGCCTCTTCCTCTTCCTGCCGCCGGCCATTTTGGACCTATCGGCCATCATGGCGTTGAAATCAATCTTCATCGCTTCTGCATCAAACGAAACACAAACTGAGTCAGTAAGACGAGCTAAAGACTTAAAGGAAAAACAAAAATAAATGAGATATCAGGAGCATACTCGGGTCGATGGGGCTAAGGCCAGACCCGAACAGCACCTCCTCCGTCAACTCCCTCCAACTCAATAGTGGGAGGGCCATGATCTTCCTTGCCACCTCCTCCTCGGCCGCAGTCAATACGGGGTCGACCCTCGCAAACTTGGGCACCTCAGGCTTCCACTAGCTCGGAATAGACAGTAGTGGTTCCCCCCTCAATATGAAGAACTTTTCCTTCCAGCCTTTGATTGAGTCCGGGTTTTCTATGATCCGAACACCCTTCCTCGGTCCCAAATAGTACCGATGCTCGGTCTTGTGCATCCGGTTGATCCGATACAAGCCTCGGAAGACCGTCAGATCCGGCTCAACTTCAGCATTGCGGCACTGGAGCAGGAAGGCGTTCACATGATGCCATGTGTTCGGCATAAATTGGGTCGGCGCAAGACAGAACCAGCCGAGAACCTGAAGAATGAATGGGTGCAGGGGAAAGCGCAGTCCGGCGTTCAGCGAGTCAAAGTCGAACATACACATATCCGACGATGATAGCTTGGAGTTCGCCCGCATCCCAGCGCCGGGGAGAATCAGTTTATACTCTGGAGGGATCGCGAACCCCTTTCTGATCCGAAGGAGATCCCTCTCGGATAGCACCGACGCAATCTCATCTGCCTTGGTGGTCAGTGCCGGGTTCGGTTCCTCGTAAACTGCCGACTGACCGAAGACCGCCTTATTCAGGAGGTCGCCTTCGTACTGCCTAACCCCTGCATGCCCGGACAATACGGAGGGGTATCGGCCCATCTCGGGGGCCTGCTTCGGATTCTCGACAATCACCTCGACCACGGGAGATTGCGTTATTACCCTCCTCTTCTTCTTCTCCTTTCTCGCCTCGGTCACCGACGGCTCGGCTACCTGCTTCCCCTTCCTACTAATCTCCGCCTGCCTTCTCTCCTCGGCGCCATCATTGCCCGAGGACGAGGCCTCACTCCCCGAGTTCACTCTTGACATCTCTATTAAAAAAAAGGCAAATACTGACCTTGAAGTGACGTTCACAGTTGGAATGAGCTCGCCGGAAATTGCCTGGCCCACGCGATAGCTAGCGCAACCACCTTGGAGCAAAAATCGCCACTAGCAGAGAGCACAGAGTAAAAGTGAAATCTTAAGAGTGAAACGTGAGAAATGAGCTTGGGGGTGGGGGAATGATCTTTTATAACCCCAAAAGCAAGTTTGGGCTGCCTTGGGAATCTAAAAACCCCATTAAGAAGCCAAAGCGCCAAAGCGGAGTGTCGCGACGATTCAGCTCCAACGACAGAGGATCTTGAAATAACCAAGTCCGCAACTCGGCCACCGGTGTGCCTAACCGAGCTATCGAACAGCTCGGCTAGGCCACCGAGCTACTGAGTCCCCTCCGGACAACTCCGAGTTACTTGTTCTCCATACCTCGACCAAAGACACTGAACCTCTGAACCGAGGGGACGAGGAACCGACCCTCGTATATGGAGAAAAATCCTTCCGAGGTGAAATCACCGTCGGATCTCTCCAAAATTCGTATCAAAACTCGATGGACGGTTCAGATTGCGCCATGCCCACAAAACGACAAGATAATGTTTTCTCGTGATCTGAACCCTGTCCTCGTGATTCGCGCGATGATGGACGCTCCGGATTCGACCACGTGTACCTTCCGGACCGCCTGCCACCGGCCTGCCTAACCGAGCTACCGAACAGCTTGGCCGAGCAGCCGAGCTACTGGGCTAGAAGGTCACGACCCATCAAGGCCGACATTCTTCAAAACGTCCAACTCCATGCCTCGACTGACAGCACCGAGCTTCCGAGCCGAGAGGACGAGGAACCGACCCTCGTATATGGAGAAAAATCCTTCCGAGGTGAAATTACCGTCGGATCTCTCCAAAATTCGTGTCAGAATTTGATGGACGGTTCAGATCGCGCCACGCCCACAAAACGACAAGATAACATTTTCTCGTGATCTGAACCCCATCCTCGTGATTCGCACCATGATGGACGCACCAGATCCGACCACGTGCACCTTCCGAACTGCCTGCCACCGGCCTGCTTAACCGAGCTACCGAACAGCTTGGCCAAGCAGTCGAGCTACTGGGATCAGAAGGTGGCGACCCATCAAAGCCACATCCTTCAAAATGCCCAACTCAGTGCCTCGACTAACGGCACCGAGCTTCCGAGCCGAGAGGACGAGGAACTGACCCTCGTATATGGCGAAAAAACCTGCCGACCATCCTCGGCCGTCAGATCTTGTCAAAAAACGCGCTCGGCATGATGGATGGCTCAGATTTCGCCACGTCCCCTAAATGACAAGATAGTGTTTTTTGGGGATCTGCGTTGAGATGGACGCCCAGGATCTCGCCACGTACTTCGGCTGAACCCGAACCATTGGTGCCTCGACCTTCCGAGCGGAGGGGACATGACAAAGAGACGAGGAACCGACCCTCGTATATGTCAAAAAAATCTGCCGACCCATCTTAGCCGTCAGATCTTGTCAACGAGCGCGCTCGTCATGACGGACGGCCCAGATCTCGCCACGTACCTCGGTAGACTCCGAACTACATGTGCCAACCTGCCGAGCCGAGTGGACGAGGAACCGACCCTCGTATACGACGAAAAAGCCCGCCGAGCCGAGGGGACGAGGAACCGACCCTCGTATATGGCAAAAAAACCCGCCGACCCATATCAGCCGTTAGATCTTGTCGAAAAGCGCGCTCGTCATGATGGACGGCTCAGATTTCGCCACGTCCACTAAACGACAAGATAGCATTTTTGGGGGATCTGCACTGAGATGGACGGCCCAGATGATGCCACGTACCTCGGTTGGATCCGAGCCTCCGAGCCGAGGAGCCGAGCTGCTGAGCCAAAGAACCGAGGAGCCGACCCTCGTTAATGAAGAAATTACATGCCGAGGAATAGGGATCGTCTGATCACCCAGAGAATCGCGCTCGGAGCTGATCAAGGGTCCAGATTGCGCCACGCCATAAATCGGTATTTAAAAATCAATTTTTATTTATTTAAATCGTTTTATTTATTTAAAAATTGCGAAAAATTGCTAAAAATTCGGGAAAATCAACTAAAAATTCTAGAAAATAATTAAAAATTCGGGGGGATATTTTTGAGCCCCTGAACGAACAATTATTGCTTAGAAAGTACTATTGAGGCCTCCGAACGATTGGTTAACACCTCGCAAAATTTAATAAATAATCCGAAAGAATAGATAAAAACAGTCAAATATTCAAACAAGGCTTCAGAACAGCGTATGGCTCCAAAAAATTACCTCACTACCCCCTTCGAGATTCAAAATCCTCCACTCAGACTCCGATACAACTCCACTAGCCACTGAAACAGTTAAACTACTCCTCAAAGGCTGATCACACTCAGTCTTTAGGAGTGGGGGCTCGTGATATGGCTAAAAATGAGGTTAAATCGGAACCGTCCAGATTGGGCACGAATCTTGAAGCCCAGGGGTAAAGCGGTAATTTCACATACAAATGGGTCCGAAACGAGTACTGGGTCTCCTTCTCACAGACCCAATAACCCGCGAACGGATCCGCTCCATCTGGGTACGGGTCCCGACCTAGGACAAACCCAGATCAGCAAGAGGAAAATCAGGGTCACTGATTTGACCGAATCAACGGGCCTGATTTGCTCTCACCGGGAATCAGGGGTCAGTTTCCTAAACAGACTGGGAGGATTTTACTCCTGACAGTTACACAGGGAATCAGGCCCCTAATCACTCCCATGGCGACTATAAATACCTCCCGCCTACCACTGTGACCAGGTAATCACTCTTTTTCCACCTTAAGCTTTTTCTTAATCACCACTGGTTACTGACAAGAGCGTCGGAGGGTGCGTCGCCGGAATCAACCCCTGTGTATTGCACTTCCTTGCAGGTAGCGGCAGGAATCAGAAGGCTTGGATCCGCTGTTCAGGTTTTTTCCGCAAACTCACAAATCTCATCTGTTTACTCCCACACCAGAATCAGCGGTAACAATGCCTATCAAGAAGTCAAAGATGAGAACACAACATGCAGAAAGCGAAGATGCAAGAAATAGACATGAATGGAAGGATAACATGATAAAGCAACAAAATAGAATAACAAGATAGCAAGAAAAAATAAAATCCAAATAAACACAACTAAAGATATACTTGCAACAATGCTCAAAGCAGTTTCAGCATCCTGTGTAGTCAGTTTGTAGCCCTGACCATGACCTCCAGAAGGATTACCCCTAGGAGTAGCCCTCCTCTGATAAAAAATTTGTCTCTGAGGTGGGAGTGGTGGTCCGCCATGACCATGAGCAGGCGTTCCCTGCGGAGCGGAACCTCCAACTGGTGTAAGGGACCTGGACTTAAGGCAATCACGGACTATGTGATCATTGCCTCCACACAGAAGGCACTGGCGATTCGCTATCCGACAGTCTTGGCGCAAGTGCCCAGTCTTGTGTGCAGCCTCTGAACATCAGGTGGGTATGGCAATGCCCTAGCAGGAGGGGTCAGAACTGGCCTCCTAATAGGCCCTCTAGAAGATCTAGCAGCAACAAGGTGCGGAACAGACCGCTGAATAGCACGCTTCCTCGTACTAGTCTGCTTCTGAATTTTAGCAGCATCCATGATATCAGCATAAGAACAAAGTCATAGGGCAGCAAGGTGATCCTAAATATCAATATCCAAGTCGAACTAGAAACGACGACCTCTATCTTCATCATTTGCTACCATAGAAGTAGCAAAACGGCTCAGTCAGGTGAATTTCGCAGCATACCTGTCTACGGTCTGACTCCCTTAGTTCAATAAAATGTTTAGTTTAACGTCATTACTTTATGAAATAACAACAAAAAAGCATGAATAAACACTATCCGATGAACCTAAGTTAGTGAGACAAACTGTCATTCCATTTTATTCTTGGTGGCATTAGGAAAGAACTTCGTGAGGAAGCTCTCAGTGAAGATGACCCAGAGAATGGGTCGCCCTAATTGTCCAGCTTCAGTTTGCCACCATATGTGGGCAATATCGACGAGTTGGATACTCACGACATCCACATGATCGACATCCGAGATTCGTGCTGCGGTTAACAGCTGCTCCGTCTGAATAAGTCGTTGCTCGGCTGCAAGTGGACCTTCGATAACCGAGAATTTATCTAGATGGAGCCTCATGAAATCTGCCACATTACCAGGTTTCGGTGGCAGCAATTCGGGCACAGGTACAATGGGTTCCCTGATGGTAGCTTCAAAGCTACCCTCATCAGTTCATGGTGCTCACGCTGCATGTGCATCATTTGTTGCATCATCTGTGCAACAGTCGGCTCATCCAACTGATCATCCCCAGTTCGGGAGGATGAAGCACCCTTTCTAACCATGGTCTGCAATAACAATTAAACGGTTAGCATCTAGATCATAAGTTGGTTATCAATATTACATGTGATCCCTGTATTGCAAATACTGTTGAGTCAAACTGGTAAAACCCATTATGACTAATATATCAGTTAAAGCCAAACCTCCACATGTTAGTCATATTTGACTAATATATTATCCAAACCGGGGCTCTGATACCACTAAAAACCTTGTCACGCCCTCTTCCAAAAAATACGGAATACAAGCACGTGACATTGTCCCACCGAATGACTAGCATTATCCATAAGCTGTTTACCCATTCAACTCAACAATATAATTAATACAAAACAGTTGCGCAGGCAATAAGAACAACCACATGAACAATAATACTTGGAATAAGACAATATGAAATAACTAAATATGACAATCCAACATTTGGAAACAAATAATAACATCTGGTCATAAGCCCGATACAATAATAAATCCAAACACGATGATAATAAGTCTCAATACAATAAGTCCAATAAAATAATAAACAACTAGAAAACAATAAATCTTTAGAAAGCTTGTTCTCCAATCCAGTAGGTAATTATTCTTCATCACCTGTGAATACTTCATCTAAAAAGAGGATAAAAATTGTCCTTAGAACAAGTCATGGGCAACAAGTAGAGAAAGTAAGGAAACAATGGAATAACGATATAACAATGAATTCAATGAGAACCAATAGGAATCAATAATAAAGGACGATAATAATAATAATATCAATGATAGTCGATGCAATGGTTATAAACAATGATTCAATATTCGATAACAATGTTCAATGATCGATGTCAATATCACTTAGACAATATTCGATATCAATCGAATGATGATGTTCAATATGCAATGTCGATGTTGTGTCAATTCTTAAGTCTATTAATTTTCAACCTAACTAATGCACGTATTACTACGTCCCATTCCACAGGTTCGATGCATACAAACAATGTTGTTTAGACTTTAGTGGTGAATTATATAGATCATGTGTGAGTACGATAACATTGATACGATAACACTTTGTTGCACGATACATTAAAATGATACACTGAAACAATACACAATAGATTGAGGTGGTGTAGTGAACGCTCCAACAATCAATCGATAAAACGCTGGCCGGCACAGTTTCTATATTTTTCACTACTCAAGTCAATCCCTTAAATCCCGGCTTGTTAATTATTTTATCGATGCAACAATAGATTATGCAATTTAGAGTCATTAGATTGACGATAGTAACAATAGAAGAACAATATGATGATAACTTGGATAGGACAATTAGAATGATGACAATAGCATATTAGGATCTTGCAATGCAACGTATACACTCCAATTCATACAATACAATGATATAGAAATAATTAATTTAAGAAAATCTGGAAAATACAATTCTGGACAGCAAAAGGTTAATGTACTAAAATTGAATTTTCCGCTGCTACAAAAATCAAAAACGGAATCCGTCAGAAGTTTTGGAAAATAGACTTCCCATTGATTCCAACGCATATTTAAAATACAAAACCCGACAACAATATCTAGGTTAAATCCATCAATCTTTACAGATTACAGGTTCTGACTGAAAATCGACATCAAGTTGTTATATTTTTAGAATCAGCGAAAACCCAATTATAAATTCATCAAAAATATTCATTAGACTTCTAAACATGTTAACTATCATTCTGGAAATTATCAGAGCATTATTTTAATATTAACTTAGCCTTTTACTAGTTTAAACATGAAAACGTACGTGAATCTGAAATTCTCGAAATAAAACAAAGCAGTAGTAAAATAATCATAACTTTTGCAATACTGCCCGGAATTCAGAGATTTTAGATGTTTTGGAAACTAGAGACATAGAGCTACAATTCTTATTCAGAAATTTATTAATTTTGAGGTCAAATACTGGGTCGAAAATGTCATACAATTTACAGACCGAAAGTAAACATTCAAATTTTCAATATTTTTCATGAAATAAAGCGATTTAACATGGTGAGTTTCAATTCAATAGTCAATAAATTTCACAGTCAGCATGATGGGTGTAATAGCATGATAAACACAATTAAGAATACACAAATCTAATAGTTTAACAACAACAAAACATCAATCCATCATTCAAACACAACCTAGCAATAATTTCTACGATAAATTATTTGTGTAGTGATTGTATGCATAACCCTACTATCAATACTATATGAATACATGAAAGATTCAATTTTTAGAATCAACAATGGCACGAAGTCGAGAATATTTGGGTTAGCTAGTGTAAACCCTCAATGTACCCAACAAAAGTTGAACAATAACTGTAATACCCCGATTTTTCTTAATACATAAAGACTATTTATTTTTCATATGGTATGCTTGTGTAGCATGTGACTATTATTTTCTCCACATGATAAATAAAGTGTATTATTTCCTATAAAGCATTTTCTTAAAGCCCAATGTTGATTTACTTATTTTCCTTTTTAAAAAAAATATTGATTTGGCCCAAATGAACTTAAGCCCATGAATTCAACCTTTTATTTTCCTACAACTTATTTTGTGTAACACTTTTTATATGAAATGAAACTTATTATATTTTTGTACAATTTTATTAGTGTGAGTTGTGCATGCACGTGCATTTTGCATACACGTGCATTGAGCACACTCTTTGGCCGGATTGAGGGTAGGGTAGTGGGATCATGGACGGTTGGATTGTGTGAGTGTGGGTAGTTTCTCAACTCCCTAATGCATCTCAACCTTTGATCTTGTAACTCCCCAATAGATCTTAGCCCTCTATTATATTTATCTCCTAGTATAAATACCCCTCCCATCTCTCTATCTCTCTTACACTAAGATTTTCTAAGAGTAAGTGAGAGTATTTGTGAGTTGTGTGTGTGTGCCGTGCTGAGGAGGCCGAGTAGCATCTGAAGGTTCGGTGTGGAGCAAAGGAGCAAGGTGCAAGGAGCAAGAAGGCGTTCACTATCTTGAGGAGCTTTTTGCGGGATTTTTGATTATTTCTTCATATAAGGTGGGTGTTTCTCAGGACTTCTAATGTAGGAATGATACCATAATTATTATGATTGCTATCATGTTATAAAAAGTAAATTGAATGTAGTAGAAATTGTTTGATCATGCTATTAATATTGAGAACGGAATTGTCGGTATAGTCGACTGCCATGTGAGCCAGCCGACTGGTACGAGACACTATTTTCATAATGTGTTGATAAACATGTGTGCAAATAGACTTGGTGGTGTGATTACTAAATTGATATTTTTCCCTATGACACATATGATGGAGGGAAGGTAAATGAATGAAAAGAGCTAGTGATGATTAATAACTTAGAATTGTCGGAGCAGTCGACTGATGTTGTGTTAAGTCGACTGGTACTTCAATCTGATTGTGACTATTTGGAAGTTCCATAAATTAAGATATTCCAGTATGTAGACCCAGCATGATGACTTGAAATTTATATCTTTATCTTCGTAAGGAAGTTATGAATACGTGTGAATGCATGTTTAAGAGATTTTCCTTGAGGAAGAGACAACATTCGTAACTTGAAGTTTCGTGATTTTAACATTACTGAACAAGAGAACTCTGTTTATGAAACATGAATTTATGTATACTGTAAATTGATACCATGATACAAGTACATGTAAGAACTGTAAGATAATTCTTTAGTTTGAAAAGTGGATCTGTTCAGTCGACCGAATGCGTGTAGCAAGTCGACTGATCTGGACTTGGAATTGTGCTGTTGAAATCCCAGGACAGACGACTGGTGGATGAACAGTCGACTGTCATGTGGACAATATTGTGAACATGAAAGTTGCGGGACAGGCGACTGGTTGTGTAGAACAGTCGACTATCCCGAGCATTTATGAAGAACCTGTATGTGACTGTATGAGTCGACTGGTGTTCTTCTAAGTCGACTGTACAGAGTGGACTTTGATATACTTGAATTCATGTTATTTACTGTTGGTAATTGTGAACTTTATGAATTAAGTCGATGGACTCTGTTTATGGCTGTATGAATTATGCGAAATGAATCATAATTGAGAATTGAGAATTAAAAGAAAATATAAAAAGCTAAGATCATGATGAGAAAGTCTGTGAGACTCTAAAATGAATTATGAGCTGATGATGCTCAATTGGATATTGTGAAGTTGAAATCGAACGAAAGAGTAGCTAAGTCTCCCCGGCAGTGAAATGAAATGATATTGAGAAATAGACCAGGTTGGTCATGTGAAATGAAATGATAAGTCCGGTTGATGGAGAGGCTAACTCTAGAGCTTGATTTTTATTCATGATTCTAATGTAACTTTAATACATAGTGTGGAGGTGATGAAGGTGAGAGAAAAACATGAGTATGAGAGCTAGGGTACGGTGCGGGTGTGTGAGCCGCAGAATGCATGCTTGATGAGTCAAGACATGGCGCGGGCACAACTCAGTAATAATCGGACTTTAGTCACGCTTATGGGATGTTTTGGTGACTGCAAGAGGATTGTGTTCAGGGAGGAGGCTGAATTGTCGCAGAATGCATGCTTGACGAGTCAAGACATGACGCGAAATTCTACTCCAGGGTCTAGGATACATGCTTGTACTCATAGAATCATCTAGGATACTCACTGAAATTACAGAAGTAGAGTAAGTCATGGCGGGGGATTGAACCCTACAAAAATGAAGAACGATTAAGAGGCTTGCCCTCGAACCTATGTAGTATGGGATGCATAGAATTCGAACAAGTGCGCATTAGTGTCATGTTAATTAAATAAATTGCATTAAGGATTAAGTGCACAATCACGACACGACATCTTTAAAAGTTCCCTTTTGTCTTTACATGCTTATTATGAACAAATCGTGATTTTGTTAAGAAATGAGATTCATTATACTGTTTCTGGCATAGAGAGGATGGCCATGTATAATTATCGTCAGTTGAATAAACTGACGTACCCACAGTTTTGTATGCAGGATAAATTACATGTAAAGAGGAATGGATGCATAAAGATCTCATTATGTTGTTGTTCATTTATGTAAATGTTGTATATTTTGCTTCCGCTGTGTAAATTTAAATGTAAGATGTTGTAACTCTGATGAAAAAAAAAGAAAAGTTTGAATTTCCTTGTAAAATTGTACTCAAAGAAAGTGAAAAGATCCTGAAGAACATCTCGAATTCAGTGATTTGGAATTCGGGGCGTTACAATAACATACGTACGATGAACGATTGGATCTACTTGCAAGAATTTCAATAAAAACTTGCACTACAAGAAAAACCTTTTTGCGCAACGCCAAATGTCGTTGCTAAAACTCGTTTGTCGTTGCAAGGTCGTTGCGCGTCCGGGCGCGAAAGATTTTGACTACGACTTTATGTCGTTGCCAAACATAGATTTTTCGCAACGACATTTTCATTGCAATATATTTTGTCGTTGTCATACCTAATTTCACCCATGCTATGGTATAAAATCAATCGCAACAACTTTTGTCGTTGCCAAACATACTTCATATATTTGGCAACGACTCATGTCCTTGCTAAAGATGTTTTTTTCGCAATGAATTATTGTCGTTGCCTTACATTCTTTCTATTTTGGCAACGACTACTGTCGTTGACAAAGCTCGACTGTTTTGCAATTATTTTTATTATTGCTTTGCATTACTTGTATTTTAGTAACAACTATAGTCGTTGCTAAAGCTACCAATTGTCGTTGCGAAAGTTTAATTATTTTCGACACAAATTATATATTGTCGTTGCATCAGCCCTATCTAAACGAGCATACACTCCAAAAACAGTAAAAACCAACATCATTCCAAAAACTATAATATTAAACTTGTCCAACATATTACATTTATGTCATATAAGAAGCAATGCCCAAAATATTACAACCATCAACTTCTCAAAAAGATATCTAAGTATCTCATAATCATTTCCATTGTGCATAATAAGCTTAACCATGTTTTCTAATATTCTTTTGACATCTAAACATTGCAACAAAACTGGGGTTGATGTTGGAGAGTTAATAACCTAAACCAACAACTAACTCATATAAGATATAACTATCATACACTGTCAAAATATGATACAAAAATATATGCTCCCGGACCAATGGCTTCATCCCCTAATTCTCCAAATACAGTCCCTTCTATAGTTTTAATGTATATTCATTAATACTGAAGGACCAGAGAACTTTCGAGGATTAACACAAGAATGCACGATTGTTGTAACTCAAATTCTCATCCTCGTGGTACCTACATATTTGAAATAATGATTAGTTCAGCAGTATACAATGAAACTATGAAAGATTGCCAAAACTATTGGAACTTGTATGCACAAATATAATTTGATGGATACATGAATTATTTTTATAAAACAAAACATACATTAATAGCATCAAGAAATAATGAAAACCAAACTAGAATTAAAGATTAAAACTACATTTGAAAGCATTTTGACAAACATTTAAACTAATATGATACAATTTCATAAAGAAATCCATCTTTAAATATTTAACAACAATTATACTAGCAACTAGCATATATACACATGAATTAAGTGCACCAACCTGCAACACTGACAAGTTTGCTTCTTAAGTCTTGTATCAATATTTTCATAGTCATAAGAATCTAGGAGAGGGCCACTAGTTGAATACGTACTGCATAAACAAATTACTCTTTGTTACTTCCAGTACACAAACGTGTTTGGCATGACAGATTACAAATGTTCTGATGTCAATGGGCATCCACAATCTCATCCTGTTAATATATACATAGGATCATTGGTGCCTAATGTCTTCTTCGACTCTCACTTGGAAAACACACTCACGATAATTAAGAACAGCAAATAACCATTTTCTAATATAAAAGGAGATTACAATATATGGAAAAGGTTAATTTGTGGAATGGCTGTTTACTAACAACACTTACAGATGAGCTAAACTTCTCTACAATCATCTCAAGGACATCTATATCCTTCAACCAAAGCATCTCATCCACATAATTCTTGTACATATTATCATGGGCACCAATCAACCAAATCAGTACCTGTATAAAAGCCAACATGGGACATATTAGCACAGGCTAACAAAGCGAAATCCACATGTGACTGAGTACACATCTTGTGGAGAAGAAAAGACACTTAAACAATCAAAAATCACTTAAACAAAAACAAGAACATGCCAGCTTCACACACCATGGTGCAATAGTGGAGATATACAACGTTACAATAAAACATTAATAGGTTCATGCAGAAATCACAAGAAACTAAGAAGCACGGTCATGGACACGTTGTGACACAAAACGCCAACACGGGAAGAAATTTAAAAAACTATACTAACATAGAAAGTGTCATGTCGGATTTGTGTCTGACATGTGCTCGACACGTGTCTGACACGACGTGCTAGCAAAAAGAAGTGTCTGTGCTTCATTGCAGGGAGTAATATATTTATAACAGTACCATATGAGGGGCTGCACGCAAAAAGGTCTAGGAAAACTGACCTCCATAATAGATGTGACTCCAATCAGATCGACTAGCTGCTGGAAAATTTCTTTATGGCCCTGGATGACCATAAGATGTTATATCAAAATAAGTAAACAATAATGTGCTTGAAGTCATAAAGAAATGTTCAAGTGCCATGGTTGAAGAAAAAAGTTAATAAAAACCAGAACATAATTCATAAGGACTGATGTCTTTCGTATCATTAAGCAAACAACAACCTAGAAAGCAAGAAAATTGTCATGATTCAAAATAGGAATTCCTCAATATTTCAATACTAGCTTTATAAGTCATAATACATTAAGAGCATGATGCTGAAAGAAAACAGACAAATACCTTGCTAAAGTAGCCAGCCAACAGTGTACTATGTGGATGATCCTGTTTCAAAAAGGAAAATAGCATGTTCAACAACTGTAAACATTGAAAGACACACAACCAATAGGCAAAAGTATTCTTAAATGAAATCTCACTAAGCGTAACAAGAATCATAAACTTATGGTGACATAAAATGTCAAGCCAAACAGAACAAACTTAGGTAAACTCACATCCGCATCCTCAACTAAAGTGTTCAGTATGACGCTAATCTCACAAATGAAAACCTCACAAGCAACAAACGGAAATATGCAAAACAAGTGCCATAGGAGGAGATTAAAAGATGGTCAAGGAAAATAGTCGCATAGAAATAAATTGATTTGACAACCAATAAAATTGTTTACTTGAAGATCTTCTTATTTTCAGCATCCACAGGAGCTTCTTCCACAATATAATGAAGGAGTTGCTCCACCTGTGTTCTCTATCGAAGACTACATATGAAAGAAACCACAGAACAAGTATAAAACAATAGAAAATTTCACACCATGAAAAAAAAAGATGCAAATAGCATAGTGATCCACCTCTTAGTGGCACAAAGAGTAAACAACATGGTGTAAAACATAAGCTACATGAATTTCCATTTTTAAATTAAAACTTTACAAAGTTATCTAAAAAATTCATTAAAGCTTAAAAAACATAAATATAAATATATTTTCAACTATCGTATAAGTCATACTAACAAACAATGTGTTAGGGATTATGAGGATCTAATTGAGTCTTTAACACAATCAACGCAAACCCCTCATATCATCAACAACCTCAACTTACTCTTTACAATGAGGAAGGGACATCCAATATTTTTTAAAAGAAAGGGCTCAATAAGGAGGGATAGAAATAGTTAATTAGCACCAAAGATTGCATAGACAAATAAGAGAAATTTAAGAAGGCATATATGCCCACGTAGCGGGATACAAATTGAAGACATATAATTAGAAAGCAAGGTATGTGAGTTGTTCACATTAAGGCAACCAAAATAGTATCAGTGAATCGACAAAAGGAATGAATTTCAAAAATCAATCAAAAATGTATGCAACTTAAAAACCATCCTGCAAGCTAACTGAAGGAAAAGGCAAAAGTACACAAGTGTGAGCATGCCTTCAGTAGTTGGACGAAATAAAAATAATTATATGTAACTGATATTCCATATAATTTATAAGTCGCTATTCCAAAAATAAATATTACTCGAGTTCTTTCTTAAAAACTAATATCGCTTGAGACATTTAATTGTAATTATAAGAACATTACTGCCACTGGTAACGGTAAATATTTTCTTGTGAACATGTTCATTAGAGAATAAAATATCTATTTACTTAAGATTTCAAACAAAACAAAAAAAGATTTGACATATAAAATATTGGGAAAAAATGTCACCCTTTATGTGTAAGATGACAGTGTTATAAAGTAAACAAAGTTAGCACAGATCAATAATTCAACATTTGTGTGCCAAACATGCTATGAATGGAAGAGGGAAAATATGCTGCTCATGCTTTAAAGCCTTACGGCATGGAACAAAAAGTGAGAGCAAAACATCTGGAACAGGTTCAATAACATACATAACTAGTCATCTGCATTATTGTTCACACTGATAAGGCGATGATAAGGTACATCACTACTTCTACAGCCAACCTATGGCTGACATTGCTATGAATTAACACGATCTATATATTTTACCAAATGCAAAGCCCATGAATTAATTGGTTGGTTGTAGTGTTTGTAATTTACAAGTGCAAGTCCGTAGTACCATACACATTAGTCTCATGCATAAGAAGATCTTGTCATACTTACAGCCTTTCTAGAGTTTAAAGATGGAAAGTCAATTGTGGGTATCTTTAGCTATGACATGTTTCTTAATTTCCCCACATCCAACTAATACGTACATAGCGAGAGGAGCATACAAATAAATAGACAGTAAATTAGTGATCCGTAAATATCTCCAAGATATGTTCCCAAATATTTGAGAGATATGTAGATAGAAATGACTCATACTATCCTAATATATTCTTTAGATGATCCAAAAAAAATTCTTCTTGGTAGTGGAACATGTGGACCAAATCATCTTAAGGAGACCCTTGGCTGGAAGGGTTTGAAACTTTGGATTGTAGTTTGAAGAAACCCATACCAGGACAGTCTAATTTAAATCTAGAAGGGTACTAGCAATCAGCCTAACCTTGGAACCTTTTTAATATAGTTTGGATGGTTTCCATACTGGCAACACCTGATTTCTCTTTACATCTTTCTAAACTTTCTTCATGGTGATTCTTTCTTCAGTGTACCCACACGTAAATGAAGATAAAGATCACAGGTATGATGAAACAACACATGTAGCAAAGACATACTCAATAATAGACAACAAAATTTATGTTGGAGATTATAATATCTCATAAATCTTTCAACTGATATAAGTTCAGACTCATCTTTTTGAAGGAATGAACAGTACATGTGATAAAATATTTCTCTTAAGTGCATTGGTGAAGATTCTATGAGAATACTCCACCAGGTAGAAGTACTTCATTTCCTACTTGCATTTGCAAGTTTGTAAGGGAACGGTATATGTTGAAAATTACAAGGTCAAATTAGAAGAGAGGTCCTTCGAACACCCTCATCCAGACATTGAGTATTAAATGTTGTTTAGCACATAGTACATATTCATCATGCATCGTGAGCATAATCACATATAGGCTAATTATGCCTTTCCACAGAAAGAATATGATGGATATAATAAAACATACATTTCATCATTAACCAATACAAATTTTGACTGCATATTCAGCAAGCATAAACCAAATTCAATAACCACATCCTATTACCAATCGTTCGATAAACATTAAATTCACTTGAATTAATTGAGGCAACAAACAATTATTCATAGTAAATAACAGTATATCATATCAATAAGAAAATTAAAAACAATTACTTAAACACTTAACAAAAAATAAGAAATTAAAGAAAAGACATTATACCACTTCACTGCCACTGCTTCCTTCACCTTCCTCGTCATTAACCTCAGACTTGGACTTATCAGAATCCTCTCCATCATGCTTATTCTAATATCACAACAGACAAAAACAAACCCTAGATCCAAACATTCAAACATTAAAAAAAAAGCCAAAAAATTCAACTTTCTACTGCACTCACCTCAGAAATGATCTGGCAAGCCCTAAACCTAATCGTCCGATTCGCCGCGCTCGCCGTAGTCACCAGAAACCTCAGGAACTCCTCCAAGAACTCGTCAACAATTGGTGCGAGAGCGAACGACGATGGCAGCAAGGAGAGCGAACGGCGGAGGCGGCGAATGGGAGAGCGAATGACGGGCGGGGGGGGGGGGGGGTGCGAGAGCGAACGGGCGGATAGAGCTCGAAGAGGGAAAGAGAGGGAAAGTAGGGTTTCGCCGATTAGGGGGATTCAGGAGAGGAAGAGATGTGGGTTGGTGTTTTGTTTGTTTTGGGCTTTAGTTAAAATATATGTGGTTGCACGCGCTAAGTTAAATTATTTTATTTATTTTTATTTTTTTATATTTTTGGCAACAATACTGTCGTTGCAGTAGATATAAGAAAATATACGCAACGACATTTATCGTTTCCAATTTACACAATCTGGCGGGGGGGATTTGCAAAGGCCCGCACAAGGCATTTTGGAGGAGGAAAATTTTATTTTATTTTTAGCAACGACTTTTGCGTTGCCGTAACTAATTTTCACAACGACTAAAAGTCGTTGCCAAAACCTTGTTGCAAAAAAGGGGTTTTCTTGTAGTGTTGAATTTGATACAATATTAATTCAAGAGTAAAGTGACTTGCCTTATTGACGATTAATTCGAATACCAAAGAATAATGTGATGAGAATCCCGGAGTAACGAACACGAATCCGCGAAAAGCTACATGTACACTACATGCGCAAAAGAGCAAAACAGCAACAAAGAGAGCAACAATGACAGCAAGAGCACACAGCAACCACAACGAGGTTGCTGCCTGACAGCGTGCGGGATTAGCGGCGTTGAGCGGCGGACGGTGACTGGGTGGTGTCTGGAGGGCGTCGAGCGGCGTCGACTGGACGGCGTCGGGGGAGTCTCAGGTCTGCTGAAAATGAAGAATTCAATAGTTATATATGGAACCATAGAATAACATATAGGCAATTTCTTGAAGAAAATGGACATATAGGAGAAGGAAACGAACATGGAGAAGAACCCCCATATGATAGTGAAAGTGAATTATGAGAAACAAATGCACAAGTTATGAGAGATTTTGAAGTTATACTTGACTACTTTAATATTTTTGAAATTGATAATGCACGCTATTTTCAAGAATATTATTTTACAGAAGAATACTATATTTATAGTTTTTTTATACTCTTTTGTTTCTTTTTTTCAGACAATCACACTATTTCACGCTTCATATCTACTTGGTATCAGAGCCAGTTCAGAGTAAGTAATTCTTACATACTTTCTACAAATTTTTACAAATTAAACACTAATTTATACACTTTAGAATAATAAACAAAATATTTAATATAAAAAGTAGAAATTATCCGGAAATCTAAAAATTTTATTATTTAATAAAAGATCACATACCCTATAGAAAAAATATTATAATGGGAGAAGGCCTTAGTGTCATTTGTCAATCTATCAACGCGTGTAATGTACGTACATAACTAATATGAAGGAGGTTTTAGGTTCGAGTCCTCACTACGTCAGAGTTTTTAATTAAAAAAAAAGAAAATTATTAAGACATGCATTGTCCGTGCATAACTAATATAAAAGATATCTCAGTGTCGAGACCAGACTATGTCAAAATTTTAACTTTAAAAATATATATTTATTAAGACATGTATTGTAAAGAATTAATTAGAAAGTGGGTGATAAGTAAAATTACGATCATTTTGATAAATATTTTAAAAAAAACTGGGTCTTTTCTCTTTTGTCCTTTCCCAAAACTTTTGTCGTCTTTCCCTCCCCCTCTCCCCTGAATTTTTTCCCAAACTGTCCCACTTTTTGAAAGTTTTTTCCAAACCGTCCTAGTTTTTTTTTTTAATTCCCAAACAATCCCACTCGGTCTTTGAAAGACCGAGTTTAGTTAAAACTAACTCGGTTTTTTAAACACCGAGTGTTAGTCTTGGATTTTTCGAAGTCTAATACTCGGTTTTTCTAAGACCGAGTTAGTTTTAACTAAACTCGGTCTTTCAAAGACCGAGCGGATCATTTTGATAAATACTTTCGAAAGTGGGTCAGTTTGGTAAATACTTTCAAAAAGTGGATCATTTTGGTAACCAGTTCTCCTCAACGCAAGATCCCAAAAAAACATCCAATCAAACTCCGTCCTATGATTGGCAAACAACAAAACCCGCCCTTCTCTAGGAACAGAATCCCCCGAAAAAACCACCTTCGTCTTGTTAACTTTCTCGAACAAGAGGCCACATGGACAACCAACTCCCGAACAAAACCGAAGTGGCTTTCCGACTGTAATGCATGCTGAAAAGGCGCACGACAGAAGTTGCCAGCGGGCCCATGTAAACCTGCACTGTAAATGCCGTCGAGAGGTAGATTACTAGACATAGTACACCCCGAAGTGTTCTCAAGGGAGTGAAAGGACGATGTCGAGGTGCACATGGATTGAATTTGTCACATACAACTCAACTACATATATCCTGATTAAATGGTACTTGTAAGTTGAATAGACAAGTAATTAATTTCACCACATTAGACTAGAATAGAATGGTTTCAAAATAAGTCCTAAAACCACCACATTAAAATATTCATAATGCAAACATTGTTAAAATGTGCCAAATCTAAGATAGCTTAAATTTAATACTATAGTTGCCAATTACCACAATCTTGAAATATATTCTGCGACTCTAATAGTAGAGAATGGAATGGCATGTTTAGCAATAAATTCAAAGCAAATGCTGCCACAATTTGAAATAAATACAAGTTTATGAAACAATATGGAGTGTGAAATGAAAACCTGCGTTTAGGGAGTTCCTCAGAGCTTCCAGACAAGTGCAAAATCCCTTTGTTTTAGGAAGAAGCACATTGTTCAGAATCGGCAAGCCAAGTTCAGCTGCATACTGTTGGCTTCTTATGCAGTTTTGTTCACTGAATACAAGAACAACAATTGTCATTTGTAAATGACGAATATGTATAAGGTGAGATGCTAACCAATCACTTGAAGAATCATATACAGAAATAATGTTTTGAGTTGACATCTCATTTTCGTAGATGGGTTACCATTCATGTAGAGAAATGAGGAAATGCACATACATATGCATATGCTTACTTTAACTCTTTAAAAGGTTTGTAGGTCAAGTCAAAGTTTATATTTGGTTGTCACGCAAACCTACATACATACGTTTTTTGTGTCATTTAATTATGGCATATGTAATTGAGTATGACTAGAAATACAGAAACAAGAGGAACAAAATTTAACTAAGAAACATTAGCCATCACTAACAATCAAAGAATTTGAAAGTACATTTTCTAAAGACTTGTAAACCAAGCTGACCAAGGCATTATTGATAAATACAAGATACTTTAGGTAGAAGAAATATAATTTACGTATAATCAGTACCCTCTGGGAAAACAGCGAGCGACAGAAGTGGTCCCTTCTATCCTTAAAACTAGCTAGTTTCTTCCTCAAAATCGGATCATCAACTTCCCACTTCCTCTGAACCGAAATAAACTCAAAAATATGGAAACCCCATCCAAATATCGGCAACTTCATCAAACTCCTCTTTAAAATATACTTAATACACCCCAAATTACCCTTCCTCAACGGAACTTGTTACCAAAATGATCCATTTTTTGAAAGTATTAACCAAAACGATCCACTCAGTTACCGAGTTTAGTTAAAACTAACCTGGTTTTTGAAAGACCGAGTGTTAGATTTCGAAAAATCCAATAATAACCTTCGGTCTTTCAAAAACAGAATTAATTTTAACTAAAATCGGTTTTTCAAAGACCGAGTGGGATTTTTTGGAAATTTTTTAAAAAAAACTAGGACAGTTTGGAAAAACTTTTCAAAAAATGGAACATTTTGGGAAAAAATTCCTCTCCCCTCTCCCCTCTCCCCTCTCCCACCCACTAAAACCCACTCTTTCCGTAAGTAAATAAAAAAAAAAAAAAAAGAAAGAAAAGAAAAAGAAAGAATATAAAGATGGGAATGAGTAATAGCATAATCGCGATTCTGAACTTCCTCGCCCTCCTCTGCTCCATCCCCATCATCTCCGCCGGCATCTGGCTCGCTAACAAGCCCGACAACGCCTGCGTCCACCTCGCCCGCTGGCCCGTCATCCTCCTGGGTGTCCTCGTCCTCCTCGTCTCCCTCGCCGGCTTCGTCGGCGCCTACTGGAACCACGAGTGCCTCCTCGCCACCTACCTCTTCGCCATGGCCGCCCTCATCGTCCTCCTTCTCATCTTCCTCGTCTTCGCTTTCATCGTCACTCGCCCCGACGGCGCCTACACGGTCCCTGGTCGGGCCTATAACGAATATCGTGTTGATGGATTTTCCGAATGGCTGAAGAATTACGTGGCGAAAAGAAATAATTGGGAAAGGATTCAGGTGTGTTTGAGGGGTGAAGATGTGTGTAGGAAGCTGGCCACGGCGGATGCTTATTTTACGGCCGATCAGTTTTTTCAGTCCGATCTCTCGCCGCTTCAGGCAAGTCATTTTTTAAAATTATTATTACTAGTATCATGCACGTGCTATCATGCACGTGCGAGTGAAGAGGAATGGAAAGGACAAAAAAAACTACCAACACGTGCTCTGCATGTGTTGACACACATAAAAAAAGAATAAAAAATTATTTATTTGTTTCCAACCCCATCTCTCCCATTATAATAGTTATTATAGATTATTACTAGGTGGAGTTTATTACGGAAATGACACTGCAGACTACACTGTCGGTGTTAGTGGTGATGGAACATTCCAGAATCTGACAAGTAACTCTTGATCAGAGTTCAGTACCCCCATAGTTAGAAAATAAAAGTAGAGGAGAAATGCTACATATACATGAGATTCTCACCCAACTTGTTTAGAATTTGTCTTTTAGTGATTGATGAGTTCATTAATCACTAAAAAAACAAATGAGTAAGATCCGAAAATTATTAAAAGATAAGCCACATGTAAATTTAGGGTAGAATATAATGTATGTATAGCATTTCTCAAAGTAATGGAGATGAACAAGTTTAAAAAATGAGAAATGATAGTATGTCACTTGACTCACTTCAAATGTAACTTTATTTACAACTCTCACATAATTGCTTCATGCATATTTTTTTTAAAAAAAATTTACACGTATAATTAGTTGGGAGCATTTTTTTTGTTGTTCTAAATAGATCAACTACATAAAGTTACACATTTGGAATGACATGTTATTATTTCTCTCTGAAAATGTACGAGAGTTTTGATTAATTGGTTTTTAGTTGTAAAATTGGTATTGGGGGTTGAGACTTCAGGGGTGATTATAAATTGTGGTTTTTGGAGACAGTGAGGCCGACTATTTAGAGGGGAGTGAGTATGTATTGTTTATTGGATAATGTTACACTCACTACCAATTTCATTACTTTTTTTCTTTAATGTCTTAGGTGATGCTCATATTTGAGAGTTCTACTACCTATTTCTTACCTACCCTCCAATAGATTTGTGCCCCTAAGGTATTGAAGAGATTGATAATAGAATTGGTAGTGGGTGTGACATTACCCTTGTTTATTAGCTGGCAAACTGGAAACGAATGTGGGTGAGTAGGGAGCGAGAGTAGGTCGGTTGTTGGTAAGCCCAATGGTCCAAAACCCTACAAGCAGCATTCATTCACCTCATCTCCTCTCTCAATACATGTGAAGTGGGTTTCCTAGGTTGCTACAACAAGGTTATTCTTCATTAAACTTTTTGACTCTTAGCAGTGGGTACAACCACCTTATTTTTTCTTAATAATTGTTGGAAATCCCTTATTTGGAGGACAAAGGTGATAATGGAAAATGACGCATCTTTGAGGGTGCTAATGAAAGTGCCAGAATGAATTAGGAGGGTTCTTTGAAAGAGGAGAAAGAATAACTTTAATCAGCTTTATGACTAGTTTGTTTCTTTTCGGATTCCCTCATCTGTAGAATCAATTCTCAGGTTATATCTTAAATCATAATCATTAAAGGAGTTGGTTGGTTTGAAGGAAAAGTATGAATTCCCCCTTATCCTCTCCTCTACATGATTCCTAATTTATGCCTTTAGATGTGATAGAGTGATAGCTGAAAAACTACTTCAAACACCGTTGCGGTTCATTTTTGGTATTTATTACTGAATTGACTGGCGAACTATACAGTTGAATCATATTTCAATTACATTCTGGGTGAGCCAATGAGCTTTTAAGTCAAAAATGATTGGCTGAGGAGTCATACTCTACCAGGAAGACTCTTGAGAAATCTGGCCATAAATTTGAGATGTCGGTTTAAGTTGTGAGCAGGGCTGGACCCTGGTGGATAAGATGTGAGCTACACCTATGGTGAGCCAGTTGATGTCGAGTTGGATTGAAGATGTGTATATGATCAAACTGATTGCTGTACAAAACACTCACATCCTCAACAAACTCAGATTCCTTGAAACTGGAGCTAAGTGAGGCTGGGAAGATGACCTCCGGGGAAGGATCACAGCTGAGAATGCCCCATTTCGAGGAAACACTTTAAAAGTGATGCGAGAATTAACAGTGAGTACTGCATTTAGAAACGGTTGCCAATGTTGGGGTGGTGATTTGGGTTTAGTGAGGACAATGTAGTGTTGCTCTCAAGTGACATGTAGCCCATTGCAGGGGTGAAGGAGCATAGTGCATTGAGAGGGCGATTGGGGATTACAGGATACATCTTGCTTCCATATTTCACCCTTTCTACTCATCTATTCGAATTTATTCATTTTTCTACCCCTCAAGTAGATGCATACTCTAGTTAAAGATGTTTTACACTTCAGTTGGTTTCGAATCTTAAATGTTTAAAATATATACATATAGGTAACAGAAGTATAGAAAATCCAACATTATGTCTATATGCATTCCGACTGGTTTAAATTTCAGAGATTGTTATTACATTTCATACCAACTCTGCTATATATTCTGCATGCAGTCAGGGTGCTGCAAACCACCGACAGCTTGTGGGTTCACGTACGTGAACCCGACACTGTGGATTAACCCGGGCAGTCAGGGGGCAGACCCAGATTGCTATGCATGGAGCAACGACCAGAGCCAGCTCTGCTATGGGTGCAACTCATGCAAGGCTGGGACCCTCGGAAACCTCCGAAAAGAATGGAGGAAGGCCAATATCGCCCTCATTGTCGCTGCTGTAGCCCTTATCTTTATTTATGTCATTGGATGCAGTGCTTTCAAGAATGCCCAGATGGAGGACTTATTCCGCCGGTACAAGCAAGGCTGGGTCTAGACTCAAGTCAATGTACTCTGTTCATTTTTGTACGTTTTGTTGATTACTAGTTTAGCATGCTGTCTCACTTGAAGTGTCCGTTTGAAAACTACCATGTACATGTATCTGTCATAGGAGAACCCTTTCCCTATTTTGGATGTTTACTTGAAACTGAAATGGTAACTGGATTTCCACTGGTAGGTTATGATGACTGACATCTGAATCAAAGTTTGTTCGAGTACGATTTTAAGTACAATTAAGAACTGTGCTGCGGTGCGCAATTCTGTCATCTTCTCCCATAAGTTTCTGGTGTGTCGGAATTTTCCATTTGTAACTAATGCTGATGATGTCGAGTTTTGCATGTGTTAATTCTTTGCAGGTGTTGAACTGTGGAATAAATTTGAATGTTTTCAAAAGTAATAATCATGTAGGAGTACGAGAAGAGAACCATAAGCAGGGTTTGATGAATATGGTTTAATCCATTGGATGGTAACAAGTTTGAGTTCTTTTATGTGTTGCCCTGAATCTGTAGTGAGCGATCATAGCCAGTGCCAGTCCGTGTTAACTTCTCAAGTAGAACATGAGTTCACATCTTTCCAAGTGCATATGCTGCACAATTCAGGTCCAACATTAAACGGACTGGACCCATCGTTCGCAAAAGCATATACAGAAGAGCTTGAGTCATCTTAGAGTCCTTCAGATCAGGAGTGCTTTCTGCCGAATCTTTTCATAATCAAAACAAAACAGACTAAGATATTACAGAATACATACACTACCACTGTATAAATCGTCTTTAATTGCTAATTCTACATCATTTTTCAATACAAGCAAAACCTCAGAAGAAGCCGACTTCCCACACTTCAAGATAAATATGCTTAATTTTTGTTTTGCTATTCAGGACAACAAGAACAACAACCTACTAATGCACTTGGAATACACCCCGTGCATCCTCTTGTAAAACAAAGAGCAATACTACATCAGTGCTAGTCACCCATAATAAATCGAGAAATGTTACACATACATTGATTTCTATTCTCAAACATACATTGGGCTTGTCTTTTAGTGGTTATTGGGCATTTTCCATTTGTCTTTTAGTAGGAGATGGACTCTGATATGGGATAAATGAAGTGGCACAATCAGGACCCTCTGATCTCCTCTGGACCCTCCCCCTGTAATCATCTGGTCAGCTACAGTCCAATGGGCCTCAGCCAGCTCCGGCACATGGGCAAATGGGTCCATCCCAGCCCATTAGGGCTCCAGACCCGTTTACCCCTGCCTATAAATACTCAACCCCCTCCTCACTTTGGTAGGTAATCAAACTTTCCCCATCTAAACCCTAGCTGCCCAGTCTCTTTTCTAGTGACTGACTAGATCGTCGGAGGGCCTGTCACCGAGACTTCTCCCGGTGTTTCTAGGCAGTATGCAGGTACAGAAGATACGAGCCGAGCCATTCGCCTCTACCTCCCCGCTCTTACCTCCGAGCCGGCTCCCGCTACCCGGGGTCGGACCAGGGCCAGTACCGCATAAGGGCTTCCACTATACAAATTATAAGAACTCACACCTGTTACCCCCACACCCCAAAAACAAACAGCATCATGTTGGCGCCGTCTGTGGAAAATTTTTCTTCTAAGTACTGTCGTCCTTCTGAGCCCAGCTAGAGTCGTCACCTCGGGTCCGAGCCCTTCCATGGCTCCCAAAGCCCGAAGGGCCGTCACCTCGGCACGACATCCGGACCCCCTACATCATAGCTGCGTGAATGACCAGGGTTCCAACCAACCTCGGGTCAACGGCGTAGCCCGACCATCAAGCACGTTGGATTTGCGCCGCGTCATCTCGAATAGACAGGCCAGTCGGACGAGGGGAGAGGTCGCTTCCAACTCGGTCTCGAACCATCGTCGACAGCCTTCCCAGGTGCGCGATCCCCCGCAGGACCCAATGGGGCAAGCCCCCATCACAAGGGACGAATTCCAGAATTTCCGGGACGAGATCCTCCAAGCCATCCGAGGCGGCCAGACTACCGAGGTCCGCCACAGTTCCGACCCCCAGTCAGGAACAGGAGCCGGCAAGTCCCACGGATCGGCTCGTCCTCAGGAACAGGCAGATGCCATCCTTCGTCGTTTGGAGGAAATGGAGAACCGCCTCGCCCACCTTGGCGAGGGCGGACCAGCACCGGGTCGCGGTCACCGACAAACCGGGCCTCCTTTTACCCCCCAAATCCTAGAAGCCGAGATCCCTCAGAATTTCAGGCCTCCCCAATTCAAGACCTACAATGGCGAGGGTGATTATGCTGATCACATGGAGGGATTTAAAACCCTCCTGATGATTCACAGCGTTGCGGATCTCCTCCTTTGCCATGCCTTCCCCGCTACCCTCCGTGGACCGGCTCGGGAATGGTTCTCCAAGCTTACCCCCGGCTCGGTCTTCTCCTTCGAGCAGCCAGAGACGGGTTTCCTAGCCCACTTCGTGACCAGCAGGAAGGTCGAGAAAACAAGCTCTTCCCTTCTGGATCTCAAGCAGAAGGAGGGGAAATCCCTTCGGGAGTTCGTTCGGAGGTTCACCACCGAGGCGAGGTCAGTTTCCTCCCTCGACGCAGGTGTCGCCTTGGCAGCCTTCCGACATAATGTCCGCCACGGCCAGCTCAAGGCCTCCTTAGCCAAGAAGCCACCCATAGACTTCCCCAATCTACTCAATAGGGTCGAGAAGTATATTCGGGCCAAGGAGGCCCTCAATCCCGAGGGCACCAAGGAAGCCGCTACTAAGGGGAAGCGAAAAGTCGACGAGGCTGAACCCTTCAAGAGACCCGTGAAAGAAACCACTGGTCTCAAAAGGGTTCCCCCGGTCCCTCGATTCGAAAGGTATACGCCCCTGACTCAGAACGTCTCGGAAATTTTAATAGAGATCGAGGACAAGGGGATCGTCCGATTCCCTCCCCGACCAACCAACAACGACAAGAAGCGAGACTAGAGGTTCTACTGCCGCTTCCACCGAGACACCAGATACGATACAGATCATTGCCAAGCCATCAAGGACGAGATTGAAGCTCTCATCCAACGAGGGTACCTGAGGGAGTTCACCCGGGCCAATCCCAAAGACCGAAGAGCGCTGAGGAGCCCGAGGCCTTCGCCTCCCCCTCGGACGAGCGGCCGATGGCCCGACCGGGACCCAGAACCCAGAACCCGAGGAAACAGGTGGACAGGCTATCCTGCACTACGTCCACGGCGGACCCAGGGGGGAGGGAATCTAAGACTTCTCACAAAGCCTTTATTCAAGAGGTCAACTCTGTTCTAGATCACCCTTCCCCTCGGGTCTAGTAGCGGGCGGTCTCCTTCTCAGGAGAAGATGTAATATCCCGGACGGATATTATATTTATATAATTATTATTTTGAAATTAAAATATTTTAATTGGAATTTACTTGGTTTTTCAAATAAAAAGTTACCTGGACATATATACTAGTATATATATATACATATTGTATCAGTTTTGTGCACTTGTGCAAAATCTTGAAAAACGCATTTTTGAGAAAAATATCTGGAAAATATCAGGCAGATATAAAAAAATTATTATTTTATTTTTATTTCCAGAATTGAAATATTTTTGGAGGATATCACCCGGTTTTGTTAATAAACATTATATGTATATATACTAGTTGGTATACGACTGTTTTGTACTAAATTGATACTGGAATCTTCCGAGCCAGTAATAAAATTATTTTATTTTTATTTCTCGAAATTAAATTATTTTTGTACTGATTTTTTCATTTTTACGAATGAAAATTATCTGTATAATCAGATATACGTACGAAATTGAACTGTGTCGATTTTGAGCGTTCGAACAAATCGTGTAGTATGTGATTTGACAAATTTTATTTTATTTTTGATCCATCATGATGAGATGGAGGGTTAGGATGGATTAGGACTTGATTGTAAGGTTTATTTGCAAAAGAAACATCAATTGTTTGGAGCCACAAGTGTATGTGACACTTGGACTCATTTTCCACCACAAAACATCACCTATCTCCTTATAAAACACCCCCTTCTCTCCCCCTCTCCATTTTGGTCGGCCCCAAACTTCTATTAGGGTTAGAAAACCTTTTGTGTGTGTGTGTTCTCAATCCATCTCATCTCACTCCATTTCTCCTTCTACTTCTACTCTTTTAAAGGTTTTGTTTTAGAAAAGTTTGAGAAAGAAAAAGAAAGAGAGATCAAAAATCGAAAGAAAAGAGAGCTAGGTTTTCATGGGTTCTTCATGGAGGTGTTCTTGAGGAGAAGCAAGAACAAGGAGCAAGAATAAGGAGGAGAAGGCGAAGCTAGTCCTTCCAACCGAAATCAAGGTTGGTTTTCTCATACTCATGGTTGTTTTAGCTATTTTAGGGTTGTTTTGTGTTATGATGTTGTATTGAGTTCATTTCATGTGCAAATGGACTAGATATAAGAGCATGTAAAAGTTGTAGTGGTAGAACACAAAATAGGAGCATAAAGAACCGATTTTTAGGGTTGTAAGGTTGATTTTAGTTAACCATGTAAACGCTAGAATCTCGACCCAAAACTTATTGGAGGTTTCCTTAGGGGTGTTATTAGTATGCTAGAATTTTTGGGAATTTTTCGGAGTAGTTTTGATGGGTGAAACAAGCTGTTTCCCCAAAACAGCGAGATTTGAGCCAAAACAGTGGACTCACTGTTTTGGGATTGTGTCGGGGGGGGGGGGGGGGGGGGGGGGGCTGGAAAGTGGTCTTCCTTACGGAACCTGAGGTCGAAACCCAGTAGAGAAGTTGTAGTAGACATTCTCCCCTTTCCGAATTGACCTCTCGGGCTAAATTCCGATAAGAGACACAAAAGTTACGGTCATTACAAAAAAGGACAACAACTTGACTGAGTTGCTCACTATTTGGGTTGATTACTGTTTTTGAGTCTCTTAATGGTCGAATCTGAGGTAGAGACCCATTAGAGAAGTTGTATTAGACATTCTCCCCTTTCCGAATTGGCCTCTCGGGTTAAATTCTGACAAGCGGAGTAGGAGTTATGGCATTTGGAAAATACAGCAAAAAACTGTTTGACTGAACACTTACTGTTTTGACTCTTCTTAGTTTTTGAGTGTCTTAATGGATGAATCTGAGGTAGAGACCCATTAGAGAAGTTTTAGTAGACATTCTCCCCTTTCCTAATTGGCCTCTCAGGCTAAATTTCGATAAGCGGAGTAGCAGTTATGCCGTTTGCAAAGTACAACAACTGGCCGTCTTTACCAGACTCTTGCTGTTTTGCTTCTTTGAGATTTTAGAGTGTCTTAGCGGCTGAATCTGAGGTTTGGACCAACTAGAGAGTTATAGTAGACGTTCTCCCCTTTCCGAATTGACCTCTCGGGTTAAATTCTGATAAGTGGAGTAGAAGTTATTGGCTCCCAAAGTTTTAGTTTTTATGGGTTAAGTCTGCTGTTTTTTGTTACTGTTTGTGTATGTTCGACGGGTAGGAAATTGGATTTCCTTGCGGAATCTGAGCAACTGGTCAACTGGGAAGTTTTAGTAGATGTTCCCACCTTTCCAAATTGTCTAGTTTCGTTAGATTTCGACTAAGTAGAGCAAAAGTTACAAGGTACGGAAGTTTCAACTTTTTGTTGAAAATCGGTAGTTTGGTAACTGTTTGCGTATGTTCGATGGGTAGGAATTTGGATTTCCTTACGGAATCTGAGCAACTTTTTAACTGAGAAGTTTTAGTAGATGTTCCCACCTTTTCAAATTGTCCAGTTTTGTTAGATTCCGATAAGTGGAGTAAAAGTTAAAAGCTACGAAAGTTTTGACTTTTTGTTGAAAATCGGTAGTTTGGTAACTGTTTGCGTATGTTCGACGGGTAAGAATTTGGATTTCCATACGGAATCTGAGCAACTGGTCAACTGGGAAGTTTTAGTAGATGTTCCCACCTTTTCAAATTGTCCAGTTTTGTTAGATTCCGATAAGTGGAGCAAAAGTTACAAGTTACGGAAGTTTCGACTTTTTGTTGAAAATCGGTAGTTTGGTAACTGTTTGTGTATGTTCAACGGATAGGAATTTGGATTTTCTTACAGAATCTGAGCAACTGGTCAACTGGGAAGTTTTAGTAGATGTTCCCACCTTTTAAAATTGTCCAGTTTTGTTAGATTCCGATAAGTAGAGCAAAAGTTACAAGCTACGGAAGTTTTGACTTTTTGTTGAAAATTGGTAGTTTGGTAACTGTTTGCGTATGTTCGACGGGTAGGAATTTGGATTTCCTTACGGAATCTGAGCAACTGGTCAACTGGGAAGTTTTAGTAGATGTTCCCACCTTTTCAAATTCTCCAGTTTTGTTAGATTTCGATAAGTGGAGCAAAAGTTACAAGCTACGGAAGTTTTGACTTTTTGTTGAAAATCGGTAGTTTGGTAACTGTTTGTGTATGTTCGACGGGTAGGAATTTGGATTTCCTTGCGGAATCTGAGCAACTGGAAAACTGAAAAATTTTAGTAGATGTTCCCACCTTTTCAAATTGTCCAGTTTCGTTAGATTCCGACCAGTGGAGCAAAAGTTACCAGGTTGCGAAGTTTCAACTTTTTGTTGAAAATCTGCAGTTGGGTTAAACTGTTTGCATGTGTTCGATGGACCAGATTTTGGATTCCTTACAGAACTGAAATAATGTTCCACTAGAGAGTTGTGGTAGATATTCTTACTTTTCTAAAAAGTATATTTTTGTTAAAATCCGATAAGCACAACACTGGTTGCTTTTAGGCTGTCGGATGGTTTTTATTTCGCTTTGGGCTTCTTATTGGTAGAATGCATATTGGATTACAGAGGTACATGTATTGGATTACAGAAATACAGGTACAAGTACAGGATTCAGGAGGACTCAAGGCGAGAGAGCAAGGAGTCGATTTGATTAAAGTTTTCCGCTGTAAATATGTTGTAATTTCATTTGTAATAATTGTTGTAAATTGTTTATTTGTTGGAAAGCATCCAAGTGGAATACCAAGTGTTGTTCTTTATTCATTGTACTCTGATGTAATATGTTGAAAGTTCTAACACTTGAGATTGTAAAGGTATTATTGTAACACTGTTGTAATGTATTGCAATTTTGTAACATTCGGATTTGTAATACATTTGTGTTGAATAAAAAGTTTTAAATTTTCCTGTCTTTTCTGTGTATTGTGGCTAATTGAAGAAAAAATTCTGGCTTATGTCATGGTTTCCCAGTGTATGGAAATCGGGGCATTACAGAAGACCTCGAAGGCGTCCGACTTCCACACTGCTACGCCCTCGTCATCAGTCTTGTCATGGGCCAACTTTGAGGTCCGCCGGATCCTGGTGGACAACGGAAGCTCGGTTAACATCCTTTTCTTAGAAGCATTTGAGAACCTCAAACTCCCCCGAGAAAAGCTGAAGCCATCCGGTTACACCCTTCATGGATTTTCTGGCATCCCAGTGCAAATCGAGGGGATCGTGACACTAGATGTAACCGCAAGAACAACCCCCATCCTCCGAACCGAGTCGATGGATTTCATGGTGGTCAATGTCAAGGCAGCCTACAATGCCATCCTCGGCCGACCCGGGCTTTGTTCGCTCCAGGCCGTCCCCTCAGCCTACCATCTGAAAATGAAGTTCCCAACTGACGTCGAGGTCGGGGTCATCCGGGGCAACCAGGAGTCGGCACGATCATGCTACATGACCGCAGTCTGGGGCGGGGTATTTCCCCTCGACGCCATTGAGCTCCCACCTGAAAGGAGCTAGCCCGAGTCAGAACCCACAGACGAGTTAGAGGAGGTATCCTTTGAAGCAGAAGACAAGTCCAAATGGTTCCGCGTGAGCCGAACCCTTTCCTCTGACCTGAAGCCAGGTATTATTGACTGTGTCCGTCGCCATATCGATCTCTTCACCTGGACACCGTCCGACATGCCTGGGATTTTCGAAGATTTAATCATGCACCGGCTAAGCGTCGCCTCTGGCTCCAAACTGGTCCAGCAGAAGCACTGCAAGTTCGCCCCAGAAAGGCAAAAGGCAGTGAGAACGAAGGTGGATAAGCTACTATCTGCCTGGTTCACTCAAGAAGTCAGCTACCCCGAGTGGCTGGCTAATGTCGTAATGGTAAAAAATGCGAGTGGGACTTGGAGAATCTGCATTGACTTTACCGACCTCAACAAGGCATGCCCCAAGGATCATTTTCCCCTCCCCAGTATCGACGCTTTGATCGACGCGACGTCGGGTCACGAGCTCCTGACCTTCATGGACACCTTCTTGGGCTATAATCAGATCCGGATGTTTCCTCGAGACATTGCCAAAATGTCCTTCGTCACCGACCAGGGCCTTTACTACTACCGGGTCATGCCCTTCGGGCTCAAGAATGCCGGGGCCACCTACCAGAGGCTCGTCAACCGAGTCTTTAAAAATTAAATCGGTCGAAATATGGAGGTATACGTTGATGACATGCTTGTCAAGAGCCGACAAGGGCCAGATCATGTTGCCGATCTCGAGGAAGCCTTCGGCGTCCTCCGGTCTCACAACATGAGGCTTAATCCCGCCAAATGCGCCTTTGGCGTCTCCTCCGAAAAATTTCAGGGGTTCGTCGTTAGCCAGCGCGGCATAGAAGCCAACCCGGAGAAGATCCAGGACATAATCGACATGGCCCCTCCCCAAAATGTTAAGGAGGTTCAATGGCTTACGGGTAAACTGGCGGCCATCGACCGCTTCCTCTCCAAATCAGGGGAGAAGTCTCTCCCATTCTTCAAGGCCCTGCGGGGGACAAAAGGATTCGAATGGGGCGATCCACAGCAATAGACGTTCGACCAATTGAAGTCCTACCTCGCCAATCCCCCACTTCTAAGAAACCCGAACCCGGCGAACCCCTCTTCTATACCTCTTAGCCTCAGAAAGCGCGCTCAGTGCCGTGCTCGTCCGAAAGGCAGACGGTGTTCAGAAGCCCCTGTACTATGTGAGCAAGGTTCTGCTCTCAGCCGAGACCAAATATGCAAAGATAGAGAAGATGGCATACGCATTGATAATGGCTGCACGTAAGCTCCGTCCCTACTTCCAGGCCCACTCCATTCAGGTCCTCATGGACCAGCCCCTGAAGACCGTCCCCTACAAACTTGAGAGCTCCGGCCGCTTAGTAAAGTGGTCAATCGAGCTGAGCCAATACGACATCAACTACCAACCCAGGATGGCCATCAAGGGACAGGCCCTCGCCGAGTTCATCACGGAGTGCATTATTTCTGAGCCATCCGACACCCAGGAGACCGACCCGATGTGGGAGGTTTATATCGATGGCTCGTCTTGTGAAGCAGGGAGCGGAGCAGGTGTCATTCTGAAGGGTCCCGATAATTTCGTCCTCCAGTATTCTCTCCGTCTTAATTTCCCAGCTTCGAACAACGAAGCGGAATATGAAGCTATGATTGCTGGGCTCACTCTAGCACACAAGGCCGGATCCAGACACATCAGGCCTTTAGCGACTCCCAGCTCGTGGTCAACTAGATCACCGGGGAGTACGAGGCTCGTGACACTCGGATAGTACAATACTTGGCGGTGGTCCATAATCTCTTGTCATCTTTCGAATACCACTCAGTGGAACGAATTCCCAGGGAACAGAATGCCCAGGAGGACTCATTGTCGAAGCATGCCTTGTCATCCTTTGAGGGGCTCGACCGTACCGTCATAATCGAGGTCCTTCTCAAGCCCAGCATCGATCTCCCGGAAGCCTCCTACCTCAACACTGATCTCCAGCCCGACAACTGGATGACGCCCTTCCGAATGGTGAACTCCCTTAAGCCCAATCCGAAGCAAGAAGGATCAGAGTCCGCTCTGAGAGATTCACCCTGATCAACGAAATACTCTTCAAGCGCTCGTACACAGCGACTGACGACAGACCCTACCTCCGTTGCTTGGCACCTGACGAGGCCAAGTACGCCCTGAAGGAACTGCACGAGAGGAACGGTGGATGCCACATGGGGAGCAGGTCACTCGCCCGAAAAGCCCTGAATCATGGGTACTACTGGCAAACCATGTTGAAAGATGCGCAAGACCTCGTCAAGACGTGCGGTCCCTGCCAAAGATTCTCATCAGTAAAGAGACTCCCGCAGGCCAACCTCCGATCCCTGGCCAGTCCGACCCCCTTTGCTATGTGGAGGATGGACCTGATCGGCCCCTTTCCTCAAGCAACGAGCCAAAGGAAATTCTTGGTGGTAGCCATCGACTACTTCACCAAGTGGATCGAGGTAGAACCCCTGGCCTCGATCACCGAGCATCAAACTCAAAAATTCTTCTAGAAGCACATCTTCTATCGGTTCGGGATCCCCCAGGTGCTCATCACCGACAACAGGACCCAGTTCGCAGGCAAGAATTTTCGAAGGTTCTACAAAGACATCGGCATCCAGCAACGTTTCTCGTCGATATTGCATCCTCAATCAAATGGCCAGGCCGAGAATGCAAACTGCCAAATCCTTGAAGGCCTCAAGAAGTGCTTGGATAATTCACCAAAGGGGTTTGGGTCGATGAACATCCGAGCGTTCTCTGGGCACACTGGACGATGAAGAGGATATCCACGGGCGAGTCGCCCTTCAACCTAACCTACGGCACCGAGACAGTTATCCCCTTAGAGATCGGCCTCCTTTCGCCCAGGATCATGGCCTTCGACGAAGAGAGCAATTTGGCAGGCCTCAAGGCCAACTTGGATCTGGTCGACAAAGTCAGGGGAAAATCTGCCATCAGAAGAAGTATATACCAGAAACGGATCGAGAAATTCTACAGCAAGAAGGTTGCCCCACCAACATCAAGCAGGGTGACCTCGTCCTCAGAAAATTGGCGATATCAGACCCCAGCAAGAAGAGAAAGTTGGCCCCTAATTGGGAAGGCCTGTATAAGGTTGCCGAAGTAGTGTGCCCTGGCACCTACCGACTCACCGACATGAGAGGCAACCTGATCAAGAGACCCTGGAATGCGGAGCACCTCATCAAGTACCTCGAAGGGGAAGACTAAACTTATTATGTAACTAGTCCCTTGTAATCGGCATTACACGCTGCTGTTTTTGTATAAAAAGATTTATCTTCTTTCCAAAGTTTTTTAGCTCAGATTCTCTGTGTAAACTTAGGTAACGGAGCTCTTCGCTCACCGCTGACCCCCCAAGCATCGCACCAACTGATGAACCCGAGCACACGGGTAGCTTTTTCAAGCTAAGGAAACGGAGCTCTTCCCTCTCCGCCGACCCCCCAAGCCTCGACACCGACCGGTGAACTCGAGCTCACTGGTAGCTTTTTCAAGCTAAGGCAACAGAGCTCTTTGCTCTCCGTCGACCCCCTAAGCTTCGACACCGACTGGTGAACTCGAGCACACGGGTAGCTTTTTCAAGCTAAGGCAACGAAGCTTTTCGCTCTCCGCCAACCCCCTAAGCCTCGACACCGACCGGTGAACTAGAGCATACGGGTAGCTTTTTCAAGCTAAGGCAACATAGCCCTTCGCTCTCCGCCGACCCCCCAAGCCTCCACACCGACCGGTGAACTCGAGCACACGGGTAGCTTTTTCAAGCTAAGAAAACGGAGCTCTTTGCTCTCCACCGACCCCCCAAGCCTCGACACTGACCGGTGAACTCGAGCACATGGATAGCTCTTTCAAGCTAAGGCAACGGAGCTCTTCGCTCTCCGCCAACCCCCCAAGCCTCGACACCGACTGGTGAACTCGAGCACACGGGTAGCCTTTTCAAGCTAAGGCAACGGAGCTCTTTGCTCTCCGCCGACCCCCCAAGCCTCGACACCGACCGGTGAACTCGAGCACAAGGGTAGCTTTTTCAAGCTAAGGCAATGGATCTCTTCGCTCTCTGCCGACCCTTAAACCCTCAACCTCCAGTCAGGACTTCAGCCAACCACTACTAATCCCTATCCAAAATTTTCATTAAGATTTAGGGCACCCGCCTTCGGCAAATGCCCCGAGCCCTGAACCAGGGATTGACCCACCTTTCACCCGCTGGCGACTCGGGGTAACAGCCCTCGGAGCAGTTACCCCAAATTGTCAGAGGGTGGTAGGGAGCCACCGGTCTGGGACTCTCGGTCAAAAGGTCCATTTAGGGTGCCCGCCCTCAGCAAACGCACTGAGCCCCAAACCAAGGATCGGCCCACCTTTCACCCGCTGGCGACTCGGGGTAACAGCCCTCGGAGCAGTTACCCCAAATTATCAGACGGTGGTAGGGGAGCCACCGATTCGGGACCCTCGGCCAAAAATTCCGTTTTAGGGTGCCTGCCTTCGGCAAGAACCCTGAGTCCCTTCCCCGGGATTGGCCCACCTTTCACCCGTTGGCAACTTGGGCTAAATGGCCCTCGGAGCTGTTACCCCAAATTGTCAGAGAATGGTGGGGGAGCCACCGGCGATGAGAACTCATGGTGAGGTGAGATCTTTTCTGATGAAATTCTGGTGAGGGGGTGGGGATTTTATAGCCCCTAGTAAGACCCATTAATGGCGTTGGAAGACAAAACGTCAAAAGACGAAACGTCCTCTATTAATGGCGCGGGAAGGCAAAACGTCTTCTAATTAATAGCGTTGGAAGGCGAAACGTCCTCTATTGCAGGACTCTCATGAACCCTCTCCCTCGCCGTCACCCTGTCGCTCGGACACGACCACCGGCCCCGCCGTCGAGGTCCCGTCCACGGAAAGAAGAAGCTCTAGTTTCCTTAGGGGTCGGAGGAGCCCGGCCCCGGAGTTGACCCCTCGTCATCCCCTCTTGGAGAGACTTCTCCACCTCACAAGTCTCTGACCCTCGCCTCGGCCCCCAAAACTAAGCAAGGGTCCAAACTCAAGCCCTGAACACATCCTCAACAACAAGTTCAAAAGGGTCGAAAAGCTTATTCTTTATTATAACGCCCTGGAGGGCCATAATACAATAAGATTTATTACAAACAACTAGCACCTCGGCCTAAACTATCCTCAGAATCCCTCTGTGCTTGCGCGTGTTAGCTCAAATCCTGCCGAGCGACTTGGTTCCGCAGCCTGCCTTGCAGAGCCCCTAGGTTTGGCCACAGAAGATACTCTGGCTACAGAGCTCTATGCATCGCCCGGTCTCACGTATTCCGACTGCCAAATTGGGGACGGCTCACGCCTCGAGGAGCACCCGACCACCGATGGGACCGACCTCCCTAACATCGTCTTATAATGCTGGATCTCTATCTCTTTCTCCACAGACCTCACGAAGGAGAGATTCCGAGGTAGGCCTCTGCACCGAGGTGCTTGACATGGAAAATCTGAGGCCCACATCTCCAAGGTCGGGGTCAGCGATCGCCTTCTTCAACTGAGCCGATTTCACGCTCAGTTCCTTCGAATTATTTCGGAAGTAGTGGAAAGCGGCATCGTGATCACGGGCCTCCTTCCGATATCGATAAAGGGTGGACTCCAATACCCTAATCTTGCTCCGAAGCCATGTCACCTCGGATCGCCGAAGATCAGCCTCGACGGGGGAGCCCAACATCTGATGGAAGTAAAATAAAAGATCATTCTGAGGCCATAAGTTCATAATAGACAATCTCGAAAAATCACACAAGTCAAGAAGGGTCCGACAAGTTCAGCCTAGTCGACCCAAAATCAAGGCAAAAGTCAAGGTTTAAACACAGTTGGCCAACCAAAAATTTTTTGTTATAAATTGGAGTTCTTTTACAAAATGTTGTGGTGGCCAGTCCGCCCTCGGCAAAATACAACATCAAAAAAAAAAGCAACTACGGCATAGGGACAACCTCTCTCTTGGGTCCGATGGCAGCCACGGGGACGACAACCGGCTCGGCACTGGCCTTCTGGCTCCGTTTCCCCCTTCGCTCGGCGCATCGCCCCGAGGGATCCTCGGCAGCCCCTCGATCACCATGTCATAGTCAAAGCTCGTCAGGTCTAGGGTCGGATAGAAGTGCTTCACGTGGCTCAACACCTTGTCGTACACCTCATTCTGAGCCTCGATGACCATATCCTGGGCCTTCAAGGTAAGCACCCCTTCTCCACTTCGAACGCTTGCTTCAGCGCTGCCTCCTTCTTCAGCGCATCATCGGCCATCGAGGCCAGGTCGGCCTTCAGGGCCTGCTCTCGCTTCATCGAAGCATCCAGAGCGGTCTTCATATCCATCATCTCGCGTTTGTAGCGATTGGTCTGGCTCCGCTCGTACTTCAGCTCCAGCTTGTGGATCCGCATCACCTGATTGCCGGACATACATGCCTACAGCCGAGGAAAAAGCACTTGAGTAAAAAACAAAGTTTTAAAGGACAAAGTACGGGAAGAATGAAGCGCAAGGCCTTGGAAAATTACCTGCATGCTCTCCTGAGCCCACCTCATATAGGCTGACTTGAAGGTATCGGTGCCCATACTCTGCAAATCCCGAGGCGTGGCCATCTTGTCCACCTCCATAGAGATGAGACCCTCGGCCAGAGTGTTCCCCTGACAGATGGTCCAATCCGGAGTCCAAGGCTGGAGCCCCTCTTCCCCAACCATGGTCTGGGCCTTGGCTCGAAGGGGCGGGACACCCCCTTGCATGACTACCGACACCTTCAAGGCTTTGGAGCTCGGTACGATGGCGGTGTCCCTCGACTAGCTCGTCTTCGGCCGCTTCGCCTTCGACTCGGACGGAGCTTTGGAGGCGGCTTTGGAAGGGGTCACCGCCTGCTTCCCCTTCTCAGATTGCTCCGCCTTTTGCTTTTTTAGGGCAAGCTTCCTCGCCTTAATCGCTTCAGGGTCCATCTCTGCAAAAAAAGCCCATTACAAATGATAAGCACGAAAGAGAATTACAGAAAGAAAAATGAATGAAAAACATACGGGGCGGGACGAGGCTCAGTTCGGCTCGGACCATGTGACTCTCTGTCACTTTCGGCCAACTTATACTACGGCTCTTACGGAGGTGCTCCACAAAGGCCCACTCCTCGGCTGAAAGATCACCTTTCTTCGGCCCCTTGAAGTTCGGCTTATAGAAGTTCTACCTCGTCAGTATATCCCATTGCTCCACAATCCAGATGATGAAGTACTTCCTCTTCCACTCCTTTATCGAGTCAAGATGACCGAGGACGACCTTACACCCGCTCCGAGGCGACACATAGTAGATCCCCTCGAACTCTCCCGACGAGCTAACCCCCAGCATGGCTCGGAAGATGCTCAGCCTCAGCGGCACCTTCCTCTCTTCACACAACAAAATGAAGCTCACCATCTGCTTCCAAGAGTTCGGCCCGAACTGCATTGGACACAATGAGGCCCAATTTAAAACCTTGCGGATGACTGGATGGATTGGTAGCCTCAGCCCCGAGGAAAAACACGTCGGCGGGGAAGATGCAGTACCGGGGCGCCAGAGGATCGGTAGGCCGAAGACTACCGCTAGGGACCATCAGCTCGAACTCCCTCCCGATGAAGTAGCTCACGTGGATCACCGAGAGGTCCTCCCCCTTTAAAACCAAGGGAGTACCGTCTATCTTAATCCTCACCCGACTCGGCGACGAAGGCCGTACACCGTAGAGGACCAAATCTTCGACGTCTTCTGGGTACTTCTTGATCGACCTAGGCTGCGACAGGAAGGGGACCCCTAATTGCCGAGGAGCAACTGCCCTATCCGGACTGCTTGGCATAGTCCACTTCACCCTCTTCTTTTGAGCTTTCGGGCGACAGGATTGCCAACGGCTAGAGGGCGGGGGCCCCAGAGGGGGAGGCAGACCCCTCGGCCAGACCCCCCTCGATTATGGCCTCTTCGGTAGACGACATCCCCTCGGCAAGGGACCCCTCGGGAGAGTCCTCCTCTTCATCCTCACCATCAGTATCCTCCTCATCCGAGTCGCTGCTTTCCACCATGAATGGCTTGCGGGGTGCACAATGGCTCGGCAACGATCACTTCGTCCTCCGTGTCCCATGAAGTCGAAGGTTCCGGAGGATCCGAAGAAGTAAAAGAATCCGATAACCCCGTATGGACAACACTATCAGAAGTAGAAGCGGAGGAGCCGGACTGAGCCCTAGACATGATAAAAAAACTAACCTGAGTAAGGCTTGAACGGAAGATCAACGGGAAACACGTCGACGGTGGCCGAAAAATCCTAGAGAGAGAAGCTCTAGATCTTAAAGAGAGAGAGAGTGTAAAAGTAAGAAATGAGAAGGGGGAAGTGGGTTGGACTTATATAGTGGATTTACTATGACCCCTCGATTCCCACAAAAAATGGTTGATGTGACTCCTCAATTCTCGCAAAAAGTCTATTGGGCTCGCTCATCTCGCTGGACCCCATAAACCTCGACGGTTGACCTAGATCTCGAGCACAGGGGTAGCTTCAACAAGCCAAAAGTCACTTGGTCTTGCTCGTCTTGCCGATCCCTATAAGCCTCGATAGTCAACCTATATCTCGAGCACAGGGGTAGCTTCAACAAGCCAAGTCACTTAGGCTTCCTCGTCTCGCCGACCCCTATAAACCTTGACAGTCGACCTACATCTTGAGTACATGGGTAGCTTCCACAAGCCAAGTCACTTGGGCTCGCTCGTCTCGGCGACCTCCATAAGCCTAGATGGTCGACCTATATCTCGAGCATAGAGGTAGCTTCAACAAGCCAAGTCACTTGGTCTTGCTCGTCTTGCCGACCCCCATAAGCCTCGATTGTCAACCTGTATCTCGAGCATAGGTGTAATACCCTGAATTTTTCATTTAATGAGAAATGTTGATTTTCACGTGTTGTGCACGTGCAAAATTTTGCATGCATATTTTCCTATAAAATTATCTTTTATAACATGAACAGTTATTTCTTTCTTTCTCTTTATCCTTCTAAAAAGCCTATTTTATAAAGCCTAAACTTGTTTTCTTACTTTTAAGCCCACTCTAATAATTAAATATTTTATTATTTAGCCCATGAGCTTAAAGCCCACTATTTTGAGGCCTACAAACTTAATTAATCTTTTAATTGTCACAACTTGTCATGTAGACACAATTAGTGCACAATTGATTAATTAAATTTGTACAACTTTTAATAGGGGACACTATTTGGGACACGTGCATGCACTTGTGTGTGCATTGCACACCCAAAGGGAGGCCGGTTGTGGCCAAGAGAGGGAGAGAGAGTGGGGTTGAATTTAGGGATAGTTATTGAGTTCATGGAAGTTGCTACAACTTCCCAACTCATCTTAGTCCTTAATTTCTAAATCCTTGATTAATCCTATCCATTTCATCCTAAAAGTATATAAATACCCCTAGTTTCTTCTCATTTATGCACAACAAATTACTAAGAGAAGAAAGGCTAGTGAGAAAAAAAAAGATTGAGAAGTTTAAGTGAGTAAAAGATTGAGTGTGCATATTGTGTGTGTGTTCATTCCAAGAGGAGGCCGGCTACTTCATCACCAACGACAAGGAAGGGCTCGGGTTCCACACAATCAAGGAGGAGAAGGCAACGTCCAACACAATCTAGGGGGAGAAGGCTACTTTCTTGAATTCTAGGAGACTCTAGGAGCTTTTCATTTCGTTTTCTCCAAATAGATGGGTGTTTCTCATGACTTCTAAATCTAGATACCATGCTAGGAGTGTTGATAAAATTGTTAGAGAACAACTAGTTGAGAATTGACTCATGTTGCTTAATTAGTGATGAGATGATAATGTTAGTGAAATGATTGTTGTTGGGCTATTTGTGAATTACAATGCTAAAAAAATATCATGTTTACCATGCTAGATAATTAAGAATCATGTTGTGTGAAAATCTATGCCTATGAGACAAATTGAATATTTCGTGTGAAATTGAATTGGTTAATTGTAAGCAATTTTATTTTAGCAAGGAAGGAAATTTTGGTGTTCTAAATTAGTGTGATTGGCTAATAAATAAAGGAATGAAGAAATAGAATATTTTTTGTAGAAATCTATATTTTGAATTGTGTGCATATGTGGTTGCTCTAAATGTCAAAATTTTGGACATTAGAATGCAAAATGAGTTTAGAAATGCATGTTTTTATCAGTGAAAAATAATTTTAAAAAAAAATACTGATTTACTGTATTTGTATACATATTAAGATCTGGAAAATTTGACTCAAAAAGAGAAGAAAAAGAACTAAAAACATTTTGGGAATTTGAAAAACCTAGTAGCACAGTCGACCGATTATATTGAAATAGTCGACCGATTATATTAAAACACTCGACCGCCCTGACTATTTGTTTTCGAGTTCAAATGTTAGCGGAACAGTCGACCGACTACACTGTAACAGCCGACCACCCTAACTATTGGTTTTCGAGTTGTAAATCCTCATAGAACAGCCGACTGTCCATGTTTTAACAGTCGACTGCCCTGAAGTTTCAAATGATATTTGGACTTTCGTGAGATAATTTTCTATAACCTGTGGCGTAGTATAAATAAGAATTTAAGACTATTTTTGACAAGAAAAAACTTATTATTTTATTAGTTTAGATTGTCCTTGAATAAAGAAAAAAACATGCCTTGTTTAAAAGAGTTTTGAAATGAGTTTTGGCAATGAAAGTGTGAATTTTTTAATAAAATGACGGTACGGTAATCTCATGGGAAGAATGAATTATGAATGTGACAAGTTAGAAAAACGAATTCTTTTGTTTATGAATGAGTTTGTACTTAAAAGGGAAATTGAATGTTATGATGAATTATGAAAGATTTTATGAGCATGAATACACAAATGCTATGAACATGAAAGGAAAATTATTGTTAATCATGAAAAAGACCTTATGAGTATAAAGACTCAATTTTGTGATTATGAATTGAAATTTAGAACTAGTGTGTAGTTAAGCCTCATACCGGCATTGAAAAGAAATGTTGTTGAAATGAAAAGACCAAAATTGGGTCATGTTGAATAGATGATTAAGACTGGTATAGTGGAATGGCTAACTCTAGAGAATTGATTTTGTTCATGATTTAAATAACTAAGGATTAGGTACATAGTGAAGATGTGATGAAAGTAAGAGAAAAACATTGAGTATGAGGGTCATTGGATTGGCGGCATGAGTATTCACAAGATGTCCCATGATGAGTCATGAGAATGACGTGGATGCTGCTCCAGAGAATCGTCCCGGTGGCGATGCTCGTAGGGTGTTTGGTGACTGCAGGTGGTGTCATGTCTATGGTAGGAGCTGAATTACCACAGGATGCCTGCATGATGAGTCATGTGTTAGTGCATTGGGATTCCCTCCAGGGCGCCTAGACATGAGTTCGTAGGTCATAGAACATCTAGGATACTTACTGTAGTTACATTAGTAGATTAAGTCATGACGAGAGATTGAACCCTACAAAATGAAGAATGATTAAGGGTTTGCCCTCGGACCTATATAGTATGGGCTGCATAGACTCTGAACAAGTGTGCATTAGTATCATATAAATATAAATAATTGCATTAAGGACTAAGTGCACATTCACAACACGACATCAATAGGATAGTCCCTTTAGCTTTATTTGTGAACAAGTTTGTGGTTTGTTAAGTAGTGAGAATCGTTATACTGTTTTTGGCATAGAGAGGATGGCCATGTATAATATTTTGTCAGTTGAATGAACTGACGTGCCCACAGTTTCTATGCAGGGTAAAGCATATGAAAAAGACTAAAGAAAACTTGATGCTTAAAGATTATTCAACTGTTGTTGTATCTCATTTCATTGATGTAAAATTTGCTTCCGCTGTACAAATATTAATGTAAATGTAACTCTGATGTAAAGTAAAGTTTTATTTCCTTGTAAGATTGTACGAAGAGAAGTGAAAAGATCATGTGGAACTCGAATTCAGTTATATTTGGGATTCGGGGTGTTACAATAGGGGTAGCTTCAACAAAGCCAAGTCACTTGGTCTTGCTCGTCTTGCCGACCCCCATAAGCCTCAACGGTCGACTAAGATCTCGAGCACAGGGGTAGCTTCAACATGCCTAGTCACTTTGTCTTGCTCGTCTTGCCGACCCCTATAAGCCTCGATGGTCTACCTATATCTCGAGCACAGGGGTAGCTTCAACAAGCCAAGTCACTTAGGCTCGCTCGTCTCGCTGACCCCCATAAGCCTCAACGGTCGACCTACATCTCGAGCACAGGGGAGCTTCCATAAGCCAAGTCACTTGGGCTCGCTTGTCTTGCCGACCCCCATAAGTCTCGATGGTCGACCTATATCTCGAGTAAAGGGGTAGCTTCAACAAGCCAAGTCACTTGGTTTTGCTCGTCTTGCCGACCACCATAAGCCTTGATGGTCGACCTATATCTCGAGCACAAGGGTAGCTTCAACAAAGACAAGTTAGTTGATCTTGCTCGTCTTGCCGACCCCCATAAGCCTCGATGGTCGACCTATATCTCGAGCACAGGGGTAGCTTCAACAAAGCCAAGTCAGTTGGTCTTGCTCGTCTTGCCGACCCCCATAAGCCTCGACGGTTGACCTACATCTCGAGCACAGGGGTAGCTTCTACAAGCCAAGTTGCTTGGGCTCGCTCATCTCGCCGACCCCCATAAGCCTCGATGGTCGACCTATATCTCGAGCACAGGGATAGCTTCAACAAGCCAAGTCACTTGGTCTTGCTCGTCTTGCCGACCCCCATATGCCTCGATGGTCGACCTATATCTCGAGCACAGGGGTAGCTTCCACAAGCCAAGTCACTTGGTCTTGCTTGTCTTGCCGACCCCTATTAGCCTCGTTGGTCGACCTATACCTCGAGCACAGGGGTAGCTTCCACAAGCTCAGTCACTTGGGCTCGCTCGCCTTGCCGACCCCCATAAGCCTCGACGGTCGACCTACATCCCGAGCACAGGGGTAGCTTCCACAAGCCAAGTCACTTGGGCTCGCTCGTCTCGCCAACCCCCTTAAGCCTCGATGATTGACCTATATCTCGAGCACAGGGGTAGCTTCCACAAAGCCCAGTCACTTGGGCTCGCTCGTCTTACCGACCCGCATAAGCCTCGACCATCGACCTACATCTGGAGCACAGGGGTAACTTTCACAAGCCAAGTCACTTGGGCTCGCTTATCTCGCCGACCCCCATAAGCCTCGATGGTCGACCTATATCTCGAGCACAGGGGTAGCTTCAACAAAGCCAAGTCACTTGGTCTTGCTCGTCTTGCCGACCCCCTCAGCCTCAATAGTCGACCTAGATCTCGAGCACAGGGTAGCTTCCACAAGCCAAGTCACTTGGTCTCGCTCGTCCAGCCGACCCCCGTAAGCCTCGACACTCTAAGCCAACCCCTTCCCTCATTATGTACAAAAGGGAATCACCACGACCTCCTCGACAGCAGACCCCCATGCTCGGCCTCCGAAGCCCTCGTGCTCGGCCATGGGGGCCCTAACTGGCCCGACACTGACCCCAACCGGCCCAAGCTACAGGAACTCTCTTCCCACTCTCCTTCATGAAACCCGACTACTCCTCCACGACCAGCCAAGCACAATCCCGCAGGAGTGGGGGGCTTGTGATATGGGATAAATGAAGTGTCACAATCAGGACCCTCTGATCTCCTCTGGACCCTCCCCCCTGTAATCATCAGGTCAGCTAAGTCCAATGGGCCCCAGCCAGCTCCGGCCCATGGGCAAACGGGTCCATCCCGGCCCATTAGGGCTCCAGACCCATTTACCCCTTCCTATAAATACTCAATCCACTCCTCACTTTGGTAGGTAATCAAACTTTCCCCACCTAAACCCTAGCTGCCCAGTCTCTTTTCCAGTGACTGACTAGATCGTCAGAGGGACTATCGCTGGGACTTCTCCCGATATTTCTAGGCAGTGTGCAGGTACAGAAGACCCGAGCCGAGCCACTACATCCGAGCTTAGACATTCACCTCTACCTCCCCGCTCTTACCTCCAAATCGGCTCCCGCTACCCAGGGTCGGACCAGGGCCAGTACCGTATAAGGACTTCTACTATACAAATTACAAGAACTCACACCTGTTGCCCCCACACCCCAAAAACAAACAACATCAGACTCAATGATCACTAAAAGACAAGTCCAATGTATGTTTGGGGTAGAAACCAATATATGTATATCATTTCGAGTAGTATTCCTCCATTTCTTAGGGACCGTACCTTCGCAAGCGATACACAAGAGAAGGGTTCCTGGCTGTATGGGCAGGCCCAAATCATTCTTATAAAACAAGCCCATGGGCCGTTGCACCAAAGCCTTTTCTCAGTCAGTCCACCATCTTCCACAACCATCACTCTCCAATTTCATCAAAAAAAAAAAAAAAAAAAATCAAACCCTATTTCTGTCAAAGTTCACACACCAAACCTCCGACAATGAAACTCACAGCCCACCACCACCTTCTCCGGCGAGAAAACTGTTTCCGCCTCCTCATACTCTCCCTCGTCTTCTTAGCATTCATTCTCTTCACCACCCCCAAAATCCCCCACTCCCATTCCCACCACCTCTTTGCCGTTATGCCCAACTTCCTAGGTAATTACAATTTTTTTTCTTTTTTTTTAATATAAAATTTTTAAATATTTTTTTAGGGGTTCCGAACACTTTGAATGTGCTGACATGCTACCCTCTGCTTCTGTTCGGCGTTCCGGGTCTGGTTCTGTGCCTGTCTGGCACTTGTTTTGGGATCAGGTTTGCGGTTTATTTGTTAAGTTATTTAGTTATTTAGTTTGTGGTGGGTATTTTGTGAGAACGGTTTGTTTGAATTTGGTGGGGGTAGTTTGAGAGGGGAGTTGTGGGGATGGGCATTGTTGTTGGATATATAGGTATATTCTCAATATAATAGAATCTTTTTGTGTATAATGTTATATGGGGGAAACACATGCAAAGCACGTGTTGTATGCTAGTTGTTGGACAGGGTTGACTGGCATGAAGCCCAGTACCCTAAACTCAGTTTGTCTCATATAAATGCTGGTCTAGAGGTAGTGCCCTGCAATATTCAAATTACTGATAAGCAGAGTATAATATCTTAAGAGGCTATGAGATATAAACCCTAACCCTAATTACTCATCTTAATCTAACAATCTTACGATATTAAATTCTAATTTTGAGATTGAGTGAGATCTTCGAAGTGATTTCTCGGAATTCAACGCCATCTCCGACTGCCGCCACCGTCGTCGGAGTTGCAGCAAACCACCGGCACACCCTTCCACCAGTCGTCGCCCTGCTGCAGACGCCTTCACCTTCTTTTCGAGCGTCAAACAGTGGCAGGATGTGGGATCAAGCCAGATCCAAATTTTCGATTGGTCCGTTCGACGAAATTCCGACCATCGCCGTCGATGACCGCTGCCGCCTCCCCGATTACGGTGTCGCCACAAGGCGGCATTGCAGCTGTCGCCACAAGGCACCTTCACCGCCTTCGCCGTCGGCACTGTATGAGGTTGTAGTCACTACCCCTTCCCGATCTCTGTGTGAGATCGTTGAGTAAGATCCAGATCCGATAAAATCGGTGTTTGGTGTTCGCTCCTCACAACAATCTGTGCAGAATGATCACCATTTTCTATTGGTGGGATATCGGTGTTTGGTGTTCATTCTTTCACAGCAGATCCAGATCAAGTATCACATGCTATTGAAGAATGGTTTCTCGATGGATCTGACCCGCAACTAGCTTGTCGGATTCTTATATCTCTTGATCTTATCAAGATACGGTCCACTCTAAACTTTAAGATATGTGCTATTTTATTTGATTTATTTTTCTGCTAATTATTTGTTACGCAGTTTTACAGAAAAATTCTTCCTTTTACTGAAAATACGCTATTAGTAATTATTCAGAATAAACCTTCTAGATTTTGGAATTCATAATTTATTCCTTTAAAATGGAAAAAACACAATTAGGCGTACAAGATTCCAAAACGAGATACGTTTGATAGTTCTGAATTTAATAGTTGGAAGAGAAAGCACAATACGAGATGTGGATAAATTTTTTGGAGATAGTACGAGGGGAGAGGATATTGTTTTGAATAGATCCAAGCATGATTGGACCGGATCAGATCTAAAATTAAAGATAAGTCCTTTACCTGCATATATATTTTAATTATTTGTTGTTGCTATGTGCTAAAGTACAAAACCGTGTTAACCATTGTTTATTTAAATACATGTTTGAATAACTGTTTTGGCTATGTGATAAGAATCAAATATTTATTTTGATAAGTTAAATTATAAGTTTTGACTACAACACTGTATCTCCAATTAAATTGTTGTGAATTAGATAGTGTTAATAATTTGTTTAATTGGCTAATCTTTAACAATTTGATGAATGTAGGAACTTCAAGTTATCTACAAATTGCGTGTGTTGGAGACGATGTATATGCATCACGGTTGAAAAAGTCTGCACTACGCAGGCTTCTCCATCGAATTTGAAAAACACTTCTAACTTGAAGTGTCGGTATGATCTACTCTAATCTTTCTTAGTATTTTCATATGATGAATGTGTTAACGTTTTGTGCGTTTGATCACATGATTGGGCGTTTTGGATCATAATTATTCCCATTTTGAAACTAGCTTGTTTTAAATTGTTTAGTCTGCCCTATCATACTGTGTATAGACATATTGGATAAATCCATCGTTTGCAGTTTGTGTGAGATTGTATGTTTGCTTCTTTAATAAAGATTGATATGTAAGATGTATAACAAATGTCTGTAACTTAGGAGAGAGCATCTCTTAATGTAGGATATGACTCCATTAGTTACGTTTTGTTTTTCTCATTCACTGTACTGTGTGTGCAAAGTTGAGTAATAAAATATTGACATTATCTCATTTAGCGTTATGAAGATGATGAAGAACGAATAAAGGAAAGAACTCTTCGTTTTATGTGGTTGAGCATATGGACATTGTTGAAACCATGATAGAAAAGCAAGCTATTCTGTAAAATGTAATAGAGTAATTTTGTATTAACTCGTAATATTATTATTTTATAATGTGCTTGAATAATTAATGGCATATGTAAGTTGAGTTTAACAAACGAATCAATTGACAATAGTAATTCTAATTTGTGTAGTCATTAAACACAGCATAACAGGCTAGGACATGCGAATTATATATGTTAAATTGTTTGTCATTGTTAAAACTCATAACTCTGCTAAATGACACTTCATTGAATATGAAAAATATGAAAGTTGTGCTCAGATTATGATCACTAGAAAACCATTTAGTATAGTCTCTAGGAGCACACAATTTCTTGAGCCAATACATTTAGATATTTGTGATCTCAGTAGCTTTGTGATTAGATGAGATAATAATTGGTCAAACTTATTTAGTTACTCTTGGAGATGATTATTGAATATTTGTCATATATATGGAGGATACAGCACTCGCTATTTTGATGAATTAAAATCTAGTTAAATGCTAAGATAAAAATTATTTTAGATTTGATAGAGGTGGTGAATATGTTTTAACAATTTTTAGAAAAGTTTGTATTTGGCATAATCTCTAGTGCATTCTATTTACTACAGTCAAAACGATTTTGATAAAAGTTAGAATCAAACACATAGTGAAATGTTGAATTCTATATTATTGACTATTATTTGACTTCGAGTAATAATGAATGATATTGTATTGTTAATCATATTTCTAATATGTTAATACACTCTAAATTATTTACACCTTATAGGATAGAAACATAAATAATTTTATTAAAGTGAAAACATGTGGTGCGGTACATTTATTAGAGTATATGACCCTAGAAGGCCTAAAGTAGGACCTATAACAAATATTTGCGTGTGCTTAGAAAGTGCAGAATGTAGTTCTGTGGACAGATGTTGGACTATCTAATTTTTGTTTGAAGAATCTAGACTTGCAGAGTTCTTTGAGGATGTGTTCATCAAAGATAAATGTATGAAAGTATCTAGTCCTACAGACACGGTTAATGATTCACAATTGGAATTAAGAACCAGCCTTACTAACACTTAAAACTTTAATGGAAAATGAGCCAAGAAGAGTCTTTAGTAGATATGAATTTGTTGTTATACAATAATACTTTAATTTAGTTGATTTGCCGAAATGGGCTAAAACTATCGTAGATAAGTTGTGTTTTGTAGAAGAAACTTAATTTTGAAATGTTCAGTAGTAATTTTAATGCAATTTTTGTAGCTAAAGGATTGATTGTGATAAGTGTGCTAGATTGATTTGATGTCTATTCACATGTTTGTCATATTGCTACAATAAGTATTCTTCTTAACCTTCCATCTATTGAAAATTTTGTTATTCATCAGAGATGTTTAAACAGTTTTGTACTAAAGGTTTTTTACTTGATATTTTGTATTGAAAAGTTTTGTACTAAAGAGTTTTGTACTGAAAAGTTTGCACTAATATGTTTAGTGAACAAGATTTACAAATTGGCAAAATTATTGTATGTTTTTTTAAAACATGTGTTAAAATTGAGGCACAAATAATTTGACAGTATTTTAAAGAGCTTAGATTTGAATCAAGTAATTCTGATTAATGTCTTTAAATTTGTGGTGAGTTAAATATAATTATCCTCATTTATTTGTATATTGTTGACATGCTTGTTGATTGGAAGTGACCTCTCTATCACAAATAAAGTTAAAACTATGCTATCCAAAGATTTCAGCATGAAACACCTAGGTGTTGTGGACACCATATTAGGTATAAGGGTGAGTTTCGGTTGGCAAGAGATAACCCTTAGTCAAACTCATCAAATCAATAATGTGTTTCAAAAGTGTGAATATAGTGAGTGAAAGTGTATTTCGAAACACCTTATAATTATGATAAAGGTTGACACCTAATGATGGTGCAACTATGATCTGCACTAACAGACATAGCCTTTGAGGTAGGTATGATCTGCAGATTCACTAGTAGTCCTATTAATACACATTGGAGAACCCTAAGAGGCTAATGAGATACTTGAGAGGTACTCAAGAATTTGCTTTGTGTTACTTTAGTCATCTTTCAGGAATGAATGAATGATCTGATACATTATGATGCTCAGAATTTAGTGATAGTCGACAACTAGTGGATATGTGTTTACACTACGAGAAACAAAAATGTTATATAACCCCATTCCCACAAATATGTATTTTCTGAATATTTTCTGTATTTCGATATTAAATTTCCATTATTTGTTAAAATCGTTTTGGATTTTATATTAAAGTGTTTTTCTAATCGAAAATTTATTCATTTCGAATAACGATGTGTTTTGATCTTATTTTCTACATCTTATTGATCAATTATTTGTATTTGAGTCCAAATTATATATATATATATATATATATATATATATATATATATATATATATATATATATATATATATATATATATATATATATATAGGGTCATTTTAATAAATTGTTAAACCTGAATAATTATTTTATTGTATGATTTTATTATTTTTATAATTATAACTATTAATCGTTATTCCTTGATTATTTAATTAAAGTACATTTAACGAATTATTTTGTTTTCGTACTTGATCTGATTTTCGTGGTGAATTCTAATTTAATTTCAAGCCAACTTATATTGTTTTCATTTGTATTATATATCTATTTATTTGGATTTCAATTTTTGTTCATAAAGTTCTTTGTTCTTTTGATTGAACTTTTATTGTCGATCCTATTGTTCTCTTATTTATTATGGGTGGTTTTATTTGACCCTTGTCGATTTTGATCTATCTCCTAATTGAACCCGAAACCCAATTTGAATTGTTCTTGACCTAAAACTGCTATTATTGAACCCTAAACCTCTAATCCAGTACCCTAATTGTACCCTATAAATACAACTCTACTGCAAACCCTAAAATTACACAATTTTTGAAACCCTAGCCGTCTAATCTCTCTCCTCTCTCCTCATTCTCTCTTCTCTGTGTTTCTCTCTCCCCGTCTGCAACCTTTCCCGCCCAATACTGTAGCATCTGTTCTCTTCTTCGACCACATCCCCGTGCTCTGGTGACCCCCGCCCGTCGCCATCCCCCTCCAGTCGCGAGCCCACCTCCGGCGACCGTCCCTCTCCCGTCGACGCCCAAGCCCCACATCGAAAACCACTCCACTGTTGTCTTCCCCCTTACCGCTCGACGCCACCAGCGCCGCCGCCCTGCCCTGCGTTACCGTCAGTCGACGACGTCGCCCCCCGTCGCCGTCATCCACCGTCCACCGTTTCTCCGTCAACCACCACCAACGGCAATAGCAGCAATAGCACCTGCTGTCTTGATCTTGCTGTTATTGCTTTATCTCTTTGTACATGTGCTGTGCACATGTTAATTGTGTTGGTTCGTGGGTTCGTTTCTTCGGGATCCTCATCTCGTTATTCTTGGTAATTGTTTTCACCGTCTAATAGGCAAGTCACCATCCACTTGAATTGTTAATTGTATCAAATTCAAGTTTTGTTGAAATTCTTGCAAGTAGATCTCTTTGTTATCGTATTATCCATTGTTCATCTTCTCGTTGGGTCTATTGAGGGTTTACACGAGCTAACCCCAATATTCTTGATATCATGCCACTTTTAACTCTAAAGTTTGGATCTTCCATAAGTGCATATAGAATTGATACTAGGGTTGTTCATATAATTGACACACAAATAAACTATTGTAGAGACAATTGCTAGGTTGTATGTTGTTTTATTGATTGATGATAAATTAATATATGAGCGTGTTATAATTTTATTTATCATGTTTTAACACCCATCATGCTGATTATATAGTTTATCAACTAAAGAATCGATACCCATCATGTTAATTAATTTATTTTTAAGAAAACTACACAAATCCTGTATATTGCTTGCTGACCTGTATATTGACTGCTATTTTTGAACCATTAAACGATCTTAAAATGAAATACTTTTTGAATATGAATAGTAGTCTTATCTTTCTAGTTTCCAGAACATCTTGAATTTTTGAATTCCGAGTTTTGTAGCAAAGTTATCCCCGTTTTACTACAGCTGTGTTTTTACTTTCAAATTTTCAGATTCTCATACCTTTCATGTTTAAACAGTAAAAATGTTGATCACATGATAAAATTTTGCTCTAAAAATTTTCAGATTCTTAATTTACATGTTTGAGAACCTAATAGGTATTTTTAATGAATTTAATATCGAGTATTTGCTTTTTCTAAAATTAAAACAACAAGATGTCGAATTTCTGCTTGAACATAAAACCTGTAAAGAAACATATGTTTGACCTAGCTACTGTTGTCGGAATTTGAACTTTAAATATGCATTGGAACCGTATGGAAGTCTAGTGTCCAGGTTTTCTGACGGATTCAACTTCCGATTTCTGAGTCAGCGGAAAACTGCATTTTTGTACAGACTGCGCTTGCTGTCTAGAATTTTATATGTCAGTTTTTAATGAATTAATTATTCCTATATCGTATATTGCATTAATTGATGTATGTATGTTGCATTGCATGATCCTAATGAGTTATTGTCATCATTCTAATTGTCCTACTTCATGTTATTATCCTATTGTTCCCCTATTGATACTATTGTTCATCACATGTCTCATATTGCATATTGTATTGTTGTATTAATAAAATAATTAATAAGTCAGGATTTAAGGAATTGAATAGAGTAGTTGATGATATGGGGACTGTACTCAGATGATGGCCCGTGTTATTGTTATCGTCTTTGTGTAAGAAATTACACATGACCCGTATTATTATTGTTATCGTCATCGTGTAAGAAATTACACATGGTCCGTGTTATATTGTTATCGTCATCATACCGGTACAAGAATTATAGAGTCTACCACTTTAGTTTAAACGAAATTGATTGTATGCATTGAACCTGTGGTACGGAACACATGAGACATAGTAGTACGTGCATTAGTTAGGAGTTAAAATGATTAATAAACATAAGGATTATACACCGACATTACATATTGTTCATCATTGTTCCTATTGATATCGAATATTGGCTAAGTGTTATTGTTATTGATCATTGATTACTGTTACCGAATAATGAATCATTGTTTATAGCCATTGCATCGATTATCATGATTATTGTCTCATGTTGTTGATTCCTATTGATCCATTGAATTCATTGTTATACCGTTATTCCATTGTTCCCTGCTTTCTCTACTTGCTGTCCATTACTTGCTCTAAGGACAATTTTTCTCATGTTTTTAGATGAAGTGTATACAGGTAATGAAGAAGAATTGCCTGCTGAAATTGGAGAACAAACATTCTGAAGACTACTACTTTCTAATTGCTTATTTCTTTAAATAAACTTAATGTATTGAGACTTGTTATTATTTTTGGATTGGATTATTATTGTTTTGGACTTATGTCCCGAATTTTATTATTGTTTCCAGATATTGGATTATTATTATTATATTTGGTTATTTTTATTGTTTCATTCCAAGTACTATTGTTCATGAGATTATTATTATTGCCTGCGCATATGTTCTGTATTGATTATATTGTTGAGTTAATCGAACAAACAGCTTATGGGTGACGTTAGTCATTCGCTGGGCTATTGTTACGTGCGCGTATTCCGTATTTTTGGAAAGCGGGGCATGACATGTTATGAAAATTAAAAGGCAAACGGCACTATGCTATCATTCATGAAGTCAAACCTCTATGTGTTATCCTCTACAGGAAAAGAGGTGGAGTGGATTGAAGAACTTGTTGCTAGTCATCCATTTAGTAGTTTAAGTAACTCTCTAATTCTATTCATCAACTATCAAGCTACAATGCACTGTAACTCATAACTCACTCTATTATAGTCAGAGGAGTATATTAAGGCTGAAAGAAGCCTAGTTGAACTTTCTCATAAATAAAGTGCAATTGAGACAAAATATGACTAATGCTCTTGCAAAGAGATTTGAAAGTGATTTAATTCAAACTATGAGGGGGATGGAGTTAAAAGCTATTGAGTCAAAAGTTTTAACATCCTAGTTGTTTTGAAAATTAGAATCTAATTGAAGCTATGAGAAGTTCAAACTTAAATATCAATTTCAGGCAGTTGGCATGCTTTAGATAATTTGAAAAGTTCTATTTAAATTTTGTTAATATATAATTTCATTCCAATTTTGATGATGCTATATATTCTCATAATTTACTTAGAATCATCTTATTATTCCAAAATAAAACATGAAAACTTGTCGATGTGTTTCCAATGTTTAGAATTGTCATTATATCATTCCAATTTTGATGATATATCTCTTTTATAAATTCATGTTTCATTCCAATTTTGATGATTCAGAATTAACCATAATTGATTTCACTGTTCTATCATTCCAATATGAAACATAGTATAGTTCTTGTGTAGAAACTATAATAGTTTTTGTTCTTTATTTTGTTAAAGAAACTTGATTGTGATGCTTACGTTACATTTTGCTAAACTTTCGTTAAATTGTATTAAGTTCTTTAGTGGAACTAGATACTTTATAAAATTTGCTAGAATTCTTAGAGATATATCTCTTGATATTCTTGTTTTCAATAAGCAAGCAAAAATGGTGGAGTTGAATCTGTTAACATAGATTTCGAAAATAATTATTTGTTCAAAATAGATGAGTAAACATAAAACAGTTTGCAAGGATATAGTTTTGGTTTATTTCTCTCGAGAATAAATTTGTCATTTGCTTGGTAAACTTTTGTTGAGTTTAAGACTCTTGTGTTCATGAGCTTAAAACTCATATTTTGTTATTGAAGTTTATTTGCTTTGGTTGATTTTGAAACTATGACATGTTTCTCTAGTTGGTTTAGTCATTGTGAACTATTCTGCTTTGATATGGTCTTTGAACTATTTGATTATTTTGGTTTAGTCTCATTTGAACTATTCGAGTTATAATTGATTTAGCCTATGAACTATATTATTTTTGTGATCCAATGATATAACATGGCATTGCCGAATATATTAAGAATATAGGAGGAGATTGTTGGATATATAGGTATATTCTCAATATTATTGTGTATAATGTTCTATGGGGGCAACACGTGCTTTGTACGTGTTGTATGCTAATTGTTGGACCGGGTTGACTGGCATGAAGCCCAGTACCCTAAATCTAGTTTGTCTTATATAAATGCTGCTCTAGAGGTAGTGCCCTGTGATATTCCAATTGCTGATAAGCAGGGTGTAATATCTTAAGCGGCTATGAGATATAAACCCTAACCCTAATTACTCATCTTGATCTCACAAATGTTCTATGGGGGGATCGTGGCGGCTGCATTTAGGTATGCTTATTTTCATTTAAAGCCCGATGATGACCGCATTATTTGGGAAATTATATATATATACATATATATATATATATATATATATATATATATATATATATATAAAAGAAAAGTAAGCCTTATATAAAGTATGAGAAAATTTTCTTCACAAAAAGTAATTATACTCACTTTGTGGGGCCCTTAGGGAAGATCCACTATGTCTATTATGTTTATCATGCTAATGGATATATGTGTAGAAAAAATCAAGTGGTTTGGTTGTTATTCATCCATGCATCATGTGATTAAAAAATGAACGATTTAAACAATAATACAAATCGATCCACAAATTGGAACCATATGATGCATGAGTGAATGACCTCCAAATTACCTGATTTCTACATATACATCCATTGACATGATAAACATGATGGACGGAGTGGATCTTCCATGAGGGCCCCACAAAGTGAATATAATCACTTTGTACGAAAAAAAAAATTTCGTACAAATATGAGGCTCATATTCCTCATATATATATACTAGATTTGCCCGTGGGCACGTGCCTACGACACGTCTTCAGAACGATACAGCATATGAAAAGCCTTGTAAACAGTAAATCAACAATTATATAGCTCAAGTTTGAATAATATGACAATAATTAGTTGTAAATAAAAGTCCATGTTTTCATTAGTATATGTTGAAAAATAATTATGAATTGGGGTAAAAAAGTCCATGTTTCCATATATATATATATATATATATATATAGAGAGAGAGAGAGAGAGAGAGAGAGAGAGAGAGAGAGAGAGAGAGGGAAACTTTTGGGAGGAAAAATGTGTTTTGTGAGGTTAGATAAGGGCCTTTGAATTTGGAGAGATTGAAGGAGAGCCACTTGATAGCTTTCTTTGTGTTTTATTATATATATATATATATAGGAAAATCTTTCATTGTTCACCACCCTTCCATGTGCACTCTGCCTTTCCGCTTTCGTATTGACGATCCGAACCGTTCACATTGATCTACACATCTAAATTAGTCTAAATATGTAAAATCAAGTCATTTGAAATTCATTTGCCCATCCATCATGTGATTATAAAAAAACAATGATTTTCTGCCATACAATTTTGTAACACATCAATGGATGGACAAATGAATTTCAGATGATTTGATTTTACATATTTAGACTAATTTAGATGTGTAGATCAATGTGAACGGTTCGAATCGTCAACATGAAGGCGGGAAGACCGAGTGCACACGCCGTGTGCACCATAGGTGGTGCACAACGGAGGACTTCTTCACATTGATCTACACATCTAAATTAGTCTAAATATGTAAAATCAAATCATTTGAAATTTATTTGCCCATCCATCATGTGACTATAAAAAAACAAAGATTTTCTGCCATACAATTTTGTAACATTTCAATGGATGGACAAATGAATTTTAAATGATTTGATTTTTCTTATTTAGACTAATTTAGATGTGTAGATCAATGTGAACGGTTCGGATCGTCGACACGAAGACGGGAAGGCCGAGTGCACACGCCGTGTGCACCATAGGTGGTGCACAACGGAAGACTTCCCTATATATATATATATATAGACGATCCGAACCGTTCACATTGATCTACACATCTAAATTAGCCTAAATATGTAAAATCAAATCATTTGAAATTCATTTGTCCATCCATCATGTGACTAGGCCTCCGTGTGCATTCGTGTTCACTCGGTCTTCCCGCCTTCGTATCGACGATTTGAACCGTTCACATTGATCTACACATATAAATTAGTCTAAATATGTAAAATCAAATTATTTGAAATTCATTTGCCCATCCATTGAAGTGTTACAAAATTGTATGGCTAAAAATTGTTGTTTTTTTATAGTCACATGATTGATGGGCAAATAAATTTCAAATAATTTGATTTTACATATTTAGACTAATTTAGACGTGCAGATCAATGTGAACGGTTCGGATCGTCGATACGAAGGCGGGAAGGCCGAGTGCACACGAGTGCACACGGAGGTCTAGTGCACAACGGAACATTTCTCTCTCTCTCTCTCTCTCTCTCTCTCTCTCTCTCTCTCTCTCTCTATATATATATATATATATATATATATATATATATATATATATATATATGTATGTATATAAATATATCTCTCTCTCTATATAAATATAACATTTCTCTCTCTCTCTCTCTCTCTCTCTCTATATATATATATATATATATATATAAATGTTATATTCATATATATAGAGAGATATATTTATATATACAGAGAGAGAGAAATGTTCCGTTGTGCACTACGCCTCTTTATATATATATATATAGAGAAATGTTCCGTTGTGCACTAGGCCTCCGTGCACTCGTGTGCACTCGGCCTTCCCGCCTTCGTATCGACGATTCGAATCGTTCACATTGATCTACACATATAAATTAGTCTAATTATATAAAATCAAATCATTTGAAATTCATTTACCCATCCATTGAAGTGTTACAAAATTGTGTGGCTGAAAATCGTTATTTTGTAGTCACATGATGATTGGGCAAATAAATTTCAAATAATTTGGTTTTACATATTTAGACTAATTTAGACGTGTAGATCAGTGTGAACGGTTCGGATTGTCGATACAAAGGCGGGAAGGCAGAGTGCACATGAGTGCACACAGAGGCCTAGTGCACAATAGAACATCTCTCTCTATATATATAGGCATTGTTCTATGGGGATTGCGGTGGCTGCATTTGGGTCTGCTTATTTCCATCTCAAGCCCGACGATGATCACGTTATTTGGGAAATTATATATATATGGAACAATTCAGTTTGATATTTGAATTTGGGTAGCTTAGGCATGCATCTATTTCTTTAGCTTGCAGTAGTATGGAAGTTGGAGAAGTGGTCTTTTGTGTGTGTGTGTGTGTGTATTATTTTTGTGCTTGTTTTGGGAAGAAATGGTTCTGTAAGTTCTTATAGGCGATGTGAGGCCTCTACTTCAGAATTTTACTTTTTTTTTTTTGGATAAAAAGATGACCCTGTCATCGCTTCATTAATGCGAAATTAAAGAAACAAAGTAGTACTAATTACAATAATCCCAAAATACCACCTCTAAATCGAAGATACATCGATGAAACAAACTAGCAAAGCCAGTAGAAAGATACAAGGGCTAAGAATGTAATGTCCCACTCTGAAGCGACCATCCACCTTGAAGCTGCTAGTCCCAAAAGAATCTGTTGAGGGCAGATTGTACTCGTAACCACTGCTTTGTCGCTGCTTGCTCCTCCTATTCCTCGTCCTCCATATGGAGCCGCTTCATTGCTCCCCTATTACCTGTCCATTCATGAGATAGAGACATAATTTTATGCATGATAACCGAGAAGCTACAGCTAATTTTGCGAAAGCATAAATCATTTCTGCATAACCACAGACACCACATCGTTGCTGTTGCCATCACACCACACACCTCTCTAGCTTCCTTTCTAACTAGCTTTACCCCCCATTGTCCCCAGACATCTGAACTAGACTTAGGACAATCTATCAACCCAAATCCCGAACTGACTACTTCCCAAGCTAGTTTGGCCTTAATACAAGAGAATAAGAAATGTTTGGTATCCTCATCTCCGCTCGCGCATGCCTCGCATCTAACATCTATATGCAAGTTCCTTTTTCGTAGGTTGATCTTTGATAAGATCACGTTGTTCATGACAAGACAAGCAAATACTTTGACCCTTAAAGGCACCCCTAGTTTCCATATACTATTGGCATCCTTTGAGCGCAATCCTCCGTCGTTGATCCTCATGTACATTGAGGCTATTGAGAATTCCCCATTAGACTGTAGCATCCATTCTCTGCTATCCTCTTCTTCGTTATTGTACTGCCCTTCTGCCCTAATAAAGAAATTAAGGTTCGTCAGTTCTGAAATTGCATTCTGAGATAACTGCCCCTTGACGTCCAGCTTAAGCCTCTGATTATGCCAGACATCAGCCACCAAAGAGTGTATTTATCGTAGCCCCTGCAGCTGCTGGAAATAGGCTCATCAGACTCCTGTCTGCGCACCACTTGTCCCACCATAATCTAGTATCCTTCCCGCTTCCAATTCTGCATCTAGTATTGGAGTTGTACATCACCCCCACCTTTGCTACTCCCTTCCATAATGAAGATGACTTCCTAAAAATTGTTCTCCCTCCGAACCGGCTTGCTTTCCTACACCTATATCTGGCGAATGACTTGCACCACCAATTATTCCGTCTCCTCTTCATCTTCCACCACCATTTACTCAGTAGTGCTCTGTTCATGTCCCTTAAATTCTATATCCCTAGACCTCCATATTCTTTCATTTTGCAGACTCTACCCCAGTTTACTAGTGGGAGTCCTTTGTTGGACTCATCGGTTCCTTTCCACATGAATCTTCTTTTGATTTTGTCTATCTTCTGAATGACCCAATTAGGAAGCTTATAAACTGACATAAGATTAAGTCGGAAGACTACTATGCACCGCATTTAATAATGTGATTCTTCCACCTAATGTAAGGAGTCGCCCCTTCCTACCGGATAGTTTTTTCTCTATTTTATCTATTAATGGTTGCCAATCCTCTCTTTGGAGTGCCCCTGGCCTGATAGGAATACCTAGATAGACCAAAGAAAATTGACTAGATTCGCATCCGAAGTAACTCTTGATCGTGTCAATGGAGATAGAAATTTGGTCGCTAATAGGAATAATGCAAGTCTTGGTTAGGTTCACTGTCGATCAAGCGCCAAAGCACTGTAGGGCCATGCCTATAGCCTTCATTTCTTCGTCTTTTGCCGCTCCGAACAATAATGTATCATCTGCATATTGTAGGATTGAAATTGTTTCCTGGATCCCCCTAGCTTTGATACCCTGAATAATCCCTTGTTCCTTACCTCTACTGATCATTTCCGCCAATCCGTCTGCGACAATAGCAAACAATAGAGAGGACAGTGGATCTCCCTGCCTTAGTCCCCTCTTACATTTGATTTCTTTCCCCAACTGCCTGTTTACCTGAATAAAAGACTTTCCCCCTTTCACACATTTTCTAGTCCACATGCACCATTTAGCTCCAAATCCTTTTAGTTGAAGTGCTTCATCAACGCAATCCCATTCCAGCGAGTCATACGCTTTTTGGAAGTCTATTTTTAATAGAAATCCATCGGCCTTATCCTTGTACCCTCTATATATAATTTCGTGGGCCGAGGCCACACTATCCATTATATCTCTGCCCCTGATAAAGCCGCTTTGAGATTCACCTACCACTCCATCTATGAGTGGAGACAGTCTTTGCGCCAGCACTTTTGTTACGATCTTGACGGATCCATTCAGTAGACTAATAGGTTTGAAATCCTCTACTCCTAACACCTCTTTCTTTTTTGGGATGAGGACTACATTAGCATAGTTAATTCTCTCCAGGTTTGCTACCCCATCATGCAATTCGTTGAAGATGTTCATTAGATCCACCTTAATGATATCCCAATAAAGCCTATAGAAGAATATTGGGAAACCGTCTGGCCCCGGCGGCTTGTCCTGTCCCAGCGCCTTCACGCCGTGAAGGACTTCCTCTTCCGTAAACCTACCTTCTATATCTTCACTTCCTTCCATTCTGGAGGAACTCCACATGTCCGGACGTAGCTTACATCTAAACGGCTTGCTTCTCCCGAACAGCTCCTTAAAGCTTTTATCGATTTCATTCCTAATCAATCCTTCATTCTCCGTCCAGGAACCATCAATCAACAGCCTGGTGATGTGGTTTTGTCTCCTTCTACCGTTGGCCACCTTATGGAAGAATTTTGTATTGGCATCCCCCTCTTTAAGCCATTGTACCATCGATCGTTGTTTCCAATAATGTTCTTCCATATCGGCTATATGCTGAATCTCAAGTCTATTATTTCTCAATTCTTCAATCTCCGCTTCCTGGAGACCCCTCCCCTCTTGAATTACCTCCAGCTCTGCTACCCTACAACCCAATTCCTGCAGTCTAATTCTGACCATACCAAATTCCCTCCTTGCCCAAACTTTGATATACTTTCGCAGTCTCCTCGTCTTTTTGATCCAGATCCCCACTGCGGTCACGTCCGTAGTCATTACCTTCCACGAATCATCTATTACCTGCCGAATATTTGTTGACAACGTCCAAGCTTTCTCAAATCTGAAGGGATACCGCTTTTTGACGTAATCTTCCCCACACTCCAATACTAGCGGTAGGTGATCCGAAGTGTATCTCGTAATCGTCTTCACTTTAGCCAAAGGATGAGAATCTTCCCAATCTAAGGAGACCAAAATCCTATCGAGCTTTGCTAATATCGGGATAGGCTGCATATTAGACCTAGTGAACTTTCTATCAATCTGCTCCATCTCCATTAACTCTAGCTCATCTATGATAAGGTTGAAGTTATCCTGATCAATGCGGCTTGGCCCCCTCCCACCATGTTCGTAACTATATCTGGTGATGTTGAAATCTCCCCCTATGACCCAAGGGTCCGCCCAATAATTCTTAATTTGTCGGAGCTCTTCCCAGAACCTACCTCTTCTCCTAGAGTCGTACGGTCCGTATACCGTAGTGACCATGTGAACCTAATCATCACTTCTCCTTCTAACTCTAACAGTAACCGAAAATTCCCCAATCTTGTGATCTAAAACTTCGAACAGCGTTAAATCCACCTTTAATGCTATACCCCCTGAATAACCAACTGCGGACTTAAATCTCCACTCAAAATCATTAGCCCAAGAAGGCTTCCTAAACTCCTCAGCAGTTGGATTCTTGATCCTAGTCTCCTGAAGCCCGCATATAGAAGGTTTAATTCTATTGATGGTGTCATTAATCAATCTCTTTTTACCTTTTTGACGCATACCCCTAACATTCCAAAAGATGTACGACATAAAAAAATTATTTAATCCCCGATCCTCTACTTTCACTAGACAGGACTCATCTCCTAATTCTTAACCCATTTGATGTCCTCTCTAATTCTATTGGCATTTTGCTCTTGCTCTACCCTGGTGTTTCCCATGTCCAAACCGTACAGACTAGTAAAATATATAAGAGAATCATCATTTAGATAGTTTAAAACTGAGTAAATCTTAATAGGGTTACCTCCACAAGCAGATGTCGGTTCCTTTCCTTTTGCCGCAACCCTAATCAGATCTTCTTCGCTTGGACCCTACGAACCCCACATGTCCAATTGTCTCTTGCTTTTTCTTGGAGCATCCACAGTCTTTTTCCCAGTGCTTCCCATTTTAGCTAATCCTCCGTCTTTATCTCCTGCTTCAATCTCAGTTTCTGATATAAAATTGTCTTCTCTAATACCCTCTAACGCACCTATCATTGCGTCTTCTCCCTAAAATTCATTGATCGTAGACATACCCTTTTGAAGGACCGTGTAGGCGTCAATGCTTTCTCCTTCTCCATACTGAAGGTCCTGTTCAAGCCCCATTTCCGAAAAGTTTTCTATCACCTTACTACGGTTGCCTCGCCCGTCAAAATTGAAGGCCCATGAACCTGTTTCCCTCCATCTGCCTCTCTCCTAACATTTGAAGGCCCATAAGGAAAATCACCTCCAATTAATTCAATTTGTTTGGGCTTCGGCGAGTTGGCCCGTCAGGAACCCTATTAGAGATTAGGGTATTAAGAGCCAGCTGAATAGATTCCTCCACGTCATCTCTCGAAAATCTCACCATCTCATTAATTCTGTCTGTTTCGACCTGTCCCTCACGCCGCTCCATCGTCACATCCCTATTCAAAATTCCTTGAATTAAGGAAGTGTCACATCTCTGAACCACGTCGCGTCTCCCCATCACTGTTGCCATCTTATCAATCCTGGCTGGCTTCGACACGATGTACGGGGGATCTGATGCAGGGATCGCAGCGTTGGTAGTTTGAATTGGATGGCTTTGATCCATCTTGATCAGATCCAACGGTTGAAGCGAGCCATCTTTCATCTCCCTCTCTGAGCGGCTGAGATTCATCTTTTCCTTATCGAACGGTGTGAGCACGTCTTCAACCTCCAGATCGTCCCCTCCATCCTCTGCTTTCAAATTTCCTCAGAACGAAACCGATTTCCTGACTTCAGTGATGACCTTCACCTCAAATCTTTCATCTTCGAAGTCGACGCTGATCATAGAGGGGACGTCCTTCTTGCTAACCACCCCTACCCGAATACGAGCAAACTCGATGTTAGAGTGAACCAATGTCCCTCTGTCAATGTCAATAACCCTTTCGAAATTCCTGATGACATCCTGAAATCCTGTGCAAACCCAACACTGGTATGGTAGATTATAGAGAGCAGCCATACGGAGTAGAGTGACTCTGCTTTCAGTGCCCCTGTATTGCGCGGACACCATCTGAATGTCACATAAAATTCCATACCGTCCCTGGCTCTGCCCTCAATACCCTTCATTAGGATGAGCTCCGCTACACGATCTTCATTGAGACAATGCACAAGAAAATTACTCTTCGCTGTCGGCGAAACCATCCACTTCCAGCTTGGGGGAGTTGCTGTGATAGCCTGTAGGAGTTCCTCAATGTTGAGACAAGTAGAATTACCCATATGCGCCTTAACCAGAACTGTGTTCTGATATCGTCTTTCAAACTCGGCCATTATCGGAGTCGGAGAAATCTTCGCCAATGCCATCTTCCTTCTCCCAGCTTCACTCTCCTCTGTTTTGCTACTAACGGAATTGAAACCCTTCGCTGGAGATGTCGTCTCCCTGGGAGATCGTGGGCTGTTGCTCTTAGTGTGTGGGCACGCCGTGGATATATGACCCGATTGTTTGCAACTGAAACAAAACCAATTGTTCAAGCACTGGTGGATGGAGTGCCCCCTTCGAGCGCATTTATGACATAATAGCTTCCCTCCGGCCCCATTTCCTCCCGAAGACCCATAGCTTCTATTACTATCTTCTTGTTTGTCCCTAGCACTTTGCTTCTTGGCCTTGACGAGCATCCATTCTCCTTCCTCATCCTCTTTCTTTCTAATGTTCTTCATCTCCGGTGAACTGTGGTGCCTCTGAGTTCTATGCTCCTCATCCCTTCGGCGTTCTCCTTTAATAACTTCTGCGTAAGATCTTTTGTTAGACTCATCTTCCTATCTGGTTGATTTCCTCTCTGCAAAATCTCTAGCAGCTACCTTTGAACGATCTCTCTGATCGAAGTGGTGCTGACAGGTTTTGGAAGGCGAACATCCCCTAGGCTTGCTTGGACCATCATTCTGATAACGATGCTTGCCGGAGCTCTCCACCCTCTCAGTCTCCCTCCCTCTCTTAGTCATCCCTTCAAAGGTCTGTTGTATTCTTCTGGTAGAGTGAGGATAGCCGCTGGTGATGACAGGGGAAGAAGCTATTCGGTAGTGCCTTTTACCTTTCTCTTCGATATCGCCCTTCATATTGCAGTATAATTACTAGTTCAGAATTTTACTTTGTACGTTGTCTTATGTCAGAACAACAAGAAAAGAAAATAAACACTAGTTCACTATCACTCCATGGAATGAATCCGGTCCTCCAACGAATAAGAATAAATCCGAATAAGTTCGTTACATTACTTTGTCTAAGATACTTGTTGTCAAGATGCTATGTGATACTAAGAAATTGAATTATGATCTATGTGACACTAGTAGTGTAATACCCCGTATGAGATGGGCCTTCATGGTGGGCTTGGTAATTAATTCATGGTTAGATGAGCCGATAGATTTGATAGTGTGTGTATAAAGCATATAGAAAGAATGAATTAATTACTATGGGGCCATGATGTTCATGGTAGGTGGTGGTGACTTAGTCCCATATGGAAGGTGAGTTAGGATTGTGTGTGTATATATTAGGAAGCCTATGATCAAGAGGCACCAACTAGTCATGACATCTTTTGAGAGACAGTCTGTGGTGGGCAGTTGTTAGAATTTGTTTGAGCGGGGCCCGAAGGCGTTACAAGAAGTATAGGTTAGTGAGAACATATTCCAAAAAATGTCTTCTGAGGGAACTATATAATTCTATATAATCCTGTCAAAGCCCCGACTACCAAAACTCCGAAGTTGTATTCTATATAATTCTGTCAAAGCCCCGACTACCAAAACTCCGAAGTTGTGGTTGAGGGTTGAGGGTTTAGTATTTACATTAATACTAATAATTTCAGACATGAAGGCAGTTGTTGGGAGATTTTTAATTCTGTGAAATTATTTATTAAATAGGTTGTCTGATGTTTTCTGACTGCATATGTAATTTAATTTCTAATAACTTCATAAGAGGAAGAGTAAGTCATTGAAGTAACACTACCAGTTAATTGTTTGGCTTAGCCAAATAATGGACTTCGATGAGTATATCACACTGCATCTTACATGTGATTGTCTAATGTCTGCTCTAAGCATTTGCATATTGCACTTCACATGTATAGTTATTCATAAGGAGCATTCAACATTTTCTTGCCCATGTTGTTGAAAATTCTATTGTAATCTTTTGTTAAAAAGCAAGCCTTTTTGCAAGGTCTTTCAATTCAAAGCAGTCGATTGAAGCAACCACATTGTGGATGACATACATAGTTTATTTATATTTAAATTGTATAAATAAGTCCAACTTTCTGAATTATATCTTTTGTTTTACTTTCCCTTTGTGTTATTTGTGATTGAACATCTTGAATCACGACTATCTAAACATAAAATTCCCCTTTAAGCTTAAATTATCTTGTCCTGAGAACAATGTCTAATGTAGTATATGTACACTGTAACTACTATTGAAGAAAGAGGAAAGTTCAGTTCTGTAAATTTCCTCATCATTTCTTCTTTGTTTTTTACAATCTTAACTAGGAACTACTTCTAGTTTCAACAATTAAAAGCTTTACAATCTCCAATTATCCATTTGCTGTTGTTCCTTTTTTTAGAATAAATATGTGCATTTTTCTGCCCCTTTCAGGATTTGACAATCTAAAGTGGTCTCTGCGTTGCCATTCCTTCAGTTCACGTTGTGCTAACTACTATCAATCTAATTGGGGCCCACATTTAAGGTAGTTTCCCGTCTTTTTATCCTTTTGCTAAGTGCTCCGTTATTTAATCAGATGGTTGCAATGTTTAGAGGAGGAGATTCCTTAAGTGGAGAAGAAATGTTAGTTATTGCATAATCAAATACAAAACCCTATTCTATAACTATGTATTTGTAGTCAAAGTGTTGATGTCCACTTGGAAAATTCAAGTAGTGGCGAAAGACATTTGGCTATTCTGGCTCAGTTGTGGTCTGTGGTTATTCCCATTGTCCCTGATAAGGTTAAGAGAGAGGTTGAAAAATATTATTAGATTAATTAGATTGATTATAACTAGGGCTGCAAACGAATCGAGCTATTCGCGAGCTATTCGGCTTGAGCTCGGTCAAAGCTCGACTCGAGACGAGCTCGAGCTCAATAGCTTAACGAGCCGAGCTCGAGCTTGGTTTTTTTATTTTTTTATTTTTAAGTTTAGGCTAAGCTCGCGAGCTATTTGGCTCGAATTCGGTCAAAGCTCGGTCAAAGCTCGGCTCAAAACTGAGCTCGATTCCTTAATGAGCCGAGCTCGAGCCTGAAGATATTTGGCTCGGCTCAGCTCGATTGCAGCCCTAATTATAACTGAGTACAATGTCTCTTATATATAGGAGGGAACCAAATATTAAACTGATGCATAACCCGATATAAGACTAAATATATATTACAATATCTAACACCCCTTTCAAACTCACGGTGGGTCGAACAGTGTGAGTTTGCCCACCAAGTAACGAAATCTCTGAATAGTGTGGGTTTTGGTGAAAAAGTCTGATGTCTGCTGTGAAGAGGTAACAGAACGAAGGGAAATGGTCCCTGCTTCAAAGCGCTTATGAACATAGTGGAAATCTATCTCTATGTATTTCGTTTGCTCATGAAAGACCGGGTTGCTTGTAATGTGTAATGCACTCCGGTTATCACAATGAAGATGAGTAGCTTCTGTAAGAGTGACACATATATCTGATAAAAGACAACAAATATGAACAATCTCTCTAGTAGTAGCTGCCACTGCTCTGTGCTTAGCTTCGGTAGAAGAACATGCAACAACTGCCCATTTCTTGTGGTAGACCGTCTAATGGTAGGATGAGGATCACCTGCCCAATCTGAATAAGAATATGCACTAAGCTCCAGTTTGGATGTAGAAAACATGAATAATGAGCGAGTGATAGTGCTCCAAATATATTTGAGGATCCGAAGAAGAGCACCATAGTGAACTGATGTAGGAGCAGAAACAAACTGACTAATAATACTGACTGCATGAGCAATATCGGGTCTGGTCATGCATAAGTAGATAAGCTGTCCATCAATCTGCTGTATCTAGTGCGGTCAGGACCATATGTGGGACGAAGCTTCACATGAAGCTCTGAGGGAGTATCGGCTGATCGACTGTCTGAGAGACATACAACGGAGATAATATCTTATGTGTATTTCTGTTGAGAAATAAGTATTCCCCGAGATCCATTGACAATCTCTAAACCCAGACTGTAGTGTAATCTGCTAAGATCTTTTATATGGAACTGCTGGTGAATGTATTTCTGGGTAGATGCAATGTCTGCGGAATCATCCCTAGTAATGATCATGTCATCCCTGTTGAGAAATAAGTATCAAGATTGACAGGTGTGTTCTCATTTTTTGTCAAGTTGGCTTTTATGCTTCATGTTATGAATGAATTGATTTTGTTGATATAATATGATCCAAGCATACACTATATTCAACTATCTTAAGAGTAAGTAGGGTTAGGAATCTGGCGCAGTGGAGTTGGAGCTAGGAGAGAGAGAAGATAATTGATCCAATGAAAATCAACTAGGAGATCAAACCAAGCACACAAAGCACACAATCTTGTCTCGGTTAGGGCGAACCTAATCGAGAAAAAATGAGGGAGATATTATTCAACTAGAGAAGATTACAAGAGTTACAAACTCTCTCACCAAAACATATCTGTCTCTCAAGTCTTACGAGAAGATAATTTGTTGTTTACAATTGAAAACTCTCAATAAAATACTCTCTTAATGGAGGCTATTACAATATATAGATATCTAGATAAACTCTAAATTTAGTCTTGATACAATAACCGTCCGATATATTCTGAAGAGATAACCAACACGATCAGAGTTGTATGATCTAACTTGGAGTAGAAGATGGGCCCGAAAGATCACCCAGATTCAGGCCCATTAACTGCCACCCACCGTCGGTGATCGACTGTGCCCCTAGGACAGTCAACCATAATCACAACTCTCAAAACAGAGAGCTAGGATGGTCGACTACCACTTTGCGCAGTCGACCATCAATTCCTTTGACTATTGCTGCTTCCGCCAGTTCTTCCATTGACGCATCCATCTTCTTCGCTTTACCGTCTTGCATCGCATCAGACCGAAGTATGCAAGACATACACTCAACAATTTCCACCTTGGATTGCATACTCATGCTATCAACACTGTGTGACTGATCATCTATAGACTTTTTCACTCTTCACTTATAAACGAACTCGGTTCAATAGTTTTCTCAGCTAGTTGAATCTATCTTCCACCTTATTTTACCGATCAGTATGCCCCTTCAAGGGCACACCCCATTAGGAAATAACATGGATTCACCCTCCACACGAACTCCACCTACCCCAAGACACTCTCCACCTCTTTGACGATATTCGAACGTCGTGTTCTCGCTTTGATGATTATAGTGGCGGCAGACTAGATATCGCTTTAGGAACACCGAGCTTAGAAATACTTGTTAAATATTTTATATTCCTACAAAGCTTGTAGAAATTGTGCTGGCCTGGCCCAACACCCCTCATTTTCTGCATCACCTTACGACGACTCGATTGGACCTCGAGTTGTGTGCATGTAGCCACGTGCTTCCACAGTTTTCAAGGATATCAGATTCTGTTTCAATAGAAGAATATGCATGACTTTCCTTTGAGTGTACTTGTTTCCTTCTGGCATCTCCAATTCAAAAACCTCACCAATCCCCGTTCTTACACTACGGCCTGTTGTTGACTTGTAAGTAGAAAACTTCTCCCTCTCGGAGCAACTGTAAGTAGAACTATCTGAATGAAGAAACCGGTTAGAATCCTCATCTAAATAATTTGAAACAAGAAGACAATCAAAAAAAATTTCTGACTCATAAGCACTAACAATATTGGCGCTCTTTTGATTTAGCAACTTTCGACAGTCCTTCTTGTAATGTCTAATTCTCTTGGATCCTACCTATATGCGAACTTTTTCTTTCAATTGAAGGATCTTCCACTGCTAAGCAACTACTGGAAGTAGATGTTGATTTATGAGTCACATTCCTGTTGATCTTCCTTCAAGTCCTTGATTATACTAGCCACCGAAAGACTCTTCTTGGCAGATTTTATATTTAGCATGATAGTTGTCAAATGCTTTATGAATCTGGCAATGAATTTATTAAGTTGAAAGTTTTATCATCTTCACTTAGATCATCTGTTTTTATCGCCCTCAGTTCATGTAACACCTGATTGAACTTCGTAATATGATCATGAAGAGCGGTACCTTTCTTCATTGAGAAATCTAGTAAGACGATCCCGAGGATTCAGTTTTGAGTCTTTCCCACAAATTCACCGTGTTTTTCCTCAAAGAAGTTGCACTTGATCTTGTCCGTCAGTGACAATTGGATTCAAGGCTCTTAAACAAATATCATCTCAGTTCTCTTGCTTCATGTCAGATGACTGACCTTTTTCTCCTTCTAACGCTAGATCTAAGCCTTTTTGAACCAGTACATCGTACATATCTACCTTCTAGAGATTAAAGTAGATCTTCCCGTCGAACTGCTTGATCTTCATGAAAATCTGATTTGTCATCTTCACCAAGGAACTCGTCAGCCGAAGCTTTGATACCAGTTGTTAGGAATTTGGCACAGCGGAGTTAGAGCTAGGAGAGCTAGAAGCAGTAACCAATCAAATGAACAATCAAACAAGAGATCAAACCAAGCACACAAAACTCACAATCTTGTCCCGGTTTGGGCGAACCTAATCCAGAGGGAAATAAGAGATATATTATTAAACTAAAGAAGTTTACAGGAGTTATAAACTCTCTCACCAAGAATATATTTATCTATAGTCTCACTAGAAGATAATATGTTGTTTACAATGAAGAACTCTCGATGAAGTATTACCTTTCTCAATGCAGGCTATTACAATATATAGAGATTTAGAGAAACCCTAAATTTGTATTGATAGAATAACCGTCCGATGTATCCTGAAGAGATAGCCACACGATATGAGCTATACGATCGAACTTTGAGTAGTAGATGGGCCCTAAAGATCACTCAGACCCAGGCCTGTTAATTGCCAGCCGCCGCTGGTGGTCGACCGCAATCACAACTCTCAAAACATAGAGCTAGGACGGTCGACTGCCACTTTGCGCAATCAACTGTCAATTCCTTTGACTGCTGCTGCTGCTACTACTACTTCCATCGACGCCTCGACCTCCTACGCTTGACCGTCTTCTTTTTCCATCAAACCCAAGTATGCGAGACATTCAATCAACATGATACATGTAGTACTATGCTTCAAGAGATTCTGGTCGGAGCCCACAGTCCCAGCTTGTTGCATTCCTTTCCAATTAGCTTTCGTGATAAAACTATTTTTTAGAACAATTTCACTTCTTTCAAATTAAGAATTCTGTAGTAGCTCGCACATTACAACTTTTAGTATATAACGGATGTTGCGTACATATTCCTCATATATTTATAAAAGTTCGAATATTGTTATTATAACATAGTAAATATTTAAATTAGCATTTAAATTAATCAACTGCTCTATGTTTATGTAAAGTAAGCACCATACTGCAAAGTTTTTCAAAAGCAATACATCTATTCTAATAGTTGAATAAAACAGGCAGTCAACCGGGGATGCAAAACATTGAGTTGTCCAACGCAATAAATCTCTTCAGCAGTGATTTAAAGCACTGATGGACACTGCATATTTAGTTTTAGATCTTTCTTCGTGTTTTGGTGGGAGCATCAACGGTGAGAATTAGGTAATCATAGGAACTCTTTCCTTGACCTGTCCCTAAATAGATATGTTAATTTCCTCATATTAGTCAATAAAAAATACTTACCTGGACATGTAAAAGACATATATGCTGTAATGTTATGACAGTTAATGCTGTGTCCAGTTTCCTGAGTGCAGCAACATTTCCGGTGATAATTCTTTTTAATATCCTTGTTTGAGAACACTTCCCTCAGCAATTCAGGGATTGAGAGAAGAATGGACTTCAACTGTAATATAGGTAGTGATGTGGCCAAAAACAGGGGTTCAATCGAGACCGTCCAAATGGGGCACGAATCCTACAGCTCAGGGGCAAGATGGCAATTTCACATAACAGACAGATCCACCTCAACTGGGCGCGGGTTCCAACCCGCTGCACGCCCGGCCCAGCAAGATACAATCAAGGTCCCTGATTAGATCTAAATCAACGGCCATGATTCACATCTATCTTTTCACTGGGGATTAGGGATTAAATTCCTTAACTGATTACAGGGAATATACCTTATCAGATTACATGCCTTATCTGACTACGAGGAATATTCCTTATCTAATCACGGGGATTACATTCCTAAAACCAGTCCCTAAGACGCCTATAAATACCCCTTACCCATCTCCATTAAGAGGTAATCAATCTTTCTCTAGTTAAACGCTCTTTCATAATCATTTCTGGTTACTGACTTGAGCGTCGGAGGGTGCGTCGCCGGGAACAACCCCGGTGTCTCGCACTTTTTGCAGGTGCACGGCGGGAGCAACGATCAGGGTTCGACGGAACAGGTATACAGGTTCTCCTATTCAGTTTCCCCAAGAACTCACAAATTCATCTGTTTGCCCCCACACCGAATTTAGCGGCAACAGATTGGCGCCGTCTGTGGGAAACTAACGAATAGCGACCTTTCCTCCTTCCGGTGAACAGGTTTTCTCCTGCCATGCCGCCTCGCAAAGTCAGATCTAGAGGCTCCAACCGAGCGCCCAACCCTGACCAGCAAGAAGTCCTTCCTGATCCCGCTCAGCAACAAGGGCAACTCCCTCCTACCGTGGAAGAGCCGCCCCAGCGGAACCCTCCACATCCTGATCCGAAGGGGCCTAACCCCCAGAAACAGCCTCTTCACCAAGAGAACATACCCATCCACACTGCCTCCAGTGCCTCCATGGCCTCCCATCATCCCCGAGCCTCTGGTCGCCGCAATACCCCTCCCAAATGCCCGGAAGATGACGACCTTCGTCGCCATCTGGATGAGAAGCGGGCTCGGGGGGAAGCCTCCCGCCAGCGAGAGCAATCCCCCCGACACCGAGAGCGCAGGAGGTCCCCCGTCCGAAGAGGGAGAAAGGACTCCCCCGATCACTACCGAAGGAGGCACTCTCCAGCGGATCGGCAGCAGCCCCGGAACAATGAGGCACCCATCACCCGTGCCGAGTTCCAACAACTCCAAGCAATGGTACAACAGGCCCTCAACCTCCGTCAGAACCCCAATGAGCAAAGGGCCCCATCCCCTCCTCCGATCCGGAGCCCTCGCCGACGATCCCCTTCTCCTCGACCCGCTCCTACCAATTCCAGACGCACCCCGAGTCCTCGACGTTCTCGAAGCTACCATCGCCGCAGCCCTCGCTCCCTCTCATACGAAGACGAGTCCCGTGGCTCGGCAGATCACCGTCGGAGAGATGACACCATGAACCGCCGCCTGAACGAGATGGAAAAACTCTTGGGGCAGATAAACCGAGAAGAAGAACTCAGGGGGAGGACCCTCCGTCCTAGCCGACCCCCGTTCTCCCGGACCATAGTGGATGCTCCTGTTCCCTTCGGTTTCAAACCTCCCCAGTTCGAGAACTACACTGGGGAGACCGATCCAGTTGACCACATCGAAAGCTTTAAGACTTTGATGCTCCTCCATCAAGCGTCCGATGCCCTCCTCTGCAAAACATTCCCTGCAACTCTGAAAGGCCCAGCTCGAGAATGGTACTCTCGTCTTGCCCCGGCGTCGATATTCTCCTTCGAACAGTTCGAAACCCTGTTCATCACCCATTTCGTCAGCAGCCGAAGGGCCGAGAAGACCAGCATCTCCCTATTGCACCTCCGTCAGCAGAAGGGGGAGAAATTGAGGGACTACGTGAAGAGGTTCACAGCCGAGGCCAGAACCATCGCATCCCTCGACCAATCCGTCGCTACCGCGGCGTTCCAATCCAATATCCTAAATTCCAACCTCCGCTCCTCCCTCGCCAAGAAACCGCCACATGACTTTTCTGACCTCCTCCTCCGCACTGAAAAGTACATCCGAGCTGAAGAGGCCGAGGAACCGCCCAACTGGGAAGCAACCGCCTCCGGGTCCAAGAGGAAGGGAACGGAAGAAGAGGGACCCAAAAAGTTTCAGAAGGATAATGCTGGCCAGCGCCGGCCTCCCCCTAGATTTGAAAAGTTTACTCCCCTCACCACAAACATCTCCGCCATTTTCATGGAAGTCGAAAAAGAAGGGGTCCTACCTCCAGCTCCAAAGATGAACACCCCAGCCAAAAGGAGGGATAAAGACAAATGGTGCCGTTATCACCGGGACCATGGGCATGACACCAACGACTGTCGGGCTCTGAGAAACGAGATCGAAGCCCTTATCCAGAGGGGGCAGCTGGCGAAGTTTGTAAGAAAGGATGGAGCCGAACTTCCTCCCCAGCCTCGGGGGGCTAACAAACGTCCAGAACGGGAAGAGACGCCAGAATTCGAGGAAGAGCGAGTCCTCCACCTTATCCATGGGGGTCCAATGGGGGGCTCCTCGAACTCTTCTCGGAAAGCTTTTATTAGAGAAGTGAATTCTGTCCGAGCCACCCCTCCCCCCAAAGGACTCGGAGTGCCCGTCACCTTCTCTGACGAAGATCTCGAGGGCGTCCGCACCCCTCATTGTGACGCACTCGTCATCAACCTTCACATGGCCAATTTCAAAGTCGAAAGAATCCTAGTAGATAACGGCTCCTCCGTAAACATCCTATTCCTCGATGCTTTAAGGGGCTGAAGCTCTCCCGAGACAGACTCAAGCCCGCCGGGTATACGCTCCATGGGTTCACGGGAGTGCCGGTGACGATCGAAGGGGTGATTACCCTCGATGTCACAGCAGGCAAAACTCCTACTACCCGCACGGAGTCAATGGATTTCATGGTCGTAGATGTCCCAGCGGCCTACAACGTCATTTTGGGTCGGCCCGGCCTAGCCGCCCTTGAGGCCGTCCCTTCTGCCTATCATCTCAAAATGAAATTCCCCACTCGGGCTGGAGTGGGAGAAGTTAAGGGCAATCAGGAACAGGCCCGCAAGTGTTACATGACTTCCACACTCGGACCCGTCCTCTCCTTAGAAACACTCGAGATCCCACAAGATGCTGCTCAGGCAACTCCCGAGCCGGTAGATGAGCTGGAGGAGATACTCTTCTCGGAGCAGGAGCCGACCCGTAAGTTTTATGTCAGCAAGGCCCTTCCGTCCGCCCTACATTCAAATATTGTGAAATGCATCCGAGCCAACCAAGACCTCTTCGCATGGTCAGCGGCAGACATGCCCGGTATCTCCGAAGAACTCTTGGTCCACCGCCTCAGCGTTGATCCGGGGTCCAAACCGGTCCAGCAGAAGAGGCGCAAGTTCGCCCCCGAGCGCCAGCTCGCTATCAAAGAGGAGGTAGACAAATTGCTGAAAGCCCGATTCATACAGGAGGTGAATTATCAGGAGTGGTTGTCAAACGTAGTCATGGTGAAGAAATCCAATGGAACATGGAGAATCTGTATTGATTTCACTGACCTCAACAAGGCCTGCCCTAAAGATCCCTTCCCTCTGCCGAGCATTGACACTCTGATTGACGCAACCTCGGGACATGAGCTCCTCAGCTTCATGGACGCTTTCTCGGGTTACAATCAGATAAGGATGTTCCCCCCGGATATTCCGAAGACGTCTTTTGTAACAGACCAAGGACTCTATTGTTACCGAGTCATGCCGTTCGGCCTGAAGAACGCAGGGGCAACGTATCAACGTCTCGTCAACAAGGTATTCCAGGCCCAGATTGGCCGGAACATGGAAGTCTACGTGGATGACATGCTTGTGAAAAGCATCCGAGGCGTTGATCATGAGGCCGACCTCCAAGAAGCGTTCGATGTTTTGAGAAAGCACAATATGAGACTCAACCCGAACAAGTGTGCGTTCGGCATCTCATCAGGCAAGTTCCTCGGCTTTATGGTTAGCCAACGAGGAATAGAGGCGAATCCGGAGAAGATCAGGGCCATACTGGACATGGCCCCGCCTAGAAACGTCAAAGAAGTTCAGAAACTGACTGGTCGTTTAGCCGCCATTGGGCGCTTTTTGTCGAAGTCCGGGGAGAAATGCCTCCCGTTCTTCAAAGCCCTGAGGGGGACTAAGGGGTTCGAGTGGGGGCAGCCACAACAAGATTCCTTCGACCAGCTTAAAGCTTACCTCGTCAATCCGCCCCTTCTCAGCAAACCCATACCGGGCGAACCCCTCTACCTCTACTTGGCAGCCTCGGAACAGACACTAAGTGCGGTCTTAGTCAGGGAAGAAGAAAGAACTCAGAAGCCCATCTACTACGTCAGCAAAGTGCTCCGGGACGCCGAGCTCCGGTACCCGAAAATTGAGAAAATAGCCTACGCCCTGATAATGGCTGCAAGAAAGCTTCGGCCATACTTCCAGTCTCATTCGGTGGTCGTTCTTACCGACCAGCCGTTGAAACAGATCCTTCACAAGCCAGAGACTTCCGGCCGCCTCATGAAGTGGTCGATCGAGCTGAGCCAACATGATATTACTTATCAGCCTCGAACCGCCATCAAGGCGCAGGCGCTGGCCGAATTCATAGTGGAAACGACTATCCCCGACCCCGGGCAGACAACGAAGGGCCCGCCTATCTGGTCGGTATATGTCGATGGATCCTCTTGCAACGAGGGGAGCGGGGCTGGAGTCATCCTTGCGGGCCCAGACGACTTTGTCCTTCAATATTCCCTCCGGATAAACTTTAAAGCCTCGAATAACGAAGCCGAATACGAGGCACTCATAGCCGGCCTCGGGATGGCCCGAAACGCAGGGGCGCGACGCCTGCAGATCTTCAGCGACTCTCAGTTGGTCGTCAACCAGGTCCTCGGCGAATATGAAGCCCGCGATGACAGGATGGTAAAGTACTTGGCTAAAGTGAAGAGCCTCATGGCGTTCTTCGAGGAGGCCCACATCCGAAGAATCCCCAGAGAGGAAAATGCCCAGGCCGACGCCCTGTCCAAATTAGCTTCCTCATCCCTGCAAGGCCTCGAACAAACTGTTCTGATAGAAGTCCTCCTCAAGCCAAGCATAGAGGACGAGGCTTTCAACTCCGTCGAAACACTGCCACTTCCCCTCGAAGATAATTGGATGAAGCCCCTCATCGAGTTTTTAAGAGACGGACTCCTCCCAAGGGATCCGAAGGAAGCCCGAAAGATAAGGACCCGAGCCGAGCGTCACATACTGGTCGAAGGCATTCTGTATAAGCGCTCCTTCACCCAGGTGGATGGTCGGCCCTACCTAAGATGCCTCTCCCCCGGACAAGCTGATTACGCCCTACAAGAGCTCCATGAGGGCATCGGCGGAGCCCACTCCGGCTCCAGAGCCTTGGCACGTAAAGTGTTAAACTACGGGTATTACTGGCCCACTCTCCTACGGGATGCCGAACGACACGTTCGGCAATGCACCTCCTGCCAGAAGTATTCCGACATCCGACGCCTTCCACAAGCGCCACTCTCCTCCCTATCAAGTCCGATCCCCTTTGCAATGTGGGGGATGGATTTACTTGGGCCATTTCCACCGGCCCCCGGGCAATTGAAGTTCCTAGTCGTGGCAGTCGACTATTTCTCGAAATGGGTAGAGGCCGAGCCCTTGGCTACGATTACCGAACATAGAGTCGTTCAATTCTTCTGGAGAAATGTAATCTGCCGGTTCGGTGTTCCCCGAGTCGTAGTTACAGATAACGGTACGCAGTTCGCTGGAGCTGCCTTCCGAGCCTTATGTGAAGACCTAGCCATACAGCACCGCTTCTCCTCAGTCTCTCATCCCCAATCAAATGGCCAAGCCGAGAATGCCAACCGACAGATCCTCTCCGGCATCAAGAAGAGACTCGACAAGTGCTCCAAGGGATTGTGGGTCGATCAGCTGCCCAATGTGTTGTGGAATTACCGAACCACGAAGCGGACCCCGACAGGCGAGAGTCCGTTCAATCTCACCTATGGGTCCGAGGCCCTCATCCCACTAGAAGTTGGAATACCCTCTCCTCGCCTGATAGCCTTCGAAGAAGAACAGAATGCCAGGGAGCTCAGAACGAGCCTAGACTTGATAGACGAAATCCGGGAAAGAGCAGCCATACGGCAGCAAGGTTACCGAAGAAGAATCGAACTCGCCTACAACAAACGGGTCCGCCCAACCGACCTGAAAGAGGGGGATCTGGTCCTCCGAAAGCTGGCCATTTCGTTTCCCGGACAGAAGAGCAAACTGGCCCCAAATTGGGAGGGACCGTACAAAGTATCCAAAGTGATCCGCCCCGGTGCGTACAAGCTAGAAGACCTTGATGGTAGAGAAATTCCCAGGACTTGGAACGCCGACCATCTTTTGAAATACCAAGAGAAGGCAACCCCGCCTATCTAAGTAACTCGAGATGTCGGGCCACCACTCCTGCTACTAGTAATTTTTCCTTTGTTCTTTTTTCATTGTAATAACGGCTAGCAACTTTAGAAGCAGCCGACCATTAGATATTAATAAATAAATAAAGTTTTTTACATTATCGCGTACTTCCGCCTCTAATTCCCTTACCACACAATGGTTCGGAGTCCAGCACTCGGCTCGACTCTTCCTACTCGGCCCGTCTTCAGACGGGCCGGGGGCAGATCGCCGTTCGAAATTGCTCCTGCAGCCGTTGAATGGATCGGAGTCCAACACTTGGCTCGATTTTGCTTCGCAAGTCCGCTCCTAAGCGGACTAGAAGTAGCTCGCCATTCGAAACTGCTCCTGCATCTCTTAAACTAATCACACAATGGTTCGGAGTCCAGCACTCGGCTCGACTCTTCCTACTCGGCCCGTCTTCAGACGGGCCGGGGGCAGATCGCCGTTCGAAATTGCTCCTGCAGCCGTTGAATGGATCGGAGTCCAACACTTGGCTCGATTTTGCTTCGCAAGTCCGCTCCTAAGCGGACTAGAAGTAGCTCGCCATTCGAAACTGCTCCTGCATCTCTTAAACTAATCACACAATGGTTCGGAGTCCAGCACTCGGCTCGACTCTCCCTACTCGGCCCGTCTTCAGACGGGCCGGGTGCAGATCGCCGTCCGAAATTGCTCCTGCAGCCGTTGAATGGATCGGAGTCCAACACTTGGCTCGATTTTGCTTCGCAAGTCCGCTCCTAAGCGGACTAGAAGTAGCTCGCCATTCGGAACTGCTCCTTCATCTCTTAAAATAACTTTACGATTGTTGGGAATTCGTCTCGACCATAAATGGTGCCGAACTAACGAGGTACCGACCCTCGTTTTTGGCAAAAAATCATCCCGAAGGCAACTCGCCGTTAGATCCTCTCAAATTGTGTGCCAGAGCGTGATGAGTGGATCCAGTTCTGCCACGTGCCCGCAAAACGACAAGATAACGTTTTCTTGGGACTTGGGCCTGCCTCTGGATTCGTGCCACCATCCAACGGCTATGGACACCCCACGTCGATCGGCGCCAAGAGCCGAGCAACAGAGTCAGAGCAACACAATGTTGGAGAATTCGTCTCGACCATAAATTGTGCCGAACTAACGAGGTACCGACCCTCGTTTTTGGCAAAAAATCATCCCGAAGGCAACTCGCCGTTAGATCCTCTCAAATTGTGTGCCAGAGCGTGATGAGTGGATCCAGTTCTGCCACGTGCCCGCAAAACGACAAGATAACGTTTTCTTGGGACTTGGGCCTGCCTCTGGATTCGTGCCACCATCCAACGGCTATGGACACCCCACGTCGATCGGCGCCAAAAGCCGAGCAACGGAATCAGAGCTGCGACAAAAGACCCGATAAACAGCCAGTAGAGGACACTTCGGATAAATCAACCCCAATTTTATTAATAACTTGGACGAGATTACAAAAAGATTACAACAACGAGTTCAGCGAAAATATCAGAAGGCATGACCCGCTCAATTCCTCCGAGGTAGGGGGACACTCCGGTTCAGCGACACTTTGGGTCGGCGCTTCTTGGCCTCCGAGCTCGTCTCCAGGCCGACGAACCGAGACGCCCCCTCACCGCTGATCCTCACAGTCGCCCCGACCGAAGCACCGCTTGAAGACACCGCCACACCGCTTTGTGCGTCGGCGGCTGACCTACCTATGATAGGAGTCCGGGTCGCCGCTTGATAGAACGTGATCCCTCGCTCAATCTCTTCGCGAGTACACGAGGTGCTCCGGACGTTAGCCCTCACCGGCTGAGGCTTGAGCCGAGCAACCTCCTCCTCCAGTTCGACGATCCGGTCCTTCAGCGCCTCGTCCCTCACGACAATTTTGAATCGAGGAAGCTTCGCCGAACCGGGGTATTCGGCGCTGTCGGATATGACACGGCGCAGATGGGTCACCTCGATACTCTTGTCGACCGTCACCCTTTGCAAATGCTCGACCTTCTTCACGAGCTCATCTCGTTCGGCCAAAACCGAAGCCAATTCTTCCTCCTTATCGAATAGCTCGGCCTCGGCTACCCGCGAGTGGTACATTTCGGCCAACAGCTCTCCGTTCTTCTTCTCCACATCGTACAGTGTCCTCCTCGTCAGTTCTATCTCGTTCTCGAGGCGTTCCACAAGAGATAAAGGAGACAGCTCTACTTGCCGCCGAGCCATCGCCGCGACGGGGGCCTATCCTACGACCGAACCAAACACTTAGACAAAATTTCAAAGACAAAACGTTCTTTCATTCATCAAGAAGCGGTGGCCAGTCCGCAAAAGGCGTTACAAAGTTCGGAAGAGAAAGCAAAACAAAAACTACAAAAAGTTTAACGAAAGAATCAAGGGTCCACCTGCGTCTCCGCTCCGACCCCGGACACATCGACAGACGGCCCCTCAAACTCTCCCTTAGCCGGTTCGTCCTCTCCCCCCCCGTCTTCACCTTCGGCCTCGTCCTCATCATCTCCCTCCTCATCGTCTACGGGCGACTCGGGCCACAGTCGATAGCCAACTCGCTCGAAGCCGGGGATACGAGCCTGAACGTGGTCCAGGGCCGTCTGATAGGATTGCTCCATGTTCTCAGCCATATGTTTCTTCGCCTCAGCCTCGACCTCGGCTTCAACCTCTGCCCTGATCCTCGCGGCCTGCGCTTCCCTCTCCGCCTTCTCGTCGGCCAAGGACTTCACCGCCGCAGCAAGCTCTTCGGCGGCCTTGGCGGCTTTGGCGGACTCCGCTGCAAGGCTCTCCTTTGCTTTCTTCAGGTCGGCAGTAAGGTCGGCCATCCGAATGTCCAGAGCCTCGGCTCGCCTCTGCTCGGCCTCGAGATCCTTGACCGCCCTGACCTTCGCCAGCCTGTCTTTCTCGCTAGCGGACTTCAGCTCCTTCTCCTGCTCGGCGAACGCCTCGATGAGATGGCCGAAGTGAACGGTGGCCTACGAAGACAACGATAAGTACGAAGTACAAACCAAGTAGCAAACTTAAAAAAAAAAATCTGCGAACACTTACCGAAACAAGCCCCCGGGCGACTTCGTAAGTGTCGTCGCCGACCCTTCCCGCTTTCAGCGCGGCCTTATCCTTCGGGGTCGCCAAGTGCTTGACGACCTGCATGGACATCTGCGAGTTGCCGAGGAAACCATCATGATTCTTCACCCGCCAGTTCGGCACAAACAACTGCTTGTGCTGCTCGGTCAGGATTTCCTCGGCGTCCTTAGTCAACGGGGGGAACTCGAGCGCCAGTGCCGCATTGACATCAAAGATGCCCTCGTTCGCAGACGGGGCGACAGGGGCCGAGGTCCCCTCCACCACCACGACCTCCGAAGGCACCTCGGTAGCCGGGGGAGGCAGAGTAACGTTAGTAGCGACCGCGGGCTGCGTGCCCGAAGACGCACCCTCGGCCGCCCTCTTCCTCTTTTTGGTCCCGATCAGCTTGGACCTATCGGCCATCATAGCTTTAAAGTCAATCTTCATCGACTCTGCATCAACGAAAAAAGAAAACGAATCAAGACAGACGAATTGAAGACTTAGAAAAAAAAAATGAATGAGATGTCAAGAGCGTACTCGGGTCGATGGGGCTTAGTCCGGACCCGAACAACACCTCTTCGGTCAACTCCCTCCAACTCAGTACCGGAAGGGCCGTGATCCTCCTCGCTACATCCTCCTCGGCCTCAGATAGCGCGGGATCGCTCCGCGCAAATTTCGGCACCTCCACCTTCCACCGGGACGGAATATGCCGAATCACTTCACCCCTTATGATAAAATACTTCTCCCTCCAACCCTTAAGTGAGTCGGGATTCTCTACAATCTTAACGCCTCTCCTCGGCCCCAAGTAGTACCGGTAATCCGTCTGGTGTTGCCTGTTTATCCGGTACAGGCCCCGAAAAACTGATAAGTCCGGCGCTACCTCGGCTCGGTGGCACTGAAGCAAGAATGCGTTCACATGACGCCAAGTGTTCGGACTGAATTGAGTAGGGGCAAGACAATACCAGCCGAGGATCTGGAGTATGAAAGGGTGCAGCGGAAAACGCAGTCCCGCGTTCAAGGAGTCGACGTCAAACATGCACATGTCCGACGACGGCAACTTAGAGTTTGCTCGCATCCCGGGGCCAGCGACCATCAACTTGTACTCCGACGGGATAGCGAAGGCCTTCCTGATCCGGAGAAGATCCTTCTCAGACAACAACGAAGTGAGCTCGTCGGCTTCGGAGTGAAGGAACGGGCTAGGCTCCTCGACGATCTTCGACTTTCCGTAGATCGCTTTCTCCAGAAGATCGCCCTCGTACTGCCTGACACCCGAATGCCCGGACAGGACCGAAGGATATTGTCCCATCTCGGGGGCTCGCTTCGGGTTCTCCACAATCACCCCCACTATGGGGGGCGAAGTCTCCCCCGTCCTCCTCTTCTTCCCGACCCTCGACTCTTTAACCAACGGTTCGGCCATTTGTTTCCCCTTTCTTCGAGCTTCCGCCCTATTCCTCTCCCCGGCGCTATCATCGCCCGAGGACGAGGTACCACTCCCCGAGCTAACCCTTGACATCTCTTGAAAAAGCAAAGGCAAAAGCAAACTAACCTTTGAAGTGACGTTCACGGTCGGAAAATGCTCGCCGGAAATCGCCTGGCCCACGCGACAGCTAACGTCAACACCGTGGAGCAAGAGCGCCGCTAGCAGAAGACTTAGAGAACAAAAGTAAAATCATGGAGTGAAAAGTGAGAAATGAGCTCAGGGGTGAAGAAATGGTAACTTATAACCCCAAGTGGTAACGGGCCTCCTTGGGAATCCCAAAGGCCCACTAAGAAGCCAAAACGCCCAGCGAGAAGAGGGCGACGGTACGAGAGATGGAGGAACTCCTCAAAAACACAAGTCACGACTCGGCAACCGGTCTAACGAGCCGAGCTATCGAACGAAAGGCTCAGTAACCGAGCTACCGAGTTGACACAAAAAACACTCAACTCGTTCCCCGGGAAACGGCGCGGAGGGATGCGAATCGATGTACCGACCCTTCAAACCAAGTCGCCGACCCCTCGAGCCGCGGCGCTAAACCTCCGAGCCGGGACGCTGAGGTACCGACCCTCGTTTTTGGCAAAAAAACGCTCCGACCCTTATGAGCCGTTAGATCTTGTAGAAAAGCGCGCTCGTCATGATGGACGACCCAGATCTTGCCACGTCCACAAAACGATAAGATAGCGTTTTATGGGGATCCACGCTGGGGATGGACGGCCTAGATGATGCCACGTACCCCGGATTCTCCGAACCGAGGTACCGACCCTTCAAACCAAGTCGCCGACCCCTCGAGCTGCGGCGCTAAACCTCCGAGCCGGGACGCTGGGGTACCGACCCTCGTTTTTGACAAAAAAACGCGCCGACCCCTTGAGCCGCGGCGCCACGCCTCCGAGACGAGGTGACGGAGTGCCGACCCTCGTTTTTGGGAAAAAATCCTTCCGAGGAACAGGGATCGTCTGATCGTTCCAAAACTCGCGCTCCGCCTTGATCGAAGGCCCAGATGACGCCACGCCATAAATAGGTATTAAAAATTGATTTTTATTTATTTAAACCGTTTTACTTATTTAAAAAATTGCGAAAAATCGCTAAAAATTCGGGAAAATTAGCTAAAAATTCCAGGAAATAATTAAAAATTCGGGGGATATTTCTAAGCCACCGAACGAGCAATTATCGCCTAGAATATACGGTTAAAACCCCCGAACAATTAGCCAATACATCGCAAAGTTAAATAAATAATCCGGAAAAATAAATAAAAACTCGATACAGCTTTGGAGCATCGTATGGCATCAAAAAAGGAGGAACTAACCTACCCCCACGCTCCAGGATTCAAAAATCACCCATTCAGACTACGATACAGCCCCACTGACCACTAAGTTAGTCAAACTACTCCTCAAAGACTGATCACCCTCAGCCTTTAGGAGTGGGGGGCTCGTGATGTGGCCAAAAACAGGGGTTCAATCGAGACCGTCCAAATGGGGCACGAATCCTACAGCTCAGGGGCAAGATGGCAATTTCACATAACAGACAGATCCACCTCAACTGGGCGCGGGTTCCAACCCGCTGCACGCCCGGCCCAGCAAGATACAATCAAGGTCCCTGATTAGATCTAAATCAACGGCCATGATTCACATCTATCTTTTCACTGGGGATTAGGGATTAAATTCCTTAACTGATTACAGGGAATATACCTTATCAGATTACATGCCTTATCTGACTACGAGGAATATTTCTTATCTAATCACGGGGATTACATTCCTAAAACCAGTCCCTAAGACGCCTATAAATACCCCTCACCCATCTCCATTAAGAGGTAATCAATCTTTCTCTAGTTAAACGCTCTTTCATAATCATTTCTGGTTACTGACTTGAGCGTCGGAGGGTGCGTCGCTGGGAACAACCCCGGTGTCTCGCACTTTTTGCAGGTGCACGGCGGGAGCAACGATCAGGGTTCGACGGAACAGGTATACAGGTTCTCCTATTCAGTTTCCCCAAGAACTCACAAATTCATCTGTTTGCCCCCACACCGAATTTAGCGGCAACAGGTAGGTTTAGTGATTTTTGGTGGCTGGTATAATGCTAGAATGGTGATTTAATAATGTTAAGCTTCAATCTGCTATTTTAAGTTCTGTTGTTTAGAATATGATATTTTCTTGTCAAGTACAATTTCAATTTTGGTTAACAGGATCACGTGTTCATTCAGTTTCATGCTTTAACCTTGCGCCTGACCAGAAAATTTGTATAATTGTGGTTTAACATTATAGTTATGAGGCTGGATTGAGAATGCATTTATCAAATATAACAATCCTCAGTCTAACAAACTTCCAAGTTCATACTTGTATATAGGTTTTAGTTTTATCGAATATGAGATTGACCATGTTGCCTTGTCCTTATCATCAAAGATTTCTGGCATCTGAATTTTTGACAATTGCAATCAACTGACAGTCCATATCTCTTTATATGTAATCATGCAGGGAATATTAGTTCAGTTTGGGGAGCTCAAACAAGTCTATGAAGCTGTCTTTAGCAATCGTCTTTGTTTTTGTTAGAACTCGAATATCATAAAATAGAAAATTCCTAACAATGTTTGTGAAGAACTACAATTACAGGAATAAAAGAACAAACCAGACACTTCAATACAGAGTCGAGATTAAGATCTCTGTCCTTAAAACAAAATTTGTTCCGTAGTGTGACGGTAGTTGACGAATTTCCTCCTAGGATACAACTGTATTACCTTTCCCTGAAGAGTAGCACCCTAGCTTTAGAGATATCAGCGAACCAGTAACTGTGTTGTACTCTTAGACTCAGAGGAAGAAGAAGATTATCAAGTTCAAAAACTGTATTTCTGACAGACAAAATTGCACGATCTTATAGGTGATGAGAGCGTAACTGATGGATCATGGATCCATTACTCTGTAACAGCAGAGTAATGGCTCAAAAAACGTAACTGATGGATCCATTATTCTACTGTTATAGAACAATGACACCAGTTACATAATTTCAAATGCCTCAATGGTAAAAATAGATCCAGCGGAAAATTGGAGCTGGGCAAAAAAATAGGCCAGAGCCGGGCCGGCCTGAGCCGAGGCCAGGGCTAGGCGCGCGCGTGCGTGTGTGTGTTTGTAACTTTGGCTAGGTCCTCTCTCTACTACACGTTAGTGGCACTACAAACCGAAAGGGCTATAGTGGCGTTTATTGGTGCCGTTATAGCCCATAACGGCACTTCTGAAATCGCTGTCGAAAATGCCGCTTCTGAAATCGCCGCCGAAAATGCCATTACAGCGTGCGTCGTTATAGCTATATGGGCTATCGCAGCGTTTACCAAGCGAACCGCTATAGGGTGCCAACCTATAACGGCGTTGCCAAGCTGCCGTTATAGGAGCATTTCCATTTCAAATTTTTCAAAAAAAATCGAACTATAGCTGCATTTTTCCAAGCGCCGGGATAGAGTTTATTCAATTTAGCCAGCGGCCAGTCCCCTACAGCGGCGCTTGTAAAGCGCCGCAATAAACGACACTACCTTTTATAACCGTAGTATCTATTGCGACGTTTCTTGTTAAACGCCGCGATAGGTCTTTTTGTGTGTGTGTGTGCATTTCATTATAAAATTTTGAATTGAAAAAACCAGTAATTAATCGCATATTACAAATACATGTAATTATATTAAATTTAAATACTTAAATCTTAAAATCAATATAACATCATAATCAATTAACCAAAAGTCACACATCACAAAAAACAACTCAATAGAAAACAAAATATATAACACATATAAACTGTCATACAACGAGTGTCAAATGCATATGTTGTACAAAACTTAGTTATTACAAAACATAGATATAATTCCTACAAAACATTTAAAAAAGTCCAAATCTGACAAACTACAGCGGGGGAGTCCCCTCGTGTGGCCCGGTGTTGCTTCCAATTCCATTGTTATTTTGCCCTAGTGTATGTGCTTGACTGGAAACCGATAGAATACGCTAGCCCTGTAGAAAAACATAAATATTTCATTATCAATTTGTCAAACAAAAGAAGAAAAAGAGCACAAATTAGAGCAATTAGTAAAATGCTTGAGAAATTATACTTATCTCTCTAGTACCTGCTTCATAAAAAAACTATCTAGTGGTGAGCGTGGAGTCAAGTAGTAGTAACAGTAGGCATTTGTCCTTTGTCTGTTTGTCAAATATAAAAACTCGTGATTATCATTCACACAACATTAGAACTTGCACTTGTCTCATAATATTATTTAGATAAACAAAGCATAACAAAATTAAAAGCATTAGACTTCTAGAAAGGGTGATGGATAATGGATTCAATACTTGTAATGTTGTATATATCTAATTATTTATGCTCCTATGCATTTATCTTATTTAAATTGGATGCATGGCTGGTAGTTATGCTGCCTGTGTCTCAAGTTCGAACCACCTCACAAACACCATTTCCTAGATGCCTTCATTTCCCTTAAACTTCTCATCCATCTCAGTGTCTCTACCAAATGTTATGATCCAATTTATAAAATTTATTACGTTCTATGAAGCATCAATTTCCAACCCCACTTGCCAATAGAAGACTACAAACACTATGCATTGTGTTTCTCTACTTAAGCAGATAATAATGAGCTAGCCAAACTTGTTTTGAGAATGACTTGTCTGATATCTATCCTACAGTTTATGTATTACATGAATATGTACCACAGCTTTTCTTGTTAACAAAGTGTAAACTCTATTGTGCTTATCATTTATTCTTTATTCATGTTCTTTATCATAAACGTTATAGAAATCAATTTTCATTCTTTTAACTTCAGAAATATGTTATAGGATTTCAGTTGCACATAAGATATTTTTATGCTTAGATTTTTGTTTAATTTGAAAAAATGTGGTAGCAATTGAAAAGCTAGTGCCAGTACTTCAATGTAAACTGAGAAAGGTACTACATAAAATGTTTGGGTAATATAAAATCTCTTAACTCTGTAGTATATGTGCACAGGTCAATAGCTTGCTAGTTTAAAAATTCCAGTACTTGGGGAAAGTGCTGATTGCTCCTCTCTGAACATTAGATCAACCAGTTTTTCTGTAGTATTTTATAAATTCCGACATACCTAAAAGGTTGAAAAGAAACTACATAGTTCTTTCTGCTGATTTTTGACATTAATGTCCTTCTAATCTCCTGAATATCAACAAGAATGATTTTCCATGCATACAGGATGACTTGACAACTACCTTAGCTCAACAATGCCTCCAATGTATTTTTTTTTATCGTAAAAGGTTGGCAATTGCCCCCCCCCCCCCCCCCCCCCCCGCGTCTTTCATTAAAAAAAATTAACAAAACAAACAACAAAAAATAAGGCTTATGAAGTTCAGATCCCAACTGGCTGGGTTCTGGAATTCATATACCCCAAGCAACAAACAAAAATACAACGAAATCTAGTCCTACTGATCGGCCACCCCCGCCAGAACAACTTTCTCGTGCCAATTTGGGCTCACTCTCTCAGTCAGTCCCTCGCTTATACGTCGTTTATCCATTCCAACTATCGTACGCTCTCCTTCGTCGCCCCCAGCAGTGACCCATACGACAAACGTAAGCACCATATTAGAGATCCCGTAGGCACTCCACCAATCTGACAACTTCATGTCAAGATTGAGTCATCGTTCTCATCCCCTCGCTTCACCCTCGATGACTGTCACCGCAACCTCGCAACGAGGGTAGACGTCGCACCTGACCCTTGCGAGCCCTCTGACATGAAAGAACCAAAGGCACCCCTCACTTTAACCAACCAAGGTCAAAGTAGAACCCAAACTATAAAATTTCCCGACAATCGTTGTCTACACCAACTAGGATACATTTAGTTGCTAATTGTAAGTCAGTTGTAATTTGGATATTGATATGGCTAAAAATAGGATTAAATTGGGGCCGTTCAAATCGGACACGAATTTTAAAGCTCAGGGGTAAAAACGGTAATTTCACCTACAAATGGGTCAGAAATGGGAACTGGGTCTTTCTTCAAGATCCAATAACCCACGAACGGATCCACCTCAACTGGGTACGGGTCCTAACCCGAAATGAACCCGGTCCAGTAGGATAGAATTAGGGTTTCTGATTAATCCTAATCAACGGCCTTGATTCATATCTATCCTGCCACTGAGAATTAGGGATTACATTCCTAATTTGATCACAGGGATTACATTCCTAATCTGATCCCAACGGCGACTATAAATACCTCCCATCCACCACTATTAAGAGGTAACCAATCTTTTGCCAATTTACGCTCTTTCATAATCATTCCTGATTACTGACTTGAGCGTCGGAGGGTGCGTCGCCGGGATCAACCCCGGTGTCTCGCACTTTTTGCATGTGAACGGCGGGAGTCAGCGGTCAAACTCCGGCAAAACAGGTCTAGGTTTGCTATTCAAGTTTTCTAAGAATCCACAAATACTATCTGTTTACCCCTACACCAGATTTAGCGGTAATAGATTGGCGCCGTCTGTGAAAAACACCACGAATAGCAGCCTTCCTCTTCCCGTAGGTCAGACCTTCCCCCGTCATGCCTCCAAGGAAACTCAGATCCAGGGGGTCCAACTGTGGGCCTACCCCTCCTCAACCACAACAGGAGGTCCCCCTCCAACCCGTTCAGCAGCAGGAGCAAGTTCCTCCTCAGGCAGAGGACCCCCTGCGGCTGGACCAACTCCCTCCTCAGAATCTCCAACCCCCTCGGGGTCCAACCGGGCCTCAGAATGCCGGTGCGGGGGCTCGCGTCCCAATCCTCAGAAGCAACCTCTCCAACAGGACCGCATCCCAATACACAACCCCTCTTCCGACTCTATGGCATCCCATAATCCCCAAGCTTCCGACCTTCGAAATACCATCCTCAATCGGCAGAAGAAAGAGGATCTTCGCCTTGTTTGGATGAAAGGCGGGCCCGAGAGGGAGCCTCCCGCCAACAACGTCCCAATGAGCGATCTCCTCATCGTCGAGACTACAGAAGGTCCCCTACTTGAAGAGGGCGAAGGGAGTCCCCTCAGCGTCATCGGTGGAGACTCATTCTCCAGTAAGCCGAGCCACACATAGGGACCACCAAGCTGGAGAGGCACCAGTCATAAGGGCAGATCTTCAAGACTTCCAAGTGACAGTCTTACGGGCCCTCAATATCACCCCAAAGAACGACCAGAGGCCACCTACTCATGAGCCAACTAGGAGCCATCGCCTTCACACTCTCAGTCCTTGTCCATCTCCAAGCTACCATCGCCGCAGCTCCAGTCCACCCTCGTACGAAGATGAGTCCTGGGGCTCGGCAAGGTATGATCAAAGAGAAGACTCGGTTTACCGCCGTCTCCACGAGATGGAGAGGCGCCTCGGCCGAATTGACAGGGAAGAAGAGCAACGAGTAAAAAACATCTGCCCAAGCAGACCTCCATTCTCCCACACCATCATGGAGGCCCCCATGCCAGAGAACTTCAATCCGCCTCACTTCGAGTCATATACCGGGGAGTCGGACCCCGCGGATCACATAAAGAGTTTCAAAACTCTCATGATGATCCACCATACTTCAGATGCCCTCCTCTGTAAGATCTTTCCTGCCACGTTGAAGGGGCCTGCAAAAGAATGGTACTCTCGACTCGCCCCGGCCTCCATCTTCTCATTCGATCAGTTCGAAGGGCTCTTCCTTACTCATTTCGTGAGTAGCCGCCGGGCCGAGAAAACAAGTGTATCCCTAGTGACCCTCAACTACGAAAAGGGTGAACGTCTAAGGGATTACGTTCGACGCTTCACCACCGAAGCCCGGTCCATTCCCTCCCTCAGCCAATCAGTAGCCTCTGCCACATTCGAGCGCAACGTCACTGATGCCAACCTCAGGGCATCCCTTGCCAAGAAGCCTCCTCGAGACTTCTCAGAACTTTTACTTAGGGTGGAGAAGTACATACGAGCGGAAGAGGCTCTCAACCCCCTACTCTTGAGGAGACACCTTCTGGGAACAAACGGAAGAATACGAGCGAAGAGGGGTCCCAAAAATCCCAGAAGGACAGTAATGGCCAACGCCGCCCGACTCCACGTTTTGAGAAGTTCACCCCCCTCATTGCTAATATATCAGAAGTTCTTATGGAGGTGGACAAGGAAGGACTACTCCGCTCTCCCCCTAGAATGAATACCCCTGGCAAGAAGAGGAACAAGGATAAGTGGTGCCGCTTTCACAGGGACCACGGCCATGACACGGATGATTGTCGGGCTCTCAAGGAGGAGATCGAAGAACTCATACAGCGGGGGCACCTGACCAAGTTCGTCCAAAAAGAGGGGGCCGAGCTTCCCCCCTGAGGAGCCTACAAACGAACAGAAAGGCCCGCTGAGCTTCAAGACTCAGAACCTCCCAGCTCCTCTCAAGAGGTCTTCACCTTATCGTAGAAGTAGGATCTTGATTTTCAATAAGGCCGATACTTGTAACTCGGCCAATAGCATGTAATAATGGCTCGTCCTATTGAAGCGGCCACTTTGTTTATCTCAATAAAACTTTACATTTTTCATTGAAAATTATTGCTCTTGCTTCTTCTCTATCTCTTCGAGTCACATCTACGACTCGTTAAATGGTGAGTTCGGAGTCCAGCTTCTCCTACATGGATGCTCCCGCAACTTACTAAGCTTAAAAACGACGAGTTCGGAGTCCAACACTTGGCTCGATTCCGCTTCAAATTACTCGCTCATAAGCGGGTAAGAAGTGGTTCGCTATTCGGAATTGCTCCTACACCTTGTTGACCCCCTCTAACGACGAGTTCGGAGTCCAACACTTGGCTCGATTCCGCTTCAAATAACTTGCTCTTAAGTAAGTTAGAGGTGGTTCGCCATTCGGAACTGCTCCCACAACCGTTGATACTCTCTTAAATGACGAGTTCGGAGTCCAACACTTGGCTCGACTCCGCTTTGCAAGCTCGCTCTTAAGCGAGCTGGAAGTGGTTCGCTATTCGGAATTGCTCCCACAACCATTGAACCTCACTTAAACAACAAGTTCGGAGCTCACAACTCTCTCCTTGGGTTGCTCCTCAAACTTGTCTCCCAAATGACTCTCTCCTAGAGCCAAGCTTTTCGCTCCGCTCACCTCCGAAGCGGACCTCTTCTCAATGAGTTCGAAGCACAACTCTCTCCTAGAGTTCCTCCTCATACTCTTCTCACGAACGGCTCTCTCCCAGAGCCGAGCTCTTCACTCTGCTCACCTCCAAGGTGGACCTCCTCTCAACGAGTTCGGAGCTCACAACTCTCTCCTAGAGTTGCTCCTCAAACTCGTCTCCCAAATGACTCCCCACGTCCCTCGAGACCAAAATCCGAGCGACAGGCGATCTGACCTCAACAACCAAGAGGATAGCTCGGATTCCGAGCAAGTGCCAATCCGAGCTGCAAATTGGGGAAAAACGACTTTCCCCTTAAAATTCGCGTAAGATTTCGATCGGACGGCCCAGATCGTGCCAGCACCACTACACAACAAGATAGTGTTTTCTTGGGAACTGTGCCCGCCTCGAGATTCGCGCCAAGATCCGACGGCTCAGATCGCTCCACGACGTTCGGCAGTCCGAGCCGAAGCAACTGGCGATCCGAGCCAACAGTTCGACCACCGAGCTATACGCTCGGTCCCGAGCTAACAGTTCGGCCACCGACCTATACGCTCGGCCACCGAGCTAACAGTTCGGCCACCGAGCTATACGATCGGCTACCGAGCTACATCGCTCGGAGACCGAGCAAGTGCCAATCTGAGCTGCGAATTGGAGAAAAACAACTTTCTCCCCAAAATTCGTGTAAGATCTCGATCAAACGGCTCAGATCGCTCCAGCGCCACTAAACGACAAGATAGTGTTTTCTCGAGAACCGAGCCTGCCTCGAGATCCGCACCGAGATCCAACGGTCCAGATCGAGCTCAAAACTATCCTACAGAGTTGCTCCTTGCACTCACCTCAAAGAATGGGTCTTCCCATGGCTCTTACGAGGGTCTTCCTAGCACATCTTCTCTGCCCCTAGGAGTGGAGCTTCTCTTCAAAAATCCCCAAGGACAAAACACTCCTCAACTTCATGAAGACAAGGATGTTGTGGGGCTATTTTGACCATGAAGGAGGGTGAATCTTTATCCCACTCCTAAAGAGAAGCTGTAGATCTTCGAGTTAGCTTCGAAACGAGGGGTCACATGCCCCGATCAGACCTCCGTAGCACCGGGAAAGTGGATCGCAATACAGCTGCGCCGAAAGACTAGCAACCCGAGCCGACCCACTCAAGTAAGATGCTCAGAATCCGAGCTCCACACTTGAAGAAAAACGATACCGAGCAACTCCAACCGTTGGATCTTTGCAAAAATCGCACAAAAGGTGATGAATGGCTCAGATCGCGCCACGTCTCCACAAAACGAAAAGATAACATTTTCTCGAAATTTGAGCCTATTGTCTCGTGATTCGCGCCATGATCGTGATCAACCGTCTAGATTGAGCCACTTAGCTCGGATCTACAATCCGAGCTACTGTTCTACCGAGCTGCAAAATGGCCAAAAAATTTGCCTCAAAATTCGTGCTCAGATTCGCCAAAAAAAAAACACCAGGGTCGGGTTCGGACCCGTTAAGGGATCCAAACCCGAACACCCATCCCCTTCCTCATCTAAGGCCGGTTTGGCACCAAAAACCAAACAAAGAACAAAACCCAAACAAGAAGAACTCCATCGAACCCATCGAGCGACCTCTTCATCACCTTCATCCGAAAGCCGAGCGCCACCTCCACTCCTCACCGAGCTCAAGCAAGCTCAGGCGAGCGCTTCGGCATCGAGCCCCTCCGGCGACGTCGAGCTCGAACCATCGCCATGCTCGCAACGTTCGCAGCAAACGGTCGCCGAGCTCCTCTCCTTTGCCGAACCTCCAATGATGTCAAGCTCCTCTCCTCTCCGAGCTCCCTGGGCCGTCAAGCTTCGGTCTCCTCCTCGTCGAGCTCCGCTCTCCACCTTGCCGAGCTTCATGGACGAGCCCCGCCCTCAACTGTCGAGGCCCCCCATCGGCGAGCTCCATCAACGAACTCGCCAACCTCCACTAAGCTCTCCGCCGAACTCCTTCCTCGACGAAGTCGCTCGACGAGTCCACTGTCGAGATCCCCTTCACGAGCTCCGGTGCCCATCTTCGCTGAACGATCCCTCCTCGTGAAGCTTTGTCGAGCCTTCCCTCGCCGAACGCCGTCGCCTCCAAGCTCCATTCGCCGCCGAGCTCCTCGCCTGCCTTTGTCGTCGAAGCTCCATTCAGTCGAAGCCTCGACGAACGAACATCCACGCTCCGTCATCGAGCTCACCTCAAAGCTCCACGAACGAGCTCCGAGGTCTTCTTCACTGAGCTTCAAGCTCCGAGCTTCTCTCCTCCGAACTCCACAAAACTCTCGCCATTGTCGTACTCCTCGCGGAGCTCCAATGGCGCTCTCAGGGACGGAGATGGAGTCGGGGTCGGGGGCATGTTTGGGTCGAAGACTGGGTCGAGGGGAAAGAAGAAGACAGACGAAGAAGAAACAGCAGCAGGGGCGAAGAAGAAGAAGAGAAAAGAAAAAAAGAAAAAAAAAATTATATGCCAGGTGGCGATGTCACGTGGCTTCACCTTCTTGGTCGGATGCCGAGCTGCGCGAAATCTACACGAAGTTGCTCGGGTTCCGAGCAACATGCAATCCGAGTTCAAAATTGGAGAAAAATGCTGTCGACCTACACGTACCGTCCGATCTTTTCAAAAATCGCGTCACGACACGATCGACGCTCAGAAACGCGCCACGTGTCCAGAATGTGATTTGCTTCACGATGCGCGCACATCTGATCATGATCGATGCTCAGAAATGTGCCACGTGTCCAGAACGTGATCTGCTTTGCGATGCACGCACATCTGATCATGATCGACGCTCAGAAACGCGCCACGTGTCCAGAACGTGATCTGCTTCGCGATTCGCACACATCTGATCATGATCGACGCTCAGGAACGTGCCATGTGTCCAGGTAATATTTAATTAATTAATTAATTAATTTAATTGTTTTAATTATTTAATAAATACGAAAAAATATTTAAAAAATCGAAAAAAATTAATTAAAAATTCTTAAAATAATTATTAATTCAGAAAAATTATTTTTAAATTCTGAAAAAATAATTATTTAATTAGAATAATTAATTAATATTTTCGATAATTAATTATTTAATTCAAAAAATGAATAAAAAATTCAAAAAAAATGAGAAAAAATTCAGAAAAATCTGGAAAAATCACCAAAATTCCAGAAAATTCTGAGGATATTTTTGGGAATTTTACAAGCCCAGAATAACACCGTTACACCCCGAGAAAGATTCCAAACTCCCTTAAGAACACCGATAAAATCCCGTACGCCATTAGAACAACAAAACTACTCCTCAAAGACTGAAAAACTCAGTCTCCAGGAGTGGGGGGCTCGTGATATGGCTAAAAATAGGATTAAATTGGGGCCGTTCAAATCGGACACGAATCTTAAAGCTCAGGGGTAAAAACGGTAATTTCACCTACTAACGGGTCTGAAATAGGAACTGGGTCTTTCTTCAAGACCCAATAACCCACGAACGGATCCACCTCAACTGGGTACGGATCCTAACCTGAAATGAACCCGGTCCAGCAGGATAGAATTAGGGTTTCTGATTAATCCTAATCAACGGCCCTGATTCACATCTATCCTGCCACTGGAAATTAGGGATTACATTCCTAATCTGATCACAGGGATTACATTCCCAATCTGATCCCAACAGCGACTATAAATATCCCCCATCCACCACTATTAAGAGGTAATCAATCTTTTGCCAATTTATGCTCTTTCATAATCATTCCTGATTACTGACTTGAGCGTCGGAGGGTGCGTCGCCGGGATCAACCCCGGTGTCTCGCACTTTTTGCAGGTGAACGGCGAGAGTCAGCGGTCAAACTCCGGCAGAACAGGTCCAGGTTTGCTATTCAAGTTTTCCAAGAATCCACAAATACTATCTGTTTACCCCCACACCAGATTTACCGGTAACAGATATTATGGACAAATTTGGATCTTAGGAACTCCTCCACGTCAACTCAAATTTCAAAACTCAATTTGAAATTTAAATCTCCCCCAACTGCAGCAATCCAAAATCAGAATTCCCCCTCGCTCCCACTCTCTCCCCGACCTCCCCCTCATGCCTCCACGACAGCCCCGACTATCCCTTAGTTCATCACTCGCCCCTCCATGCCGGTACTAGGCAACACTCACGCCACCAGCCCGACACACCAGTCTGAGCACCGCTGCGATCTGCATCGCCATCCCCAATGATGCCAGTCCTAGTCAGCTCGTCCGACTACCACAATCACGAACGACGAACTACACCCCGCGCGGCACCTTCGGCCCCACCAAAGATGCGGCGCTCTCGACCCTCGCTGTCGCATCCCTCTCCGACACCGAAGTAGACCCCAAATGATGACCGGTGTCACCGCTGTGCTTTGCGTCGACCCCAAATGACTACCGGCAAACAACTCCCGTGTTCATGAAGAAAATCAAAGGCTTTCCTGAGCCACACCTCATCATAGCTCTCACACTTCATCACCTCCCCATAAAGTGTCAAAGAGAACTACTCCTCCCTACTCCGAATGGCCTCAATGGCTTCCCGGATTTGAGCACTCAGGCGGTCAATTTCCTTCTCCTCCAGTCAAACCAGAGGGAATAATTCGAACATTTCCATATAAATCAAGCATTTCCATTCTCTTATCGAATATTTGTCCCTTCTCCTTCCGATGAACTGATGGCTTCTGATGGCTTCAATAGAATCAGAAGCACTAAATGGGAGACTGAAGCAGTGAAGAGGAAAAGTAACATCATAGACCGAAGGGAATAATTAAAATTGTGTTAAGGGGCCAAGTGGGCTACCCACAACCACAAGCTGCTGTGACCTTCAAATTGAGTCCACTTGAGATCCATTTGTGTCCAATTAAACAAAATGAAGTCACCTCTCTCACACATGGCTTCTTCCCTGGCCATAAGTAGTACTGTCAGCATCATCCTGACTCTGAAGTCACTTACAGGGACGCAAATGAGGAGTCATCTGTTGAAATAGAGGACGATGAATTTAGCACCCCGGCGAACAACACCCCATGCGATCACCCACAATCACGACTAGCGAACACCACCCCGCGCGGCACCTTCGGCCCCGCCAAAGATGCGGCGCTCTCGACCCTCGCCGTCGCATCCCTCTCCGACCCCAGAGAATACCCCAAATTGACGATCGGTGTCCCCGCTGCGCTCTGCGTCGACCCAAATGATGACTCCGACACCGGAGAAGATCCCAACTGACGGCCGGATTCCGAAAGCGAAAAGTAAGGATTTGGGGGAAAATAATAGAAGAGGGAAAGAGAAGATGAGATTTGGGATAGAGCAGTTGAGAGGAAGCATGGAGGAGGAGGAGGGGGGGATGAAATCCTAGCCGCCGGCTGCCGGCCGCCCCCCAAGATCAGATCTAGGGTTTGGATTTTTGGTTTTTGGGTTTTTTAGGGGAGAGCTTCTCTCTCTAGATTTTCTAGAGAGAGAAACTCCAAAGTTTTTTTCCTAGGTGCCTAAGTTGCCATAATGCCTCCAATGTCAAAATACTGTTCAAAGAATTATAGAAACTGCTGGAGATAATGTATTTCAAAAAAAGTGGGTATTTAGTTGTAGAATACTAACCGGTGCTTAAGTTGGAATTCCTTGTGACTGTTGCCCAATTAACGTCGCCATTTGAACCATTGCTGCCTCCAGACGTGCCACTGTTGCCTTCAGCTGATCAACATCGTCCTGTGTGGGCCCAGCCCCATTGAAAGAACATTTACGAGAACCGAAGACGCTGGTGGGTGTTGGTCCTAGCCCCATCCCACGCACACGACCGGGACGCTCACGTCCCCTTAATTCGGAGAGAACTTGACATTGTAGTGTCAATGGATCGGCGGAAGAAGAAGATGACATTTCCTCAATCTTCTTTCTGGCATCCTTCTGCAAAAGATACCAAAGACAAATTTAATTTTCAAAATTATTTTATTTAAAAGATTAAATACCAAATTAAAATTAATTTGAAAGCTTTTTATTTACTACAATATCGGCTGCCACGTTATCCCTAAATTTTCCATCCTTACCCGTGTGGGTAGTTTCAAAAGAATCTACATTGCCGATCTTCTCTCCCACATTTGATGCTTTCTATATACAAGTAAGATCAGTATTGAAAACTATAATAAAATACTTCAAATAAAATAATTTGGATGCCTTAGTCATAAAATCGAAATTTATTATCCCTGTTGCTAATTAGGATAGATGTCTAGAGTACTCAACATCTTTTTAGTTCTGACATTGGTAATGCTAATGTTCTGACATTCATACTCTCAGATTTAGAGAAACTGCATATATTGACAACAATCACATGCAAATCTTATGGACATTAAAGTTAATCAATAATTATAAATGAACCCAAAAAATATATAATAAAATAAAATAAAAAGTACTGCAACATGTCTACTAAATTTTAGAAGAAATGTGCCAGATGATGATAAATGGAAGGAATATAGTAGTAATCATCAACTGATGATTACAAATATCAATAAGCCAAGCAGATTATAAAGTGCTTTTAGTTTCATGTCTTTGGCAAACAGATCAAAACAGTTAAATCAAGATCAATATTTATCAGCATTATATAACAGTATGACCTACAGAAACCTGTCATAGCCTGCCAAGAGCAAAGATTTAAAGTCAGTTCAGATTATAAATTATAAATTCAACATCAAATGATATGATCCTAGGTTTGATGGGTCAAGCCTAACATTAAAAAAGTTTGTCTAGGTTTGGCTTGTGTCTTCGCCAGATCACTATCTCATAGAATGACCTGCTAGGAAGCATGGATACTGACACAAGTAGGACATAGAATTTGTAAAGAGTAGGATATGGCTCATCAAATAAAAATAAAGATGTGTATCTGATACTAAGAAAACTCTTTTACTGGAGTAAGTTTGCAGTTTAAATAAAATGCATCTAATACATAGAAGAAGTACTAATATGAGGTGTATATGCAGATAAATTCATATAACTGATGCATAAAAGTCTTTTACTGATGGAGTGTGTGTGTGGATAAGGTATAGCCAGATTCTTCCACTAAACTGAACATATATATATATATATATATATATATATATATATACACTGATTAAAATAGAGCATCAAAAGGCATAGAAGACAGAGAAGAAAACTCCCTTTTACTGATACTTAGTAGTGTATATATAAAATCCCTTTTTACTGAGTGAGGCATATGCAGGTTAGAGAAATTGATCAATGTAGGTTATAGTAGAAGTAAAGCATATGCAGATTTTAGAAATGGTCTTTTATTAGATTGAAGTATGCATATATAGGAAGGTGAACTTGCAGGTTAGACATATGCAGGTATATAGAATTTGATCATATGCAAATTTTATGAAAATTAATCTTATGCAAGTATGGAGGTGAAAGCATATGCACTGAGTGTATAATGTAACCAAACACAGCACTCAACTACTACTCAAACTCAATTACTGGATGTGTATAAGGAGATGAACTTTTGTTCATGTGTGCACCTACACAAAGGTGCAGCAGCAACAACAGCTTAGAATCTGCAGTTTAGGATCTTGATACACAAACCAAATAATTAAACCCTTTACTGGTTAATTAAGAGTTGAAGACTAATTCTTCTTGATGGTAAATAAGTATATTTGGACCCTCAAAATGTATCAGTAACTTACTCTACTATGACTATATGTATATAAATGTACTCATATAGGTATTAATTAGCAACCTGCTATGTACCCAGGTTGGGTTGTGCTGGTCTGCAACTGATACCCACTGAGGTTTTGTAAAACCAAAATCTAGTTTCCTGAGTACCCCCAGTGTAACATATAGGGTTGTTTAATAGTTCATCAAAATCCATCAGGTTCTCAAATTGAGATTTTCACAAAATTCTTCAAAAGGCAGCAAGTAATATATATGATTATGCATAGGTTAATTTAGCATCAATAAAATTTTCACCGATGTTTTTACCAAGATGCATCACATCTATGTTATGACAAAGTAAGGTATACTCCCAATACGGCAACTGGAAAAAAATACTCCTCTTCTTCCATGACCCTGAATCAACATGATTGTCACACTCATCCGCATCACATAAATCAGTGTTCTCATGTTGTTCTTCTCTAGCTCGCTTCTTAGATGCTTTAATTACTGCCGGGTCCTTTGACAAAGTGAATTGATGGCCTTCTAGTTGCCTTAACACATCTGACCCAGACAAAGCTCTTGGAGCATGTCTCCACTCATCGGTACCATCAAATGTCGATATTTCTGCTCTAAAAATATGTGTGTCAGATAACCATCTCCTATGACCCATGTAGAAAAACTTTTTTGCCTTTATACAACCACTTTGAATCCGTTTTCTCAGCACAACATGGACAAGCATAGCGTCCTTTCGTGCTATAACCAGATAAGCTTGCATATGCAGGAAAATCATTTATTGTCCAAGTCAACGCAACTCAGAGACGGAAACTTTCTTTAGATGTTGCATCATAAGTTGTAACACCCTCCCACAATAGGGATAATTCATCAATCAACGGCTGCAGATACACATCTATATCATTTCCTAGGCTTTTTGGTCCAGGAATAATCATGGACAAAATGAATGATGATTGTTTCATGCACAACCAAGGGGAAAGATTATATGGAATTAATACAACGGGCCATATGCTGTAGGTGCTACTCATTTGCCTAAATGGGTTAAAATCATCACTGGCCAATCCAAGTCTCACATTTCGAGGATCTTTAGCAAAATCGGGATATCTTTCATCAAATTTTTTCCAAGATACAGAATCAGCCGGGTGCCTAAGAATCCCATCATTCTTGCGACCTTCTGCATGCCATCTCATATCAGAAGATGTCTTAGAGGACATGAACAATCTTTGCAGCCGAGGAATTAAAGGAAAGTAATGCAATATTTTTGCAAGCTTCTTTATCCTAGTTGTTGTAACTGGCTCATTTGTTTGGTCATCTTCATTTGCCGTTTGTATCCATTTTGAAGTACCGCATACTTCACATTCTTCGAGTACTTTCTTATCCCCCCTAAACAGCATACAATCATATGGACATGCTGCTATCTTTTCATATCCTAAATTAAAAAGCTTGAGAAATTTTTTTATGGCATGGGATGACTTTGGGATTTGGATTTCAGGAAAAGCTTCATTCAACAATTCAAGAACCAAGTTGAAGGACTTTACAAACCATCCATTTAGACATTTAATCTGGAATAGTCTAACAATGAATGAAAACTTTGTAAACTGAGTGCTATCACGATATAAGGGAGTCTTTGCATCTTTCAACAACTTATTAAAGGCTTCAAATTCTTTATTAGTTTCTTCACCAGACATTTCATCTCCCACCCCACCATCATGAACAAATGTTTCTGCTGACTCGTCGCAAACTTGGTTGATTGGATTGTTTGTGTGGACTTGAAAGTTATGGAATCTCATACCATCTCGAACTAAAGAGTGCATCTCATCCACAGCACTTTGATTACTTGTAAATAAAGATTCGTCTTCTCGTACAACCGAACTATTTGAAACCGACTGAGCAGACTCTCCATGACAAAACCAATTTGTATAACCCGGTAAAAAACCATTGCAAATCACATGTGTCTCAACTACATCACATGTTCTCAAATCACAATTTGAACATCGAACACAAGGATACAGAATTAAGTTCGGGTTTGGAGAAGTCCTATTTGCAAAGTTAATAAAATCTTTCACACCATCCCGATACTCCTTGGATAATCGTGACTTATTAATCCAACTTTTATCCATTTTGAAAAAAAAAGATTCAACCTGAAATATAAAATTAATAAATTAAAATGCATATTTCTTTTAGTCTCTTTCCACCAAGATAATACTAACAACTAACAAGGAATGACTTAACCTTCCTCTCTTTTCACTTACCCTATAAATGTTGGTAAATTCAGGCCATTTTTTATTAAATCACAAATGTAGTTACCTCTTTTTCATCTATATAAATTGTTGAAGAATTTATTAAGGAAGCTTAATAAATAATTATTTATTTACACTACAATCATTTGATATGCTAATACTAAAATATATAATTTACGTTAAGTTTCGAATAAAAAAATAGGCCGATCATAGTACTTGGCTTTTACCCTTCAAAGTGATAAACATTAATTTACGTTTACTTTCGAATAAACTATTTTTGATGAATGAATGCATAGACAAAATCCCCTTTAATTATTGATTCCTGTCATATTCCCATATATGTTGTTATTATTACTAGAATACAAGGCACATGTTTTTCCTTTAGTATACTAGCTATTAAGAGCATGACATATTCAAATTGACATATTCATTTTGGTGTTGGGCTATGAAAGCCTTTGTTCACTTGGCCTATTACAAATTGACATTCGTTCTTATCGCTTCTGGGCATAAAAGTTTGGACCAACCAGGTCAGTAATGGCATCTTAGACATGTTATTACTTTAACAATCAAGCTTGCTGGACTTTGACTAGGAACATAAACATTTCGGACAATATGGAAGCTCTTTGGAATAGAAACAGTTGACTTAGAAGAATCAAACAATTCAGATTATATCAAGATATAAAAGATAAGTAAACTACAACTGAGATTGAATATGTAAGGACATTAGGTTTCTGAAAGATGTCTGATTCAATTGATTTAGCATAGATTAATGGAATTCATACATTGCTAGATTCATGGCTTTTTTAGCCTTGATAAGTGTTTGCATAATGAAGCAACATACCATTGAATTGTGTTATGAGTGGAAATTCCTATTATGGTTGTTATGATTAAGAGATATCATGCAGAAGCATGATGTTGTGGGACATGATTAGCAAAAAAAAATGATGTACTGGGACATGCTTAGGATGTGAGATCCATGCCTTAGAAGAAAGCTCATGAACTTCAAAACTAATATAATCTGACATATAATTGAGATGGCATACAAAATGTTAAGGTGGTTAGCAGAAAGTTGAATTGAGTGGCTCAAAAGTTTTTCTTCACTTTTTTGAATAATAAATCCCAGACTTGTACTGCATATGTGTGGGTTTTAGAATGCTTACCAATCATGTGAAATGAAACTTACATAATTTTGTTACTGAAGATAGTTTAAGCAAAAAATCTTCACATGAAGTAGGACACAATTATGTCTTGTGAAATGGTAATAAAGAAAATTACTAATTTTACTTGTACTATATATAAATAGCTAAGGACTCGTTGCTCCTTCTGAGTTTTTACATCATGTCCTTCAAAATGAGACGCAAACCACAATGAAAATGTATTAATACATAAACAATCAATTGTAGGAATAAATTAAAAAACACAAAAACAAAATGCTAATCTTGACAATCTTTTCTTTAATAGATTTTCTTCTTTGTTGGTGATGATAAATGAGAAAGAAAATCCATATATCCCATCTTGAAAGTTCATGAAAGGTTGAGACATCACATCTCTTTTGTCTGAGGAATCATTCCTGTTATGGATGCTTCCAAACTAGTAGTGTTCAAACCATTTTTAATTATTCCTCTTATTTTTCTTTTGTATTGTCATAATCATAACTAAACTAACTAGTCATCAAAATTTTCAGTAAATTAGTAAGACTCCTCGATGTTATGAAAACTCATCCATAAGTTTGCACAACTTGGCATTATCTACAAACCTTTGGTCACTTTCTTCCCAAAATTTTATATTTCAATAGAGATTATAAAATAGTTCAACGAGTGTCACATATGTTTTTGTTAAGAAAAGTACTGAACAGATCATAAGAATTTGATGTCAATTCATCAATCTTCTGTTGGATGTCGTCGTTGAAATAGGTCATCTCCGTCTGCTTAAAAGGAATTCCCAACATAGTAAACGGACCACATTACAACATTTAATCATGGATATAGCCAAATTTGCGCAAAAGTGTCGTAAGAGTAAAAGTAATTAATGCATTAAAAAAGATGGTCTAATTGGTATGTGAAAAATTTAAGTAAACAAGGCAAACCACTGCAAACTAGCAACAGGGAGGAGTAGACTGAGTAGAGAAGTAGGAGTCTCAGACTGAAACTTAGCACACTTAATAATTAATTTTACACCCATAATTATGGGCTGTGAATATTTGTGCAACCCATGCTCATTGCATGTTGAATGTGAATAGCATTACTAAATAATTCTAAGGGTAGCTCAGTGACCCAAAAGTGCAGGTGAAGGAGAGTGTTGCGATTTCGATCAATAAAATAGGGGTTAAGTGGGAATTTAGCCTTCTTTAAGATACATTCTCAGTTGAGCTCATAATCTAAAAGCACAGATTGATCAGCCCTATAATAATCATCATATAATCATCATAAACTGGAATGTGTTACTTGATGGCATCAAAGTACTAATGACAGAACCATTAACTAAGATAAAATGGCATGATTTGTCATTAGAATTCCCCCAAAAGATAAAATGGCATGACTAAAGTTTGTTTACTGATATAAACTGATATAATCTGACATATAATCTTACATATAATAAACATAATACAGTGAAAGTGTGGCATCCATAACTCTTTTACTCTACTGACAGCACAACTGGTGCATATCTCTTTCCAAGAAGCTAAGTTAGTTTGCTGAATACACTAAATTGCATTATTTGTGTCCTACAATAGTGATAAGTAAATAGAATCAAGTATTAAGCAATCATTTGCGTCCTTTAATAGAATCAAGTAAATAGAATCAAGTAAGTAATCATTAAATCAAGATCTAAGCAATTGGATTTGAGTGAAATTGAATCAAGTATTAAGTGCTCATAATAGATCAAATTTCTCTTTAAAGCTCACTACTTTGAAATGATCTCTAAAACCCATAAGAGGTTTTTTTTTGGGAAGAAAACACCCAAAATAGGATTCAAAATATTACATTTCTACTTCACAAAGCCAAAAAATCAAACACATGAGATGCAAGTTGGGTTATTAAAGTTTGTTCAAATTTTAATCATTAAATCAGGATCAAAGCATTAGGGTTTGAATGAAATTGAAGCAAGAATTAAATGCAACAGATAATAAATTGAAAACCCAGGTTGAAATTATTAGGGGATTTAAAAATCTCACCAAATGCAACGGCAAGGGCGGCGGCAATGGATTAGGGTAGTAGAAGGAGGTACGGCCAGGGGTACGCAAGGAGGAGCGGCGACGGTGGTGCGGCACGAGAGAGGTAAGGCGGTGAGTGGTGAGGAGAGAGAGAGACGTGGTTGGGTTTAGAGCGGGATTAGGTGAGGATAGAGCGAGATTAGAGCGGGAGGGTTTAGAGCGGCGATCAGGGGATAGAGCGGGATTGGGGAAATAAAATTGGGGGCGGAGTTTAGAGCGGGTGAATTCCATAACATAATTTACCCTACCTATAATGGTGCGTATACATACCCGCCGCGATAGGGTAGGGTAAATTTCAGAACATAATTTACCCTACTCTATAACGGCACGTATTCATACCCGCCGCGGTAGGTGCTATATATATAACGGCATTTTAGGCAAACGCCGGGACAGAGAGTGTGTTTTTTTTATAAAATAAAATTCTTCTATATCTATAGCGCCATGTTGGTGAAACGCCGGCAAAGATATGCCGCTAAAGACCTAGCGGTTTGTAGTGTGATAACCCCAGGGCTACACCCTTTAGTCCATTTCTTTAGCTTATATACTAGAAAAAAATTTCCCAACTTCCGATGTGGGACTATTTATTTCTCCAAATTCCCAAGTTAGTACATTTCGAGTACTCAACTTTGGACCAACATTTCTCATTCATACGGAATCTGTTTCTGGCAAATGAGTACATTACGGAATAGTACTCGACAAGAGGAACATAATCCAATCACTTTTCGGTGCCACCGATGACCAGAGTCCACCGAAATCCGGCCCAAAAAATATGCCAAAAATATTTTCAACAATCTCCCATATGAATGGAAATTACCAGACTATGCAATCTAGATATGACAGAAAAAAACATGACTGAAAAGACTCTGAGAGTACAATCGGAAAATCGCTGCATCAGGAATGGTAGTAATTTGTCAACTTTGAACCACCCTTAGTGAGTAGCCATCGGATTCACTTGACCAAGTAGTGAACATGATTCGAATTACCCGGGCTTTGATGTGAACCTATACAATAATTATCACACAGTTTCATCTTCTCACAAAACTAGGTTCTCTTGTTGTGTTCATTTTGACCTTGAACAACCCTGGTTAATTGTGAGTGAACTTGGAGAATATAGCGTGTCTTCATTCTCCTAGAAACGGCCCCATTTCATACTCACAAGGTGATTGCCCATAAAGAGTATCCTGCCATACCCCACTTTTATTTCAAAGCTATGGGAATCATTAAAAGCCAAGCTTATCCTAACTCATTGCAGGCAGGACTGTTTTATCATCCTAACAGTGGGTACAAGATTTTATTCTCTCAGTGCTCACGTCGATTCAACAAGATTTAGTTGTCCCCTTGAATCTAGATCTTGGAATCTCCAATTCCTAGGTAGGGTTTCCATCAAGTATCCTCTTTCGTCATAGGCTTTAAACCCATTCCTCTTGATGATCTCACAATTTGCTCTCGTGACAAACCTTTAGTAAATGGATCTGTTAGGTTGTCGGCCAATTTTATATACTCTATAGAGATTATTCCATTTGAGAGCAGTTGTCTAATGGTTTTGTGTTACCTTCTGATATGACGAGACTTATCATTATACATACAACTCAGTGCCCTTGCTATAGCTGATTAGCTGTCACAGTGTACACATATAGCAGGCACTAGTTTTTCCCACATAGGAATATCCTCTAAAAAGTTTCGAAGCCACTTTATTTCCTCTGCCGATTTGTCTAAGACAATAAACTCAGATTCCATGGTGGATCTGGCCATTAACGTTTGTTTACAGAATTTCCATGACACAGCTGCACCACCAAGAGTGAAGACATACCCACTTGTGGATTTCGAGTTCTTAGAGTTCGATATCCAGTTGGCATCACTGTTGTAACACCCCGCAAAATTAGAAATTATAATTTTGCCCCAGGGTGTTTCGCACGTATATTTTGTAATGTGTTTCACTACATATTTTGGATTCGTACTATTTATACATTTTTCGTATTGATTTCAGTCAACTAAAATATAATATTTCAATCCCTGGGATTTACGTGCTTTTTACGTGTTTTGATGCACGTGTTTCCACCACTACGTATAATATTTTCTATAGGTTTAAATTATTTATTTTTATGTATTTAAATCTATTTTATAAAACGAAAATTCATTTTTCCCCTTATTTTGATTAAAATGCATTTTTCAATTTTTCTGCACGTATGGTGCACGTGCAAATTTTTATTCTCATTTTGCTACTCTCATTTTACTATTTTTACCATGCATTAGTTTTATTTAGCCTTTCTTTTGATCCATGGACCTATAAACTAAAATATGGCCCATTAGGAAAGGAGCCCACTAGATAATTAAATAAATTAATTAGTAATGAGCCCATGTAGCAAGCCCACTAGATAATTAAATAAATTAATTAGTAATGAGCCCATGTAGCAAGCCCACTATTAAAATCACATTTTTAGTTAAACATGTACTAATACATGACAAGTTACACATATTAGTACACATTTAGAGTTATAGAAATGTGTTCATATTTGTTTATGCATGTGTGCATGCATACACAAATGTATTTGGACCATTTTTGGGCAAGGGGAGGAGAAGAGTTGGTAGGTTGAGTTAGTGGAGAGTGGGGAGATGAAGAGATGGAGGTTTTAGGAGTTAGGAAAGTGGAGAGTTGTAAAATAAATTTGAAGAGTTATTAGGGTGAGATTTTTACACTTTAGACCCTTCCAAAATCCTATAAATAGAGTCCAATTTCCTACATTTCTCTTGCACCAAAATCAATATCAAAATAAGTGTAAGAAAAAGAAAGAAAGGAAGAAAAAGAAAGAGAGTAAGAAAGTTATTGTGCTTGGAGGATCTCTTGCTTGGAAAGGAGAAATTGCTAGGAGGAGAAGCCTTACTAGGAGCTAGGAATCTTTGGAGCTAGAAGTGGTGTTCTCTTTTCTTTTCAAGCTTCACAAAAGGTGGGTGTCTCCTACTTTCTAATTTTTTTTGAATGTGCATGTTAATAGAAATGAATGAGTAATATAGAATTTGATTTGATAAAATAGGACAAACCTATGCATTGGATGTAATGAAATATTGCTTTATTGAGTAAACAAACCCAACTTATGTTAATTAGTAATGAGAAAGAAATGTTGATTTGTTTTGTCATGAATTAGTATGCATGAATGAAGATATAATTGATTGTATGAAAAATGTTGGGAATACATTCTTTTGCAAAAATATTTTTTGTAAAGTTAATTGAATACCATAAACTTGTTTTGATTGTTGCCATGCTAGTTGAAAAGAAGAGTGCAACTAAAGGATTAATTCTATGAACCATATTAGAGTGTTTGCAAATTTGTGATTTGTCAAATGTGTGATATGTAGGAGAATTGTTAAAGAATGCTATATTTCGACATATGATTAGAGATATGATGGAAAAAAAAAAGAGAAGGAAATAAATTCTTTTTTTATGAAGTATGTTGACATATGTCAAAAATACAATTTTTGTATGAAAGGAATTTCTTTGAGACACCCATAATCGATTTAAAAATATGTTTGATTCTTAACACAAATTTTTATTTGTAAGATGTTGGGCATAAACTAGTTTTTTAGAAAATCATGATTTTAATTTTCGAGTTTGAAAAGAAGTGTAAATTTTGTAAAGAAAGGAAAATCTTTTTTTTTTTTAAAATGAGATATATGCTAAAAATAAGTTTGGACTTGTTGATTACTATTTAAGATTTCCTTTTAGTCCAAAGAGAAGTTTATTCCAATATCCTAAAGGATTGGATTATTGGGTAAACAAGTTTTATTAAAAAGAAACAATTTCAGAAAATTGTGAACAAAAGTATATGAATACAACTTCTAAACAAAAAGCACACTAGGACTTACTAGTTAGTCAATTAGCACCTCTTATAAGAGATCTTGGGTTCAAATCTTGATAGCCATCTTTTATTTTTTTTGATTTGGTTTTAATAGAATAAGATGTTTTTTTTTAGTATGAATAAATTCCTATTATGGTTATAGGATAAAATGGAAGCTATTAGAGATTGTTATGGAAATTTTATTGTCTATTTTAAGAAAGTAAAAATGAGACTTTAAAAAGGGGGCTTTTGATTAAAACTCATACTTTCTTCATATAAAATGAAGTAATAAATATTAAAGTTAATCATAACTTTATTGCATATTTTGAGGAAAATGAAATATAAATTAGTACATGAGTTTCAACCCCAAAAAGTATTATTTGGGTAATGTGGATTTGTATAACTTGCCAGTAGAAATTTATAATGTTGAATCTTTTGTCAAGAAAAGGACTATTTGTTCTATGTTAGAGTGAAATGCATGAATAAGTTCTAAGATGAAACATGAATACTTGTGGATAAGTGCTAAGACAAGATTGTGATCAATTGTGAATGAATTGAAAGATGAAATTATATAAGTTTAAGACATGATTAAGAAAGGGTGTTGATGCGGTTTATTTCTGGGAGACGTGTGGATGCACCAGGTGTGAGTTCGGACTCAATTTGTATTTGAAGGAGAATGCTGCTCGTCTGACGACCCTTGGCTGACCGGGCGGAACCTGTGGCGACCTTGGGGTGATTCGGAGATCTGGGCTCGGATCAGAGGATTCGGATCCGAGGTCTTGTGTACCTGCAGACGGTCCTGAAATACCGGGGTTTGTCCCGGTGGCGGACCCTCCGACGATCTAGTCAGTCTCTGTGAGAGAGTAGCAATAACTAGGTGAATTTAAGTGGAAAAAGATTGATTACCTGAAAAGGTGGGTGAGGGTCTAGTATTTATAGAGAATCCCAACCGGGTTTGGATCCGCTTGGGGGCCGGGTCTGAACCCGGAAGCCCATGGGCCTGACGTGGCAGAAGGCCCAGGGGGTTTAGGGCTGACGTGGCAATACCAGGAGTGGTATAGGACTGATGTGGCAAAGCCCTTGGTGGTATTTTGGGCTGACAGGGCAGATCATGGGGCTCCTGTGCTCCTGGGAGGATCTGAGGGCCTGGGCTGCGCCAAGTCATCTTCCTTCTACACCAGGATGGTAGGACGGCTTGGAGGGCTGTCGTGGATCGGAGGCCGAGGGCCATAGTCGCTCATCGGATACGAGGAGTCCGGATCTGTGGGGGTGAACTGGAGACTCGGCGCCGACCCTGTAGTGGAGGTTCGGTGCCGAACTGGAGGTTCGGCGCCGATCTGGACCGCTGTTTTCACCATTTCTGAGTGAGAGTTGTATTGGGCCATGGTTGGGCCCTAAGCCATTTTTACCCTACCACACAAGCCCCCCACTCCTACAGGGGTGCGGGAGCTAGCCGTGGAGGAGTGTCTACGGGTGTAAAAAAATGGGATGGCGAACCCCTGGGTCTTCCTGAGGGGGGCGTCCTGATTGTCTAGAGTGATCCTCGAGCCGGCGAGAGCCTGTTAGGCGGTAAGGTTGATGGCAAGCCATTGCTTCCTCCTGAGAAGAGTACCTCGGCGCTCGACTGGACCTCGAGAAGACGAGGGATTACGTGTCGGCAAGGGTGATGGCGAGCCGTTGTTTCTTCCTGAGAAGAGTACCCTGGTGCTCGACCGCACCTCGAGAAGACGAGGGATTATGTGTTGGCAAGGGTGATGGCAAGCCGGTGATTCTTCCTGAGAAGAAGGCCCTGGTGTTAGACCCGACCTCGAGCTGGCGAGGGACTTATGGGCCAACAAGGGGGATGGCAAGCCGTTGGCCTTCCTGGGAAGATCGCCCTGGTGTCAGACCTGACCTCGGGCTTGGCGAGGGATTACGGGTCGGCAAGGGCGATGGCGAGCCGTGGAGCCTTCGTAAGAAGACTACCCTGGTGCTGGACCCGACCTCGAGCTGGCGAGGGACTTATGGGCCAACAAGGGGGGTGGCGAGCCGTTGAGCCTTCCTGAGAAGACTACCCTGGTGCCGGACCTGACCTCGAGTTTGGCGAGGGATTACGGGTCGGCAAGGGTGATGGCGAGTCGTGGAGCCTTCCTGAGAAGACTACCCTGGTGTTGGACCCGACCTCGAGCTGGCGAGGGACTTATGGGCCAACAAGGGGGATGGCGAGCCGTTCAGCCTTCCTGAGAAGACTACCCTGTTGCCAGACCTGACCTCGAGCTTGGCAAGGGATTACGGGTTGGTAAGGGTGATGGCGAGCCGTGGAGCCTTCCTGAGAAGACTACCCTGGTGTTGGACCCGACCTCGAGCTGGCGAGGGACTTATGGGCCAACAAGGGGGATGACGAGCCGTTCAGCCTTCCTGAGAAGACTACCCTGGTGCCAGACCTGACCTCGAGCTTGGCGAGGGATTACGGGTTGGTAAGGGTGATGGCGAGCCGTGGAGCCTTCCTGAGAAGACTTTTCTGGTGTTAGAAATTGGCCTCGAGCTGGCGAGGGGTTTATGGGCCGGCCAGATTGTGGGCGAACCGGTGTGCCTTGGGAATGTTGAGCAGGGTAGTCTGCCGTCTTCGCGGAGCATTGGGGGCGCCTTGGGATCTGTGCGAGGTTCCAACTTCCCAGGTACTTTAATGGCGCCGCCTAATAAATGTATGGCGCATGGTCTTCCGTCGTTTGGTTTTCCCCGTGTCATAAAGGCCGCCCCCTGGGGGAGGCTATAAGTACCCCCCCCCTTCCGTAGTGGTTCAGATCAAAGCAAGGGTGGTCCATTGGCCCTTAAAGGTGTCTGCTTCGGCGGACGCCTGTCTTTTGCCACTTTTTACCCCCGGTTGTGTCGGAGAGGTGGTTTCTCTGCCGCCCGGATCTTCTCTTGGATCTGATGGCCCTGATACGGCAGCCAGATCCAGGGGGGATTAGGGCGAGAGGGTTAACGACCGAACTCCGAGGGATGAGCTGTTTGCAACTGTGAAGGTTTCTGTCCTTCCGGAAGAGATGAAGGGCGTTCCGGGCCAGTTGTTTGCAACTGTGAAGGTTCTGTTGCCAGAGCAGGCCGAACCTTTGCAGTTGCATCAACTGGCTCGGAACGGTGCACTTCTCTCGATCTCTGAGTGTTGATCTGCTTTCGACCGGGGTGCTCGCCAAGGGCGGCGTCTTAAAGCTTTGAGCCTCGGATAGAGGATTCGTTCTCCGATTGGAGGTTGACTACTCTGCATTTCAATAGGGATCCAGGTGATGGCGGTTTCTGTCTCACCCTTGAACAGTTCGGGTTTTCGGCCGACGAGGCTGTAAGCCCCGAGCTGCTCACGGGAAAGGGGAACCGACCCCGCCTCGGAGCTCGGGGCGTCTGTCTAAGGACGGCGCCTTAAATCTTAAGTAAAAATGTTCCCTCCCTCGAATACTTCTTCCGAGCTGACCTCCTCGTCTGGCTGCCAGTCTGTCATTGGATGATGTCAGCAGCGCACGTTTTGAGGACGTGGTGCGAATTCCCAGGCGGCAGTTGCATGTCAAATAGGTGAACAGTACTCGCGGAAATCGAGGAGTCGCCTCTATCTCCTATAAATATTCCCCCCTCTCCCCCATCAGTCCACTCCTTTCTTGCTGCTTTCTTTTTTTCAAAAAATTTCTCAACCCTTCAGCGCTCATCTTTGCAGCTCGCTGTACTAGGCTCGCCCTTCCAAAGTAACCCCAGGTGAGTTGGTAAGTCTGCTTAGTTTAGGCATAGATGGATAGGGCTCAGTCTGGCTCGTCAGCGTCGACGTCTAGGGGGGAAGTGAAGCCCATCTCCGAATTGACGTCCTGGGAGGAGCCCGTACTCGAGGAGGAGTCAGTACACGTTGATGAGTCCTCTGATACGGTTTCGTGGGAGGAACCAGTAGGTGAGGAGGAGGTATATGGTGCGAGGTTGTTGCGTTCTCGTCGTCCCTTCGTGGTGGAGAGCAGCGAGTCGGAGGAAGCGAATGATGGTTCGGACGGCGTCCGTGTTTTGGAGTTGACTTCCGAGGGAGAGGGAGGCGAGGGTGGCACCGTAAGGAGATCCACAGTTCAGGGTGCGGGTCCGAGTTTCATGCTGACTGGTCGGGGGCCCTTATTCATTCCCTCGTCGGAGCGAACCAAGAAGAGGAAGAAGGCTCCGAGGAAGGCAGGATCGAGGACTGGTGGTTCGAGCCAGGGGTCTGTCTACCGCAACTTGTGGACAGGTTCACCCGTGCAGCCGAAGCATTTCTGCCAATATCCTGACGACCTATCCGACAAGGAGCTCTTTGGTGTGCAGGCCTCTTCGCCGAGTCGGAAGAGGGTATTGATGGACGCGATTCTGACCGTCTTGGATGGCGGGGACTTGGAGGTTTTGCAGCTGGCGTACCACATAGGTCCTAGCTACGAATTGATGCTGTCGAGCTCTACTCTGCGCCCAACCGATCCCCTATCTGCTTGGTATTGTGTCTTCCCCGTGGAAGCATTCATTTCTGGACTGAGGCTGCCAGTCCACCCATTTATTCGGGAAGTGCTGAACTGGGCCTCATTGGCACCGATGCAGTATGGGCCGAACTCTTGGAAGCAGATAATCTGTTTTGTACTGATGTGCGAGGAACAACAGGTACCCCTTCGGTTGAACGTGTTCCGAGCGACGCTGATGATTAGTTCGGCGGCTGAGGGTGTTTACTATATCTCCCCCCGGAGTAGGAGGAAGGTTGTTCACAGCCACTCGGACTCCATCAAGGATTGGAAGAAAAAATATCTGGTGATCCGGAGTGAAGAGCCCTGGGACATTCCGACTCGATGGAACTACTCCAAGCCGAGCCATCCTGCGCCGGGGCCGGGGGATCTGACGGCCGAGGAGTGGGGGTTTGTCGAGCGCCTCCGTTTGTCCCCTAGTATTGATTGGACGAAGGTGACGGGGAGGTCCACCTGGCGAGCGTTGGACTGAGCCCAGCCGTTCTGCGTATGTAGTTTTTTCTTTTCTCTCGATCCTTTCGTACTTTCTTGCTCATTGTTCTTTAATGGTTTTTCTGTAGATATGGATGAGGCATCGATTAAAGCAAGGAGGCTCGCCATGAAGAAGGAGAATGCCGATAAGAAGAAGGGGGAGGTGGCGAAGAGGCCGAGGGAGCCGTCCCTTGTTATTTCGGAGGTACCGCTCGAGCCGAGGGTTAAGAGGACTCGTTCGGAAACGAGCAAGGGGGCTGCCCCTTCGAGGGATAAGGGCCCAGCGAGGGCATCCGATCTCGACAAGGGGAAAGGTCCCTTGGTAGAGGTTGAGGAGGAGGACCCGGTGGTGGAGATGTTGCGGCAACGGTGGGCGCCGGACTGGTCGGTTCGGATGGGTGACTGTCTGACCGAGGAAGCCCAGGCCGTAGAGGTGGTGGAGAAGCTGGCGACGCCTCGCGACCGCCAGATGATGGAGAGCGAGCCCGTAGAGGTGGCCTTTACGCGCTTGGCGCAGGCCACCGTGTTGGTAAGCTTGACGACCTCCTCCTTTCTGTTAGTCTTGCTTCAGGAGTTTTCTTCTTATCTGTGCCTTTCGGTCACAGGCTTGTATGCAGGGAGCTAATGTAAAGAACCTCTACGAAGCATCCCTGTCGCAAGAATGTGCTCGGGCGGACAAGAGCGAGCGAGAGATGAAGGAGATGCGGATCGAGCTCGAGGGTTCGCATCAGAGGGAGCAGCAGATGAAGCTGGAGCTCGAGGCCAAGGACACCGAGTGGGGGAAGAGGGTGGCCTCCTTGAAGAGGAAGTTGGCGAAGGAGAAGGGGGAGTTGACAGCTGCGTTCGCCAAGGAGAGGAAAGAGCTGACGGATGCGGGTCAGCGGATGGTGATCGCCGCCCAGGATGAGTGCTACGCGAAGGCCCTCAGTCATGTGAGGCACTTCTATCCGACCGTCGACCTGTCCAACTTTGAGTACGACATGGAGATCGATGGGACCCCGAAGACTCCTGCAGAAGAGGGGCCCGTTGTCAACCCGGCCGTCGATACTCCGGCGAACCCGATCGATGACGAGGTGGGAAATCAAGTTGTATAGTTTTGCCTTTCTTTCTTTTTCCCCCCTTTCGATTGTATTTGCCTCCCGCGGACTGGCCACCGCCTTTTTGTAAGAAGCAGCAAAATTTATAAAAAAGTATCTTTGACTTGTCAAGTGTTTTGGCGCCGGACATTTCCGAATCTCCTTGCTTATGTGCTTCGAGTTGGTTCTCTTTGTAGGTTGTGGCTTTCCTTCCCGAGGTGGACCCCCGTCGTTCCGTCGTGGCGTGGCTCCGGAGCAAGGTGGAGGCATTGGAGGCCACTTTGGCTTGGTACCGTGAGAGGGCCCGCACCGCCGAGGCGGCCTTTAGCTATTGCAAGAACATGTCCGAAGCCCTTGGTGAAGAGGCAAGTCGTCTGAGGAGGGTGACGTTGGATCGGGGAACTCGTGGGAGTCGGATCTGGATAAGCTATGTCGAGTTCCTTGGTGCAGAGGCCCTCCTCTGAGAAGCGACTTCGCGATGTGTTAGTGGAGAAGGAGGTGGAGATACACCTCTACCGGTCGATGCTGGGCATTTCGAGACCTTCCTCGGGTGGTCAGTGAGCAGGGGGGGTACCTATTGTGGTGTTGCTACCGGAACGTATGCAGCCCACCGATGCCCAGAGTTCCATGGTCGGTATATCAATCGTGGCCGAACCAAAGGACCCTTATGCCAAGGAGAGAGTTCCCCGTTGTTCGTTTGGAGTGATCCCGCCGTTCGTCGGACCAGATGGGCCTTGAGAGGGTGGCCTCCTGTTGTTCGAGATGAGGGGAGTATTTCTGCAACGGTCTTCGTTTGTTTCCTCTTAACCTAATAAAGGAACGTGAATAAGGAATTCATTTCACTCTTTGCTCCGGTTGATAGCATACGAAATGATGAAGGGGATGTGGTTCGGCCTTATCGTTTCGTGAGGAATTGGAGTGGGGGGAGGTGAAGTCTTGGGTGTCGATCCCCTAACCTGGTATTAGGTCGGATTTGCCGAGGCGTTTGGAGTATGATACAATGAGATTTCCTTAGTATAAGATAGGGGGGGCCGCTAAAAACGGCCCTTTACAAAGGAAAGCTTTACAAAAGGTTCACTTCTAGCTAAGTTAAAACCTATGCTCGTTCTTCGCAGGAATTCACTGGGTGCTTGGTGTCAAGGGGGAACCTCTCCGGCTCGACGGTAGGTCTGGGGGTAGGGCCGTCCTTCTCTGGTTTGAATTTGACGGCGTCGAGGGGGAACACTCCTCCCCCGACGGTGGTCATGTAGCATGATCGCGCTGCTTCTTGGCTGCCTCGGACGACGCCGACTCCTTGTGGGGTGGGAAATTTGAGCTTCAGATGATAGGCCGAAGGCACTGCTTGGAGGGAGCATAACCCGGGACGGCCGAGTATGGCGATGTAAGCCGCCTTGACGTTGACCACCATGAAGTCCATAGACTCGGTCCTCTTGACGGGAGCCGATCCTGCGGTAACGTCGAGGGTGACAATCCCTTCTATCACGACAGGGACGCCGGAGAACCCATGCAAGGTGTATCCGGCCGGCTTGAGCTTGCCTCTAGGTAATTTCAGATTCTCGAAGGCTTCGAGGAAAAGAATGTTCACCGAGCTGCCGTTGTCGACGAGGATTCGGCGAACTTCACAATTAGCCATGTGGAGGCTAATGACGAGGGCATCGCAGTGGGGGAGGCGAACGCCTTCGAGGTCCTCCCCTGAGAATGAGACTGGCATGGATTGTAGCTTGGGAGAGGGGTTGCCTTGGACAGCATTCACCTCTCGGATGAAGGCTTTTCGGGAAGTATTCGATTCCCCTCCCATTGGCCCTCCATGGATACAGTGCAAGATAAATGGCGGGTCCGCGGCTCCCTCGGACTCTGGATCCCGACCCTGGATGCGGTTCGGAGTAGGGTTCGGGGGCGAGTGTCTCCGGCTCCTAGTATCTCGTCGATCCCGCGGGACTTCTCGGGTGAATTCTCGGAGGTACCCCCTGGAGATGAGTTCCTCAATCTCGTCTTTAAGGGCCCGGCATTGATCGGTGTCGTGCCCATGGTCTCTGTGGAAGCGGCAGTAGAAGCGCTGATCTCGGTTCTTGCCATTGTTGGGTCGGGGAGGTAGTCGAACAATGCCTTTGTCTTCGATTTCTAAGAGGATGGCGGATATGTTATGCGTCAAGGGAGTGTACTTCTCGAAGCGGGGGATCGGCGGGATCTTTTTTACGGCCCCCGCGTCCCTCGGAGCTTTCTTTGATGGCTCAACTTCTTCGGCTTTCCGTTTTCCCTTCGAGTTGGCCTCCCTGGCGTCTTCGGGGCTAAGGGCCTCTTCTGCTCTAATGTATTTCTCGACCCTGTTGAGGAGGTCGGGAAAGTCGATGGGGGGTCTCTTCGCCAGAGAAGCCTTCAGCTGTCCATGACGGACGTTGTGCCGAAAGGCCGCGGAGGCGACGCCTGGATCAAGGGAGGAGACCGCCCTTGCTTCCGTGGTAAACCTCCGGACGAACACTCTGAGGGACTCTCCGTCTATCTGTCTGAGCCCAAGTAAAGAGGCACTGGTCCTTTCCGCCTTCCGGCTGGTGACGAAGTGAGCAAGAAAATTGTCTTCTAGTTGGTCGAAGGAGTAAATGGAGCCGGGGGTGAGCTTTGAGTACCATTCACGAGCCGGACCTCGGAGTGTGGCGGGGAAGGCTCGGCATAGCAGGGGATCCGAGGCGCTCTGAATCATCATGAGGGTTTTGAAACCCTCCATGTGATCAGCGGGATCTCCCTCGCCGTCGTAGGTCTCGAATTGAGGTGGTCGGAAATTCCTGGGTATTTCTGCTTGAAGGATGGGGGCGGAGAAGGGAGGACGGATGGGTCTGTACCCCTGAGCCACTCGTCGGTCGCCGTCCCCTATGTGATCGAGGCGGTCCTCCATATCTTGGAGGCGCCTTAGGAGTACGCCGCCGTCTTCTGGCTGGATAGTTGACGTGTGCGACATGCTTGCCTCAGCATCCGACCTAGTTTGGGAGTGGAAGGTTTCCTCCCTGGGGGCCCGTCGGAGGGCCCCTAGAATTTCTCTCCGGAAGTCTCGGAACTCCTTGTGAGTGACGGGGGCTCCCTCGACCCTGTTTGGTCGGTCTGAGGGCTGCCTTCCGATGCGGCTGAGCGCTGACCTCCGTCCCTCGGGAGGCGGTCTTGGATGGTTCGGGGCCGGGTTGGAAGCGGCCCTTCCCCTGCTGCGGTTAACCTGTCGGTTGACGATTACTCCCCGTAGGTCGGGCTGGACTGTACGGGTGGCGCTCCGCCGGGATCCCTGAAGGGAATCTCCGTGCCTTGATGCACGTGGCCCGGCATTGGTGTTTGGTGGTGGGGTGTCCCGTCGGTTGACGGAGGAAGCAGCCCCCTTGCCCTTTGAGGCCATGAGGGTTCGGCTGTCGAGGTGCCTTGATGGTCGTGCTAGGGTCGGCCTATGAAGCAGTGTTCCCACAGACGGCGCCAACCTGATGCGGTTTATTTCTGGGAGACGTGTGGATGCACCAGGTGTGAGTTCGGACTCAATTTGTATTTGAAGGAGAATGCTGCTCGTCTGACGACCCTTGGCTGACCGGGCGGAACCTGTGGCGACCTCGGGGTGATTCGGAGATCTGGGCTCGGATCAGAGGATTCGGATCCGAGGTCTTGTGTACCTGCAGACGGTCCTGAAACACCGGGGTTTGTCCCGGTGGCGGACCCTCCGACGATCTAGTCAGTCTCTGTGAGAGAGTAGCAATAACTAGGTGAATTTAAGTGGAAAAAGATTGATTACCTGAAAAGGTGGGTGAGGGTCTAGTATTTATAGAGAATCCCAACCGGGTTTGGATCCGCTTGGGGGCCGGGTCTGAACCCGGAAGCCCATGGGCCTGACGTGGCAGAAGGCCCAGGGGGTTTAGGACTGACGTGACAATACCAGGAGTGGTATAGGGCTGATGTGGCAAAGCCCTTGGTGGTATTTGGAGCTGACAGGACAGATCATGGGGCTCCTGTGCTCCTGGGAGGATCTGAGGGCCTGGGCTGCGCCAAGTCATCTTCCTTCTACACCAGGATGGTAGGACGGCTTGGAGGGCTGTCGTGGATCGGAGGCCGAGGGCCATAGTCGCTCATCGAACACGAGGAGTCCGGATCTGTGGGGGTGAACTGGAGACTCGGCGCCGACCCTGTAGTGGAGGTTCGGTGCCGAACTGGAGGTTCGGCACCGATCTGGACCGCTGTTTTCACCATTTCTGAGTGAGAGTTGTATTGGGCCATGGTTGGGCCCTAAGCCATTTTTACCCTACCACAGGTGTGAATACCCATGTTTCTTGTACATGAAAGTTTATGATTTAGAGTTAGTAAGATCTCGGTACCGGCATTATTGAAAGAAAGGATTTGAGAAATAATTTGGAGATATGGCTGTGGAGCTATCTCGTATTTGTTGATTAAGTCCGGTGGGAGGTAAGACTAATTCTTTGAATGGAAATTATTCATGTCTTGAATTTAAGAAATTTAGGCACATAAGTGAAGATGTAGTAAACTTAGGGAAACGTAAGTGGGATGCTCTATATAGTCGGCGGTGGACTCCAAGACTATAGACCCAGTTGGTGGACTGAGGTTGCCCTGTGGGAGACGGATTATTATATTTTAATCCGGGACTATGAGGACGGATCGGCGGTGGACTCCAAGATCTTGAGTAGTCGGACGGATGGATTTTTGTGTTTACCGTCTCCAATGTATATATATATATATATATATATATATATATATATACTGGGCTAGAGGGTCACATACGGGACGATTCGTACGATGTGGAATCTGTTATAACAGCTGGCGGTGGACTCCAAGGCTGGGATTCACATTCGTGGAATAGTCTGAATTTTGTTTTGCTACCAGGTAGTTTTCATGGCGAGGGATCGAGCCCTGTATTGTGAAGAACGTAGGCACTTGCCCTCGGACCTATGTAGTATGGGATGCATAGAATCCGAACAACTGTGCATCAGTGTCATCCTAGTGTAGAATTGTGTGCATTAGGCATTAAGGCATGACATACACTTATATTTAGAATAATCACTTTTGACACTTTATATGTTCATTCAATCTTTTTTGTGATTTGTTAAAGTATGAGATCGTTATACTATTCCCGGCATAGAGAGGATAGCCGTGTATAACATTTCGTCAGTTGTAAGTAACTGACGTGCCCACAGATTGATATGCAGGTAATGAACTATTCATGGAGTTATAAAGTGGATCTGCTGTTGCTGTTTAGAAGTTAAAGATGTTGCAAATGATGTTAAAGTTATACAAGTTGTTTTTCATTATTGTAATCTTTTAGTCTTCCGCTGTGTAAAAACCAAGTGTAAAGAAACTCTGATGTATTGTGAATAAAAAGTTTTAATTTCCTTGTAAAATTGTACGAAGTGAAGTAACGATCCTGTGAAATCTTGAATTTATCCTTATTTGAAATTCGGGGCGTTACAACTGTAGCCTTCTGGTACTGCTGGATATCTGGTGTAATGCAGCCCATAACTCTGAGTATGTCACAAGTAGTTCAATACTCTAGTTATTCCTTTCTAGTGACTTCGTCCTGAATTACTTGTGTAGCGGCTCAATACATTTACTGAATGCGCCAAGTCCGATCTTGTACAATTTTTTAAGTACATCAGACTACTGATTACACATGCATATTCCAATTATGATATGCTGTCACCCATATTTTTGAACAAGTGAAGACTGGGATTGTAACCCCCATTCCCGATAATTAGTATTTTCTGTGTATTTTCTACAATTTGATTTTTATAAATTATTTTGTGCTAAATTCGTTTCAGATTGTATTAAAGTGTTTCCTAATCGAAAATTTTATTTATTTCGAATAATTGTGTATTTTGATCTTCTTTCTATTTCTTATTTATCGGATATTTATATTTGAGTCCAAAATTAAATATATTATTATTATTGGATTATTTTAATAAATTGTTAAACCGAATACTAATTTGTTATATAATTCAATTTTATTATTAATTGTTATTTCTTGATTATTCAATTAAAGTTCATTTATCGAAATATTTTACTTTCGTACTCGATCTAATTTTCATGGCGAATTCCAAGTTATTTTCCAAGCTAATTTATATTCTTCCAATTTGTATTAATTACTAGGTTTTCCCGTTGACACGTGCCTACGACACGTCTTCGGAACGGTGCACCTTATTTGACCATATAAAAAATTTTGGAGGTCGAGCAAATTAATTGAAGTAGCAAACATATTATATGAGAAACTTTGGGGGTTCAGCAAAAAACATATTATATGATTTTTTTTGATTTTTTTGAACTTTTTTTAAAAGTTTTTAAATTTGTAATTTTTTTAGTTTTTAAAATTAGTATTTTTTAAAAAAAAATTTAAAATTTTATTTTCTTAATTTTTTGAATAGAAGTGGGAGGGGGGGGGGGAGAGAGAGAGAGAGAAATAATTAAATAAATATAGGAGTTGTTTTGGGTGGGGAATTTGAATTTGAGTTTTGGAGGGAAACTTTTGGGAGGAAAATATGTTTTGTAAGGTTAGATCTGGGTCTTTGATTTTTGGGGGGATTGAAGGAGAACCACTTGATAGCTTTCTTTGTGTTTTATTATATAGATTTATTTATTTGGATTTAAATTCTCGTTCATGAAATTTCCGTCCTTCTTGATTGAGCTTTTCTTGTTGAACCTATTATCTTTTATTTTATTGTGGGTATTTTTGGTTGAACCCTATTGATTTTGATCTATCCCTTAATTGAACCCTAAAACCCAATTTCAATTGTTCTTGGCCCAAATCCACTATTATCGGACCATAATTTGCCAACTCAGTACCCTAATTGTACCATATATATAGAACTATGTTGCAAACCCTAAAAATTGTACAAATTCAAACCCTAGTTAGTCGTTTATTCTCTCTCCTCTCTCCTCTCACCTCTCTTTCTCTCTCCCCGACTGATCCCGCCCAATTCCAAAACCCTTTACTGTTCATCTTCCCCAACTTCTGAACCCATCTTCTCCCGACACTGCCCCGACCTCCGGCGACCCCCCACTTCGTCGCCACCTCCCGTCGACACCCCAGTCGATGCCAGCCTAGCACCACCACAGTAACCCCCCTACTCCTCTGTACTCGACATCAGCGACAGCCAAACACCCCCGCTCTGCTCCTCTCCCCGATCGCCAGCACAGTGCCATTTGCGCCGCCCCCCATCGCCGTCGATGTCAAACAGTGACGCCGACGACCCCCTCTGGCCAATGCTCTCTCCCTTCACTGTTGCTGTTGGTGGCTCTGTTTGTTGCAGTTGCTATCTATTTTGCTGTTGATTGCTCGAGTCCCTTTGTGCACGAGTTATATTGTGTGTTCGTGGGATCGTGTTGTTGTGAATTTATGTTCGTTGCTCCGGGATCCTTATCCCGTTATTCTTGGTATTCATTTTCACCGTTTATAAGGCAAGTCACCGTCCTCTTGAATTGTTAATTGTATCAAATTCAAGTTTTGTTAAAACTCTGACAAGTAGATCTCTTTGTTATCATATTATCCTCTGTTCATCTCTTCGTTGGGTCTATTCAGGGTTTACACGAGCTAACCCTAATATTCTTGACATCGTACCACTTTTGACTCTAAAGTTTGGATCTTTTATGAGTGCATATAGAATTGATAATAGGGTTGTTCATATAATCGTCACACAAATAAATTATTGTAGAGACAATTGATAGGTTGTATGTTGTTCGATCGATTGATGATTAATTGATGATAAATTGATGTATGTGCGTGTTCTAATTTTATTTATCATGTTTTGACACCCATCAGGTTGATTACACAATTTATTGACTAAAGAATTGATACCCGCTCGTTTAATTAATTTATTTTCATGAAAACTACCCCAAAATCCTGTATATTCTTGCTGACCTGTATATTGACTGCTATTTTTGAATCAGTAACCGATATTAAAATGAAATACTTTCTGAATATGAATTATAGCCTCATCTTTCTAGTTTCCAGAACATCTTGAATTTTTGAATTCCGAGTTTTGTAGCAAAAGTTATGCCCGTTTTACTATACCTGTGTTTTTATTTTCAGATTTTCAGATTCTTGTATCTATCGTGTTTAAACTATTCAAAGGTTGATCAAATGATAAAGTTTTAATCTGAAAATTTCCAGATTGTTGCTTAACATGTTTAGGAGTGTAGAAAATATTTTTTTACTGATTTTAATATCGAGTTTTTGCTGTTTCTAAAATTAAAATAACGTGATGTCAAAATTCTGCCTGAACATAAAACCTGTAAAGAACCATGTGTTTGACTTAGCTACTGTTGTCGGATTTTGAACTTTAAATATGCGTTGGAATCGTGTGGAAGTCTAGTTTTCAGATTTTCTGACGGATTCAACTTTCGATTTCTGAGTCAGCAGAAAAATGCCTTTTTGTACAGACTGCGCTTGCTGTCCAGAATTTTAGATTCTACTTTTTAATAGATTAATTATTCTTATATCGTACTATTGCATGAATTAATGTATGTATGTTGCATTGCATGATACTAGTGTCCTATTGTCATCATCCTAATTTCTCTACTTCATGTTATTACCTTATTGTCCCTCTCTTGTTGCTATCGTTCACCAAATGTCTCTAGACTCCATATTGTATTATTGCATCGATAAAATAATTAACAAGCCGCGATTTAAGGATTGACTCTAGTAGTGGATAATATAGGAACTGTACTCGGATAAGGGCTCGTGGTTCCCTATACCTTTATCTTGTGATCTTGTGTTCTTGTGATCTTGTGATCTTTTGATCTTGTGATCTTGTAGCATCTTATTGATAAATTACCGTTATGGATGGAACATTGTTATCGTGCCGAGTACATGAACTATAGAGCCCACCACTAACTCTAAAACGACATTGATTGTATGCATCGAACTTATAGTATGGGATGCAGTAGTACATGCATTAGTTAGGATTAAAATAATTAATAGACTTAAGGATCACACCACATCGACACTGCATATTGTTTCTCATTGTTTCTAGTGATATTGAATATTGGCTAAGTGTTACCGTTATTGATCATTGATTTCTGTTACCAAATTTTGCATCATTGTTTATAGTCAATTGCATCGATTATCATGATTGTCCCATGTTATTGATTCCTATTGATCCATTGACTCCATTGTTACACCGTTATTCCATTATTCCCTGCTTTCTCTACTTGTTGTCCATAACTTGCTCTAAGGACAATTTTTCTCATCTTTTTAGATGAAGTGTTTACAGATGTTGATGGAGAGTTGCCTGCTGGAATTGGAGAACAAAGATTCTGAATATTTAATGCTTTCTAGTTGCTTATTGTTTTATTGAAGTATTGTTATTTTATTGTATTGGGCTTATGTTCCGAATATTGTTATTTGTTTCCAGACGTTGGATTATTATTATATTTGGATATTTTTATTACTTCATTCCAAGTATTATTGTTCATGAGATTATTATTATTGCCTGCACAATTATTCTGTATTGTTTATATTGTTGAGTTGATCGGATAAATAGCTTACGGGTGATGTTAGTCATTCGTTGGGCCAATGTAATGTACTCGTATTCCGTATTTTTGAGAAGCAGGGCGTGACAGGGATCCACAGAACTTTTCACAATTCCATTAGAGTAATTTTTGAATCTTTCAAGTATCTTCTCAGCGTAATGAGCTTGAGACACAGTAATACCCTTAGACGTCTTGGAAACTTTGATTCCTAGTATGACATCTGCAACTCCCAAATCTTTCATATCAAACTTACCGCTAAGCATGTTCTTAGTTTGTTTGATAATATCATTATTGCTACCAATAATGAGCATGTCATTTACATACAGACACCAGAATGTATCCATTTGGAGATCTTTGATGTATATACACTTATCACATTCATTTATTTTGAAACCATTTGACATAATAACATTGTCAAATTTTGCATATCGCTGATTTGGAGCTTGTTTCAGTCTGTACAAGGATTTTACAAGCCTACACACCTTGTTTTCCTGTACAGGAACTACGTAACCCTCAGGTTGTTTCATGTATATTTCTTCTTCTAAAATTCCATTTAGAAAAGCAGTTTTGACATCCATTTGATGTATTCGAGGTTAAGTAGAGCTGCAATAGCTATCAACATTCTTATGAAAGTTATTCTCGTGACTGAAAAATAAGTATCAAAGAAGTCTAGGCCTTCTTTTTGCCTAAATCCTTGTATCACAAGTCTCGCCTTATGTTTCTCTATTGAACTATCTGGTTTCAATTTCTGTTTGAAAATCCATTTGCATCCTAGAGCTTTACACCCAGATGGAAAATCGACCAACTCCTATGTATGATTTTGCATGATGGAGTCTATTTCACTTTTGATTACTTCCTTCCACATAGGAGCATCAGGTGTAGACATGGCTTCCTTGAATGTTCTGGGCTCATTCTCTAACAGAAAGGCCGTTACAAAGTCATGACCAAATGATGTTCTAGCCCGTTTCCTTCGTCTAAGTTCATCATTATCATCTCCTGGTTTATCAACCGAGATACTTGCACTTCCTTGCAGACGTGTATGTTTGGGATACGTAGCATCCTTGAACTGAAACACATGTTCAAAGAATAAGGCATTCCTTGATTCTATTATTGTATTCACATGGACGTCCGGTATATTCGATTTATATACCAAGAATCGATATGCATTGCTGTTATGTGCATAGCCTATGAATATGCAATCAATGGTATTAGGTCCTATTGTGACCTATTTGGGATTAGGTACTGCTACCTTTGCTAGACACGCCCACAATTTGAGGTATTTATACGAAGATACATTACCTTTTCACAGTTCGTATAGTGTCTTGCCAGTTTTCCTGTGAGGTATTTTATTTAGAATATAGTTGGCGGTCAGCAATGCTCTCCCCACATGTTCTGGGGTAACCCAGAATTCAATAACAAGGCATTCATCATCTCCTTCAGAGTTCGGTTCTTGCGCTCGGCAGTACCGTTTGATTCAGGTGAGTAAGGAGCAGTTGTCTGATGAACTATTCTATGTTCAGAGCAGAACATATTAAATGGTGCATCATATTTCCATCCTCTATCACTCCTAACGATTTTAATCGTTTTGCAAAGTTGATTCTCAACCTCAAGCTTATATTCCTTGAATTTATCCAATGCCTCATTTTTGCTATGTAATAGGTATACATAGCAGTAGTTTGTGCAATCGTCTATGAACGTCACAAAATAGTTTTTAGCACCTCTAGTCTACACAAATTTTAAATTACACAGATCCGTGTGAATTAGACCTAGAGTTTTAGTATTTCTTTCTACAGAACGGGATGGAGTTTTAGTGAGTTTGGCCTCTGTGCAAACTTCATATTTGTCGTAGTTGGCTACCTTAAATTTTGGTAGTAAATTCATGTTAATTAATCTACGCAGAGAATTGAAATTAACATGGCCTAGTCTTTCATGCCAAACAGAAAAAGACTCGACAGCATAAGCAACAGGATTAATTTCATTAATTTTGGGAACAACAGGTGCAACAGATTTTGGGATGACTGCCATTACATTGAATTTGAACAGTCCATTCTTAACATACCCTTTTCCCAAGTACACCACATTCTTTGAAAGTACAAAATTATCAGAACCAAGCACGACCCTAAATCCATTCTTGCTTAGTAAAGATTCCGAGACCAGGTTCTTTCGAATATCCGGAACGTGCAACATATTGGTTAGTGTTAGTTCCTTGCCAGAAGTCATCTTCAACACTTTCTTTCCTGTTCATTCAATCTTGGAGGTGGAAGAATTCTCCATGAACAATTGTTCATTCTTGTTGCACTTCTGGTATGAGGTGAACATATCCTTGTCCGAGCAGATGTTCTTGGTGGTCCCAGTATCATACCACCACTTACGAGGATTGCTCCCCACTAGATTGACCTCCGATACAACAGCACAGAGGTCCAAGTCAGAGAGACCAGTGGACAGGTTCTCAGCTATGTGTGCATGAGATTTCTCATTCCCTTTTGCCTTTTCATTTCCAATATGGATGTTATCCTTGCTGCGACATTCAGATATCTTGTGCCCCAGCTTACCACACTTGTGGCATTTTCCAGCAAACCTTTTGCAGCAGATTTCTTGTTTGAGCCCTGTGGCAAGAATTTCCTCTTTTTGCCCTTCTGTTCGTGCTCCACCATGTTGGCTTTTTCTATGGACTGATTTTCATAGAACTTGTCACCCTTGTGATTATCCTCTTCAATCTGCAACCTGACAATCAGGTCCTCAAGAGACATTTCCTTTCTCTTGTGCTTGAGGTAGTTCTTGAAGTCCTTCCATCTAGGTGGAAGCTTCTCAATGAACGCTGCAACCTGGAACATTCGCAAACATCATGTTCTCTGCAGCGATTTCGTGCATGATCAGTTGCAGTTCCTGTATTTGACTCACAACAGTCTTGGAGTCAACCATCTTGTAGTCCAGAAATTTTCCAATTACAAACTTCTTGGAGCCAGCATCTTCGGTTTTGTACTTCTTCTCCAAAGACCCCAACAGAAGTTTGGATGTCTTGAAGACACAGTACGCATTGTAGAGCGGGTCTACCAAACCGTTCGGAATGTAATTTCTGCATAGATAATCACCCTGAGTCCATGCATCAACCGCAACAACAGAGTGTGCATCCATAGGTGCCAGCATAGGGGCAGTTTCAGTCAGAAACCTTTCCAGCTTCTAGGTGATCAGGTAGAACTGCATAATCCCTTGCCACTTCTTGAATTCAGTTCCATTGAACTTTTCTGATTTTTCTTCCACAGTTATATGTGTGGGAAGAACGACCGTTTGTGCCACAACTGATTGTGCAATCACATTCTGAGTCACTGGTGTTTGTGCACTGAGTAGTCCTCTGACATTCTCATTTTGTGTGTTTTCCATTTTTTTCTGAAACAGTTAAAATTCAACTGTTTTTTTTTTGTTTTTTCCGAAATGATAACAGTACCTTTAAATAATCTTCACAAAAACTGTTAGAATAGAGGAAAAATTTTGCTTTAAGATTGTTAGAACTCGAATATCATAAAATAAAAAATTCCTAACATTGTTTGTGAAGAACTACAATTACAAAAATAAAAGAACAAACCAGACACTTCATTACAGAGTCGAGATTAAGATCTATGTCCTTAAAGCAAAATTCGTCCCGTAGTGTGACGGTAGTTGACGAATTGCCTCCCATGATACAACTGTATTACCTTTTCCTGAAGAGCAGCACCCTAGCTTCAGAGATATCAGCGAACTAGTAGATGTGTTGTACTTTCAGACTCAGAGGAAGAAGAAGATTATCAAGAAGTTCAAAAACTGTGTTTCTGACAGACAAAATTGTAGAGTCTTATAGGTGATGAGGGCGTAACTGATGGATCATAGATCTATTACTCTGTAACAGCAGAGTAATGGCTCAAAAAATGTAATTGATGGTTCCATTATTCTGCTGTTACAGAATATGGCACAAGTTACAGAATTTTCAGAGCCAGAGCCGGAGCCGGGGGCGGGCCCGGCCGGGCGCGCGCATGTGTGTTTGTAACTTTGGCTAGGTCCTCTCTTCACTACACGTTAGTGGTAACCCCAGGTCTACACCATTTAGTCCATTTCTTCGCTTATATACTAGAGAAATCTTTTCCAACTTCCGATGTGAGTCTATCCATTTTCTCTAAATTTCCAAGTTAGTACATTTCGAATCCCCAAATTTGGACCAACATTTCTCATTCATACAGAATCCGTTTTTGATGAGTACATTACAGAATAGTACTCGACGAGAGGAACGTAATCGAATTATTTTCCGGCGCTGCCGGTGGCTGGGGTCCACCGGAATCCGGTCCGAAAAATATGCCAAAAATATTTCCAACAGTTTTAACTAAAGATGTAAACCAAAGAATCATGGTAGCCCAAGATAGAACCTAACCCAACTATACTTCTCAAAGGCGATGCAGTATGTTACTATGTTTGCAGTTGCTTCTTTTTGAACTGTGCAGAAGTTGGTTGTGAAGGGGATGGATGGATAATCTTTACAATTTAGCGTTTTACTTTGTTGTATGAAAGAATGAGATATGTTAACTGGGGTTTAAATGTAACAGCTTATTGTATAATGTGTGTTCTACCAATCCATCCAATTAAGGTGCGTACAGGATTTCTGTGTTGATATGCTTCACAAAAATGAAATCTGACTTATTGTCGTACGAATCTGATCTGAAGTTTCATTTTGGGATTCAGAGGTTTGGTTTGGTTTCGGGTATGCACACGACTTAAAATTTTTTATTTAGCCTAGTGAATGTGGGTGTTATTGTATATGTATTTGTGCATTGATTGTGAGAATGATGCGATTTAATTGATCTCACCCCTATAAGCCACAATGCGAAGAATAGGTTTTTTTTTATTTTTTTTTATTTTTTATTTTTTATTTTTTATTTTTTATTTTTTTTAGGAAAAGGTGGAGCATGGCCATCCTGTTTCATTAATAAGGAGTTAATAAAACAAACTCAGAGTACTGAGCCAAGTACAAAAATATACGACACAAAAGTACATAAATCCACCATAAACATGGGGGTGGGGCAAAAGACGGTACAAACATACATGCATCCAAGCAAACAAAGAAAAACAACTACCCCCCCCAACAAAACCCTGGGGTGGTGGGGATCAATCACTCAACAGTACATATCTGACAAGCCGGGCACATCCCTCAGTCTAGCGTCGGACCAATCTCGATATCCTCATCATCATACTCTTCCACCTGAAAGATGTTCGCGATCCTCCCTCTAGGGCTTGCTGCGGTAACATTTGCCCAAAAGGAAATAAGATGCATAATGTGAGATAAAATACTAGGAATACTACTACATATCCCACGGAAGTACCAATTATTCTGTCTAGCCGAAGACCCCAGGTCGTAGCGGCGATAGCGATAAACCAAGCTTCTCTCATCGATCGTCTCTCAGTCCCGAACTTTGGTCCTACTCACAAATGCTCATATTTAATGGGGAACTCATTCGTCCCCAATGCGCTAAGTATCTCCATAATGACTGCTTTGCTCCTAGGACATTCTAGAAAAAGATGGTCTTTAGTTTCGGGGGCAGTATTGCAGAACCCACAGGTAGGGTCCAAATTCGGTTGACATTTCGACAGGTTCTCTCTAGTCAAAATTGCGTCATTAAGCACCAGCCAGATAAAAACTTTTACTTTCAGAGGTGTTTTTGCCTTCCAAACTACGGCCGACCAACTCGGGCTACATCCCCTAAAGTGAATAGGGTTATAAAGGGAGCGCACAGTGAATGTGCCATTCCTTTCCAGTCCCCAAGATTTCCTGTCGGGACCCTGTGCGCAAATAATACCGGCATTGGCGATATAGGTCTGTAGTTCTTTGAGCCTGAGCTAGGACCCTGGGTCAAAGGGATATATAAAGGCTGGTTTCTAGGAACTTCTTCTCCGGACTGTAGTCACTGTGCAGTGTGGTTGTGATGCTTGGTCGTACAAATTAGAGAACATGGCTCTAAGTGTATGTTCACCACACCACTTATCCCACCAGAATCTGGTTAATCTGCCATTCCCGATAGATGACGTCACACAACTAATGAAGGGATCGTATGCCTTGGCGATACCTCTCCAGAACCAGGAAATCCGTAAGCCTACCCTGAAACCTAGGTTTCTCGTTCCATTTCTGTGCAGATAAGTCTGCACGAAATCCTACCGTCCTTCTCCATTAGGGTGGAAGACTTTCCACCACCATTTTCCTAAGAGAGCCAGGTTTATATCTCTCAGATCAATAATACCTAGTCCTCCGTGTATCTTTTCATGCAAGCCTTTTCCCATCTGATTAGGTGATATCCTCCTCTATCAGGACTTGCCCCCTTCCAAAAAAATCATTTACGGGTACGGTCAATTCTCTGGATAACCCAAAGTGGCATTTCGAAAAATGACAAATAATATGTAGGAAGATTTGATAGAACCGCATTGATAAGTGTGACTCTTCCTCCCAAGGATAAAGCTTTACCTTTCCATCCAGCCAGACAATTTTCCACCCGGTCAATGATCAGTAACCAGTCCGCCTTCTTTAATTTTCCCGGTCTCAGCGGTAATCCCAAGTATTTAATGGGGAAACTTTGATAATTGTGGCATGCTCTTGTGCCTCCTCTGTATTAAGAGCAATGGGGATAAGAGCACTTTTGTGGAAATTGACCCTGAGTCCAGACCAAGCTTAAAAACTATAAAGAATTCCTTTGAAAGCGGTAGTTTCCCCGAGGTTGCCATTTCCAAATAGGGGAGTATTGTCTGCATATTTGAGGATGGAGCAACCTTGGCGATTGACTCCGCTGGCCACTGGCGATATCCATCCTGCCCTACTACAGTTAGTCATCATGGACCGCAACACGTCAGCCACAATGGTGAAGAGGAGGGGGGAGAGAGGATCTCCTTGTCTAAGGCCCCATTTATACGAAAAAGGATGACCCGAGACCCCGTTCACTAAAATAGCAGTTATGCTGGTGGTGAGGCATGTGTGAATCCATCTGATCAATCTAGCCCCAAATCCTCTTCCAACCAGCGCTTCCAGTAGACAATCCCATTCAACCGAGTCGTAAGCTTTCTCAAAATCCAATTTCAGGAGATAGCTTTTAGCATTTGTGACAATGATGGATAGTTTCTTCTGCCGTGGCCATACTGTTCTGAATATATCGTCCTTTGATGAACCCCGTTTGCTCGTTACTTATGAGGTTGTCTATCACCTTTCCCAACCTATTAGCCAGGGTCTTGGTTATAATTTTAACTGAGCAGTTAAGGAGACTAATCGGATGAAACTCTTCCACCCGCCGGTAGTCTTATTTCTTAGGGATCAATACCACCTCAGCAAAATTAATTCTTCCTAATTTAAGTTTATGGTCATATAGATCAACAAACAGCTTAAACAGATCATCCTTGATTTCCTCCCAGAATACCTAGTAGAAAAGGACAGGGAAACTTTCAGGACCTGGGGCTTTGTCCTTTCCGAGTTGCTGTACTGCTTCCCCAATTTCCTTTTCCGTAAAAGGATCTTCGAGGGATCGAAGCATGGGGTCAGCATTGTTCACGGACTCTTGCCAGAATTTGTGGTAAAGTGGGACTCTCAAATCCGCCTTCTCTCCAAAGAGATGCTTGAAGTGGAATTGGAATGCTACCCTGATATCCTCATCTCCTTGTATCTCTCCAGACTCCGAGTGGATTGAATGTATGAGATTAGATCATGACTGGCACTGGCAACACTGTGGAAGAAAGCTGTATTCGCGTCTACTTCTTTGAGCGATGAAATTCTGGATCGTTGTTGCCATTTGAGTTCTTCAAGTCTATACAGTTGGTGAATGTCTTCTCAGAGCTGAAGCAACTTATTCCGCTCCTCCTGTACCAGACTCCTAGTTTCCTCCGTCTTTTTCAACTCCTCAATACCTTCAAGGAGGGACTCTTTTACTCTCTAGATCAGTGCAAATCTGGTCCGGTTCCATTTCCTTAGTTTGGCCCGCAGTCTTCTAATTTTTTCGCACCAGATTGTGGTAGGTTCAGTCCCTCTGGTAGGGCTGGACCAATTCTCGTTTACCATGTGATAGAATCCTTGAATTTCCAACAACGCTTTCTCAAATCTGAACTTGGGTGATTTCCTGGGATGCCCTTCTCCGGATGAAAAGAGAATAGGGACATAATCTGAGGTTGGTTTAAGGAGAGATTTGGCCCAAGTCAAAGGGAATTTGGCCTCTCAGTCCGCGTAGACCAAGATCCTATCAAGCTTAGCTAAAATAAGCACTGCTTGCATGTTTGACCAGGTGAATAGCCTATTAGTGATGGGGATGTCAACCATTTTCAGGTCCACTATAACCTCGTTAAAAGTTTCACTATCATTGTCAGTAGATCCTCTGCCCCTGTGTTCAGAGGCAAACCTGGTGATGTTAAAATCTTCCCCCATAACATGTGGGTGTTCAGAGGCAAACCTGGTGATGTTAAAATCTTCCCCCATAACATGTGGGTGCGGCCATCTAGCATGAAATGCTCGTAGTTCATTCCAGAATTTCAACCTAGCTGCAATAGTGTACGGTCCATAAACCACCGTAATGGACTGGGTCCATAGGTTCGGTTTACGTTAGAGCAGGACTGACATCAAAAATAGGCCATAGAATTCATCTACGCATACATAAACTCAGGCCCGGCCCAAGGCCCAAGCCACTAAAGCCCTTGCTTTAGGCCTCCATTTTCCCCCCCTGTTTTAGGCCTCTATTTTTTTTTGTTCTGCTGAAAATATGCCTATTCATCTTCCTTGATAGTCAGTTTTAGGCCTCCATTTACTCAGTTGTCTACTTGAGTCTGTTTGGTTTCCAAAAATGGCTCTTTGATTTCCGAAAAAGCCTCCTAATAAATTTCTCTAATTAATAATTCCCCAAACAAATCCCAATCAACTGATCCAGCCGTTTCATCTGATCATCTCTAATCTAATCTCTCTCTCCGAATTACTCTTAAATCCCAAATTCCCAATCCGCTCTCTCTCCCAAATTCTCTCTATCTCTAATCTCTCTCTCCGAAATTCTCTCTATTCTCTGAGCAAATCTCCGATCGCTCATCCCTCCTAGTCTCCCTCAATGACTCCAGGCACTTCCCCGAGTTCCCTTGCCCAGTCGGCGCGCCATCGACGCATCGCGGCTTCGCATCACTTCCAGCCTTCCCCCGCTCCGCCCGAGTGCAGCCACAAGGCCCACAAGGGCAACAACCTGGCAACCTGCGACTGCTGCGAGTCTACGAGGTTGTGTCGTTGCGAAGTCTTCAGTCGCTCGAGTCGGACTGCAAGGCTGCGAGTCTGCAACGGTGCGACTAGACGAGAGACGAGTGCGAAGTCTTCAGTCGTCGAGTGCGAAGTCTTCAGTCGCCGCCTCGCAAGGGCCAGTCGCTGCCTCGCAAGGGGCAGTCGCCAGTCGCCAGTCTTCCATTCGAGTGCAGGCGTGCAGCGCAGCAGCGGCTCGCTTCCAGTTTCTGGCGATTAGGTTGTACTGTTCTAACTCCTTTATAACTCTATTTAATTTGAATTCTATATATCTAATTAGACTAATTTTCTAATTTCTATAATCTTTTTATCTAGTGTTGTTTTTATTGTTTTTTTATTTTTAAATATATAAATGTCAACTAGGAAATTTGAATCAGGTTATTCGAAACTCAAAAAAAAAAGAGTTGAAGCTTTAATTGAATCATAAAAAGGTGCTTTAGATAAATTTGTTAAAACAGACAAAAAAGATAATGAATTAGTTAATGAACAAATTAACAATGTAGCCACAAATGAAATAGAGAAGAAACGTTAATTGATGAACAAGTTACTAATGAAAATGAAAATAGAGAAGAAATGTTAGTTGATGAGGAAGTTACTAATGAAAATGAAAATAGAGAAGAAGTATTAGTTAATGAACAAGATTGTATTGATTCTCATACTCATAGTGAAGATAAAGAAGAAATATTAGAAGAATCCACTATTAAAAATATATTTGATCCAAGTCAATGGACAAATATTGATACAAGTTTGAGAGATTTATTATTAGAAAATGGTCCTATTAAAGTTACCGATATAGATTTTCCTAAGGATGAATTTGCAAGACATTTTTCGTCATCACTTTACATTCAAAAGTTGTCCAACGGAGAAAAGCGTGAAAGAAGATGGCTGTGTTATTCCCAAGATTTAGATAAAGTATTTTGTTTTTGTTGTAAATTATTTAATACTCTTTCTAGTACAAGTAAATTAGCAAGTGAAGGTAGTACTGATTGGAGAAATATTAGTTCTAAGTTGAAGAGTCATGAGATAAGTAATGAGCATATCACTAATATGAGTTTATGGAGTGATTTAGAAATGAGATTATTAAAAAATAAAACAATTGACAAACATGTTCAAGAAGGAATAAATAGAGATAGGGAGCATTGGAGGAATGTATTATTTAGAATTATTTCAGTTGTTAAAACTTTTGGAAAAAATAACTTGGCCTTTCGTGGGACAAACGAAAAGATATATTAAGAAAATAACGGAAATTTTTTATGCCTAATTGAAATGATTACAGAATTTGATCCTATAATGCAAGAACACATTCGTCGAATTAAAGATAATGAAATTCATAATCATTATCTTGAACATAGAATACAAAATGAATTAATAAATTTGCTAGCAAATGAAATTAAAACCAAAATTTTAACAAAAATTTTGAACGCAAAATATTTTTCTGCAATGCTCTGATTTTTCAATTAATGAAAAATTATTTTATTTTGCACGTAGTGTGCACGTGCAATATTTTGATTGAATTAAATCTTATAATTATTTTCATTGTGATGGGTATAAATATTTAAATTTGTGCTTTCAAATTATTTTATACAAAAAGCCTTCCTTTAAATGGATGAAAAGCCTTTTCTTTTAAAAAAGCCCAAAATGTAATTCATTTATTTTATTATAATAATTATTTTGGCCCACAAACTAAAGCCCATGGATTAATCTATTTTTATACAACTTGTCATGTAGAATACAATTTAAAAGACTATTTTATTTTTATACAAAATTTAATGTACAATTTTTGGAGACCAAATGCTTGCACATACATTGCACGTACACGTGCAAGTGCACTTCCCCTTAGGAGGCCGGGATCACTTCTTTTTGGAGGGAAACTCAAATTTTGGATGGGGATCATGGTGTGGTGGTTACTCATCATGGGTAGTTTGTGTAACTCCTCCTTCAATCTCCACCATTGGTTCCTAACTCCTACTTCAATCCTAGCCATCTGTTTCCCTTGATTTTTAGTATAAATACCCCCTCCCATGGCTAGTATTCTTGTGCAAATAAACTCTTCCAAACCTATAGCTCTATTACTTTATCTAGTAGTTATTTTTGAGAGTTAAAAGATTGAGAGGGTGTGGGATTGTGCTTGCATTCTATCAAGAAGGAGAGGCCGGCTTTGGAAGTGCTCGGGTTGGCTTTGGAGTGCTCGGATCTTGCTAGTGTGCGTGTTCAAGGAGGAGCATTTCGTTGCAAGGACATTTGTCTAGGAGATTGCTAATTGTTCTTTCTTCAATAAGGTGGGTAAATTTTCCCTATTTCTAAAATAGGAATGCATGCTAGTTTAATTAGAAAGAATGAAGCATGAAAATGATTAAGAAGAGCACACTTTAGTTGGGAAAAATGACTTCTTGAATAATTGAATTGTGGATATACAAATTTATATGTGGTCTATTATTTGAGTTGTATGTGAATTGATTAGAATCATGGATTGATTGATAAAAACACATTTATTACTATCAAGAATTACACACAAAAGTTAGTAGATTGATAATACCATTTCTTTTGTTAAATGGATCTTTTGTGTTAATATGGGCATGAATAATTTAAAATATGTGTCGTATGTTGAGTAAATGATTAAGGGCAGAGAATTAAGGCGAAAATTTATTGATAAAGAGATTAGAATGCTAAATACGAAGAAATGTCGAAAAGAGAAGAAATGTAGTATTATTATGTATAATTTGAATTAGTGTATGAAAATATGTTTTAATTGTTACAAAAATTATTTTGCTCATACTGGTATGTAAACTATGTGAGGGAGAATTAATCTGGAGTTATACAGTAATTTTCATGAAAGCAAAATGAAATAAGGACTAGTTGAACATCGAGACATTTTAACAACAGAGGAAATTGGTTCAAAAAGAGTTTAAATTGTAATGTGACAACCTGAGCACGTAGCACAAGTGGTCAGAGAGCGCGGTTGGGATCCCTGTGGTGACCGGTTCGAATCCCGTGGGCAACATTATTTTGGTTGTTTTTTTAAACAAATTTAACAGCGGGCCGAGAGCATTTAATGCTCTCAGCCATGTTTATACCGCTGGCACAAACCGGCCTAGTGGTCTGTGCTCTGGGCTGTGTTCTCTGGGGTGCTGGGTTCGAATCTTGCCCTCGGCAAGATTGAAAAATTGACTTTTTTGGGTTTTTAAATTGTCCAAAAATTATGAAAAAAATATGGTTATTCTCCTAAAAATATAAGGGACTTTATAAAAATGATTTGGGAATTATTTGCATGAAATAAACTATGATTTGGGAATAAAATGCATAAATAGAACTATGGTTCTATATGTATACTTTGTGAAAAAATTATACCTTGCAAAAAGAACTTGAAATGAAGGATTAGAAGATTAATATAGTAAAGATTGAAGTGATATTATGTGATGGATGTGATTTATTCCTAATTGAGAATAGTATGAAAAATATGGATTGTGAATGTTCGTTAGTGATGTATAGTATTTCACATTTGAGAATAATGTGACAACTATGAAATTTGAATTCTTCTCGTTGGAGAATAGTGCGACAAATTATGATGTGTGAATATCCATCTTGATTGAATACTAGTGATGTGGGTTTTTAATGTGAAAAAATAACAATTCATGAGTTTCATGATGAATAATTAAAATTCATGTATAGTTATGGACTATTGAACAATTTAGAAATCATGATTGGAAAAGAGAAATGCTATTTGAGTATGATAACTCAACATAATGAATTTATGAATTGGAAATGCTCATTATGGAAATTGTGAATTGAAAATTGAAACAAAAGAGTAGCTAAGTCTCTCCCGGCGTTGGAAATGAAATGAAATGAAATTTGAAAAGAAAGACCAAGGTTGGTCATGTTGAAATGAATGAATAAGTCCGGTTAGTGGAGAGGCTAACTCTAGAGCTTTGATTTTTGTTCATGATTCTAATAAAAACTAAGGATTAGCGCATAGTGAAGATGTGATGAAAGTGAGAGAAAAATACGAGTATGAGAACTTGGGTTTACGGTGCGGGTGTGTGAGCCACAGAATGCATGCTTGATGAGTCAAGACATGACGTGGGCACAACTCAGAATGATCGGACTCTAGCCACGCTTGTGGGATGTTTGGTGACTGCAAGAGGATCGTGTGCCATGAAGTGAGGCTGAATTGCCACAGAATGCATGCTTGATGAGTCAAGACATGGCGTGGGATTCCCCTCCAGAATTTTCTGTACACGAGCTTGTACTCATAGATCATCTAGGATACTGACCATAGTTACAGTAGTAGATTAAGTCATGGCGAGGGATTGAACCCTACAAAGATGAAGAACGATTAAGAGGCTTGCCCTCGGACCTATGTAGTATGAGATGCGTAGAATCCGAACAAGTGCGCATTAGTGTCATGTAACATAAATAACTGCATTAAGGACTAAGTGCACAATCACGACATGACATCAATAGGGTAGTCCCTTTAGTTTGAAATGTGACATGTTTGTGTTTGCTAAATATGGAAAATAAGTTATACTATTTCCGGCATAGAGAGGATGGCCGTGTATAATGATCGTTGGTTGAATAAACTGACATACCCACAGTCTTATATGCAGGTAAATGGCTTGATAATGATTAAAGAGGAACAAATGCTTAAAGATTACTCCATGTTGTTGTATATTTATTTTTATTGTTGTAAAATTTTACTTCCGCTGTGCAATGTAAAGTGTAATATTGATGTAAACTCTGATATAAAGTGAAAAGTTCAAATTTCCTTATAAAATTGTACTAAAGGAAGTGTAAAGATCCTGTAGAACATCTCGAATTCAGTGTATTTGGAATTCGGGGCGTTACAGAGTGGTATCAGAGCCACGCTTCCACACTTGTACAAATTTATAAGGAACGACACCCTAGAAGTGGACATTAGAGTGTGTGTTTGAGTCTAGAGATTTAAATGTAAGTGACTTACTTTTGTGTTGTTCTATGACTTATGCTTCTTCCTCTCTATTTCTAAGATGGCTGACCACTTCGACCCTGCTGGAGACGATGACTGGCATATCATCGAGGAAGAGTACCATCCTGGACAGGCAGATTCCGAGGACCAGTACTATCCAGGGCAAGCAGATTCTGACGGAGAAGAATGGCCTGAATCCCGAGAGATCACCCCACCTCCGGATTCATCTGATGATTCTTCTGACGAAGAAGAAGAACCAGTTCCAAATAGTCTTGTGACTTCTCTTCAGAGGCAGGTAGAAACACTGCGAGAGAGAGTCGGATTATTGGAGGCTCAGCTGGCAAAGCGAAAGGACGACTATTCTGTTCTCAGTCATCATATATGGGAACTCGAGAAGAGGAAGAATCTGACAGATGTGCTGAAGGATGAAGTTGAAGAACTACGGGGAGAATTTCGAGTAGCGAAGAGGAATCGTAGGAGTTAGACTGTTGTAGCTTCTACTATCTTTCATTCTGATGTCAAGAAATGTTTTTCAATTCGAATGTATAAAGTTTGGAATTCAATGAAATGAAAATATTGACTTGAAAGTTCATGTTTCATACTTCGAATTTGATGGACCTTTACATCAGAATATGGAATGAAAGCTGTTGTGTTGTTCGATACTGGATCCTCTCATACTTTTGTGTCTCCTAAATTTGCTAAAGTGTTGGGAGTTGAACCGAAGATTTTTCTAGGCAAGATCTTAGCAGTAGCTACTCCATCAGGGAAAACTTTAACCACTGATCGGTATTATGCTGATTGTGAGATTGTGATTGGAGATCGAATCTTTGGGATTGATCTAATCGAGCTGACTATCTTGGGAGTCGATGTTATCATTGGCATTGATTGGATGTCGGTGTACAGTGCAAGCATCGAGTGTAAGACCAAGACGGTAACAGTGAAGGCTCCAGGTGGACCTGAAGTCACCTTCCAAGGAAAGCAGAAGTGTACTAGGCTGGTGGCAGCTATCCGCAAGGAAGAGATTCCTGTGGAAGTGCAAGGGATTCCTGTGGTTCGGAACTATCCGACTGTGTTTTTGGAAGATTTTTCTGGGTTACCCTCGCATCGTGATGTAGAGTTCAGCATCACTGTTCAACCGAGAAGTGCACCCATTTCTAAGGCACCGTATAGGATGGCTCCAGTGGAACAGGATGAGGTAAAACGGCAGATTGAGGAACTGTTGGAGAAAGGCTTTATTCAACCTAGTGCATCACCTTGGGAAGCACCAGTGCTTTTGGTAAAGAAGAAGGATGGATCGATGAGAATGTGTATCGATTACCGGAAGCTGAATAAGGTCACTGTTCAGAATAAGTATCCTATTCCTCGAATTGATGATTTGTTCGATCGTCTACAAGGAGCAACTGTATTCTCCAAAATAGATCTTCGATCAGGATATCACCAAGTTCGAGTGAAAGCTGAAGATGTGCACAAAACTGCATTTAACTCGACATGGGCATTACGAATTCTTAGTTATGCCATTCGGAGCGACTAATGCACCCGCAATCTTCATGAATTTGATGAACAGAGTTCTGAGGCCGTTCATTGATTCTTTCGTCGTGGTGTTTATCGACGATATTCTCGTGTACTCCAAGTCAGAAAAGGAGCACACCGAGCATCTAGCAGCAGTTTTGAAGAAGCTGGAAGAGCAGAAGTTGTATGCCAAGTTATCCAAGTGTGATTTCTGGAAATCTGAAGTGGCATTCCTAGGTCACATCCTTTCTAAGGAGGGAGTGGCAACTGACCCTCAGAAGATAGAGGCAGTGAGAGATTGGGCTAGGCCTACTACAGTGAAGGAAGTCAGAAGTTTCCTTGGAATGACTGGATACTACAGGAGATTCATTCAAGGTTATGCTCAGATAGCTGCTTGATGGACTCAAGAATATTCACATTTAGGAGTAATAATCTTATTGCAATTGTACATTTAAAAGCTCTATATGTGATATTTAACTCTTATTTTCTCTTTTCCATAGGAAACAGCCTAAAACAGCAAAACGAAGCAGATTCAGGATCTTAAGGATGAACTCAGAATATTACAGAGCATCAGTCGACTGATTCTTCCACACAGGCGACTGAACAGAGAAATCAAGTTTACGCAAAAGTCTCGACACAGTCGACTTACTCCAACAACAGTCGACTGGTAGGCGGCAGAGTTAAAAGATAAGATATTTGAAGATTCGTCCAAATCTAATCCAAAGCAGAACAGAAAAGGAAGAATAGAAGAAAAGAGAAAGAAATAACATGCAGAGTAACAAGGGAGGAAATAAATAAAAGAAAAGGACTTTTCTATAAAAAGAAGAGTGCAAACCCTAATTCTCTTCTCTAGTTCTATAAATACCAACCAAGAAAGAAGCGGCAAGGGAGTTCTCGAGAGGAGGCCGGATCCATCATCAAGAACGGATCGTCGATAGCAAGCATCAAGAAGGAGAACAAGACGACTACTGATTGGGCTCAATTTCAACATCATACAAATCAGTGTTCTTCTGTTCTTCTTTTGAATCTTATTTTTATTGTAGTCATGAACTCTATTTTATCAATCAATAAAAGTTTTATTATGTGGAACTAACTTTCATAGTTGGGTAGATTGAAACCGTAGTCATGAAATGCTTATATTCTTCTGAATGTTACTCTTTTACTTATTGATTAAACCTGATTAAACGAATAACAATTTACATGAATCAAACTTGTTCAGATGTTCTAGGGGCAGACGACTGAAGTGACAGCCAGTCGACTGACATACAGAACTTAAGATTATCAAGTTGTGCAGTGTAGATCTGAAGCTGTTATATGAGCATATTGAGACGACCCGTATCTCGTGTTCATAACTTGTAACAAGGGAATCTCTAGGGGTTCTTGGTTTAATCAACTTAAGGGATCTAGATCTGATACCAATTTTTAGAACCTTGAGTGTTTGTTCGTTTCCACTGTTCTTATGTTTTCTTTAAGTGCAACTTAGTAGATACCATGCTAAATACTTAATGAAAGAAACAAATTAGAGTAGATACCATGCCTAATTCTTGGCTTAGGGAAACATTACTTTAAGGAGTAGATACCATGCCCTTGAAGAGAACAAACATGAGTAATAAGAGTAGTGGATAACTCAGCATTACTGACTATTGGTGGAGATCAAAACCCAACTACTTTAATAGACATTTGTGACTCAATTTGTGATGCTATTTAATTTAGATTTTTATCCTTTCATTTCCTTAGACTTTTAGATCAACACTTTAAGATTCTGTTTTCTATTTTATTGATTAGTAAGTTAGAATCTACAATCTCTGTGGGATCGACCCTTGCTATTGCTACGCTTCTATAAACGATTCGTACACTTGCGAGGTTTTTAATTTGTGTCTAGTTTTATCTATTTATTTAGGTATCTAGATTGCACAACAAGTTTTTGGCGCCGCTGCCGGGGATTGTTAGTATTTTAACTTACAAATCAGTAAAATCTTTTTCTTTTATTTTATTTCTTCTTTTTCTTTTCTTATATTTTCTTTCAGGTTAAACTTTGCACAGACTCAGACCAGTCGACTGTCTCCACAGATTAGTCGACTATACAGCGAATAGTTCCAAAAGCAACAATGGGTGAGAATGTATTAATTCGAGTACCAATGCAAGACAAATTCATTCAAAAGAATATTGAGCAACCGTCTTGCATAGCTTTTCAACCTAATGTCACAGGGAATATGCATCTATCACCTCAATTACTCAGCATGGTTCCCCACTTCAATGGTAGACTAGATGAAGATCCGCACCTACATCTGCAAGACTTCTTTGATCTTTGCAGGACACAAAGCATCCAAGGGCTTACCCCTGAACAAATCAGGTTAATCTTGTTTCCTTTTTCTTTAAAACTTAATGCTAAGTTGTGGTATAATTCTTTGGAACTAGGATCAATTCAGTCATGGGAGCAATTGGCAACAAAATTCTTGAAGGAGTTCTTTCCAGTTAAGAAGACCAGACAACTAAAAAGGGAAATTCTACTCTTCCAACAAAAGGATGATGATTTGTTTTTCGAGGCATGGAAGGACTTTAAGAACAAGCTTCTCAAGTGTCCTACACACAATATACCCAAGGATGATCAGGTATAATCATTTTATGAGGGTTTAAATGACGCTAACAAAGCAATTGTAGATGCAGGTTGCAATGAAATGTTGATGAGGAAGAGTGCTGAGGAGGCCATAGAGTTATTTGAAGAACTCAGCGAGAACTCACAACAATTCTCCACAAGGAGGGGTCTTTCGAAGAAACAGGGAGTATACGAAATTTCTCATAATAATAAAATGCAATTAGAAATGGAAACCATGAACAAAAAGATTGATATGCTTGTGAATTCAACGTTGGGAGGCATAAAAGGCCAACCAAAAGAAATTTGTGCAATTTATTTTCATTCTAATCATACAACTAATTCATGTCCCATGTTTTTTTTTGCAGATCAGGAGCACACAAACTACGTAGAACAGGGAATGTACCCGCCCCAGAACAATTTTTTTTCAAACACGTATAACCCAGGGTGGCAAAACCATCAAGACAATCAATTTGCACCAGGGGATACGCAGCAATTCCAGGGTGGGAATAGGTATGAGGAGCCAGCACAAGAACAGGAGAAGTTGGATTTCGAATCCACTATTCTTCAACTACTCCAACAGCAACAGCAAACAAGTAATCAACAAAGACAGGCCATTCAAAAATTGGAATTTTAAATTGGTCAAATTGCTACGGAGTTAAGTGAAAGAAAGGCAGGAGAATTCCCATCACAAACCATACCTAACCCTAGAGGACAAGAACAGCTCCAATCAAGGACAACACTAGAGGAAGAGATTGAGTTAAAAATGCTTGATGCACCACAATTTCCACACGATGATCATGAATGTTATAATGTTGATGTGGTTCAAGAACTTTGTAACCAAACATTTCAGGAATATAGTGTTGATCCATTACAAGCAACAATTACACACCCTCTAACATTATCTCATGTTGAACAGGAACACTATGATTGGAGGATTACAGAGACAATACATCACTTTGAAACTCCAAAGTCATATACAGGTAAGCTTGGACCTGCAGTTAAAAATGTTGTGTCTGATAAAACTTGTGTTTCTGCAGACCAGTCGACTGATGGACGGGATAAGTCGACTGTCCCGACTGCTACCAGGATCCTAGACGTGGAGCTGAAGTCGATGTCTGAATTTTTGACGCATGAATATATGGGGGAAAATCAGACATTACCTGTGACAGCTACTGAAAAATTAAGCATGCATGAAGAAGCAAGGCTGCAGGGAGTCTTTCAAAAGCACAATGGTGCATTAAGATGGACCATTGCTGATAAACTGATGTCAAGATGGTACGGTCCATGAATTGTTGCACAGGTTTCCCCCACATGGAGCGTTGGAGAAAAATCAAACGTTCAAGGTGAATGGGCAGAGGGGGGAAACCTTATAATAAGATGAGTTATGAGCCGCGAGCCATTCAATACATTGCACAACTCATCGAGTCTAGCTGAAGACAAGAAACACAGCGCTTATTGGGAGGCAACCCAATTTTTCAGGGGAGTACTTACACTCTCTTCCTTTATTTATATTTCTTAGTCATTGCTTTATTTCTTTATTTTATTCTTCCTTCAAACTGGGTAGTAACACATGCCTATTTATTTTAAATTCTTGTGCGAACATTGAGGACAATGTTCCATCTAAGTTTGGGGGTATTTAGTTATTTGGAGTCTTTTGATTTTTTTTAGATGAACAATTTCTTATAAAGTAAGAGTAAGTATACTTATTTACTTTAGGATTGTTGAGTTTCATAATTCCTTACAAAATTGTATGAGTCATGCGATTATACATGAAAAACAATAACATTGTGATGCTTTTTCTAGTGATTATTCCCTTGGATCTAGTCCTAAACAGAGTTTAAGTAAATAGAGTAAAAAAAAATGAAAAGAATGTATATATGAATAAACTCAATATACTCCAATGTTTTGAGTGCTTAGTAACTAGGGGTATTCATCACCAATGTTTACCTTTACGTCAAACAGCAACTTGAAATATGAGTATGCAAAGCACTTTAAAGGTTTGTGACTTGTTGAGTAACCAGGTGGATTCATCACAAATGTTTTGCATTCGCGTAAAAAGGCAAGTGACGACTTTAGAGAAGAAACTAAAATAAAAAAAATAAAAAAAATAAAAAAAAAACTCTAGTTTGCTACTCGGTTTGTAGTAGAGAAAAGGGATAACCACAGATTGGGTATTTACATACTATAACTATAATTAATTGCATGACAAGTGTGGTTAAGTTTGGAATTATGAATAGACAATTGCACTAGAGAAAGTGGGTATGCTTGTTTTTACTTCATTTGCAAATTGTTTATAACTTTAATTGCAAAATTTTGATGCTTGCATAATGAGACATTTTCTTGGTATGAAGGGTTGAGTATTATTATTTTCCCCTTGATCATAATTTTAGTTTGCTTGAGGACAAGCAAAAGCTAAGTTTGGGGGTATTTGATGGACTCAAGAATATTCACATTTAGGAGTAATAATCTTATTGCAATTGTACATTTAAAAGCTCTATATGTGATATTTAACTCTTATTTTCTCTTTTCCATAGGAAACAGCCTAAAACAGCAAAACGAAGCAGATTCAGGATCTTAAGGATGAACTCAGAATATTACAGAGCATCAGTCGACTGATTCTTCCACACAGGCGACTGAACAGAGAAATCAAGTTTACGCAGAAGTCTCGACACAGTCGACTTACTCCAACACCAGTCTTAAGGTAGGCGGTAGAGTTAAAAGATAAGATATTTGAAGATTCGTCCAAATCTAATCCAAAGCAGAACAGAAAAGGAAGAATAGAAGAAAAGAGAAAGAAATAACATGCAGAGTAACGAGGAAATAAATAAAAGAAAAGGACTTTTCTATAAAAAGAAGAGTGCAAACCCTAATTCTCTTCTCTTGTTCTATAAATACCAACCAAGAAAGAAGCGGCAAGGGAGTTCTCGAGAGGAGGCCGGATCCATCATCAAGAACGGATCGTCGATAGCAAGCATCAAGAAGGAGAACAAGACGACTACTGATTGGGCTCAATTTCAACATCATACAAATCAGTGTTCTTCTGTTCTTCTTTTGAATCTTATTTTTATTGTAGTCATGAACTCTATTTTATCAATCAATAAAAGTTTTATTATGTGGAACTAACTTTCATAGTTGGGTAGATTGAAACCGTAGTCATGTAATGCTTTTATTCTTCTGAATGTTACTCTTTTACTTATTGATTAAACCTGATTAAACGAATAACAATTTACATGAATCAAACTTGTTCAGATGTTCTAGGGGCAGTCGACTGAAGTGACAGCCAGTCGACTGACATACAGAACTTAAGATTATCAAGTTGTGCAGTGTAGATCTGAAGCTGTTATATGAGCATATTGAGACGACCCGTATCTCGTGTTCATAACTTGTAACAAGGGAATCTCTAGGGGTTCTTGGTTTAATCAACTTAAGGGATCTAGATCTGATACCAATTTTTAGAACCTTGAGTGTTTGTTCGTTTTCACTGTTCTTATGTTTTCTTTAAGTGCAACTTAGTAGATACCATGCTAAATACTTAATGAAAGAAACAAATTAGAGTAGATACCATGCCTAATTCTTGGCTTAGGAAAACATTACTTTAAGGAGTAGATACCATGCCTTTGAAGAGAACAAACATGAGTAATAAGAGTAGTGGATAACTCAGCATTACTGACTATTGGTGGAGATCAAAACCCAACTACTTTAATAGACATTTGTGACTCAATTTGTGATGCTATTTAATTTAGATTTTTATCCTTTCATTTTCTTAGACTTTTAGATCAACACTTTAAGATTCTGTTTTCTATTTTATTGATTAGTAAGTTAGAATCTACAATCTCTGTGGGATCGACCCTTGCTATTGCTACGCTTCTATAAACGATTCGTACACTTGCGAGGTTTTTAATTTGTGTCTAGTTTTATCTATTTATTTAGGTATCTAGATTGCACAATAGCTGCGCCGCTTACTGGACTGACCAAGAAGAATGTGAACTTCAAGTGGACTGCGCAATGTGAGGCGAGCTTTCAGGAGTTGAAAGAGAAGCTGACTACTGCACCTATTTTGGCTTTGCCTAGAGCAGGTGTTGAGTATGATGTTTACAGCGATGCTTCACATCGTGGGCTTGGTTTTGTCTTAATGCAAGAAGGAAGAGTAATCGCTTATGGGTCTAGGCAACTACGACCGCATGAGAAGAATTACCCGACTCATGATCTAGAGTTGGCTGCGATTATCTTTGCCCTGAAGCAATGGAGGCACTACGTATACGGTGAGAAGTTGAACATGTACACGGACCACAAGAGCTTGAAGTATATATATCAGCAGAGGGATCTGAATTTGAGGCAGCGAAGATGGTTGGAAGTGCTTGAGGACATGCGACCTGAGATCAAGTATCATTCTGGGAAGGCTAATGTTGTGGCTGATGCACTTAGTCGCAAGAGCAGCTTAGCCAGTTTGATTACAACTCAGAAGCATCTGATTGAGAAATTGGACCGAGCAGGTATTGAAGTTGTCTTGCAAGGATTGGGAGCATCTTTGGCTCAGTTGAGGCTTCAGCCTACTTTGAATGGAAGGATCATTGCAAGTCAGGAGGTTGATGCTGATATCTTGGAGATGAAGGAGCAGGTTGATGCTGGCAGGTTGCCCGGATTTTAAATCAGGGATGGAGTGCTGTGGTTCGGAGATAGGCTATGTGTTCCAAATCAGGCGGACCTAAAAGAGAGTATTCTTTAGGAGGTGCATGCTCTTTTGTCGGTACATCCTGGGAGTACTAAGATGTACAAAGACATCAAACAGCATTTCTGGTGGTCAGGTTTGAAGCGGGATGTGGCTGAATTTGTGGCGAAGTGTGAGGCTTGTCAGCAAGTCAAAGCCGAAAATCAGAGACCCGGAGGTCTATTACAGCCGTTACCTATTTCGGAATGGAAGTGGGATAACATCAGTATGGATTTCATTACGGGATTGCCTAAGAGTTCTAAGGGCAATGATGCGATTTGGGTTATAGTCTATCGACTAACCAAGTCTGCTCACTTTTTGGCGATGAAAATCACTGCTTCGATGGACAAGTTGGCTGAGTTGTATGTTGGCGAGATTGTCCGACTTCATGGTGTTCCGTCAACTATTGTGTCTGATCGAGATGCGCGGTTTACTTCGCATTTCTGGAGGAGTCTTCAGACAGCTTTGGGTACCAAGACGGATTTCAGCACTGCTTTTCATCCGCAAACCGATGGGCAGACCGAGAGAGTCAACCGTATTCTTGAGGATATGCTTCGGTGTTGTATACTAGACTTTGGAGGCAGTTGGAAAAGGCATTTACCTTTGGTAGAGTTTGCCTACAACAACAGTTTTCAGACTAGCATCGGGATGGCGCCGTACGAAGCTTTGTATGGCAGGAAGTGCAGAACACCTGTTTGTTGGTTTGAAGTTGGGGAGCGTCAGTTGTTTGGTCCTGAGCTTGTGCAGCAAACTTCTGAGAAGATTGTTCTGATCAGGAAAAGGCTGATGGAAGCTCAGAGCAGGCAGAAAAGCTATGCAGACAACCGGAGAAGGAACCTTGAGTTTGAGGTTGGTGACTTCGTCTTTCTGAAGGTATCACCCAGTAAAGGTGTGGTTTGATTTGGTAAAGGCGGAAAGTTAGCCCCGAGGTTTATAGGCCTGTACAAGATATTGAAAAGGATCGGGAAAACTGCTTACCGGCTTGAACTACCGGAAGAGTCGTCTCAGGTGCACAATGTCTTCCATGTGTCTATGCTGAGAGGTTATATTCCAGATCCGAGTCATCATTTGCCTGAAGTGCCGGAAGGTTTGTAGTTGGATCTGAACTACATCGAATCTCCTGTCGATATTGTTGATCGTCGAGAGAAAGTCTTAAGGAATAAGACGATACCGATGGTCAAGGTAGTCTGGAGGAACCATTTGGTTGAAGAGGCTACTTGGAAATCTGAGGAGAGGATGTTGAAGGACTATCCTGAGCTTTTTGCTTGATGTGTATCTTTGTATCTTTTTGTTGTGAGTGTTGTATTTTTGTTTCTCACTCTTGACTGTAGTTCCGGGGACGGAACTATTCTAAGGAGGGAGTGTTGTAATGCTCTGATTTTTCAATTAATGAAAAATTATTTTATTTTGCATGTAGTGTGCACGTGCAATATTTTGATTGAATTAAATCTTATAATTATTTTCATTGTGATGGTTATAAATATTTAAATTTGTGCTTTCAAATTATTTTATACAAAAAGCCTTCCTTTAAATGGATGAAAAGCCTTTTCTTTTAAAAAAGCCCAAAATGTAATTCATTTATTTTATTATAATAATTATTTTGGCCCACAAACTAAAGCCCATGGATTAATCTATTTTTATACAACTTGTCATGTAGAATATAATTTAAAAGACTATTTTATTTTTATACAAAATTTAATGTACAATTTTTGGAGACCAAATGCTTGCACGTGCATTGCACGTACACGTGCAAGTGCACTTCCCCTTAGGAGGCCGAGATCACTTCTTTTTGGAGGGAAACTCAAATTTTGGATGGGGATCATGGTGTGGTGGTTACTCATCATGGGTAGTTTGTGTAACTCCTCCTTAAATCTCCACCATTGGTTCCTAACTCTTACTTCAATCCTAGCCATCTATTTCCCTTGATTTTTAGTATAAATACCCCCTCCCATGGCTAGTATTCTTGTGCAAATAAACTCTTCCAAACCTATAGCTCTATTACTTTATCTAGTAGTTATTTTTGAGAGTTAAAAGATTGAGAGGGTGTGGGATTGTGCTTGCATTCTATCAAGAAGGAGAGGCCGGCTTTGGAAGTGCTCGGGTTGGCTTTGGAGTGCTCGGATCTTGCTAGTGTGCGTGTTCAAGGAGGAGCATTTCGTTGCAAGGACATTTGTCTAGGAGATTGCTAATTGTTCTTTCTTCAATAAGGTGGGTAAATTTTCCCTATTTCTAAAGTAGGAATGATGCTAGTTTAATTAGAAAGAATGAAGCATGAAAATGATTAAGAAGAGCACACTTTAGTTGGGAAAAATGACTTCTTGAATAATTGAAATGTGGATATACAAATTTATATGTGGTCTATTATTTGAGTTGTATGTGAATTGATTAGAATCATGGATTGATTGATAAAAACGCATTTATTACTATCAAGAATTACACACAAAAGTTAGTAGATTGATAATACCATTTTTTGTGTTAAATGGATCTTTTGTGTTAATATGGGCATGAATAATTTAAAATATGTGTCGTATGTTGGGTAAATGATTAAGGATAGAGAATTAAGGTGAAAATTTATTGATAAAGAGATTAGAATGCTAAATACGAAGAAATGTCGAAAAGAGAAGAAATGTAGTATTATTATGTATAATTTGAATTAGTGTATGAAAATATGTTTTAATTGTTACAAAAATTATTTTGCTCATACTGGTATGTAAATTATGTGAGGGAGAATTAATCTGGAGTTATACAGTAATTTTCATGAAAGCAAAATGAAATGAGGACTAGTTGAACATCGAGACATTTTAACAACAGAGGAAATTGGTTCAAAAAGAGTTTAAATTGTACTGTGACAACCTGAGCACGTAGCTCAAGTGGTCAGAGAGCGCGGTTGGGATCCCTGTGGTGACCGGTTCGAATCCCGTGGGCAACATTATTTTGGTTGTTTTTTTTTAAACAAATTTAACAGCGGGCCGAGAGCATTTAATGCTCTCAGCCATGTTTATACCTGTTGCCGCTAAATTCGGTGTGGGGGCAAACAGATGAATTTGTGAGTTCTTGGGGAAACTGAATAGGAGAACCTGTATACCTGTTCCGTCGAACCCTGATCGTTGCTCCCGCCGTGCACCTGCAAAAAGTGCGAGACACCGGGGTTGTTCCCGGCGACGCACCCTCCGACGCTCAAGTCAGTAACCAGAAATGATTATGAAAGAGCGTTTAACTAGAGAAAGATTGATTACCTCTTAATGGAGATGGGTGAGGGGTATTTATAGGCGTCTTAGGGACTGGTTTTAGGAATGTAATCCCCGTGATTAGATAAGGAATATTCCTCGTAGTCAGATAAGGCATGTAATCTGATAAGGTATATTCCCTGTAATCAGTTAAGGAATTTAATCCCTAATCCCCAGTGAAAAGATAGATGTGAATCATGGCCGTTGATTTAGATCTAATCAGGGACCTTGATTGTATCTTGCTGGGCTGGGCGTGCAGCGGGTTGGAACCCGCGCCCAGTTGAGGTGGATCTGTCTGTTATGTGAAATTGCCATCTTGCCCCTGAGCTGTAGGATTCGTGCCCCATTTGGACGGTCTCGATTGAACCCCTGTTTTTGGCCACATCACGAGCCCCCCACTCCTAAAGGCTGAGGGTGATCAGTCTTTGAGGAGTAGTTTGACTAACTTAGTGGTCAGTGGGGCTGTATCGTAGTCTGAATGGGTGATTTTTGAATCCTGGAGCGTGGGGGTAGGTTAGTTCCTCCTTTTTTGATGCCATACGATGCTCCAAAGCTGTATCGAGTTTTTATTTATTTTTCCGGATTATTTATTTAACTTTGCGATGTATTGGCTAATTGTTCGGGGGTTTTAACCGTATATTCTAGGCGATAATTGCTCGTTCGGTGGCTTAGAAATATCCCCCGAATTTTTAATTATTTCCTGGAATTTTTAGCTAATTTTCCCGAATTTTTAGCGATTTTTCGCAATTTTTTAAATAAGTAAAACGGTTTAAATAAATAAAAATCAATTTTTAATACCTATTTATGGCGTGGCGTCATCTGGGCCTTCGATCAAGGCGGAGCGCGAGTTTTGGAACGATCAGACGATCCCTGTTCCTCGGAAGGATTTTTTCCCAAAAACGAGGGTCGGCACTCCGTTACCTCGTCTCGGAGGCGTGGCGCCGCGGCTCAAGGGGTCGGCGCGTTTTTTTGTCAAAAACGAGGGTCGGTACCCCAGCGTCCCGGCTCGGAGGTTTAGCACCGCGGCTCGAGGGGTCGGCGACTTGGTTTGAAGGGTCGGTACCTCGGTTCGGAGAATCCGGGGTACGTGGCATCATCTAGGCCGTCCATCCCCAGCGTGGATCCCCATAAAACGCTATCTTGTCGTTTTGTGGACGTGGCAAGATCTGGGTCGTCCATCATGACGAGCGCGCTTTTCTACAAGATCTAACGGCTCGTAAGGGTCGGAGCGTTTTTTTGCCAAAAACGAGGGTCGGTACCTCAGCGTCCCGGCTCGGAGGTTTGGCGCCGCGGCTCGAGGGGTCGGCGACTTGGTTTGAAGGGTCGGTACCTCGGTTCGGAGAATCCGGGGTACGTGGCATCATTTAGGCCGTCCATCCCCAGCGTGGATCCCCATAAAACGCTATCTTGTCGTTTTGTGGACGTGGCAAGATCTGGGTCGTCCATCATGACGAGCGCGCTTTTCTACAAGATCTAACGGCTCATAAGGGTCGGAGCATTTTTTTGCCAAAAACGAGGGTCGGTACCTCAGCGTCCCGGCTCGGAGGTTTAGCGCCGCGGCTCGAGGGGTCGGCAACTTGGTTTGAAGGGTCGGTACATCGATTCGCATCCCTCCGCGCCGTTTCCCGGGGAACGAGTTGAGTGTTTTTTGTGTCAACTCGGTAGCTCGGTTACTGAGCCTTTCGTTCGATAGCTCGGCTCGTTAGACCGGTTCCCGAGTCGCTGCTTGTGTTTTTAAGGGTTCTGTCACTCCGTGTTAAGTACCTCGGTTGCTCGGCTGAGCTGTTCGGTAGCTCGGCCGACCAAGCCGATGGCAGGCAGTTCGGGAGGTCTGCGTGGACGGATCTGGGCCGTTCATCTTGGCACGCATCACGAGGATGGGGTTCAGATCACGAAAAAACGCTATCTTGTCGTTTTGTGGGTGTGGCGCAATCTGAACCGTCCATCAAATTCTGACGCGAATTTCGGAGAGATCCGACGGCGACTTTGCCTCGGGAGGATTTTTTGCCAAAAACGAGGGTCGGTATCTCGTCGCCTCGGTTTGCATTCCTCCTCGCCGTTTCCCGGGAGACGAGTTGAGTGTTTTTGGGTCAACTCGGTAGCCCTGTTACTGAGCCTTTCGTTCGATAGCTCGGCTCGTTAGACCGGTTGCCGAGTCGTGACTTGTGTTTTTGAGGAGTTCCTCCATCTCTCGTACCGTCGCCCTCTTCTCGCTGGGCGTTTTGGCTTCTTAGTGGGCCTTTGGGATTCCCAAGGAGGCCCGTTACCACTTGGGGTTATAAGTTACCATTTCTTCACCCCTGAGCTCATTTCTCACTTTTCACTCCACGATTTTACTTTTGTTCTCTAAGTCTTCTGCTAGCGGCGCTCTTGCTCCACGGTGTTGACGTTAGCTGTCGCGTGGGCCAGGCGATTTCCGGCGAGCATTTTCCGACCGTGAACGTCACTTCAAAGGTTAGTTTGCTTTTGCCTTTGCTTTTTCAAGAGATGTCAAGGGTTAGCTCGGGGAGTGGTACCTCGTCCTCGGGCGATGATAGCGCCGGGGAGAGGAATAGGGCGGAAGCTCGAAGAAAGGGGAAACAAATGGCCGAACCGTTGGTTAAAGAGTCGAGGGTCGGGAAGAAGAGGAGGACGGGGGAGACTTCGCCCCCCATAGTGGGGGTGATTGTGGAGAACCCGAAGCGAGCCCCTGAGATGGGATAATATCCTTCGGTCCTGTCCGGGCATTCGGGTGTCAGGCAGTACGAGGGCGATCTTCTGGAGAAAACGATCTACGGAAAGTCGAAGATCGTCGAGGAGCCTAGCCCGTTCCTTCACTCCGAAGCCGACGAGCTCACTTCGTTGTTGTCTGAGAAGGATCTTCTCCGGATCAGGAAGGCCTTCGCTATCCCGTCGGAGTACAAGTTGATGGTCGCTGGCCCCGGGATGCGAGCAAACTCTAAGTTGCCGTCGTCGGACATGTGCATGTTTGACGTCGACTCCTTGAACGCGGGACTGCGTTTTCCGCTGCACCCTTTCATACTCCAGATCCTCGGCTGGTATTGTCTCGCCCCTACTCAATTCAGTCCGAACACTTGGCGTCATGTGAACGCATTCTTGCTTCAGTGCCACCGAGCCGAGGTAGCGCCGGACTTATCAGTTTTCCGGGGCCTGTACCGGATAAACAGGCAACACCAGACGGATTACCGGTACTACTTGGGGCCGAGGAGAGGCGTTAAGATTGTAGAGAATCCCGACTCACTTAAGGGTTGGAGGGAGAAGTATTTTATCATAAGGGGTGAAGTGATTCGGCATATTCCGTCCCGGTGGAAGGTGGAGGTGCCGAAATTTGCGCGGAGCGATCCCGCGCTATCTGAGGCCGAGGAGGATGTAGCGAGGAGGATCACAGCCCTTCCGGTACTGAGTTGGAGGGAGTTGACCGAAGAGGTGTTGTTCGGGTCCGGAGGCAGTGTGGATGGGTATGTTCTCTTGGTGAAGAGGCTGTTTCTGGGGGTTAGGCCCCTTCGGATCAGGATGTTGAGGGTTCCGCTGGGGCGGCTCTTCCACGGTAGGAGGGAGTTGCCCTTGTTGCTGAGCGGGATCAGGAAGGACTTCTTGCTGGTCAGGGTTGGGCGCTCGGTTGGAGCCCCTAGATCTGACTTTGCGAGGCGGCATGGCAGGAGAAAACCTGTTCACCGGAAGGAGGAAAGGTCGCTATTCGTTAGTTTCCCACAGACGGCGCCAATCTGTTGCCGCTAAATTCGGTGTGGGGGCAAACAGATGAATTTGTGAGTTCTTGGGGAAACTGAATAGGAGAACCTGTATACCTGTTCCGTCGAACCCTGATCGTTGCTCCCGCCGTGCACCTGCAAAAAGTGCGAGACACCGGGGTTGTTCCCGGCGACGCACCCTCCGACGCTCAAGTCAGTAACCAGAAATGATTATGAAAGAGCGTTTAACTAGAGAAAGATTGATTACCTCTTAATGGAGATGGGTGAGGGGTATTTATATGCGTCTTAGGGACTGGTTTTAGGAATGTAATTCCCGTGATTAGATAAGGAATATTCCTCGTAGTCAGATAAGGCATGTAATCTGATAAGGTATATTCCCTGTAATCAGTTAAGGAATTTAATCCCTAATCCCCAGTGAAAAGATAGATGTGAATCATGGCCGTTGATTTAGATCTAATCAGGGACCTTGATTGTATCTTGCTGGGCCGGGCGTGCAGCGGGTTGGAACCCGCGCCCAGTTGAGGTGGATCTGTCTGTTATGTGAAATTGCCATCTTGCCCCTGAGCTGTAGGATTCGTGCCCCATTTGGACGGTCTCGATTGAACCCCTGTTTTTGGCCACATCAATACCACTGGCACAAACCGGCCTAGTGGTCTGTGCTCTGGGCTGTGTTCTCTGGGGTGCTGGGTTCGAATCTTGCCCTCGGCAAGATTGAAAAATTGACTTTTTTGGGTTTTTTAATTGTCCAAAAATTATGAAAAAAATATGGTTATTCTCCTAAAAATATAAGGGACTTTATAAAAATAATTTGGGAATTATTTGCATGAAATAAACTATAATTTGGGAATAAAATGCATAAATAGAACTATGGTTCTATATGTATACTTTGTGAAAAAATTATACCTTGCAAAAAGAACTTGAAATGAAGGATTAGAAGATTAATATAGTAAAGATTGAAGTGATATTATGTGATGGATGTGATTTATTCCTAATTGAGAATAGTATGAAAAATATGGATTGTGAATGTTCGTTAGTGATGTATAGTATTTCACATTTGAGAATAATGTGACAACTATGAAATATGAATTCTTCTCGTTGGAGAATAGTGCGACAAATTATGATGTGTGAATATCCATCTTGATTGAATACTAGTGATGTGGGTTTTTAATGTGAAAAAATAACAATTCATGAGTTTCATGATGAATAATTAAAATTCATGTATAGTTATGGACTATTGAACAATTTAGAAATCATGATTGGAAAAGAGAAATGCTATTTGAGTATGATAACTCAACATAATGAATTTATGAATTGGAAATGCTCATTTTGAAAATTGTGAATTGAAAATTGAAACAAAAGAGTAGTTAAGTCTCCCCCGGCATTGGAAATGAAATGAAATGAAATTTGAAAAGAAAGACCAAGGTTGGTCATGTTGAAATGAATGAATAAGTCCGGTTAGTGGAGAGGCTAACTCTAGAGCTTTGATTTTTGTTCATGATTCTAATAAAAACTAAGGATTAGCGCATAGTGAAGATGTGATGAAAGTGAGAGAAAAACACGAGTATGAGAACTAGGGTTTACGGTGCGGGTGTGTGGGCCACAGAATGCATGCTTGATGAGTCAAGACATGGCGTGGGCACAACTCAGAATGATCAGACTCTAGCCACGCTTGTGGGATGTTTGGTGACTGCAAGAGGATCGTGTGCCATGAAGTGAGGCTGAATTGCCACAGAATGCATGCTTGATGAGTCAAGACATGGCGTGGGATTTCCCTCCAAAATTTTCTGTACACGAGCTTGTACTCATAGATCATCTAGGATACTCACCATTGTTACAGTAGTAGATTAAGTCATGGCGAGGGATTGAACCCTACAAAGATGAAGAACGATTAAGAGGCTTGCCCTCGGACCTATGTAGTATGGGATGCATAGAATCCGAACAAGTGCGCATTAGTGTCATGTAACAAAAATAACTGTATTAAGGACTAAGTGCACAATCACGACACGACATCAATAGGATAGTCCCTTTAGTTTGAAATGTGACAAGTTTGTGTTTGCTAAATATGAAAAATAAGTTATACTATTTTCGGCATAGAGAGGATGGCCGTGTATAATGATCGTCGGTTGAATAAACTGACGTACCCACAGTCTTATATGCAGGTAAATGGCTTGATAAAGATTAAAGAAGAACAAATGCTTAAAGATTACTCCATGTTGTTGTATATTTATTTTCATTGTTGTAAAATTTTATTTCCGCTGTGCAATGTAAAGTGTAATATTGATGTATACTCTGATATAAAGTGAAAAGTTCAAATTTTCTTGTAAAATTGTACTAAAGTAAGTGTAAAGATCCTGTAGAACATCTCGAATTCAGTATATTTGGGATTCGGGGCGTTATATTTTTCAATCATACTTGATTGCACTCCTGATATAAGTCATCAAGAACAAATATCTATTGTAATACGATGTGTGGTTACTTCTTCAACCAAAGTACAAATCAATGAATATTTTTTAGAATTTTTAAAAGTAGATGATACAACTGGAAAAGGTCTTTTTGATGCTATTATTAATGAAATAAATACTATTGGACTTGATATTAGTAATATGAGAGGACAAGGTTATGATAATGGGTCAAATATGAAAGGAAAACATCAAGGCGTTCAAAAAAGATTTTTAGACATTAATCCTAGATCATTTTATACTCCATGTGGTTGTCATAGTTTAAATTTGGTACTTTGTTATATGGCTAATTGTTGTCATAAAGCTACATCTTTTTTTGGAGTGTTGCAACGTATATATACACTATTTTCTTCTTCAACTAAAAGATGGAAAATTCTACAAGATCATATCCCTAGCCTAACCCTTAAATCATTGTCACAAACACGTTGGGAAAGTCGGGTTGAAAGTGTAAAAGCTTTAAGATTTCAAACTTCACAAATAAGAGATGCTTTATTGAAATTAGGTGAAGTTAATGATGAACCTAAAATAAAAAGTGAAGCTGAATGTTTAGCGACTTATGAGCTTGAAAATTTTGAGTTTTTATTAGGCATGACTATTTGGTATGAGATATTGTTTGCGGTAAATTCAGTTAGTAAAAACTTTCAATCAAAGGATATGTGAATAGATGTTGCTATAGAACAATTGAAAGGTCTTATTTCTTTTTTTGAAAAATATAGGGAAGATGGATTAGAAAATGCTATAATTTCTGCTAAAGAAATTGCTATTGAAATGGATATAGAACCAAAGTTTCGTGAAAAACGTGTTATTCGTAGAAAGAAACAATTTGATGAGATTATGGACAATGAAGTTTTAAAATCTCCTGAAGAATCATTTAAGACTGACTACTTCTTGTACATAAAAGATCAAGCAATTATTTCATTCCAAAGTAGATTTGAACAATTTAAAATATATCAAGATAATTTTGGTTTTCTATTTAGTATTGAGAAATTAAGGTCATTAGAAATTGAAATTTTAAAAGAAGATTGTGTTAACCTTGAACGATCATTAAAATATGACGACAACTCAGACATTGTTGGGTTAGATTTATTTTTAAAACTGAAAATTTTAAGAGAAATTATACAAGTAGAAAATGATACACCAATTGACATACTTAATTATATTAAAAGACTTGATTCTTTTCCAAATGCATATATTGCTTATAGAATAATGTTAACAATTCCCGTAACTGTTGCTTCGGCGGAAAGAAGTTTTTCAAAACTAAAATTAATAAAATCTTATCTAAGATCAACAATGTCTCAACAAAGATTAAATGGATTGGCTTTATTATCAATTGAAAAGGAAATGTTAAGTGAAATTGATTATAATAATATAATAAATGATTTTGCATCTCAAAAAGCTCGAAAGATAACATTTAAATAAAATATATTAATTTTAACAAAATTTTATTATAAATTTTTAAAAGGCCTCATTTTGAAGTTCGCTTTAGACCTCAATAAGTGTTGGACCGGCCCCGCATAAACTATTCTTCGCATGGTAGTTGTGTAACTATTCTTTTTTTTTTTTTTTTTTTTTGAAGAAAAGGTGGAATAATGCCACTCTGTTTCATTAATAAGTGATTAATAAACAACCCCGAAGCCTCGGGAAAATAAAAGTGCAGTACAGGAAATAAAACATAGCCCCCAACAAAACCCTGGGGGATGGGTTACATCATCCAGCCTAAAGGCAACCGAACACAAATACAAAATACTAAGGCCTGATACAAAGTGAGTAGAGGTGAGGCGGGTGTCCACTCATCAATCCAGAGTTGGCCCGATTTCTATCTCCTCGTCGTCGTAATCATCCACCTGGAAAACCCTTGCAATTCTCCCTCTTGCTCCTGAAGCAGCAGCTGTAGCCCAAAAAGAAATTAGATGCATGATATGAGTAAGATTACTAGAAGTTGAATTGCATGAAGCACGGAAATAAAAATTGTTCCTATCTAGCCATAACACCCATGTGGTTGTCGCAATGGCAATAAACCATGCATCTTTCATATCGTGACGGGATGAAGCAAATCTGGAGCCGACCCACAGTTCCTCATAGTTTCTTGGGTAGTCACTTGTTCCTAGTGCTCTCAGCACCTCTATCATGATGGCCTTACTTCTGGTGCAGTGAAGAAACAGATGATTCAAATCTTCCACGTGAACGTTGCGGAACCCGCAATTGGTCGCAATGTGAGGTTGCCTCTTGGCCAGGTTCTCTCTAGTGAGTACGGCATTGTTGAGCACAAGCCAGAGGAAGACTCTAATTTTCAGAGGTGTTTTGGTCTTCCAAAGAACCACTGCCCAGCTGGGCCTGCATCCTCGATAGTGAATCCGGTGGTAAAGAGATCTAACCGAGAACACTCCTTTGTTCTCGAGACCCCAACGCATGTGATCTGGGCCTTGGGCACATATCACCCCAGATTGGACTATGCGCATTTGTAGTTCATGCAGTTGCTGTAGCAAACTTGGAGAAAGAGTTCCTTGGAACGACGGTTTCCAAGTCCCTCTTTTCCATGTTTCCGCCACCGAGATATTCGGTCGTTTCGTTGTAGCAAACAACTCTGGGAAATCTTCCTTAAGAGTATGGGGACCGCACCACTTGTCCCACCAAAACCTGGTGGTTCGACCATTGCCGATCAAGGATGAGGTGGCTGAGTTGAAAGGACCGCTGGCTTTAGCAACTCCTTTCCAGAAGCGGGGGACTTTGGGTCCTACGCGAAAGCCTAAGCTTCTTGTCCCTTTCCCTCGGAGGTAAGGTTGGATAAAGTCCTGCCATCCTTCCCCGCCGTGATGAAACACTTTCCACCACCACTTTCCCAGGAGTGCCAAGTTCATATCTCTGAGGTCAATGATTCCTAGCCCTCCGTGCCTCTTTTTCATGCAAGCGATATTCCACTTAATAAGGTGGTAGCCTCCCTTATTTGAGTCTGCACCTTTCCAAAGGAATCTTTTCCTGATACGGTCAATCCTTTGTATCACCCATTTTGGGAGTTCAAAAAAGGACATGTAGTAAATGGGCAGATTGGATAACACAGAGTTGATGAGTACCACTCTGCCCCCAAGGGAGAGTGATTTGCCTTTCCAACCAGACAGTCTGTCCTCCACCCTGTCAATAATAGGCAACCAGTCAGCTTTAGTAAGCCTCCCTGGACGGAGCGGAAGCCCGAGATATTTGATTGGGAATTCTTCTATCGCACAGTTGAGAATGGTGGCATGCTCCCGAGTTTCAGCTTCTGAAAGTGAAATAGGAATCAGCGCACTCTTGTGGAAATTAATTCTAAGGCCCGACCAGGCCTCAAAGCAGTAAAGGGCCCCTTTAAAGCAAATAGTTTCCGTTCTAGATCCATTTCCAAAGATTAGGGTGTCGTCAGCATATTGAAGGATCGTGCATCCCTGATTAGCAGTGCTACTGGCCACAGGAGATATCCACCCTTTTCTTTGACAGTTTACTAGCATCCCTCTGAGCACATCCGCAACAATAGTGAATAGAAGTGGGGATAGTGGGTCCCCCTGACGGAGTCCCTTCTTGCACGGGAACGAAGGACCGGGTCTCCCATTCACTGAGATTGCCGTTTTGCTAGAATGTAAACATTGTTTGATCCATCTAATCCATTTGTCCCCAAAGCCTCTCCCCTTGAGAGCCTCTAGCAAACATTCCCAGTCCACAGAGTCGTATGCCTTCTCAAAATCCAGCTTGAGGAGGAAGTTCTTGGAGTTGCTCTTGTGGCAGTGGTGTATAACTTGTTCAGCAGTAGCCACGTAGTCTAGGATACATCTGCCCTTAATGAATCCCGTCTGTGTTTTACTGATAAGACTGTCCATAATGCCACCCAATCGGATAGCTAGGACCTTAGTGATGATCTTAGCCGAGCAGTTTATCAGGCTAATTGGTCTAAAATCCCCAACGCACTTGGAATCCTCCCGTTTGTGTAACTATTCTTCGCAGCGAAGAATAGAACACAAGGAAAGAGTCAAACATGGTAGTTGTGATTTTTGTTTTCCAAATTGACCCACTTTTTGAAAGTATTTACCAAACTGACCCTCTTTCGAAACTATTCACCAAATTGACCTACTCGGGCGAGTCAAGTTCAAATGAACTTGCTATCTCAGATAGCGAGTGTAGTTATACTTATTTTTCATAGAAATTCTGAACATGCAATTTCTACCTGAAATGTATTTAACTATACTGGCTATCTCACATAGCGAGTCTAGTTCAACTGATCTCGCCATCTCACATAGCGACGTGTAATTGTACTCATTTTTTCAGAGAAATTTTAAACATGCAATTTCTATCTGAAATGTATTGACTTACACTCACAATCCGAGATAGCGAGCTCAGTTGAATTAGACTCGCTATCTGAGATAACGAGTGTAGTTGTATACATTTTGTTCAAAATTTCTCTGAAAAAATGAGTACAACTACACTCACTATCTGAGATTGCGAGTTCATTTGAACGAGACCCGCTATATCAGATGCGAATACAGTTGTATATATTTCATGTTCAAAATTTATCTGAAAAAATGAGTATAACTACACTAGCTATCTCAAATAGCGAATGTAATTGTATACATTTCAGGCAGAAATTGCATGTTCAAAATTTCAATTTCTCCAAGTGTTGAAGAAAATTATAAAACTACACTCGCTGTTTGAAATAGTGAGTTTGACAATTTGGTAATAGTTTTGAAATTTGATCAGTTTAGTAAATACTTTCAAAAAGTGGGTCATCTTGGAAAAAGAATTCGTAGTTGTCGGGCCGAACCAACGGTAGATTGGTTGGAGCAGACTTGGCTGCTACTCCGAATCAAACATGCAATATTTGCTGCATATATTTTTGTGTTTTTTTTTTCTGTTATTTACAGTGTTCAAAACTAGCGGTAGCTCGGGAAGTAAAAGAAAACGCTTGAAAGGATTTGAGGCTTGCTCGAGCTTGTTCATGTTAACTATGCAGTGTGTTAATCAGTGTTTTGAATCAAGTTATGCAATTGGTACCAAAAAACTCGCTAAATGTAGCGCAAGATGAACATTATCCCACAGGATTAACACAAGCACCTAAACCAGCATGCCTTAATTTTCATGCAATTGACTTCATGATGGTTGTTTTTCAAATAATCCTAGCCCTGCCAAGCAACGTTACAAAAATAAAAAAAAATAGCATCAGAAAACACCATTTTTGTTCAATACAAAAAACATGTAATGTTCCCCAATTAGCAAAATTTGGGAACCAATATACTTTTATCGTATACCATCACAAAACTTATCAGACTAGCTTTCTTCTTAACTGTCATTCATTGGTGAATTAATTTCAGGAGTTGAGCTTGAGCAGCAAATTTGCATGACATGCTCAGAGCTTGTTCAAATTATGCAATTGAAATTGACTCATCTTCTGCATCCACCGAAACACCTGCAAACAGATCGCAAATGTTTTTAGCAGGAACGTACATACTCTCAAGAGTAAGGTAGAGAACAGCATTATTGTTTCATAATCTGTAAATTTCCAAGCACGGTAGTACTTGAGGAACCTATATCCAAAAAAAAATAGTTCTTTTACCGCTTAATTCACAAAAATTAGTTACTAAGAAGTTATATGTTGAAATGCCTGCAACTAGCCAGGGAACGGCAACAGATATAACAACAAACCCTTTCTCCCAAATCAAGGGCATGGCCTGTAATGGTGGCGTCAGACAGGGTTGTGTTCTGTATTACAGTCATCGACAACGTATAATACTTCCTTCTTTAATAAAAAAATAATGATGCTTCCTTCTTGATGTACTTGAAACTAGGTTTTATGATTGTTCAATTAATATTTTCTAATGGAACACAGTGATGCCATTTGTCACTACTTCAATCAAAACAAGATAACAGATAGTACTCGCATGGTATCCAAGAAGAAGAATGGCACTTGGGGGCCTCCATCAAGAAACACGAGCAAGCAAGAGAATGAAGTGATCAGGGGAAAGAGCAGCAGAAGTACAGTGCAGAAATACAGAGAAAATAATCGCGCCGTTACAGATAATTCTCGTTGAACCATGCAGAGGAATACAGAAAAAGAACACGGAATGTAGCATTCAGAACAACAGAGGAAAACAGATTGACTGGTTGCATGGATCAATCCAGACACGGAGATGAAAATCGTAAATTGGGTTAATCACGAATTTAACCATGCCAGACATACTTAGGACCCAGGATGGCCTACTGCACCCAATCTTCGCCCTCCAAAATAAATTTAAAGAAAAAATGGTAAAGAGGTAATATGACATGATTTGCTATAGATTATCATTCATCTTTGGGAACAAATATTTCAACAGGTAAAAACCTTTCGTTATTTTATACAAGTATCTAAACGTCGGATGTTGAAGTTGGTGATCAGATTCAGCTTGAGCTATAGTTCTCCACCAAGAGGATCCGTACAGTGTAAATATTTTGTAACAAGTTAGGATGGATACCCACACCCACCAATTAAAGAGCATAAATTGCAATTACACATTGTGGGGCAAATTTTATGACTCGTAACTCTACAGGCTGATAGACATGTAACTGTCAGATTCAACCGGGCATGTCAGATACATTTCCCCGAAAATATCATGAGATTCTAAATGACATTATTAGTGGTGAAGACCCTTTAAAACCAATATATCATAAGACAATTAAACAGTGATATATGGACAGTAAACCTATCTTTTTTACAAGGCAATTAAAGAACATGGAATCTTCGAATACGCCTCCAAACTATGTCAGAGAATACACCAAATCGAAAAGAATCAAGCATTAAGTTATTATGACTAGGAATTAATAGGCTAGAATAGTGACTCCTAATCCATATACCCAACCTGTGCAAATCTTGAGCTAAACCTCCTGGATCCAAAGTAAAACTACCTAGAAATAAGAAAAACGGGGCGTACGTGAGTTTCAAGGGGCCTAAGCAAGTCCTCAAATGGGGTCCTTTGCAAATAAAAATGACATTAATTTGAATACAAATAAACTTGCAAATAATTAAATGCAAACAAGTTCGGATCCTTGGAGGACAAACTATTTAAATGCAAACAAGATTACATACATGCTTCCAAAAGTTTTTAAATTGATAACGTATGCTTTTATCAATTGTTTGATTCTTTTTCAATCTAACTTCCAATTCAAGCCATTTACCTCAACAAGCAAGATGATAACTACTAGTTTCATGTTCCAAGTCTTTGTCAAAGATTTCTCCAATCATTATATCCTTCACAAACCAAATGAGAGACGTTTGATTGATGCACAAACAATTTACAACAAAAGCAAAAAAACTGTCTAAGGAATTTGAATACACCAACCAAATTCTATATTGTTTCTCTCCATTTTGTAAAAGTATGAGCAAGAGAAATGTATATTAGAATCATTTAGAGGAAAGTTGATAACATTAACTCTAATTGGACATTTTTTTACTAGTAAGTCTCTAAAATCTTGATTAACGATCCCCCAAATCCCTGAATCATAATTTAAAGGTTCATCTTCTTTGTGTAAATCTTCATTATGATCAATTTTATTAATTTGATTAGCTTCTTCATTTACTAAATTTTCAAGTCCATCATTATTCTTATGCTCCTCATTCACTATATGTTCAACTTCCTCATCAACTGATTCATTTCTATGTTCCTCATCAACCAAAACTTGAGGTTCATCACTTTGACTAGCCAAATTAGTTTGTTTAGTATTTTTTAAAACTTGTCAATTGCACCCTTCTGAGATTGGGTCAATTCTTCAATTCTTTGTCTCCCCCCCCCCCCCCCCCCCCACCCTCTTTTATGTTCGGAATCATACTTTCTAGGAGGCATGCTTCAAATATTAAATAAACTATACAAAATTTAAATAACAAAGTTTAGGAACAATAACACCTAGTTGCTGCAACATGCAAAGTTCACTTTTCCTTTAAATCCTCAATTATTTTCTTCAATTTCAGTCCCAAATCAAAAAATTGAATATCTCTTCTTCTCCAAATGAATTCTGAAATTCATGTTCATAGGATTTGACAAAATTTTATGCTGGCTGTCATCTACCTAATGCAACCCTCCTCCTTATTCGGTTTGTGGCTAGATTCCTGACTTAGGACAGGCAATAGCGGAGTTAAATGATTTCTAAAATTATAAAATAAAAATACTAATTAAATGATTTAAGCCATACTGCATACAAATAATAGAAACTAATTGAAATTAGAAGGAAATCATATTTTAGAACCTAGGAAGCACGGATACTCCACGGAGGGTGCCGTACCCGTATCCTGGATGTATCGGATACGGGATACGGCGGGATACGGCGGGATACGTCCCCGATACGGCCCGATACGGATAAACGTGTCCTATTTTTTTTTTTTTTTTTTTAATTTTTTGGATACGGCGGGATACTTGGGGGATACGGGATTCATTAAAAAAAAAAATTTGGGCCTTTTGTTATCAATTGGGTCGGGTTTGGATTAAAAAAAACCCAATAATTTCCACCCCAATTCCACTTCCTACTACAGCCGACCTCTCTCTCCCTAACAAAAAAAACCCTAGCCCTCTTCTCACATTCTCATTTCTCACATCAGCCGACTCTCACTCTCTCTATCAAAAAAAACCTCCTCTCTATCAGCCGGTATCTCTCTATCAGCCGACTCTCTTCCACGCATCCCTCCGGTTCCTCTCTATCAGCCGATCACCGGTTCCTCTCTATCAGCTGATCAATCAGCGCCTCGGCCTCCTCTCTCCGCCGGTAATCTCTCTCTCTCTTTCTCCGGTAATCTCTCTCTCTTTCTCCAGTAATCTGCTTCATTTTTTTTTATGCTGCTTCCTTTTGTTTGTTTTTAGAGCTTCAGCATTTGCACTCTTTTAAGGGGATTCGTTCCTTCAGAGTTCCGGGAAATCATTTGCACTCTTTTAAGTGCTTCCTGTTTTTTTCTGTAAGTGCTTCCTTTTGTTTGTTTTTTTTTCTTTTAAGTGCTTCCTGTTTAGCACTCTTATATGGGAAATCATTTGCTTAATGCTTCCTTTTTTGATGCTTTAGTTTTTAAATGCTTCCTGTTTTTTTCTTCTTTTAATTTCTTTTAATGCTTCCTTTTTTTTTTAAATGTTATGCTTGCTTAATGCTTCCGGTAATCCATCTCTCCACTCTTATGCTTACCTTTTTTAGCTTCCTGTTTGACATACTAATCATGTTATTCCGAATTAATCATGTTATTTTTGCTTGCTTGCTTGCTGTCTGCAGTCACTAGTCAGTTCTTTTACATACCTTCATTGTTGTCTTTTTTAGCTTTTACATACCTTCCAACTTCTATCATACTTAGTCTGCACTCAGTATCGTATAAACAGTATTAATTTTCACAAAAATAGTTCATTTCATATTTTAACATAACATAAATCTCTTCACAATATAAGGTATACATAATATGCTTGCTTGCTTGTTGTTATTTTTGCTTTGTGCTTGGTGCTTTTGCCTCTTCTTCCATCGAGCATTCCTGACAAAAAAAAAATAGAATAAAGAAAAATTGATGAATAAAGGAAAGTTCTTGAAAAAGAGAACTATAAAATTAATAGAGGAAACTTCCTAGGTTTTATTCAATTCAATGATGAATTCTTATAATTGCTAAATTGCTCACTGATTGGATGCTTACTAATTTAGGTTGATCATTGATGGATAGTACGAGCTCAACCGATAGAACCCAACGAAATTCCGAATCTGATACTCATCCACTTTGGAATTATGTTACCAAGTTAGAAAAATTAGGAGATAAGGGTGGAAATCAAAGATGGCAGTGTAGCTTTTGCAACAAACAATTCTCGGGATCATATTCTCGGGTCAAAGCTCACTTGCTCAGAATACCAGGAGTTGGTGTAGCAGTATGTTCAAAAGTTGATGCATCTTTGAAAGCCAGGTTGCAAAGAGAGGTTGAAGAAATTGAGAGGAGGTCTAACTTTACGACCGTCCCACTTCCTCCCAATTCTTCTTCTAGTCAAGGGAGTTCAATGGCATTTGCTTCTTTGAGGGTTGGCGGGTTAGATACAACAAAGAAGAGAAAGTCTTCTCCACTAGAGCAAGCATTTAACAATGAAGCTAGAGATCAATTGAGAAGTGAAATAGCAAGGATGTTTTACGCTGCGGGGTTGCCATTTCACCTTTCTAGGAGTCCATTCTATGTAAGTGCTTTTAGTTATGCGGCTAACAACAATATACCAGGTTTTGTTCCACCAGGCTACAATGCCTTGAGAACTACACTGCTTCAGAAGGAAAGGGCAAACATTGAAAGACTCTTAGAACCTATTAAGGGAACGTGGAAGGAAAAGGGGGTAAGCATTGTTTGAAGCGATATTTTCCAGATCCTGTTGAGCGAAGGGTGGTGATTAATGAGTTCACTAAATTTTCAGGAGCTTCAGATGCATTTTCTTCATTTGATTGTTTGAGTGATAGAGCCCATTTGGATGCTAAGGGATGGTGGTTATTTTATGGCACTTCCACTCCAAATTTACAATCCTTAGCTTTGAAGCTATTTGCACAACCATGCTCATCTTCATGTGCTGAGAGGAACTGGAGTACATACTCTTTTATCCATTCGCTTAGGAGAAACAAAATTCTACCACAACGTGCAGAAGATTTGGTGTTTGTACACTCTAATCTTCGCCTACTTTCAAGGAAGAACGAGCAATACATGCAAGGAGATTCCAAAATGTGGGATGTAGGAGGAGATGTTTTTGATCCACTTGATGGTGCTGGAGAGCTTGAGATAGCACAACTTTCGCTTGATGAACCTGATATGGAGGCTGTGCTTTTTGAGGAAATTGGTGGTGATGATAATGATACTATCCAACTTGGATAGACATGGAGTGATGGATGAGCTTTTGCTATATTTTCAGACTTGTCAAACTATGTTGCTTATAAACTTGTTTTGTTTACTTATATAGTCATGTTATTACTTATGCTTATTATTGTAGCCTTTATAGATTATCTTATTTATGTTTAATTAAAGATATTTACCATTTTCTTATTAACAAGATATATAGATATATATATATATATATATATATATATATATATATATATATATATATATATATATATATATATATATATAGCCGTATCCCCGCCGTATCCCGTATCCTAATTTTTTAAAAATTGCCGTATCCCCCGTACCCATGTCCCCGTATCCGTATCGCCGTATCCGTATCGGTGCTTCCTAGTTTAGAACAAACTCACTTCGATCGAGTTGAAAACTGCACAATGGAAGGAGACCGGGGATAGTGGAGGGTGGGAGGCAATCTCATATTGGGGCCGGTTGTCGGTGAGGAGTGGAGGTCGGTAGGTCAGGGTTCGCGAGAATGATGGAGGTCGGTGTGATGGGATTGAGGTCTTTTTTTGTGTGCTTAGGTTGGAGGATGATGATGAGAATTGAGAGGAGAGAAGCAACTGAAGAGACATGAGAATTGGGAGAAGGGAAAAGAAACTGAAGAGACGTTTATAATTCCAAGACTTGTGGGCCCAAAAAGCAAACAATACCCTTTTTTCAGCCCAATATTACATACATACATATAAAGAACTTCGAAAATATGGGACATATTAGGAATATGTCTTGAATACTCGTGGTTCAGATTAGAAGAAGGTATGATGAAGCACGGAGGTCGAAGCGTCGAAGAGAGTAGAAGAGAAAACAGCAACAACAACAGCCTGAGAAGGGGACAGTCAACCGGTCTTTGGGACAGTTGACCGTGCACCCCGATCGCTCGTAGCACATGGTTTGTCCGAGAGAGGGACAGTCGACCGGTCTTGTTGAACGGTCGACAGACCACGGCGTTGTGTTCGTTTTGGGCTTCAACTTGTTAGGTCGTTTCAGCTCAATCTTCAACTCCAAGTCGGATCGTACGATTCCTATGCAGTTACTTCTTCTCCAGGTTATATCGGACGACTGAGAATCAAGATTATCCTAGGGTTCTCTCTATTCTTCTTCTATATATTGTTGTAGCCTCCAATATGAGAGACAAGTACTTCATAGATTATTTTCTCCATTGCAAAGAGAAGCTTGAGAGAGAGATAGTTCTTGGTGAGTGAGTTTTAATTCATTGTATTAAGTGAATCATTAACTCCTTGTAATATCTTCTAGTTGAATATCATATCTTCCTATATTTCTCCCCAATTAAGCGAAAGCTAACCAGGATAAATCCTCGTGTTTGTAATTGGATTAGTAAATCTATTTACTTGCTTGCTCAATTGATTCGCCGCAGCTACTTTGATTTCCTCATTGCTCTAATTAGTTCCACTGCGCCACCGAGGTGTTTGTAGACGCCCCATCCTAACAAAGTGATATCAGAGCTTCAGGTTGCCGAGTCCCTTGATTAAGATGACAGGTCACAGTCTTTTGAAGATCAAGCAGTTCGATGAAAAGATCAATTTCAATCTTTGAAAGATTGACATGTATGATGTTCTTGTTCAAGAACGTTTGCAGTTAGTTGTTAAGAAGAAAGAAAAGTCATCCGATATGAAGGGGGATGTTTGGAAAGACATTCGTGAAAGAGCCATAAGTCTGATCTGACTATCATTGGCGGACGAGGTCAAGTGCAGATTTCTTGAAGAAACTGATGCGGTGAGTTGTGGGAAAAACTCATAGCTCACTACTCTGGTTCGTCGTTATTAGATTGGATGCATTGGAAGAGGAAGTTATTCCGTTTATCTATGAAGGAAGGTACCGATCTCCAAGACCACATCACAGAGTTCAATCAGATTCTATCGAAACTCAAGGCGATAAACACGGATGTGAGTGAAGAAGATAAAGCTTTCAACTTGATATAAGTACGAGCTTTTGATCACTACCATGCTACACGGTAGATCTGCCAATGAGAGTATTTCGGTATATGGTGTAATCAGAGCATTGAAGAAAAATCAACTTAGGAAGGAGACCCAAAAGTCATCATCTATTCCGAGTTGTCTAGCAGTGGAAGGTCCTTTAGGTGAAAGACAAAGTGCTATGCAAAAGGATTCGATCCGTTGCCGATATTATAAGAGGTCAGGGCATATCAAGAAAGACTGTTGGAAATTGCTGAATCAGAATAGCACCAAGAATGAAAAATCACCCACTTATATGGTTAGTGCTTGTGATTCAAGTGATTCATGTCTTCTTGTTTCAAATTCTTTAGAAGTGGATTCTAGTTGGCTTCTTGACTAAGAGAGTTCTTCTCATATTTGCTCCGAGAGGAAATTATTTTCTACTTATAAATTTACTACATGGCGTTGTGTGAGAACAACTGAAGAGATTTTTGAAGTAGTGGGTGAGGAGACAGTTGAGTTGAAGATGTCAGGTCTAAACATGTTCACTTTAAGGAAAGTTTTGCATATTCCTTTGCTTAAGCAGAATCTGATTTCCTTGGAAACTTTTGATGCACGGGACTGTAGGTACTCAGCTCGATGTGGAGTTCAGTCTGTTTTTCAGGGTCGTCGAAAGGTAACTTTGAGGTATGAGAATGGTTGGACCAAGCCAAAACAATCTCTACAAACTTTGGGGAATCCAAAATTCTTGTACAAGTGTTGATTCTTTTCCCGTTATCCCCGCAAGTTCATCTAGTTTGCTGCAACTAGTATCATCAATTTGAGGCCAAAACGTTCGAATATCATCGCGAGGTGGAGAGTGCCTTGATGTAAGTGGAGTTCGTGCGGAGGTTGCCAACTCCGTGATAACACCTACTGAGATGTGCCCTTGAGGGGGTATACTAATCGGCTATGAAGTATGGATACGGGTACGGGGTGCGGGTACGACACGACACGGGTACGGGGATACGTGATTTTACAAAAAAGTAGGATACGGGTGCGTTGGTGGGTACGTTAAATATAAAACAATATACATATATTTATAGATATAAAAATATTTTCTTGTTAAAAATGCAAACATTTAAACAATTTCATAGAACTATAAGAATACATTATAATTAAGAGTATTTTGGAGGGAAAAAATGATAATCTAACTATCAAATCTCTGTGTAGACTTGTTTTGTGTTTGAGCATAATTGTAAACAATAAACTTTTGAAATTACTCTAGGCCCGTATGCATTTATCTAAATATAATTGTGTCTAAAAGTTGCAAAAAATGCATTAAAAAAATTGGGTGTTCCTTGGGTACGCACCCGGGAGTACCCAAGGAGTATCGGCACCCGATACGCACCCGACACGGGTACGTCGACCATTTGCAAGTATCCGTGCTTCCTAGCTAATCGGTGAGATTGGATAGAAATTTGTTTAACTAGAAGAAGAAGCTAATGTTCTAAGTGTTTTTTGAAAGTGGAGTTATAGTAGAGTTTGGAGATGAATAATCACATCATGTGATAGCACTCGTATGCAATCCAAGGTGAAGATTGTTAGAAAAATGTCTTGAATACTTGTGCTTCACATTAGAAGAATGTATGATGAAGCACGGAGGTCGAAGCGTCGAAGAGAGTAAAAGAGAAAACAACAGCTTGAAAAGGGGACGGTCGACCGATCTTGGGGACAGTCGACCGCACACCCCGACCGCTCGTAGTACAGGGTTTATCCGAGAGATGGATGGTCGACCGGTCTTGTTGGGCGGTCGACAGACAGCAGCGCTGTGTTCGTTTGGGCCTTGATTTATTAGGCTGTTTCAGCCCAATCTTCAACTCCAAGTCAAATCGTACGGCTCCTATTCAGTTACTTCTTTTCCAGGTTATATCGGACGACTGAGAATCAAGATTATCCTAGGATTCTCTCAATCCCAGGGTTCTCTCAATTCTTCTTCTATATATTGTTGTAGCCTCCAATATGAGAGGCAAGTACTTCATAGATTATTTTCTTCATTGCAAAAAAAGGCTTGAGTAGTTTAATTCTTTATATTGAGCGAATCATTAACTCCTTATAATCTCTTTTAGTTGAATATCAGATCTCCCTACATTTTTCCTCGGATTAAGTGAAAGCTAACAGGGATAAATCCTCGTTGTGTTTGTATTTGGATTTGTGAATCTATTTGCTTGCTTGCTCAATTGATTCGTCGCATCTACTTCGATTGTCTCATTGCTCTAATTAGTTTCGATGCGCCACCGGGGTGTTTGTAGACACCCCATCCCAATAGGGCCCCCATAAAATTGGGGGACCAAAGCAGCCGTTTGTGCTGCTTTGGCCCAGGTCCGCCCTTAAGAAAAACCTAACACTGATCTCCAACTTAAATACCAGGAATAAGCGAGTATTAAAGGATGTAGAAGGGTGCTCTACTTTCAGCTGTAGCTTATGATTTACGCCTACGTAGCACAGATTGGACTACATAAACTTGCCTTATATGGCACAAAACCAATAACTTAATGGCCCCTCCCCAGATCAATAGGCACATGGTGCAATGTACTGATTAAGACACTCAAAACCATAAATTCAAATGCTTCCTTAAAATCCAAAATAGGTTAGTACTTGTTGGTTGTTGTTATAGCGTGACTATAATCAGGTTCGAGAACCAAGCCAAGAGGCTTGGGACCACGCTCCACCTTACACACAGCACAATCATGGCGGTGCACTTGCCTCACATCAAGGGCGTATTCCTACCCCCTCCCCCATATGTGCACCAAGCACAACAATCTTTGCATTCTAAGCTCTAATGCTCTTTATATATTTTACTCTTACAAATGCTGACTTAGGCATCATGGAAATGACCGGGGCAAAACCCGATCCTAACCCTGTCTTCTATACGCAGGTCAAACATGAACGATACCAATACCAGATGCACTTGTACAGCTCATAAATCATACCTTATCAGGCGCAAATACACACCACACACAGGTAGGCATCTGACATGCTTGGACATATGACATCCGGATGTTGGCGCTACAGGAAGGGCAAGTCCTATAAAAGCACTTCCCGTTACATTCCAAAGTCCCTCCCGTCTCCCACGAATTCAAATTCTGATATGGCTCGAGTTGGGAGGGAAATCCACTTGCAACTCCTGTCAGATATCTGAATCTCTCACACTAACAAAACTAACAGAGAGGAAGGACGTCCAACTTCACTATCACATGGGCAAGGAACCCATTTGATGTTGAAATTCTTCAAAGTTTTATTTGTCACGGTTTAGTATTCATCAATCTTAACTAAAACACCATAATAACAATCATCATCAACAACACCTGATGCACTGAACTTCATTTTACAAATCTAGCTTTTTCTATCATCACACTAACCTTCAACCCATTACATTCACCCACCAATTACATCACTTGTTCACAGGAGCAATGTTGATGACATCAGTTCGAGACGATTTGAGCACTTCTGCGCAGGCATCGTCTAGGATGGATATTCCAGTAGCCTAGCTATTTTTTAATTTCAGTACTTAGATTTTTTTTTGCAGTCATATGTAATAGTTTTGCTATTTGCACCCTTATTTTCTGAATTTTGAAAACCTGTATTGGGATTCTGTTTTGAGCCTATATATAGGCTTTTAGACTAATGAGAAATAATGTTTTTTGATTGACTTAAAATTATTGTGTTGAGTTTTGCTCTTCATTCCTCTTTTATGTGTGAGATATTAAGAGATTATTATGGTTTGTGAAAAACCCTAACTACATAACCCTAAACCCTAATCCCTTCTTCAGCATCCATACCCCCCCCCCAAAAACCACCTTCTCCCTCTTCCACCGAAACCCATCTCTCCCTCACTCCGAAGCACCTCGATGCCTCCATCCCCACTACTCCACACCATAGCGGCCCCATCGCCACCCTCTCTCTCATCACCAACCACTCCCACCTTCCTCCATCACCCCGCAACCACCACCTCCAACCCCCCTAGCACCCCCAAACCCCTAGCCGCCTCTCCCCCTTCAATTGACCACCCCGGGCCCCCTGTATCCTCGTCGTCGTCGACCCTCTGCCAGTGTCGCCGCCGTCACCAGCGCTCCCGCAGACCATCAACGCTCCACCGCACGTTGTTGCCATAACCTTGACTTCCCCTCCTTCCCGAGTGTCAACAGAGACGCATGTGGTTCAAATCAAATCAAATATGATTTTGTTGGGTATATATTGGCATTTGCTATTTGGGCAAGATCCAGATTCAGATCCAGCAACATTGCAACACTGTCTACGAACCCGGTAATTTCTTTGCACTCTTCAATTATTTGTAATACTGTCAATCATCTCTGGGATATTATCTGAATTTTCTGTTGTCCACAATTTTGAGTGTGTGTGCTTCTACTTGCTAATTAGAGTATGAATTATTATTGCATATCTTACATGTTAAGAACGATTAAATATAATTGTTGATTATTAGGTGAAAATCTTTAATTGAGCTTGTTAACTTATTTCATTTCTTGAAAATTTATCAACCAACCATTAGTTTTGATTTTTGACTTAATTCACGTTACATGTTGGTAAACTTAATATTTTGATATTCTTGAAAAATTCTCTACTTAGGGTTAAGTTTACATCATTTTGATATCAGAGCGAAGGTTTTAAAACCCTAGATCTTGCATCATTTAGTCGTAACTTTTTCATTCATTTAGCATTTTACAGTTACTATTTAAGATCATTTCAGTTTTAAAAAAAATCATTTTAGGTGCACTTAGGTCACGTTTCCAAAAATTTCAGCAAATACAGGTTCCCACGACTCCTAGTTTTCCGCCTTTGGTGAATGCGTTTTCGCAGCACCATCACAAACCCTGAAGAACATTTCTTGTCCCTCCTAAACTACCCAATTAGGAACCCTAGAATTCAGCGAGCCCCTCATCGAACTGAAATGGATAACTCTGACATTTCTACTACCCTCACTGCCATTCAAGCAACTCTTGCCAATATCAATCAGAGGCTTGAGCAAAAGGAATTGAATCAAAATGTTGCCCCTAAGTTTCATCGTCAGATCCCTCAAGGGAATGATCGTACGACCGACGTCAAGATCGTGACCCTGACGAACAATACACGAAGAACATTAAGACTGGCATTCCCCACTTTGAAGGCCATATGGAACCCCAAACTTATCTCGATTAAATCCATGTCATGGACCACTACTTCATGTGGTTTGACATGAGTGAATCCCTGAAGGTCAAATTTGTCACGATGAAATTGACTGGTAAAGCTTAACACTGGACCAATCTTGAACAATCCGGCAGAGGTCGAGATCTGACACCCATAACCACTTGGGAGGTCATGAAAGAGAAACTCACCGAGAAATATATACTCTTGTCGTTCCACACCCGATTGCTAGATTCGTGGAACCAACTCTATCAAGAAAGCAAATCCACCCAAGAGTATGTGAATAAGTTCAACGACTTCCTCATGCGGTGCAATACTTTAGGTAAAGAAAGCGAAGAACAAACCCTCTCTAGGTTCAGAGCTGGACTACGAGCTGATCTAAGGAACGATCTAATCCATAGAAATGTGGACTCCTTGGTAGCAGCTTATGCTCTTGTCCTTGATATGGATTCTCTTAAAGCAAGTTCCCACTACAAGTTCAACGATTCGAGAGATCATTGTTCTAGAATGACCTCAACTGATTCCTTTAGACCTAAGCTTTCATCTTCTCAGTACCCTAACAAGTCTTACCCAAACAAATCCACTTCAAATTCCTATCCACCTAGGAATGACAACAAGGATAAGAACACTGAAAGAGACTACTCTAAAATTGATCATCTTACTAAGTGCTATAAATGCAAGGGATACGATCATGTTGCTAGCAACTTTCCTAGCCCCAGTAGGATCAATATAGTAGAAGGTACCGCTGTCATTGCTGATGATCCCGACAATGAGTTTTCCTATGAACCAAATGAAAGCGAGGACTTCAGCGAAGAAGAGGATGACCATTATTTCCACTGTATTCGATCGATTCAATCACCTCCTTTAAATGCAGTTAGATGTGTTTTGCCCCAACCAAAAGAAAAAGATGATTGGTAGCACATTGCTATATTTCACACATTCACGACAATAGGTGACAAAAACTGTAAGGTGATTGTTGACAGTGGGAGCTGCATTAATGCTGTCGCTTCAGCGGTACTAACCAAGACTGGACTTAAGGCTCAACCCCATCCACACACATAAAGTATCTTAGATTGATGCGACAGCATTCCAGTAACACAACGATGTTTGGTCCCTATAGACTTCAAAGCCTACGAGTAAATTTGGTGTGATGTGCTCAAAATGGATGTGGGTAAAGTAATTTTAGGAAGACCTTCGTTATACGACCAAGATGTGACAATATATGGTCGATCCAACCAATGTGTGTTTCAGCATGACGAATTAAAGATAAAGCTCATATCTGTGAAACCACAAACTACTCCATCTGTGAAAACTCCAACTCCCTCGAGAAAGGAAAGGAAGTAGCGTGTATGGGTGAAAAGGAATTCACGGAAGAGATTGACAAAGGAACGACAATTCTTCCACTCACAATGAGAGAAGTCCCTAAAAAGCCTAAGTCACTCATCCCTCAAGTTACTCTTGTCCTTCACTTTTGCAAGTTGCAAAAACTATGTGTTATTGTTCCCTAACTTTGTTATTTAAATTTTGTGCAGTTTATTTAATATTTGAAGTATGCCTCCTAGAAAGTATGATTCCGAACATGGGATTTTTTTTTTGAAGAATTAACCCAATCTCATAAGGGTGCATTGAACAAGCTTAAAAAACACTAAACAAACAAATTTGGCTAGTCAAAGTGATGAACCTCGAGCTTTGGTTGATGAGGAACATAGAAATGAATCAATTGATGAGGAAGTTGAACATGTAGTGAATGAGGAACATAAAAATAATGATGGACTTGAAAATTTGGTAAATAAAGAAGCTAATCAAGTTAATAAATTGATAAATAAAATTAATCATAATGATGATTTACACAAAGAAGATGGACCTTTAAATTATGATCTAGGAAATGGGGCTTGTTAATCAAAATTTTAGAGACTTAATAGTAAAAAAAGGTCCAATTAGAGTTAATGATATCAACTTTCCTCTAAATAGTTTCAATAGACATTTCTCTTGCTCATACTATATTAGACATTTACACAATGGAAAAAAACAAGATAAAATTTGGTTGGTGTATTCAAAATCCTTAGACAAAGTTTTCTGCTTTTGTTGTAAAAATTTTGTGCATCAATCAAACGTCTCTCCAAATGATAATGTTTGAAAAAATCTTGGACAAAGACTTATGAAACATGAAACTAGTAGTGATCATCTTTCTTGTTTAAGTAAATGGCTTGAATTGGAAGTTAGATTGAAAAAGAATCAAACAATTGATAAAAGCGTACGTTATCAATTCAAAAACTTTTGGAAGCATATATGTAAGTTTGTTCGTATTTAAATAGTTTGTCATCTAAGACTCCAAGTTGGAAGCATATATGTAGTTTGTTTGCATTTAAATAATTGTCATATTTACTTTGTCAACATGCAAAATGCCCCATTTGAGGACTTTGCTTAGGGTTCCCTGAAATTCACATACGCCCCTGCTTGTTCAAAGCTCACTTCCAGATATGTTCCTCACCTAGCTATCCAAATCAAATTTCACTTACATGGGTTTCAATCCACTTTAAAACTAACTTCATTCCATTACAACCATCATCAATCTCAATAGAAACAACCATAACAAAGGCTATTATCACCCTTAAAAACACTTAGTTACATTCTCACCCGGACATATAGCATCCACTCTGCTTAGACATATGACATCTCAACATTGGCGTTAGAGGAAGGGCCAGTCCCATAAAAACACTCAACCACATCCCTAGTTCCATCCCTCTCCCACCAGTTCAAATTCCAATATGGTTCGAGTTGGGATGGAAATCCACTACCAACTCTAGTCAGAAATCCCAATCTCTCACATTAGCAGAACTAACCGGACGAAAGGATGTCCAACTTCACTATCACAAGGGGCAAGGAACCCATTTGATGTTAAACATATAGTTCTCCAAAATTTTATTTGACATTGGTTAACTATTTGTTGATCTTAAACTAATGCAGCAGAATAACAATCATCACCAACAACACATCATGCATTCAAATTTGGGTTCTCCTACCAACACATTAAATCCCTGACCTTAAAACCCATCATGCTCACCCATCAATCATGTCTCACTTATTTAAACCTCCCAAAAGTTCCTCACATGCTAGCCATCCAAATCAAATTCCACAAACATAAACCCTCCTATTCCAGATGGGTTTCACTCTCTTCTAAAACAACTTCATTCAATCACAACCCACCATCAATCTCAACAGAAACAACCAAAACAAAAGATCATCTACTATAACTATCAAATTGGGGTTGCAGTCTTGTGTACATGACATGCAACCCATGTACTCCATGTGTCTTTCTATCTTAATTTGCTCTTTTGGAAATTGATCATTGCTAATATGCATTGTGACCAACATGGTGAGGCTCTTACCAAGACAAAACAGTACATGCTCGGCACGTGCTAATAGGCTGGTCCTTAACTAAAGGCAAACATGAATTAAAACTAGTAACAATAAAATGGGTTTCTCACAAAATATTCCAATTCCAATTCTAATTCCAATCAAATGGGTTTTAGAATCAAATCAAAATAAGATGAACCAATCATACCTTGATCAGAAACTGGACGGATGGGTGGCTCATCCTCTCCATAGATTTTCCGAAGCTTCGATATCGAAATGGGCAGAGAAGAAGGGTCAGACTCAGCTAGACTGAAGAGGTGCTGCCTCCACTCCCACATGGAAGAAGACATGGCCTTGTTTCTTGATTTCAGGGTCGATTTCTCGGATTCCAGAGCCTCGATCTCTTGCTGCTGCTTTGTAGATCGGATCCCAAGAGCGACGAAGGCACCCAATAGGAAGGTGTTGACCACGTTGTCTCTTTTGCTTACAAAGTTCCTCACTTTGTTTCTAATTGCTTCCATTTTGCTTCTCTTCTTCTTCTTCCTCTTCTTTGGTGGAGGCTTTGGGGGTCTTCCTCTTCTTTGGTGGAGGCTTTGGGGGTTTGGGAGTGGGATTTATTAAGTTAGGGGCACGTGCATAGTATGTGTATCTATTATCTCACTCCTATTAGAATTTTTTGCCGTCATAGGCCACTTTTTGAAAATATTTGCGTTTTTGGGCCAGTTCCCCAACTATTATCTCTTTTGGGCTACTTTGTGCAACGTCAGCAGCGGCCGCTATTCCCAATAGTGACCTCTTCATTTAGAGGTCGCTAATGAGAATAGCGACCTATGTTTTAATTTTTTTTGGATTATTTGTTTGCCGTCGCAATTCCCACTAGCGACCTTAGTATAATGAGGTTAGTGAGCTCGAATGAATGTATTGGGACACTTAGCGATTCCTAAAGAGCTTTTTCCAAAAATTTAAAATTGAGGTCGCTATTGGGAATAGCAACCTTAGTATACTAAGGTCGCTATTCCCAATAGCGACCTCAGTAGGAAACACAATCTCTTCAGCCACCTCATTATACTAAGGTCGCTAGTGCGAATAGTGACGACAAAAAAAAAATTCAAAAAAATTTAAAACATAGGTCGCTATTCCCATTAGCGACCTCGAGGCTGCTGACGTGGCACAAAGTAGCCAAAAGTGATAATAGTTAGGCAACTGGCCCAAAAACGCAAATATTTTCAAAAGTGGCCTATGTAGGCAAAAAACTCCTCGTATTAGGGATGGCAACCGGGTCGGGCTGACCCGCGACCCGCCCGTGACCGGCTTTCCAAAACCTGGCCCGTTGAGTTACAGTTCGGGTCCGGGTTGAACCTGTTAGTCTAAGCGGGTCGACCCGGGTCGTCTAATATGGATTTCCAATCCGTTCAATCCGGCCGGCTCAACCCGGTGAACAGTGGCCAACCCGCCCACCAACCCGAGGGTCGACCCGTGGGTTTCGAACCGTTCGACCCGTAGGTCCAACGGACGAAAAACAGAGGCAACGGCTGTTCTAGCCGTTTTTTTCTTTCTTTCTTTCTTTTTTTTTTTTTTGGTATTTCCCCCTATAAATACCCCCCTTAAACCACTCTAAAATTTTCACACCTTATTCTCTTACTCCCTCTACTACTACTACTACTACTCAATTCAATCTCAATTCTTTGAAATTCTTTCAACAAAAAAGCTAGCAACATAGAAGCGACAAATTCCGATCGTATCGAATTCAATTTTCAACTACGTCTACTTCAAGTCTTCAACTCCTCCAAGGCTCCAACAAAGAAGCTCTCTTTCTATCTATATACGAGTCCGGACTTCTACTTCAACTTCTATTTTTATTTACACTCTCATTCTATATACGAGTATCCGCGAAGTACGGTATCAAAATTTCACAATCCTCTTATTATCTTTATATATTTTTGTAGTTATAATTCTTTTTATCATATTTGTTTGTTGGTTTTTTGATCTTCTCTCTCACAACCCTCCTATTGTTTTCTAAATTTTTTTAAAAACTTATCTCACCTACATTGTATTTAATTTTTTCACATACACTACTATATCAACATGTCTAGATCACGAGGTAGTGGCCGTAGCCAAAGTGGACAAGATTCCACCGGCACTTCTCGTAAGCCTCCTATTGTCCCATAAATTGAGCCCGCCGAAGAGTACATTATGACCGGACACATTGGAACACACGATGTGTTCCCACAAGACATAGAAATAGAAGAAGAAACACAAACACAACCAACCGAAACAACACAACCAGGTAGTAGTAGGAAAACTAGAGGAAAAACAAGTGATTGACACAAATTTTATGACTATGTTCCCGACGAAAAAAATCCGGGTGTAGGTATAAAAATTTGTAAAACTTGTTCCAAGGCATACAAATGGAAGAAGGGTGAGGGGACGGGTACAATAAAACGACATATCCAAAATGTACACAAAGAACTTCTTGTATACCTACCCGGCCAACAAAAAATCCATCCTAGGACCGCTGTAGTTGATAGCCACTCTTATGATCCCAAAATTGTTCGTCGGGAAACGACCCGACTAGTAATTAAGGAAGAGTTACCATTTTCCTATTCCGAGAGTAGGGACTTAGAAACTTTTAATCAAACCACACTAAACCCGCATTTTAAAAGAATCCCTAGGAATACTTTGAAGTTGGATTGTTTTAAAATGTACGCAGAATGAAAGAAGCTTTAATTGCTATTTTATGGAGTTTAACATGTAGAGTTTCTTTAACTTCCAATTGTTGGAAAGGTTGCAACAATATTTCAATGATGGAAATAATTTGTCATTAGATCAACAATGATTGGATTCTTAAAAAAATCATATCACTTGCCGCGTTGCCCTATTCCCATAGTGGTAATGAAATTGCAAATCGTATTTTAGAAATTTGTGATATTTTTCATATTTGTGATAAAATTATGTGTATTAGTTTTGATAATGCATCTAACAAAAATCCATCAATTATTATATTACAAACCACATTAAACCCTCCATGTGACGATATTTTTCATATTGGATGTACATGTCATATTTTAAATTTATGTGTTCAAGATGCATTAAAAATAGCCGACCCATATATAGTTAACATTAAAAATTGTGTACATTTTATTGCATTAAGTGGCACTATATTTCAAGAATGGAAAGCATGGTGTAAGCTTAAAAATATACATTTTAGAAAATTATCAAAGGATGTTAAACACCGATGTAACTCTACTTATGATTTGCTACATGTTGTTACTAAATATAAAGCATGTTTAATGGTTTTTGTATGGCAAAAAAAATGCCAAATTTTCAAATGACTCCCGAATGTTGGTTTTATGCCGAATCTTTGTTAAAATTTTTAGAACCTTTTAAAACCGCAACTTTAAAATTTTCAAAATCTTATAAATCTACTTCTAATGGCATTTTTATTTCAATAGTTACTATGATGCAAACTTTCAAAGAAATGATCGATGATATTTATATTGGTCATATTGTGAAACCTGCATACATCAAATTTTTGAAGTATTTTAGTCATCCTCCTATGTTGTATTGTATTGCTACTGTGATGGATTCTCGTATCAAATTAGAAGGTACGAAGAGTTTGGTTGAAATATTTTTTACTTTACTAGGAGATGAATATGAAATTGATTGCGAAACATTTTTAGCTAGTTTTGAATCGACATTAAATAACTTGCATGATTTTTATGATAGAAGTTATGCATCTAGTAGTACAACTAGTTTAGTTAGTATTTCTTCTAGTACTTTTAGAGGTAAGGGTAAGAGTAAATTAGATGATGCCACATTTAATTTACTTGCACAAATTCAATCAAAAAAACCTAGGACTAATCAACCAAATGAATTACATTGGTATAATCAACAAGATTCTGAAAGTTTTACTTCTACACTTGATATTTTACAATGGTAAAAAGACCATGAACATATTTATAGTATTCTTAAATATATGGCTAAATATCTACTAACTCCTCCTGTCTTTATAGGTGCTTCAGAAAGTGCATTTTCTACAAGTGGTAGGGTTCTAACCAATTACAGGAATCGTTTGAAGCCCCAATCGTTGGAGATGCTCGTCTACACGGAAGACTGGATGAAGGTCGAAGATAGAACTCAAGAAAAAGGGTTTGACAATCTACAAGTGGAAGCAACTCGCCAGATGAACAACAACAACAACAATAGCAACCAACATGAAGAATTGAAAACCCACAATAACAACAACTAATGGAAGACCAACAAATTGAAGAAAATTGTAAATGTATAAAAATTTATATAAATCTTTGTTTCTCATAAAAAAATTGGATAATTGAAGAAAATTAAAATTGTATAGAAGAAATTTGTTATTGTATAAAACAAATTTGTAGAAAATCTTTGTTTCTTATTAAAAATTGGAAAACTTGTATAAGTTGAAATCATATTAATAACATATACATTTTTTATTGGAAATTTCACTCTTTGATTCTTATTATTATCATTAAATTTTTTTATTATTAAAATTAATTTTTTTTAAGTTAAAAAATAATTAAATAGACGGGCCAACTCGCGATCCGACCTGACCCGACCCGGGTTGGACCCGAATGGGTTCGCGGATTGGGCGAGTCAAAATTTTGCAACTCCAACCCGACCCAGCCCGGTTAACACTCAGAACTGACCCGAACCTGCCCTAGTTGGGTTCCAACTCGGACGGGTTCGACCCGACCCGGCCCGGTCTGTTGATTCTTGATTTTGATGATCACAACACACTGCAACATGTATCTATACTATACTTTAAGAATTGCAGGTTGTACACACAAAGGACTCATTACTATACAGCTGAACAAATGAACAAGCACAAAAGCTCCAGATAAAGACAATGGTTAAAGCTTCATTCAAGACTCAAGACTCAAGCCAAGACTCAAGCTTAAAAGTGTCAATTATAGTCATATCTTGTAAACAATGTAATCTTACTTTTGTTGAGTCTTAGTATGATGTAAAGCCTTGTCACACACACATACACTCACTATTTTACAATGTGTGTTTTTCAAACATCAAATAATGTCAAAACAGTTTGAAATGGTTTAACTGTTGAGTACCAGTCGACCGATGTTTCTATCAGTCGACTGTTAGTACAAAACTGTTTAAATTTATTCAAACTCTGACCAGTCGACTCATTATGGCAACCCAGTCGACTGTTCGAGTGCTTTTGACCATTTTCTGTTTTTAAAATCATTTTTCAAATTCAAAGCTGATTAGATCCGTTGGTTGACAGTTGGAATAACTGTTTCCCAACGTCCAGGAATTCTAACTCGATAAATAGAGTTCAGAATTCACTGTTAGAAGAGCTAACATTTTCCGAGAACTCTTTGAGAATTTTTTAAGTGTTATATTTCTTCAAGAGACAAAGCATTCAATTTTCTAAGTTTTGGTTTTCTACATTCAGTCCAGTATAACATCGGAATTCGTTCTGGACTGGATATAGAAGTCAACCTCTTTTAGCCACGTTCTACATCACATAACACAAACAAGGCTATAGGTTGACTGTAATCTTTTTATTGTTTTTTTTTGCTCTCGGTTGGAGAGTTAGACTCTAGGGTGTAGAGTCGGTTGTTTCACTCTTGGTGGTAGAGTGGGGTGCTTTCTCTGGTTGAGAGAAAGGACTACGGGTTAGACAAGGTTGTTGTCTGAACGCCGTAGGGTATTCTTGTAATTTTTTCAAGAATAGTGGAAATCTCAAGTGGGTTGCTTGGGGACTGGATGTAGGTCGGAAGGACCGAACCAGGATACATCGTGTGCTCTCTGTGGTTGTATCTCTTGATCTTGCATTTACATTTTTCTGTTTGTTTTAAGTTCTGTGAATCTTGTCTGGACAGTCGACTCAGTACATTATCAGTCGACTGGTCAGTCTCGTTTACTTTGAAAATTAACTGTGTCTTCAGTCGCCTGTTCCTACTTTAAGTCGACTTCACATAATTGTTTTAATTATCTTTTATTTGGTTAGCTCAGTCGACTGGTTCACTCCTAAGTCGACTGCACCGAAGAAAAATTCTTTATTCCACAGTTTTATTTTAATTAACACTATTCACCCCCCTCTAGTGTTTGTTGCCTCGCCTACAGGATCCAACACTTGGTATCAGAGCGAGGTTAAAGGCTATGGCAACTACTTCGAATGCAAATCAGTACCATGAAGGCCAATCTACACAAAGGCCACCTCTCTTCGATGGCACAAACTACAACTATTGGAAGTGCAGAATGAAGATCTACCTCCAATCCATCAACTATGACATATGGAACATGACGGAATCGGAATACACTGCTCCTACTCTTCCATATGCACAATGGAATGATGATATGAAGAACCAAACTATGAACAATGCAAAAGTAATGAATGCATTATTTTGTGCTCTCACAAAGGAGGAGTTCAACCGTGTATCAAATTCAACAACCGCACATCAAATCTGGCATACACTCGAGGTAACTCATGAAGGAACAAACAAAGTGAAAGAATCTAAAATATCTGTTCTTGTTCACAGGTATGAGATGTTCCGCATAAAGGAAAATGAAAATGTGTCCGAGATGATCACCAGATTTACTGACATTACAAACTCACTTGTGGCACTTGGAAAGACATACACTCAAGCAGAGATGGTTAGAAAAGTTCTTCGTGCACTCACTCCTGAATGGGAAAGAAGACCACTGCAATAGAAGAAGCAAATGATTTGTCACAACTTTCTCTTGAGAATCTTGTGGGAAATCTAATGGCGTACGAGGTTCAAATTGAAGAGCGAAATAAGGATGCAGAACCACAACAGGCAAAGAAGAAATCATTGGCTTTTAAAGCCATGACAGACTCAGAAGATGAGGAAGAAGATGAAGAGGAGATAGCCATGTTCACTAGAAGATTCAAAAAATTTCTAAAGAAATGTAAGTTCAATTCCAAATCTAGAGATTCTAATGATCCTCCTACTTGTTTCAGGTGCAATAAAACAGGTCACATGAAGAAGGATTGTCCCCTAGAAAATACAAAGAATAAGGGAAAGACATCCAACTTCAAGAAGGACAAGTACACAGAGAATAAGTTTGCCAAGAACAAGAAGGCTTATCAAGCAACTTGGGATGACAGTGATTCTTCTTCAGAAGAAGAAACTGATGAAAACAATGAAGTTGCAAACATGTGCTTTATGGCTGCACAAGATCATGTAAGTAATAATTTTGATTCAGAAGATTTACTTGATGCTTTTAATGAAATCTTTCAAGAGTTGAAAAAGGAAAAGATTAGAGTTAAGAATCTAGAGAAAGTTAATCAAACACTTTCTCAGGAAAATCTTAACCTTGATAAGGAAGTGAAATCTTTAAATTCTCGCATTGCAAGTTTAGATACTGATCTTGAATCTCTAAAAAAGAATTATGAAGAGATATCCAAGAACGTGTCTAAGTTTAACAAAGGCAAAGAGAATTTAAATGATGTCCTTCATAATCAAGTGAAATCTAGTAAAAAATATGGTCTTGGTTTCAAAAATTCTCCTATAAAAGAATCTTCTTCTAAAAACACTAGTAGAAATAAATCTGAATCTATTTCTAGTGTTACACATAAACTATATGAATTCTTTGAAAAGCCTAAGGCAATAAATTTTAGTGATAAAAGCAAGTCTGACGTTCGGTTAAGTCGACTGAGTCCATCCATCAGTCGTCTGTCCAGAGGAATTGAATCTTATTCAACAAGATCAAAACCTCATATAAGTCGACCTATCGTATCATCCAGTCGACTGACTTTTAGTAGAAGTCGACTGAAGGATACTGTAAAGTCGACTGGACAGAACAAATTTTTATGGGTTCCAGTTAACTTAAATCAGAATGATAGAATTGCATATATCAATTCATATATGTTAAATGTATGTAATTCTGTTAATTTTATTCCTGCTTATGGAGGAAAATCAAACTCAATATGGGTTTGGTTTCTCTCAAACTAATATGTTTTGGACCCAATGAAAAGGGTACCATGTTTACATTGAATATTTTATAGGTACCTAAGAAAGATCGCTAGATACTTGACAGCGGATGTTCAAAATATATGACTGGTCATGCCAATCTTTTATCCACCATACAAAGCATCGATGGAGGAACAGTTACCTTTGGTGATAACAACAAAGGAAAAGTCATAGGAATCAGCATGGTTGGTAAAAATTCTAACCCCACTATTGAAAATGTATTGTTAGTTAGTGGATTAAAACATAACTTGTTAAGTATTAGTCAATTGTGTGATAAAGGATATAAAATAGTATTTGAAAAAGATGCTTGTTTAATTTATGACTCTACTATGCAAAATATTATTTTTCAAGGTTTTCGCAAAAACAATATTTATGAATTGTGTTTAAATACAATTGAGTTTTCAAATGATTTTTGTTTAATAGCTTCTAATAATGATTCTTGGCTTTGGCATAGAAGATTTGGCCATGTGAATATGAAGAATCTCTCAAAAATATCTAAGTATAACCCAGTTAAAGGACTGCCAAAACTACCCTTTAAAAAGGATAAGTTATGTGATGCATGTCAACTAGGAAAACAAATCAAATCCACTTTTAAAACAAAAGAAGTAATTTCTACTAGTAGGCCGCTTGAATTAATTCATATGGATTTATTTGGCCCTACTAGAGTTGCTTCTTTAAATAAAAGTAGATATATATTTGTTTTAGTAGATGATTTTTCAAGATTCACTTGGACATTCTTTTTAAAACATAAGAATGATGCTTTTGATGAATTTGCAAATTTTTGTAAACGTATTCAAAACCAAAGATCTCTAACCATAGTCACTATTAGAAGTGATCATAGTGGAGAATTTGAGAATGAAACATTTACAGAATATTGCAACAAGAATGGTATAACACATTCATTTGCATTTCCTAGAGCCTCACCACAAAATGGAGTGGTTGAAAGGAAAAATAGGACATTGCAAGAATGCGCACGTACCATGATTGTTGAAAGCAATTTACATAAGTATTTTTGGGCTGAAGCCGTTGCTACAGCTTGTTATGTTTTAAATAGGATTCTAATAAGACCTAAGCTAAAGAAGACTTGTTATGAGTTATTTTTTAACAAAATTCCTAAAGTCTCTTATTTTAAGACATTTAGTTGTAAGTGTTTTATTCTGAACACTAAAGATAATTTAGATAAATTTGATCCTAGATCTAATGAGGATATCTTTTTAGGATACTCAAATAGGAGTAAAGCATATAGAATTTTCAACAAGTCTACAATGACTATTGAAGAGTCAATGCATGTTACATTCGATGAATCTCTGCCTTCATCAAATTTAATTAAAGATGATGAAACTGATTCATCACCTTTAAATAAAGTGATTTCATCGTTAGAACAAACTAGTCTTGCAGATAAGTCGACCGATAAGGACTCCCAGTCGACTGAAGTAAAGCAGTCGACTGAAGAACCTGTCAAGTCGACTGATCCTATTGTGATATCTTCAACTTTACAAAAATCTTTTGTTGAAGTTAAAGATCATCCTCATGACTTAATAATTGGTGACATCTCCCATGGTATTCAGACACGATCACATATTAATATGATTTCTCATACAGCATTCTTGTCGGATTTTGAACCGAAAAATGTACAAGAAGCTTGTGAGAATGAATTTTGGATGAATACCATGCAAGATGAATTAAACCAATTTATAAGGAATAATGTATGGGATTTAGTTCCACGACCTCCTGATCATACTATTATTGGTACAAAATGGGTATTTAAAAATAAGTTAGATGAATCAGGACAAGTTGTAAGGAACAAAGCTAGACTAGTTGCTCAAGGGTATAATCAAGAAGAAGGCATAGATTTTGATGAAACATATGCTCCTGTTGCTAGACTAGAATCAATTCGTATTTTATTATCTTTTGCTTGTTTCATGAATTTTATACTTTATCAAATGGATGTTAAAAGTGCTTTTCTTAATGGGTTTATTAAAGAAAATGTTTATGTCAAACAACCACCAGGTTTTGAACATGAACAATTCCCAAATCATGTTTATAAATTGAAAAAGGCTTTATACGGTCTTAAACAAGCACCACGTGCTTGGTATGATCGTCTGAAAACTTTTCTTTTAGAAACAGGATTTGAGATAGGTAAAGTAGACACTACCTTGTTTATTAAGAGAATTAAGAATGATATCTTAATCATACAAATATATGTTGATGATATAATCTTTGGTTCTACTAATAATAATCTATGTCAAGAGTTTGCTAACACCATGAAAAACGAGTTTGAGATGAGTCACATGGGTGAACTCAATTATTTCCTTGGACTTCAAATTAAACAGTCTTCAAATGGCATATTTATTAATCAAGGAAAATATGCAAAGGAATTACTCAAACGGTTTAACATGGATAGTACAAGTAGTAAATCCACACCTATGGCTACTACTACTACCCTTGACAAAGATATATTAGGTAAGAGTGTTGATAAAAAACTCTATCGAGGTATGATTGGTTCACTCTTATATATTACCGCAAGTAGACCAGATATTATGTTCAGCGTATGTTTATGTGCTAGATATCAGTCTAGTCCTAAAGAGTCTCATTTAAAAGTTGTGAAACGAATTTTAAGATATATTAAAGGCACATCTGATTATGGTGCTAGATATCAGTCTAGTCCTAAAGAGTCTCATTTAAAAGCTGTGAAACGAATTTTAGGATATATTAAAGGCACATCTGATTATGGTTTATTTTATCCACGCACCGATAATTTTCAACTTTTGTCGTATAGCGATGCTGATTTTGCTGGTAGTAAAACTGATCGCAAAAGCACTAGTGGGACATGTCACTTTTTGGGACATTCACTAGTTTCTTGGTGCAGTAAAAAGCAAAATTCAGTGTCCCTATCTACTACAGAAGCTGAATATATCGCTGCAAGTTTGGCATGTGCACAAATCTTGTGGATGAAACAAACCTTATTAGATTATGGTATTTCCTTTGAAAAACCTTCAATTATGTGTGATAATACCAGTGCAATTAATCTATCTAAAAATCTGCTTCAACACTCACGTACGAAACATATTGATATTCGACATCATTTTCTACGTGATCATGTTTTAAAAGGAGATATATCTTTATACTTTATCTCTACTGATAAACAAGTAGCAGATATCTTTACCAAACCCCTTAAAGAAGATACTTTTATTAACTTAAGAAGAGAACTAGGAATATGTAATTTTATTGATATTTATTGAAAATTTCATCTGTTAAGTCGACTGTATTTTTATTAAGTCGACTGTACTGTATTTTTTATATACTTATTTTATTCTCTGGACAGTCGACTGAACCTTCCCCACGTCGACTGATCAGTAGATATAAAAATTAATTTTCTTCTCGACTAAGTCGACTGTTCTATACTATAAGTCGACTGTCGCAAGTTAATCAGTCTTCAAACGTCGAATCATCAGATTTTGAGACAAATTTCTATCTTTTTACTCACCCATGACTTCTCTATCCACCGTTGATCTCTTTCCCCTTGAATCACAGCCGTCTATCTTCAGTTAAAACCCTTCTCCACAGCCTCCATCTTCACTTTTACTTTTACCCCCCAAATCAGAAACCCTAAGGCAGGAGAAGAAGTTCTATCCGAAGAGTCGACTGTCGTGCTGCTGATTCTCGTATGCTGTTTGTTCTTTCTCTTCCCTCTTGGTAAAATCTTTCCTAAACTCCTTTCAAATGGCACCTAAACGGTCTAAAAGATCTCATGATGGTAGTTCATCATCTCAGGATTATTCACAATACCTTTTGAGTCCGGATCTCTTAGAACGATGGTATCTCATGTGTACCATTTTCATCTTTCCAGGAAGGTTTGTCAATTTTAATAACTTAGATAGGTTCAACCTAGTTCCTATTTTCCAAAATTGCAGTCTTTATGAGTATCTATCTTTAGTCAATCAACCCAATTACTATCCCCAACTTATCTTTTATACACAAATATGAGAGTTGTTCAAAAGAAATATGGAGAAGTTGTTATCCGTTCCTCGGTCAAAAATACTAAGATGACACTCACTCCCGAAAGAATAAATCTCATAATGGGTATTGATGACGAGGGACTCGATCTTAGTGAAATTATCTTTGATGATTTATCTGTTTTGTCCAAAATATTTTTACCCAATCATGGACCCCCAATGACTAGTAGAAATATCACACCTGTTGCAAAACTGGTTGCTAGAATACTTGCTTATAACATTCTTCCCAAAAAGGGAAGTTATGATCAGTATTCTATGGAACTGCAACAAGCAGTTTATGCAATTTTTGGTAAAATTGCTATAAATTGGGGTCGTGTCATTTTTTCAAAACTTGAACAAAATCATACTCATTTCTTACCTTTTGGAGGTCTCCTTACCCGTGTCTTTCAGGCTTATGATATTGATCTCGACCCCGAGACCAATGTCGTTAAGCATTATGAATGCTTCGATCGTGCTAGTTTAGCCCGTATGAAGCTTCTTGACCCTCCTCCTAGAACTTCCCCTAGGTCTCCTCCTCCCTCACAAGTTCCTCTAGCCTCTTCTGCTAGACCATCAGCATCTTCTAGTTCTTCTTGTCCTCGTGCTGATTTTAATGATCCACAAACTCTCTATCAATGTGTCAACTTTCTTATGGAACATCAAGTCACTCTTGATTCTCGTCTTGACTCTCTTGACTCTAAAATCACCCATCTAACTCATCTTTTCACTACCCAATTTCCACCACCATCTCAAGCTGTTGATGAAGACACCGAAGACGACGATTGCTGACTTTTTACTTTTATTTTCATATGTATTTTTCTTATTTTTTTTCTTTGCTGTTAGTTTTTGCACAAGACTTTGTTATTTATGTATGAGACAGTTATTTCTCTTATTATTGCTGGTTATCTTTTGTTTTTTTGTTGATGACAAAGGGGGAGAAATACCTCTTATCTGTTTAATGTGTTCTTATCTGTTTAATGTGTTCTGTGTATTTATTTTTCTTCACTGGTAAGTCAACTGCTACCATTATAAGTCGACTGATATTACTGTGTTTGTGTTTATTGTGTTTACTGTGTTTTGCTGTGTTTATTTCTCTGATAAGTCGACTGCTAACATTATAAGTCGACTTATACAGTCTGATTAAGTTCTTAATTAATGTTTTATGATATATCTTTATATATGCATGTTGTGCTTTTAATAGGGGGAGCACATCAATTCTATGCTTGTATTATTTATGTTTGTTTATCAGCTATTGTGTTGTCATCATCAAAAAGGGGGAGAATGTTGATTCTTGATTTTGATGATCACAACACACTGCAACATGTATCTATGCTATACTTTAAGAATTGCAGGTTGTACACACAAAGGACTCATTACTATACAGCTGAACAAATGAACAAGCACAAAAGCTCCAGATAAAGATAATGGTTAAAGCTTCATTCAAGACTCAAGACTCAAGCCAAGACTCAAGCTTAAAAGTGTCAATTATAGTCATGTCTTGTAAACAATGTAATCTTACTTTTGTTGGGTCTTAGTATGATGTAAAGCCTTGTCACACACACATACACTTACTATTTTACAATGTGTGTTTTTCAAACATCAAATAAGGTCAAAACAGTTTGAAATGGTTTAACTGTTGAGTACCAGTCGACCGATGTTTCTATCAGTCGACTGTTAGTACAAAACTGTTTAAATTTATTCAAACTCTGACCAGTCGACTCATTATGGCAACCCAGTCGACTGTTCGAGTGCTTTTGACCGTTTTCTGTTTTTAAAATCATTTTTCAAATTCAAAGCTGATTAGATCCGTTGGTTGACAGTTGGAATAACTGTTTCCCAACGTCCAGGAATTCTAACTCTATAAACAGAGTTCAAAATTTACTGTTAGAAGAGCTAACATTTTCCGAGAACTCTTTGAGAATTTTTTAAGTGTTATATTTCTTCAAGAGACAAAGCATTCAATTTTCTAAGTTTTGGTTTTCTACATTCAGTCCAGTATAACATCGGAATTCGTTCTGGACTGGATATAGAAGTCGACCTCTTTTAGCCACGTTCTACATCACATAACACAAACAAGGCTATAGGTTGACTGTAATCTTTTTATTGTTTTCTTTTGCTCTCGGTTGGAGAGTTAGACTCTAGGGTGTAGAGTCAGTTGTTTCACTCTTGGTGGTAGAGTGGGGTGCTTTCTCTGGTTGAGAGAAAGGACTACGGGTTAGACAAGGTTGTTGTCTGAACGCCGTAGGGTATTCTTGTAATTTTTTCAAGGATAGTGGAAATCTCAAGTGGGTTGCTTGGGGACTGGATGTAGGTCGGAAGGACCGAACCAGGATACATTGTGTGCTCTCTGTGGTTGTATCTCTTGATCTTGCATTTACATTTTTCTGTTTGTTTTAAGTTCTGTGAATCTTGTCTGGACAGTCGACTCAGTACATTATCAGTCGACTAGTCAGTCTCGTTTACTTTGAAAATTAACTGTGTCTTCAGTCGCCTGTTCCTACTTTAAGTCGACTTCACAGAATTGTTTTAATTATCTTTTATTTGGTTAGCTCAGTCGACTGGTTCACTCCTAAGTCGACTGCACCGAAGAAAAATTCTTTATTCCGCAGTTTTATTTTAATTAACACTATTCACTCCCCCTCTAGTGTTTGTTGCCTCGCCTACAGGATCCAACACGGTCGACCCGTTTGGCAACCCTACTCATATATCTCTAACCTCTCTCTCTAATCTCTAACTAGTATAATGTATGTGCGATGCATGTCTAAAAAAAGTAAATTATCAAATTAAATGAATATATATCAAATAAGAAAAAAATAGTTTATATTTGAATGTTTTGATTTGGGCTACACTGCGATGCACATTTATATTTGTTGGATATAGTTTGGACGTGTATTATATGTGTTTATATAGTTACAAAGTTAGGGTTTATTTGTTACAAACCCCAACTCTCCCATTAAAATACTAGAGATCTCTAATCTCTAATATTATAATGGGAGAGTTGGGGTTGTCACTTGTAGACAACCACCAATCTAATCTCAACCATTCATTTTTAAGTTGAAGCTATATTAACCATTTATTTACTCAACTTTTGTTAGTTACCATAAAACCCTCAAATTTTAAATTTATTTACGACATAATTATTAACAAAAGTGTCACTTAAATAAAGCTAGTAATTTACATGTGTGAGAGACGTCTTAATAAATATAATTTTTTAAAAATAAAAATTCCGACGTAGTCTAGGCTTGAACCTGAGACTTACTTTATAGTTATGCGTGGGCGATACACAGGTTTGTTTGTTTACAATGACAACTCCAACTCTCACATTATAATATTAGAAGAGTAGATTAGAGATTTACACGTGCGATGCACGTCTTAATAAATATATTTTTTTAAAGTAAAAATTCAGAAGTAGTCTCATTTGAACCTAAGACCTCATTTATGATAGTTATGCACGTGCGTTGCAAGCGATAATAGATTAACAAATGACACTAAGGCCTTCTCCCATTATTATATATATAGTAATTTGCATGTGCGATGCACGTTCTAATTAAATTTTTTTTATAGTAAATAATAAGATGTAATCTTGCCTCGAACCTGTGACATCCCTTTACTCATCACATACTCTTTACAAATTATCCTAGTGGCACAAACTTTTATTTTATATAAGTGTCACTTTTGTAAATAATTATGTCGTAAATAAATTTGAACTTTGAGGGTGTTATGGTAACTAACAACAGTTGAGTAAATGAATGGTTAATATAACTCTCACTTAAAAATAAATGGTTGAGATTAGATGGTTGAATGTCTACAAATGACAACCCAAACTCCTCCATTATAATATTAGAGATAGAAGTTGGTGCCACTAAGGTAATTTGTAAAGAGTATATGATGAGTAAAGAGAGGTATCATGTTCGAGGCCAGATTATGTCTTAGTATCTACTTAAATTAAAAAAAATGTCAGGATGTGCATCGCACGTGCAGATTACTAGTTTGGGTAAATCGATAAAAAAAAGATATTTTATTTTACTTTACGGTCAGTGTGCCAAATAGTCACGACATTTTAGTTGACATGAGAAAACCCCAAATGGGTTAAGAGGGCGTTTAGATTAATGTAGAAGTTCAAACACTTAGCAAAAACAGTATTTTAAGGAAAAAATTATATTCACTAAATCTATTTAATTGCTTGTACTAAGAAAATATTTTTCGGTTAAAATTTTCTCTAAATGAAAGAAAAAGCTTGTTGAAAAGGAAAAGATAACATCAAATAAACTAAAAACACAAATAAAAGGCATTAAATAAGTTTTTCATCATATTCTGTACTTTTTTAAGGAGAAAACGTTTGACCAAAAAAAACATACCACGTCATATGTTGAAAAAGTTTTACACTATTTTTTTCTTTCTATCCAAACATAAAAAATGAATAAAAACACGTTTTCCACAATTTTCTTACATTTTGCATCAATCAAAACACCCCCTAAGTGTAACATCCTTTGATTAGAAAGTAGAGTTATGTGTATTACATGTAACTTCTTTAGATTTTCACACCTGAAATCTGCTTGGCTGCTTGTTATTTCTTTTCTTCGCTTAACTCCCAACTTAACTTTTTCCCATACTTTTTTTTGGACAAAAGGAAGGTAGGATATATATATAAAACGAGAAAAGTGAGCCATATATATATATATATATATATATATATATATATATATATATATATGTATATATATATATGGGGAAAAGGGGTATGAGCAACTTGCTCATCTAGTAAATGAGCAATTGATGATGTGGCAAATATATGATTGGAAAATCGAAAAATGGTAAGTTGTCCAATGTATCACATGCAAGCCACATAATCAATTGCTCATTTACTAAATGAGCAAGTTGCTCATATCCCTTTTACCCTATATATATATATATATATATATAATGAGAAAAGGGAGCCTCATATTTGTATGAAAAAATTTTCACATACAAAGTGAGTTGTCAAAACAAGAACTCTTAGATCATATGTTTGATCAAATAACTCATTTGCAAGTTGCAGAAGAGAATCTTAACAACCAAGATGTTCTTTAACAAACCTATAATCTAAGGGTTCTTGTTTTGACACCTCACTTTGTATTATATATATATATATATATATATATATATATATATAGAGAGAGAGAGAGAGAGAGAGAGAGAGAGAGAGAGAGAGAGAGAGAGAGAAATGTTGTGCACTAGGCCTCTGTATGCACTCGGCCTTACTGCATTCGTATCGATGATCCAAACCGTTAACATTGATCTACACATATAAATTAGTGTAAATATGTAAAATCAAATTATTTGAAATTTATTTGCCCATCCATCATGTGACTATAAAAAACAACGATTTTCAGCCATACAATTTAGTAACACTTCAATAGATGGGCAAATAAATTTCAAATGATTTGATTTTACATATTTAGACTGATTTATATGTGTAGATCAATATGAACGGTTCAGATCGTCGATACGAAGGCAGGAAGGCCGAGTGCACTACGGAACATTACTATATATATATATATATATATATATATATATAAAAGAAAATACTCATTTCGAGATAATTATGAAAGTTCGAAACACCGGAATTGTTCCCGGTGACGAACCCTCCGACGCTCAAGTCAGTAATCGAGAGGATTATGAAAGAGCCTTTATGGAGAAAATACTCATTACCTTTTTTATGGTGGGGGTAGAGGGGTATTTACAGTCTCATTTGAAAATAGTTTCGAGATAATTACTTATCTCTACTTCCCAGTGTTTTTGGATAAGAAATAGAGTTTAAATCATTTCATGATAAGAGATTTGGTTTAAATCGTCTCATAGAGATAATCATGAATTTGAATTACTCTTTAAATGTCCTGGGTTTGTTCATAATGGGCTGTCTCCCTGACCCAGTAAGACAGACCCGTTTGTGGGTTATTGGGCTTAGAGAAGACCCAGTTCCCATTTTCGGACCCGTCTGTAGTGGAAATTACCGTTTTACCCCTGAGAGCTTTAAGATTCGTGTCTGATTTAAACGGTTCTAATTTAGTTCTACTTTTAGCCATATCACAAGCCCCCTACTCCTGAAGACTGAGTTTCATGGCCTTTGCGGAGTAGTTTGCCCATTTTTAATGGCTCATAGAATTTATCAGCGTTCTCGGGAACGTTTAAAGCTCGCTTGGAGTGTAACGATGCTTTTCTGATTTTGTAAAATACTTAGGATCATTTTTAGAATTTTCTGGATTTTTTGTGATTTTTGCATATTTTTAATCATTTTTTGAATTTTTTATTCAATTTCTGAATTTTAATATTTAATTTTTAAAAATTTTAATTAAATATGCAATATTAATAATTTTTTTCCAGAATTTAAAAATATTTTTCCGAATTAATAATTATTTTTAGAATTTATTACTTATTTTTTGGATTTTTAATTATTTTTCGGAATTTTTAATAATCAAATAAGGGAATTAAATAAAAGAAATTTCCTTGACTTAATCACGTTCGATCTCGTGCGCTGATGAGAATGGGTGGCCATGATGAGGGGATCTGGTGGTGAGGGACATGGCGCAATTTGAGGCGTCAATCAAGATCGAGCTCGCGTGCTGATGTGCTAATGAGAGAGGGGGGAACATGGCAAGATCTGAGTTATTGATCATGATCAAACGCGCATCGGGAGGTAGAGCATTTCTTCTATTTTTGCTTCGAGGATGAGTTTGCACGGTTCTTGGCACCGAACGATGTGGATAGCTCGGCTGAGCGACATGTGTGTTTTGACCGTTGACCAGTCAACGGATTTTGTGTGATTTCATGCTCGGGGACACGTTTACTTAGCGCCTGTCTCCGAACACTGAAGATGGTTCGGTGAGGCGACACGTGTTCCATTGACCGTTGACCATTGACTAGTCAACGATTTTGCTTGATTTCGTGTGCGGGGAAACATTTTCTCGGTGCCTGTCTCCGAACGCTGAAGATGGTTCGGCGGGGCGACACGTGTCTCGTTGACCATTGACCTTTGATCAGTCAATGATTTTGCGTTCGGGGGCACGTTTGCTCGGTGCCTGTCTCCAAACGCTGAAGATGGTTCGACGAGGTGACACATGTCCCGTTGATCGTTGACCAGTCAACGATTTTGCGTGATTTCACTTTCAGGGACACGTTTGCTCAGTGCCTATCTTCGAACGCTAAAGATGGTTCGGCGAGGCAACACGTGTCCCGTTGACCGTTGACCGTTGACTGTTGACCAGTCAATAATTTTGTGTGATTTTGCATTCGGGGACACGTTTGCTCGGCGCTCGTCTCCGGACGTTGAGAGTGGTTCGGCAAGGCGATACGTGTCCCGTTGGCCGTTGACCAGTCAACGATTTTGCGTGATTTTGCGTTCGGAGACTCATTTTCTCGGTGTCTGTCTCTAGACTTTGAGGGTGATTCGGTAAGGCGACACGTGTCCTGTTGACAGTTGACTAGTCAACGATTTTGCGTGATTTTACGTTCGGGGACACGTTTGCTCGGTTCCTATCTCCAAACGCTGAAGATGATTCGACGAGGCGACACGTACCCTGTTGACCATTGACCATTGACCAATCTACGATTTTACGTGATTTTGCATTCGGGAACACGTTTGCTCGGTGCCTTTCTCCAGACGTTGAGAGTGGTTTGGCAAGGCGACACGTGTCCCGTTGACCGTTGACCGTTGACCTTGACCGTTAACCAATCAAAAATTTTGCGTGATTTTGCGTTCGGGGACACATTTGCTCGGCACTTGTCTCCGAATGCTGAAGATGGTCGGCGAGGCAACACGTGTCCCGTTGACCATTGACCTTTGACCAGTCAACTATTTTGCGTGATTTCGAATGCGGGGACACGTTTGCTCGGTGCCTGTCTCCGAACACTGAAGATGGTTCAACGAGGCGACACATGTCTCGTTGACTGTTGACCGTTGATCAGTCAACGATTTTGCATAATTTTGCGTGCAGGGACACGTCTCGGCGTCTGCCTCCGAATGCTGAAGATGGTTCAGCGAGGTGACACGTGTCTCATTGACCGTTGATCATTTTACAATTTTGCGTGATTTCGCATTTGGGAACACATTTGCTCGGTGCCTGTCTCCGAACGCCGAAGATGGTTCAGTGAGGTGACACGTGTCCCATTGAATGTTGACCATTGATCAGTCAATGATTTTGCGTTTGGGGACACGTTTGCTCCGTGCCCGTCTCCGGACGTTGAAAGTGGTTTGGTAAGGCAACACGTGTTCCGTTGAACGTTGATAGTTGACCAGTAACTGATTTTGCGTGATTTTGTGTTCGGGGACACGTTTCCTCGACATTCATCTCCGGACGTTGAGAGTGGTTCGGCAAGGCGACACGTGTCCCGTTGACCATTGACCAGTCAGCGGTGCATGAGATTCCCGCATATTCGAGTTTTGCCGCTTAGTATTCATGACCGTTCGAACTTTTGGGCTTTCCCAGCAGCTTTGGGGGTCCAAAAGTCTCAGAAGCCCAAACAACGCACTCTCTCTCTATACGACTCCACCCCTCCCTTCATTTTCTCAAAATCCCTCATTCTCTCCTTGTTTTCCAAAGGAATTTTCTTTCTCTCTTGGGTGGTTTTGCTAGCGGTCGCGACCAAGCATTTGATTTTCCGGTGAACTTTTCTGACCGTAGCAATCACATCAAGGTAAAAAGGAAATATATATATATATATATATTTTTGTTTATATATATTATTTTATCAAAAGATGTCTAGGGTCTCCTCGGGGGATGAAACCGCCGCTTCGGACCAGTCCGAAGATGGGGATTGGCAACTGATCCTTCCCCCAAAGATGGATAAGGGGAAGAGGGTGGTAGGGTCGGTAGTTGCCGAGACAGTTGTAGAGAAGGTGAGGGAAGCGGGGGAGTTAGGTAGGTTCCATGCCCCTTGGCGAACCTTAGCGGAGTTCGAGATTATTCGGACGATCTCTTGTCAAAAGTGGTATACAGAATGTCACCCTTATACAAGGAGAACAAACCTTGGGAGCACTCCAAAGTTGTCGACACACCATCAATGCTTTCGAAGATGGACTTAGTTCGTATTCGAGAGTGCTTCATGATACCGAGCGAGTTTAGCCTTCTTCTTCCAGGCCCGAGTGTCAGAGCCTGTTCGCTGACCTCCCTTGACATGTGCTTCTTCCTGTTCGATGCATTCCATGCCGGTCTTCGCCTCCTTCTTCCACCCTTTGTGACCGAGGTATTGAAGCTGGTACTCTCTGAGTCCGATTCAGTTTATGCTGAACATGTGGAGGCATGTCAACAGTTTTGTTTTGCAATTTCAAGCGGTGGGGGTCGATCCTCAACATAGTGTTCTTAGGAGACTCTACAGGATCCATCAGAAGGGCAAGACAGAGTATAGGTACTATCTCTCTCCACATCGGGGTGTGAAACTAATTGATAACCCTGATTCTATCAAGTTTTGAAAGGAAAATATTTCCTTATTCGGAGTAGTGGTCGTGGGCGATTCCCACGAGGTGGAGAGAGGAGGTGCTAAGGTGGGCGATGGCCAAACCCATTTTGAGTTCGGAGGAGGATGAGATAGTTTTTAAACTTCTGAGTCGACCTCCTATAAGTTAGAAAGGTGTAACCGAGGACTCCTCGGTCCTCTTCAGGGGGGTCTTAGTCCGATCGATCCTAGTATGCATCTTTTATTTCTCTTCATTTTTTTGTAGATTTATATTTCTCTTTATGTTAACTTCTTTGCGCCTCGTTTGGCAGGAGCGGCTGACATGGACTTTAAAGCGGTGGTTTCCAAACGTTCGGGTTTAAGCGGAAAAGCACCCGAAGGGAAGAAGAGAAAGAGGACGACCGCGGGTCCTTCGCCTGCTAAAGCTGCTAGGGGTTCGGCGCTCACCCTGCCAGTGGTAAACTTGGAGTCTCCCCCTTCTGTTTCTCCTGCCCCGTCTGCCGGGAAATTCACTCTTGGTGCCACTCTTGCTTTGGAAGCTCCTCCTCTCACTGCGATGACGGAAGCAATTCTCACCGAGAAGCACAAGAAGCTCTTTGTCCCCGACTGGCTTGTGATGAATCACGATGGGTTCCTCGGAGATTCCGCTACTTGCATGCAGGCGGTACACTACTTAGCGACTCCGAAGGACAGAGCTGCTATGGATGCGGGGTCGGTAGGTGATGATGTCCTGGAGATAGTCAGGGCCAACATGGCGATAAGTTTTCGTCTTTGACTTTCTACAAATTAATAGAGTTGGTTCCCCTTTGCGACTTAGAATATTTTTGTTTTCTAGATCTCTTGCCACTTCAACCATCTACTAAAGCGGTTTGCGGAGAAAGAGAAAGAGCTCAAGGTTGCGAGCGACTGTTAGGATTCGATGGTAGTCTCAGATCAAATACACAGCTGAAAAAATTACAGAGAAATATCAAAACCTAGCCAGGGATCCATGCGAAAATCGTAAATCGTGTTTAGGAGTTATACTTTGAAGATGGATCTGCTGTCTCCAACTAACGTCGATCACAGCACTGCAATATTGCTGTGCCTTTACGATATCCACACAAACAGATCAAATTAAGCTTTCCCTTACGCCGCGGTGCTAGCTGCGGGATGGGTAGGGGTGGCGAATGGGTCGTTCGGGCCGGACCGAGCCCAACCCGTACGGGTTGGCACGAATTCGTAGCCGGTCCGGGCCGGGTTGCACCCTTATACGGGCCGGGCCGGGCCGGGCTACGTTTTCATTTGGGTGGCCCGCCCAACCCGTGAACCCTTTAGGGCTCAACCCGGGTTGGGCCGAGTTGACCCGCGGGTTGGCCCATTTAATAATATATATATATTTTTTTTTGGTAGCTTAAATTAAAATAATAATAATAATAATTTTACAAATGATGTATACAAACAACCATATCTTTGTTTGATGAATACTACAATTCTTCAAAAATTATAATACTAAGTAAGTAATAATACTAATAAGTAAATAAGTAATAATACTACAATTCTTCAAATATCCCCAAATGATGTTTAATTATAATACTAAGTATGTAATTCACTAAATTCAGTAATAATACTAATAAGTAATAATACTACAATTCTTCAAATATCCCCAAATGATGTTTAATTATAATACTAAGTAAGTAATAATACTAATAAACAAAAAAAATCGTAATAATAATAATAAGATTGAAAGAGTGAAATTGACAACAAATTTTGAAATTTTATTCATATGAATTTAAGTTATACAATTTGAACAATTTATAACGAAATGAAGAATTCAATTCACAAATAAGTTTTATACAATAACATATTTGTTATATACAATTTTAATTGAGTACAAGTTTTCTAATTTGACATAACAAGAAAAGCTATTATTGTTGTTGTTGTTGTTGTTGTTGTTGTTGTTGTTGTTGTTCTTCGGGCGAGTTGATCCCACTTGTGGAACTTGATAGTGCTTTCCCTTGTGTCCTATCTTCAGCCTTCAGCCAGTCTTCTGTGCAAACGAGCATCTCCAATACCTCGGGCTTCAACCGATTTCTGTAATCAGATAGAACCCTGCCACTTGTAGAAAATGCACTCTCAGAAGCAACTGTAGAGACAGGAGGAGTTAGCAAATCTTTAGCCATAATTGACAGAATACTAAAAGTGTGTTCATGTTCTTTCCACCATTGTAAAATATCTAGTGGAGAAAGAGTAGGCTCAGTATCCTGTTGGTTATACCAATTTAATTCATTTGGTTGATTAGTCCTAGGTTTTTTAGATTGAATTTGTTCAAGTAAACTAAATGTTCTATCACCAATTCTACTTTTACCCTTACTTTTAGAACTACCAGAAGAAGAACTAACTACAGAAGTTGTACTACTAGAAGCAAAACGTCTATCATAATAATCATACAAGTTATTTAACGTAGATTCAAACTGAACTAAAAAAGTAGCGCAATCAGTTGTTAATTCTACATTGTTCTGTAAATATGCAAAAAATATTTCTATCAAATTCTTCGTACCTTCTAATTTGATACGGGGATCCATAACAGTAGTAACACAAATCAACATAGGAGGAGGAAAATAATACTTCAAAATTTTTTGAAATGCAGGTTTTACAATGTCACTAATATAGGCATCATTTAACATTTCGTTAAATATTTGCATCATGCTAACTAATTCAATAAAAATGCTACTAGAAGTAGATTCATATGTTTTTGAAAACTTTAAAGTTGCGGTTTTAAAAGGTTCTAGAAATTTCAACAAAGATTCGGCAAAAAACCAATCGATGGGAGTCATTTCAAAATTGTGCATATTTTTTGCGATACAAAAATCATTTACAACTGCTTTATAATCGGTGACAATATTTAGTAAATCAAAAGTAGAATTCCATCGGTGTCTAACATCCTTTGAAAATTTTCTAAAAGGAACATTTCTAACCCTACACCAAGCTTTCCATTCTTGTAAAATGCTTGGACTTAATGCAATGAAATGTACACAATTTCTAATTTTATGTATATATGGATCAGCTATTTTTAATGCATCTTGAACACATAAATTTATAATATGACATGCACATCTAACATGAAAAATATTTTCAGATGGAGGGTTTAATACAGATTTTAAAGTAGTAATTGCTACATTATTGTTAGATACATTATCAAAACTAATAGCCATAATTTTATCGCGAATATGAAAAACATCACAAATTTCTATAATACGGTTTGCTATTTCAGCGCCACTATGGGGATACGGCAACGACGCAAGTGATATGATTCTTTTATGAAGAATCCAATCATTGTCGATCCAATGACAGGTTATTCCCATCGTTGGAATATTGTTGACACCCGTCCAACAATCCAAAGTTAAACTAACCCTACAAGTTAAACTCCATAAAATTACAATCAAAGCGTCCTTCATTTCCATGTACACTTTAAAATAATCCGATTTGCAAGTATTTCTCGGAATTCTTTTAAAATGAGGGTTTAAGGCCGTTTGATTAAAATTTTCCAAGTTCCTACTCTCGGGATTGGAAAATGGCAACTCTTCCTTAATGACTAATCGGGCCATTTCCCGACGAACAAGTTCGGGATCATAAGGGTGGCTATCTACTTGACCGGTCCTAGGGTTGATTTTTTGTTGGCCTTGTATTTGATCAAGAAGTTCTTTATGATTATGTTGTATGTGCCTACTAATTGTACCGGTGCCGTCACCCCTCTTGAATTTGTATGTTTTACTACATATTTTACACACTTTCAAACCTATACCCGAAGTATGTTCGTCCGGGATATACTCATAAAACTTGTGCCAATCGCTAGTTTCTCCTCTACTTTTCCTACTACTACGGGGTTGTGTGGTTTCGGGTTGTTGTTGTTCTTCTTCTTCTTCTAATTGAATGTCACCTACAACATCCATATCGTGTGTACCCCAGTATTCCATAGTAGGATCAATGTAATCTTGGGCGGGCTCACTAGTTGGGACAATTGGTGGCCTACGTGAAGAGGAGGAGGAATCTTGTCCGCTACGACCGCTACCGCGTGATCTAGACATAATGTGGTAATGTGCTAAAGTATGTAAAAAAAAATCTACAATGTAGGAGCGGTGAATTATAAAAAAAAAATCTAAAAAACAAGAGGGTTGAGATAGAGAAGTTCAAAAAACAAACAATAATTTTAACTACTACGCAAAAAAAAATTTAACAAGAGAGATAGAGATATTTTGATACCGTTCACCGTAGAATACGCGTATGTAAAAAAAACTGGGAAAATAAGAATATAATAGAAAAGATGGAGGAGCGCTTTGCCGATTCCGCAGTTGAAGAGTTGAGAAGAAGTTGAAGTAGATTTGACGAGGGTTGAAGAGAGTTGAAGACGTTGAATTTTGTTTCCGATACGACCGAAATTTGATCGTGTATATGCCTCCTTGTACAATTATTTGATGACTACTACAATTGTTCAAAAATTCTTTAAAATGATGTATAATAGTAGAGAGAGTAAGAGAGTGAGGTGTGATTTTTTTTGAGATTTTTAGGGGATATTTATAGGCTAAATAAGTGGGAAAAAAAAAAACCCAAACGGCTATTAGAGCCGTTTACAACGGCTCCAGAGCGGCAGCAGCAGCGAACGTAGGTTTTCGACCCGTTCGACCCGTACGGGTCGAACGTTCGACCCGTGACGGGTTAACGGGTCCAACTCGTGAATTGGGCCGGGTTCGTGGGCCGGGTTTTGCGAATTTAATTCGCGTAAATTGCGACCCGGGTCGACCCGGTACTGTTCACCGGGTTCAACCCGAACCCGCGAAGCGCTTAAACGGGCCGGGTTGGTGGGCCGGGTCGCGGGTGGGTCGCCGGTTGACCTGGCCCAGTTGCCATCCCTAGGGATGGGGATGTTCCTCACGATCTCTCCATCTTTCATAATTTCTGTGACGGCTACGGTTTTCTCATGTAATTTTTTTTCTACAGATACGAATCATATATATAGCTGCAGAAAATAAACCCTAAGAGAGTAATGAGGCTGTTGGACTCACAATCTGACCTGGTTCAGATTCGTGTGTGGGCGTTTGAACTTTAGTCAGCCCATTTAATCTAATTAAATGTTCAACCAATGTCAAGAGTCCAAGTCTTACTTAGATCCCCAATTAAACTCATCTTATGAATTTAAATTCATATTTTGATCCATTCTAAGTGTGTGTCCCTATAAGTTCTCGTTACATTGATGGTAATACTAAAATCATATTCTAGTATTACAAACAGTGAGCGGTATCTAGCAATATATCTAGTAACGGGAATGTCAGTGATTAGACATAACCTATTCGTGACCAATGTTACCATGTAGTCTAATCCCTTTATCCAGATATCTTAATTGACCACAAGGCATAGACTGTGTCACCCTTGTATAGTTCAATCTTTGGTTTCTTGATATCCGAGTAGACTTACTAAAACAAACGAGCTCAATATCTCATATTAACTCATTTGAGCCTAGCCATGCATTTTGTAGTCCCACTCAATCAAGGGGCCCATAGATATCGCTCCTGTTATGGAAGAGGGACAAATTCTATCTAAGTCACACACATCCCTCCACATGATTTGTAGTATAACCAATAGTCGACTTTAAAATCACCTTATTATAGGCAACGTTTGACGACACTAAAACATATAACTTCTCATGTAAGGAACCGTAGTGACTTCAAGTCAAAGGACTACATACACCCTGGTCACTGTGAGAACCGCTTATGACACTCACGTAACGATCTATGCAGCGTTCTCATGGTGGGTCAGTCTAGTACATTATTACTCTAATATGTACCCATGTGAAGACTTGATATCTCATATCCATGACCCGTGAGATATGGTCATCAGTCTACGCACATACTAGTCTCTATGTATTATTGTTGTCTTAATTCAAAATAATATTTGACTAGGGACATTTAAGAATAGAGTTCTGATTACAACCAATAGGATCTCACAATCAAGTTATGCACTTGATATCCCATGGTATTGAACCTACTATTTTAAGAACTTTATTATGTTCATTTAATCACAATAAACAACACAATAAATGAAATGCCTTGTATATGAAATAAATATCATGAAACAATGTAAATTAGTAATGTCAATACACAATTGCCCTCTAGGGCATACACGAACAATCTCCCACTTGCACTAGAGCCAATCAGACATACATCTAATGCCTATAGATCTAGTATAACCCTCATGCTTTCGCGATGCAAGAGGCTTTGCGGTGGATCAACGATGTTATCATCTGTCGGTACCTGCATATCTTCACATCTCCTCTATCGATAATCTTTCAAATGAGATGGAAGCGCCTAAGTACATATTTGGATCGCTGGTGAGATCTAGGCTCCTTAGCTTATGCAATGGCCCCATTTTTATCACAATAGAGGTCCAGCGGGTCCACAATGCTAGGAACCACACTAAGTTCAGTGATGAACTTTCTGATCCAAACGGCTTCATTTGCTGCATTGGAGGCAGCAATACTCACCCTCTGTAGTGGAATCGGCTACTGTCTCTTACTTCGAACGCATCCAGCTCACAGCTCCACCATGTAGGCAAAACATAAAACCTGATTGCGATTTGGAGTCGTCCTTATCGGACTGGAAGCTAGCATCAGTGTAACCCTTAACAACAAGCTCTTCATCAACTCCATATACCAAGAACGAATCCTTAGTCCTTCTTAAGTACTTAAGGATGTTCTTGACAGTAGTCCAGTGATTCTCACCGGATCTGACTGGTACCTGGTGGTCATGCTCAAAGCATATGAGACATCTGGACGAGTACATAACATGAAATACATGATAGATCCAATTGCAAATTCATATGGAATCTTACTCATGCAGTCTCTCTCATCTTGAGTGGAAGGATATTGAGCCTTAGTCAAGCTTAAACCATGCGACATTGGTAGAAATCCTTTCTTGGACTCTTACATATTGAAGTGTTTCAATACTTTGTCTATGTATATACTCTGGCTCAGGCCAAGCAGTCTCCTAGATCTATTTCTATAGATCTTGATGCCTAATACAGAACATCGAAAGCTTCAAGACCCTCATGCTCATCCACCAGGCTTCGGACGCCTTACTTTGCAAGACCTTCCCAGCCACCCTGAGGAGGTCGGCTAGGGAATGGTACTCCCGCCTTGCTCCCTCTTCCATCTTCTCCTTCGAGCAATTCGAGACCCTCTTCATCACCCACTTCATGAGTAGTAGACACACAGAGAAGACCAGCCTCTCATTACTCCAGCTCTGCCAGGAGAAGGAAGAGAAGTTGAGAGACTATGTGAAGAGGTTCACTGCGGAGGTCAGGTCCATAGCCTCCCTCGACCAATCCGTCGCAACAGCCGCCTTCCAATCCAACGTCTTCAACTCCAGCCTCCGCTCCTCTCTTGCTAAGAAGCCTCCACGGAACTTTGCCGACCTCCTTCTCAGGTGTGACAAGTACATTCGTGCCGAAGAGGCCGCCTACCCTCCAAGCTTCGGGGGGTCTACCTCAGGGACGAAGCGAAAGTTGACCGAAGAAGAAGAGGCTAAGAAGCTTCAGAAGGACGGTAATGGCCAGCGCCGCCCGACTCCTCGGTTTGAGAAGTTCACCCCCCTCGTTGCCAATATATCAGAAGTTCTTATGGAGGTGGACAAGGAAGGGCTCCTCCGCGCTCCCCCGAGAATGAACACACCTGGCAAGAAGAGGGACAAGCATAAGTGGTGCCGCTTTCACAGGGACCACGGCCACGACACAGAAGATTGCCGAGCTCTGAAGGAGGAGATCGAAGAACTCATACAGCGGGGGCACCTGACCAAGTTCGTCCAGAAAGAGGGGGCCGAGCTTCCCCCCTGAGGAGCCAACAAACGAACTGAAGGGCCCGCCGAGCTTTACGACTCAGAACCTCCCGGCTCTTCCCAAGAGGTCTTCACCTTATTGTAGAAGTAGGACCCTGATTTTCAATAAGGCCGATGCTTGTAATCCGGCCGATAGCATGTAATAAGGGCTCGCCATATTGAAGCAGCCACTTAGTTTATTTCAATAAAACTTTACATTTTTTCATTGGAAATTGTTGCTCTTGCTTCATCTCCACCTCTACCGATGGTTCGGAGTCCAACACTTGGCTCGAGTCTGCTTCGAATAACCTGCTTTCAGCGGGTTAGAAGTGGTTCGCCATTCGGAACTGCTCCCACAGCCGTTGAACACCTCTACCGATGGTTCGGAGTCCAACACTTGGCTCGAGTCTGCTTCGAATAACCTGCTCTTCAGCGGGTTAGAAGTGGTTCGCCATTCGGAACTGCTCCCACAGCCGTTGAACACCTCTACCGATGGTTCGGAGTCCAACACTTGGCTCGATTCCTCTTCGAATAACCTGCTCTTCAGCGGGTTAGAAGTGGTTCGCCATTCGGAATTGCTCCCGCAATCGTTGATTCTCTCACACAAGCAGCGAGTTCGGAGCTACAGCTCTCCCCTAGAGTTGCTCCTCACACTCGTCTCACAAATGGCTCTCTTCCAGAGCCGAGCTCTTCCCATCCGAGCCACTCGCACGAGCCGAGCCGAGCCCCAACATCAAAGAGTCCGGTCGGCTGCCGAGCAAGTGCCTTCCCGATCTGGTAAACGGAGAAAACACACTTTCTCCTCAACATTCGTGTAAGATCTCGATCAGACGGCCCAGATCTTGCCAGCGACGCTAAACGACAAGATAACGTTTTCTTGGGAACTGAGCTGTCTCGAGATTCGTGCCATCATCCAACGGCCCAGATCTTGCCAGCGTCGCTAAACGACAAGATAGCGTTTTCTTGGAAACTGTGCCCGCCTCGAGATCCGCGCTGAGATCCAGCGACTCAGATCGCTCCACGTCGCTCAGTATTCCTAGCCGAGCGACTAGCGATCCGACCCACTCGCGCCTCTTCTTCGCCCCAAGGGTCTTCCTAGCACACCTTACAAGGGTCTTCCTAGCCCAAGGGTTTTCCTAACCCAAGGGTCTTCCAAGCACAAGGGTCTTCCTGGCACATCTTCTCCGCCCCTAGGAGCGGGGCTCCTCTTCCAAAATCCCCAAGACCAAAGTACTTATCAACTTCATGAAGACAAGCATCTTGCGGGGCTATTTTGACCATGAAGGAGGGTGAATCTTCATCCCACTCCTAAAGAGAAGTTGTAGATCTTCGAACTAGCTTCGAAACGAGGGGTCGCACGCCCCGATCGGACCACCGTAGCCCCGGGAAAGTGGACCTCAATGCAGCTGCGCCGAATAGCTCGGAAATCCGAGTCGAGCCACTCGCACGAGCCGAGCCACTCCCATCCGAACTCTTCCCATCCGAGCTCTTCCCATCCGAGCTACTCGCACGAGCCGAGCCGAGCTACTCCCATCCGAGCCCCAACATCAAAGAGTCCGGTCGGCTGCCGAGCAAGTGCCTTCCCGATCTGGTAAACGGAGAAAACACACTTTCTCCTCAACATTCGTGTAAGATCTCGATCAGACGGCCCAGATCTTGCCATCGACACTAAACGACAAGATAACGTTTTCTTGGGAACTGAGCCGTCTCGAGATTCGTGCCATCATCCAACGGCCCAGATCTTGCCAGCGTCGCTAAACGATAAGATAGTGTTTTCTTGGGAATTGGGCCCGTCTCGAGATTCGTGCCACCATTCAACCGTCCAGATCGAGACACGCTGCTCGGATCTCCAATCCGAGCTACTGCCCTACCGAGCTGCAAAATGGCCAAAAATTTGCCTCAAAATCCGTGCTCGGATTGGCCGAACAAGAAGCAGAGGAGAGGAGCTCGGATCTGCCAAACAAGAAGCAGAGGAGAAGAAGAGGACAAGAAAAATACAAAAAAAAAGTAATATAAAAAATATGTATTTTGTGCCACGTGGCGCCGCGTGGTTGGGCGAAGTTACCTCTCGGTCGGCTGCCGAGCAAGTGCCTTCCCGATCTGGTAAACGGAGAAAACACACTTTCTCCTCAACATTCGTGTAAGATCTCGATCAGACGGCCCAGATCTTGCCAGCTGCACTAAACGACAAGATCGTGTTTTCTTGGGAATTGGGCCCGTCTCGAGATTCGTGCCACCATCCAACGGCCCAGATCGAGCCACACAGTTCGGATCTCCAATCCGAGCTACTGCCCTACCGAGCTGCAGAATGGCCAAAAAATGCACCTCAAAATCCGCGCTCGGATTTGCCGAACAAGGAGCAAAAAAAAAAAAAAAAAAAAAAAAAAAAAAGAAGAGGAACGTACCGGGTTCGGACCCGTTAGGGTCCTCAAACCCGAACCCATCTCCGCCACGTCACCTTTCTTCTCCATTATCCCGCCAAAACCACACAGAAGAAAACCAAACTTCTCCATCAACAAAGCTTCGAATCAACCTCGCCAAAACTCCAACACCGGCGAGCTCCGCCCTCGTCAACCTCGCCGAGCGTCACCATGACGCCGAGCTCCACGACGGCGAGCTTCCTTCGACGAGCTTCGAGCTCCGAACTCGCAGTTCAGATCCACGGCATTGACGAGCTCCTCTCCATCTCCGAGCTCCCTCTCCATCGCCGAGCTCCCCCGCACAGTCCACCGTCGAGCTCTTCGTCCAAGCTCCGAACTTCACGAGCTCCGAGCTCGAACTCGCGACCACGCTCCGCCATGGCCAAGCTCCATCGTCAAGCTCCGTCTTCAAGAGGAGCGTCACCTCATCAACCCATCGAGCGAACAAGAACTCCATCAACGAACTCGCCAACGTCCACTCCATGCCGAGCATTTCCATGCTCCGAGCTCTTCAAGCTCCGCTCCAGCTCCACGGCGTCGAGCTTCTCTTTCGGCGAGCTCAGCTCCGACAACGAAGCTCCACCGTGGCCGAACTCACTCCGAGCTGCACCGAGTTCCACTGCAGAAGACGAACTCCACCATGGCCGAGCTCCTCCTTCGCCGTGTCTCCCCGTCGCCGAGGCTGTAATCCCGTCGAGCTCCTTCTCCAAACTCGAGCCCACTTCCATGGCCGCGCTCGTCTCCCATCTTCGCCAGCTGCCTCCGCCGCCAAGCTCCATCCCCTCGTCGCCGACCTCCTCGCCAGACGGAGTCGGAGATATGGAGAGCTTGGGAGCGGGTGGTAACGACGAAGAAGAGAGATGAAGAGAACGAAGAAGAGAAAGAACAGAGCGCAAGAAGAAGAAGAAAGAAAATAAAAAATAAAAAAATAAAAAAAACGCCACGTGGCGAGCCACGTGGCTTCACCACATTGGTCGGCTCCAAAACAGGCGTTGGTCGAAGTCACTCTCGGTCGGCTGCCGAGCAACCCCCTTTCCGTCCCTGTAAACGGAGAAAAAAGCTAGCCGAGCAACTCCAACCGTTGGATCTTCCAGAAAATCGCGCAAAAGTTGATGAACGGCTCAGATCGCGCCATGTGCGCTAAACGACAAGATAGCGATTTTTCGAAAAGCGCGCCGCCTCGCGATTCGCGCAGGAATCCGACGGCGCAGATCGCGCCACGTGTCCAGGTATATTTAATTAATTTATTTATTTATTTAATTGTATTTTTTATTTAAAAAATCCGAAAAAATATTTAAAAAATCGGAAAAAATTAAATAAAAATTCTAAAAATAATTATAAATTCAGAAAAATTATTTTAAATTCTGAAAAATATTATTATTTAATTAGAATAATTATTTAATATTTTCGATAATTAATTATTTAATTCGGAAAATGAATAAAAAATTCAAAAAAATGAGAAAAAATTCAGAAAAATCTGGAAAAATCACCAAAAATCCAGAAAATTCTGAGATTATTTTTGGGCATTTTACAAGCCCATAATAACACCGTTACACCCCGAGCAAGATTCCAAACTCCTTTAAGAACACCGATAAAATCTCGTACGCCATTAGAACAGTAAAACTACTCCTCAAAGGCTGATCAAACTCAGTCTTCGGGAGTGGGGGGCTCGTGATATGGCTAAAAATAGGATTAAATCGGGACCGTTCACATCGGACGCGAATCTCAAAGCTCAGGGGTAAAACGGTAATTTCACCTACCAGCGGGTCCGAAGCGGGTACTGGGTCTCCTTCTCACAGGTCCAATAACCCGCGAACGGATCCACTCCAACTGGGTACGGGTCCCGACCCAAGACAAACCCAGATCAGTAAGAGGAAAATCAGGGTTACTGATTTTACCAAATCAACAGGCCTGATTTTCAGTTATCCTCTCACCGGGAATTAAGGGATTACATTCCTAATCTGATTACGAGGATTTTATGCCTTATCAGATCACAGGAATCACATTCCTAATCTGATTCCAACGGCGACTATGAATACCCCCCACCTACCACTGTTACAGGTTAATCAATACTTTTCAATAAAAAGCTCTTTCTTAATCATATCACTGGTTACTGACAAGAGCGTCGGAGGGTGCGTCGCCGGGATCAAACCCGGTGTCTCGCACTTTCCTTGCAGGTATTCGGCGGGAGTCAGCGGCCCAACTCCGGCGAACAGGTTCGGATCTGCTATTCAGGTTTCTCGCGAATCCACAAATTCATCTGTGTACCCCCACACCGAAATCAGTGGTAACATCACCCTTGTATAGTTCAATCTTTGGTTTCTTGATATCCGAGTAGACTTACTAAAACAAACAAGCTCAATATCTCATATTAACTCATTTGAGCCTAGCCATGCATTTTGTAGTCCCACTCAATCAAGGGGCCCATAGATATCGCTCCTGTTATGGAAGAGGGACAAATTCTATCTAAGTCACACACATCCCTCCACATGATTTGTAGTATAACCAATAGTCGACTTTAAAATCACCTTATTATAGGCAACGTTTGACGACACTAAAACATATAACTTCTCATGTAAGGAACCGTAGTGACTTCAAGTCAAAGGACTACATACACCCTGGTCACTGTGAGAACCGCTTATGACACTCACGTAACGATCTATGCAGCGTTCTCATGGTGGGTCAGTCTAGTACATTATTACTCTAATATGTACCCATGTGAAGACTTGATATCTCATATCCATGACCCGTGAGATATGGTCATCAGTCTACGCACATACTAGTCTCTATGTATTATTGTTGTCTTAATTCAAAATAATATTTGACTAGGGACATTTAAGAATAGAGTTCTGATTACAACCAATAGGATCTCACAATCAAGTTATGCACTTGATATCCCATGGTATTGAACCTACTATTTTAAGAACTTTATTATGTTCATTTAATCACAATAAACAACACAATAAATGAAATGCCTTGTATATGAAATAAATATCATGAAACAATGTAAATTAGTAATGTCAATACACAATTGGCCTCTAGGGCATACACGAATAATCTCCCACTTGCACTAGAGCCAATCAGACATACATCTAATGCCTATAGATCTAGTATAACCCTCATGCTTTTGCGATGCAAGAGGCTTTGCAGTGGATCAACGATGTTATCATCTGTCGGTACTCTGCATATCTTCACATCTCCTCTATCGATAATCTTTCAAATGAGATGGAAGCGCCTAAGTACATACTTGGATCGCTGGTGAGATCTAGGCTCCTTAGCTTATGCAATGGGCCCATTTTTATCACAATAGAGGTCCAGTGGGTCCACAATGCTAGGAACCACACCAAGTTCAGTGATGAACTTTCTGATCCAAACGGCTTCATTTGCTGCATTGGAGGCAACAATACTCACCCTCTGTAGTGGAATCGGCTACTGTCTATTGCTTCGAACGCATCCAGCTCACAGCTCCACCATGTAGGCAAAACATAAAACCTGATTGCGATTTGGAGTCGTCCTTATCGGACTGGAAGCTAGCATCAGTGTAACCCTTAACAACAAGCTCTTCATCAACTCCATATACCAAGAACGAATCCTTAGTCCTTCTTAAGTACTTAAGGATGTTCTTGACAGTAGTCCAGTGATTCTCACCGGAATCTGACTGGTACCTGGTGGTCATGCTCAAAACATATGAGACATCTGGACGAGTACATAACATGAAATACATGATAGATCCAATTGCAAATTCATATGGAATCTTACTCATGCAGTCTCTCTCATCTTGAGTGGAAGGATATTGAGCCTTAGTCAGGCTTAAACCATGCGACATTGGTAGAAATCCTTTCTTGGACTCTTACATATTGAAGTGTTTCAATACTTTGTCTATGTATATACTCTGGCTCAAGCCAAGCAGTCTCTTAGATCTATTTCTATAGATCTTGATGCCTAATACAGAGGTAGCTTCACCCAAATCCTTCATGGAAAAGCATTTTTCTAGCCAAGTCTTTACAAACTGTAAGATAGGGATGTCATTCCCGATGAGTAGTATGTCATCTACATACAACACCAGAAATAAAACTGTGCTCCCACTAACCTTTTTGTAGAAACAAGGTTCATCTTCATTCTTGATGAAACCAAACTCTTTGATTGCATCATCGAAATGAAGATTCCAGCTTCTAGAAGCTTGCTTTAATTCATAAATGGATCGTTGCAGTTTACACACCTTTCTAGCATCCTTTGGAGTGACAAAACCCTCAGGCTGTGTCATGTACACATCGTCGAGAAGTTTTCCATTTAGGAAAGCAGTTTTAACATCCATCTGCCAGATTTCATAATCATGATATGTTGCAACAGCAAGCAAGATCCGAATGGATTTAAGCATGGCAACTGGGGAAAAATTCTCATCATAGTCTACACCATGAACTTGTTTGAAAACTTTATCCACCAACCGCCCTTTAAAGGTATGCACATTACCATCCATGTCAGTTTTCTTCTTGAAAACACATTTGCACCCAATAGGTTTTATCCCTTCAGGTGGGTCTACCAAGGTCCATACTGGGTTGGTATACATGGATTCCATCTCAGATCTCATGGCCTCAAGCCATTTCTCAGAATCTGGGCCTTTTACAGCTTCCTCGTAAGTCGTAGGCTCTTCCTAATCCACAAGTAATATATCACCATGTTGATGAGGTATCCTACTAGACTTACGTAAGCTTTGTGCTACTTGAGCAGGTGGTTGTTCCACATCAATTTGTGGAGTGTGCTCCATTTCCACCATTGGTTTGCTGCAACGAAGTTTGAATTTCTTCAAGTTCTATTGTTCTCCTACTGGTTCTTTTAGAGAAAAATTCTCTCTTTAGGAACACAGCAGTCCGTGCAACAAACACTATGCCTTCGGTCGGATTATAGAAATAGTATCCTTTGGTTTCCTTGGGATATCCTACAAAGAAGCATTTATCAGATTTGGGATCAAGTTTATCAGGGACTTGGCACCTTACACAGGCTTCACAACCCCAAATCTTTATAAACGACATACTGGGACGCCTCCCAGTCTATATCTCATATGATGTCTCTTGAACAATTTTAGATAGAACACGGTTAAGTATGAAAGTAGCTGTTAATAGAGTATTTCCCCAGAAGGAGCTTAGAAGATCTGCATGACTCATCATTGATCGAACCATGTCTAAAAAGGTCCGGTTCCTCCTCTCAGAAACACCAATCCATTACAGTGTTCCAGAGGGAGTGAGTTGAGATATTATCCCGCACTCATTTAGATGGTCATCAAAATCTTGGCTTAAGTACTCACCACATCAATATGATCTAAGGGCTTTAATACTTTTACCAAGTTGATTTTGTACCTCATTCTTGAATTCTTTGAACTTTTCAGATGACTCTGATTTGTGTTTCATCAGATACACAAATCTATATCTATTGAAATCATCAGTAAATGTAATGAAGTACTGAAAACCTCCTCTAACCAATGTGTTGAAAGGTCTACAAACATCACTATGTATGAGACCTAAAAGATCACTAGCCCTTTCACATTTTTCAGTGAATGGAGCTTTTGTCATCTTTCCCAACAAACAAGGTTCACATACCTCATATGATTCAAAATCAAATGAGTCCAAGTGTAACCCCTGTTTTTCCAAAAACATATTTTTGTGTATTTTCTGTATTTTAAAATTTTCGCAAATTATTTTTTTTCGTTTTTCAAATTCTTTTGTCAAGATGTATTCTTGACTCTTCTATTAAAATCTGTTTTCGATCAATAATTTTATTTGTAACTATTTTCTATGAATTTTATACTGCAAATACAAATCATATTTTTGTTATCATTACTTTGATTTCTGTTATTATTACTACCACTATTATTATTAGTACTATTATTATTTTTATCATTTTTTTTCTTATTATTATTATTTTTCTCAGTATAATTATTATTACTGTTATTTTTAATACTATTATCATTATCATTACTATTGTTATTGTTATTATTATTATTATTATTATTATTATTATTATTATTATTATTATTATTATTATTATTATTATTATTATTATTATTTCTATAAAATCCTAATTGTATATTTTTATTAGTTGTTGTATTTTCCTAATACCCAAAACCCGTTTTTATTTTATTGGATTTCTTTTTTTTAAAACCCTATAACCCATTTAAACCCACTAATAACCCAAATACCAATTATACCCTGTTATACACTACCTATTACCCGTTGCACCTATTACCCACCTAAACCCAATACCCATTTAAATAACCCTAACCCGTTTAACCCACACCCTATATCACCTAACCCTAAGACTCATTAACCAACTCTATATATACACCCATATCTGCTGTTACTCAAAACCCATCAGTCGCTTCGTCTTCCCCCATCTTTCGCCGCCTACCTCCTTCGTCATCCCCCATCCCCTGTGCACCCCTTCTCCTTCCTCCCGCTCTCTCTCTCAGAACCCAGACCTCGGCACCCCCTCTCCCCTTCCTTCGTCGTCTCCAGCGTTGCGCCACCTCGGCAGCGACCTCTACAGGCAGACAGCAACACAACCCCTCACCGTGACTGCAACACCCAGGCGAGCAGCGCCACCCACTGCAGTCGCGACTCCCTGCCTCCTCTCGGCGTCGAGGCAACCAGCAGCAACCCGATACCCCCGTTCTCCTGCTCGTCTCCGACAACCCTGCGGTACTCTGCTGCACCCTTCCCGTCTCCCCCTTGTCGCACAGCCAGGGCAGCGACCGCCGCTCCCGTCTCCTGCCGTCCTCCTCGACGCCGTCAGCCGGCAGCCACAGCACCTTGCTGGTGCTGTGCTTCGTTGCCGGTGCGCAACGCCGACCGCCTGCCGTCCCTTCCCGTCGCCGAGTGTGTCATCACACTTACTGTTGTTGTGGTTGTGGTGGGTGGTGTGCTCATGCTTCCCCGTGCTCGTGCTTCCCCGTGCTCGTGCTTCCCCGTGCTCGTGCTATCGATTGGAGTGGATCTCGTTCGTAGTTCGTGTTCTTTTTGTGTTCGTGGGTTCGTTAGTTGTTCGTGGGTTTTTTCATGTTTGGTTCGTGTGTTCGTTGAGTTCATGCCCGGGAATCCATTCCCGTTATTCCTGCTTGGAGTCATTTTCGTCGTCGATTAAGGCAAGTAACTTGTATTCTTTTCTTTGTGTAATACATGTACTAAATACCGCCTGTAGTGTAGTTGGGTTCTAGAGACAATTTGTGTGTGAATCCCCTTATTAAGATTGTCTCTATGGTGTTATCTTGACCATAGTTGCCTCACGACATACATGACATGATATAATCTAGGATTGACCACTTCTTGTTGTATATGTGCATGTTATTCATATGTTATCATGTGCTCATTCATGTTATTCATGCTATACTTGTTGTGGACTTGTGATATACCCTATACCGTGTTGCTTGGACATCTAGTATACTCTATCTCGTGTTTGGTTGTGTTTTGGATGAGTTCTATGTGAACTAGTGGATTTTGTGCATATGCGATATTTTCAGTTTTGCTGGCTTTTCCGTTTTGATCAGTATTTTAGATCCTATTAAGGTCAGTATTGAAAATATTTTGTGAATATGAACTATAGAGAATTCTTTCTATTTTCCAACCCTTTTGACGGATCTCATTTTCAATTTTTGGTTTGTGAGTTATGTCGATTTTACTACAGTGGTGTCGAAAGATTTTCAGATCTTGTTTTCTATGAATTCTGAAGAGTAAACTATTTTTATTCTAATATTAAAATTATTATTTTGATCTAAAATTTTGCTCAGTACTTCTCGACTTGATTGGGGTTTACCCAGAATTTTGGTAGATTTATTTGAGGAGTTTTACAAACCTTTTCATGCTTGCAAATAAAGATTTTACATGTAGAATTTTACTAATGTTCAGAAAAGAACCTGATTTTCGACCTAATTCTACTTGCTGTTTCTAAAATTCTTCTAAATATGAAAGTTAGCCTAATGTATCTATTTTATCACCCTTTTGGATGATTTGGATTTGGATTTATGGTTTGTGAGATATGGCTATTTTCGTACTGCAGTGTTTGTGATTTCATATTTGCCAAAGTACTGCATCTTGATGTTTTCTGATTTTACTTGACTACTGTATTTTTATGGAAAAATTAGGAAACTTATTTTTCTGTAACTATACATATAAGGTAATACCCCATATTTTTCGTGGATTTAATTTGCAAGTTTTCATGCTGTTTTCCTGTTCTTGAATACAATCTTCTGATTTCTGGCTAAACGTGTTTTCTGGATTCAAACCTGTTTTGAGACTTGTTTATGTGAATTACTATATAAATTATATATATTTGCTGGATTCGGCCGGGAGTCTATTTTCCAGATTCTTTGACGGATTCAGATTTGCATGTTTGTAGCAACGGGAATCCTAGTTTTAGTGCAGTACTATCTTGCTGTCCTGAACTAGAATTTTCGTTGTTCTATCCTGTTATGAGTTATCTTTCGCCTGTACATGTTTATTTTGCAACCTGAACCTGTTACTTGTTTATGTCATGTTATTTTTGCCCTGTTCGTACACATACATGTCTGTTTGATAATAATAACAAAATAACCAAGCCTGGGGTTAAGGAAAATATCTAGTAGTGGAAAATATAGAAATGTGTACTTGGAAAAGGGCCCGTGTTTCCCATTTTGATTCATGTTGATACATGAACCTATTGATGCATTGACCTATTGGTTCATATATCTGTTACCTGTTGATGCATGGACCTATTGGTTCATGTACTTGTTACCTGTTAATGCATGGACCTATTGGTTCATGTACCTGTTACTTACTGATGCAAGGACCTGTGGTCGTGTACTTGTTGATTCATGAACCTGTTGATGCATGAATCAGATGATTCGTGTACCTGTTTGATTCATGAACTTATTTCCTATTCTGTTTTCCTGATCCCTAAGTACACGGCCCTATGGACTCCACTATGAAATCTAAACGCAACTTGTTTGAATGTAGCAACCATGTGATAAAAAGCAGGGGCGCATGAAGTGCTACCTAGATAGTAATAATACAAGACTTAACATATATGATACCTGTTACATGATACCTGTACATGATACTTGACACCTGTTTACCTGTATACTTGATTACATGTTTACCTGTTCATCTGTTTACTTGTTTACCTGCTTGAACATGATCACTTGACACTTGATACATGATTACTTGTACATGATACATGATACCTGATACTTGTTCACTTGACACTTGATACATGCCACTTGCACTTGTTCATCTTGCCATGCTAGCAGTGGCAGAGCCAGGATTTTCATCCAGTGGAAGCGAAATCATAAAAACCACAAATTTATAAAAGTCTTTAAACATCCACATTAGAACATATATATTGAAGTGTCTAACCACATAATCTTCCCAACCAATTAAATCTTTACAACTCTTAAATCGACTAGCATGAAACACCGCTAGTGATAGTTCATAGTTGGGGAGCAGTGATTAAACTAATGTATCACTAGCAGTGCTTCGTCTTAGCCTGAAACACTGCTAGTGATACATTTGTAGTGCTTCAGTGATTTAGCAATTAGTTTAATCAAAGAGTAACATGCTGCTTTAATCAGCTAGCCTGAAACACTGCTCCCAAGTTGGGGAGCAGGGTTCTGTGATCCCCACTCTATTTTATCGCCATTATGTGACCATGTGCTGTAGCGTTTTTGTTTCTTACTGTTTTGGCTTTTCAGTTTGAGGTTCATATGTAGTTGTGTTCCATGAAAGGAGACGAGAGTCATACAAACTATGATATGATTACTCATTACTCTTAGGGCAAACAAAAGATGTTGTTTGATGTACTATTATTTTTTTACAATATATTTGACAATCTTTTGATGTATCAACTACATTCACTTCTTTTGCATTTGAGAGTGATCAGCTCCGACGGATTATGACTCGAACTAGATTCATTTAAGCTATGGCTGTTATCGAAACAGGAAGAAAAGGAGAATGTTGATTTATTTTAAGTTTGGTTTGGTTCCAGATGTACAAAGACGTACAGAGACAGGTTAAATTAACTTTAATCAAATTTGACTTCACAACAACTATATTGAGCTAACACTATTACATTAAGTAATATAGTGCGAGCAAAGACATAAACATAAAATCTTATGTAATTGCGTATTCAGATTTTTGGCTACTTATTTTATTTTTATTTTCTAATAGTTGCAGACGAAGCACTACAAATGTATCATTTGCAGTGATTAAACTAATTCCTGCTTCACTCTTCACAACTCTTAAATCTTTCATACTCAGACGAAGCACTACAAATGTATGGTAGATTCCCTCACTAACTTGGTCTCTTGATGTGCTAAAAGTGACTTTGTAATTTGCAATATATAGATTCATTTCTGTTAAATCCAATGGTTTCACATCTGTTCTTGCTTCTTCTTCGGCATGAATTTACCACACAGGAAAATACTAAACTTATGTTAATAAGTAATGACAAACCCCTACCCTAATTTTGCAGTAACATCAATTACTAGCAAGAACTCACTACATTTAAAATTTACTTTTCACCAAAAACTAACCATAATTTCAAAAGTGCATAAACAAAATTACGATGATTTCAAATAGCGCATAACAAAAACCACACCTGCACGGCAAGAAGTAGGCGGATCTTTCTTCTAATCCTCTTAGAAGCCAACCAAAATCCCTAATTTCTCATTACTGCCTCTGCCTCTGAGTCACCAATCAAAATCCCTAATTTCTCAAACACAACCAAATTGATCTTTAGTTCTTTACTTACATAGTTACATTGTCAAACAAGTGAACAACAAACCATGGTCAAACTCAAATAGCATAACAAAAGTTCACAAAAACAAATTTCACTAACCCATTGACGTCGACTTGGGAGGGGATTCAGGCAGTCAGGGACTCAGGGGAGAGATTGGAGTTGGGGACTCGGGGGTAATTGAGGGCATGGGCTTCGATTCGATGATGGATTATGATTTACGAGCTAGGGTTTCAGTTCGATAGATGATGAAGCATGGAAAGAATCAAAGAAAGAAAAGAAGAAAGAAGAGAAAGGTAGGGAGCCTAGGGTTTCTGTGGAGGTACCGGAGAAGAAAGGAGAGATTGAGAGAGGCTGAGAGCTAGGGTTTCCGATTTTGGAGCTGAAAGAACGAAAGAAAGAAAAGAAGAAAGAGCGATCGGGGGAAGTGGGTACTGGAAGAAGTGAAGGAGAGGGGCATGTGCTTGGGAAAAAGGAGCGGGAGCATGGGCTTAGAGCCTTGGGCCAGGGAGGGGAGCGAATTAGGCTGAGTGAGGGGGAGCAAGTTTTTCATGTATTGGGCTTTTTTAAGTGCCTGGCAAAATCCAGGGGGAGCGGCCGCTCCCTCTGGCCCATTACTCCATCCACCCCTGCATGCTAGTATTCTATTTTGTATCATGCATATTCCATGATGTTAGTTATCTTTTTCCCATGTACTTATATCCTGCACTACAAGCGGCCCGTAACTTGCATTGATGGGAGTTTGTTTTCTTTTTCTTATTCCTGCAATTGTTAAATTGCAGATTTTGGAGAATAGGTACCAGATGGTGTTGGTGATATGAGATATTAGTGCTGGATTTTGCTATTATTATTTGTTGTTGTTTGCTTTGAACAATTGTATCTTGTACTTGGATTTATTTGTATTTGGGCAATGTGACCCAGGATATTTGACTTATTCAGATCTGGATTATTTGATATTAATATTTTGGTTTCAAGTATTCTTGTTGGTATTTTGATTCATATATGCATGCTTGGTTGATTCTTTTGCTTCCGAATCTGATTATTCTTGTGAAATGTTGTAAAGATTCTTGAACAGCTTATGGATGATGAAAATCATTCACTGGGCTTAGTCACGTATCCGTATTCTATATTCTCTATTGGGAAGCGGGGCGTGACATCAAGAATCCATCTTCATGGAGTTTGGATATGCGGTTTTCATTTATATAGCCCAAACGACAATGCCAGAGGTAAGTTGGGTTTGTATCATTTGATTTGAACCTCTTAGTATTTATATATAGACGGGCATTTCGAGTAGAGAATATAAAGTCCATTACTCAATTCTGTACTAGCATAACAGATATCATTCAAATAAATAAAACAACTTTTGTCATTTATTATAAATGAAAAATCCTTCTTGTCCAAACATGAAATAGAAATAATATTTCTACTAATAGAAGACACAAAATAACAGCTCTCTAACTCAGTGATAAGCCCAGTGAAAAATGATAAATGACAAGTTTCTACAGCTAAAGCAGCAATTTTTGCTTCATTTCCAACTCGTAGGTCAACTTCGCCCTTCCTTTTGAGATGCTGCACATTTACACAAATGTGAGATCCACATCCAGTATCTAATACCCAAGATGCAGAAGTAGATAAATTGTCTTCTATAACAAAAATACTTGTAGTGGAAGTCTCACTTCCTTTCTTCTTCTTAAGCTCCTCCAGGTATTTATGGTAGTTCTCTTCCAATGTCCAGTCTCACCACAGTGGAAGCATGTGCCCTCTTTGGCCACCTTACCCTTAGGTTTCAAGGCACAAGTGCTGGGCTTCAAATTGCCCTTGCCCTTCCCCTTGTCTTTGGGTTTCTTAATCTGCTTTTTGCCCGTGCCCTTACCTTTGGCTTGTTGGACCATTATAATGGTCTTTCCCTTACTAATATTTTGTTCAATAGTTCTCCACATGCTTAGCAGTTCTGGAAGAGGTTTGTCAATTTCATTCATATTGTAGTTCATGACGAATTGACTATAACCTTTTGGCAACTATTGCAGGACCAAGTCAGTGGCCAACTCTTGACCCAAGTGGGAAACCAAGCCTTTCAAGATTCTCTATGTACCCAATCATCTTAAGCACATGAGTTCCAACAGAGCTTCCTTCTGCCAGTTTGCATTGAAACAATGCCTTTGAGACTTCAAACCTCGCATGCCTAGCCTGCTCTTGATAGAGCCTCTTGAGGTGTACGATTATATCATAGGCATCCATGTTCTCATGTTGCTTCTGAAGCTCAGAGTTCATGGTGGCTAGCATGAGACAACCAACGTCAAAGGCATCATATTGATGCTTATTATGAGCATCCTTTTCGGTGCGAGGGGCACTTTCTGCAGATGGATCAGGTATAGGCTGCTCTAGAACATACAGTTTTTTCTCATGTCTGAGGAATATCCTCAGATTCCTGTATCAGTCTAGAAAATTTATTCCAGATAGTTTGTCCTTCTCAAGGACATATCACAATGATAGGTTATTAGATGTGTTGGATGCCATGGTAATCTATCAACATAAATATTCAAAGTAAATATCATTTCACAAAAATATGCAAAGAAAAAATATTTAACCATCAACAGAAATATGTAGAGTATGTATCATGACACTGAAATATTTAACAAGGTCTTTTATTAAATGTGCCTCCTACTATTTTTATTCAAATCAACGACCCTCATCATTGACTCGGAAAATCCCATCATAAGATTTTCTAGTAGGCCATGATCCATATTGCACCTAGTTTTGAGTCAGCTTTGGTTGATCACCCAAAATTCAGTTATTTAGGTAGGGAACATTTTTCAATTACATCATATGCAACTGTTGGATAGTTGGGTGAGTAACACTTACTCTAATCTATCTCATAGACTAAAGTCCAACTCTATGCCTCTAAACCTTCAATCCTATTGAAATAGTCTAGTTAATTTAGACCCAATGGTTGGTAATTGAATATTATTTAATCCCATTGGGTCTCACTAGGATAGATAAAGGCACCCTGATTTGGCAGACATACACTTAATCGATCCTAGCCTAGACGAGGGCCATGCATTGGAAGACATCTTATTGCAACTTAATATTTACTTTGAGGGATTTTTGTTATTTTATTAATTGATCTCACCATTCATCATCCATTAGCATACAACAATGCATCTCATACAAAATTAAAACCATAAAATTTTTGTGACAAGGTTGTGGCCCTAACACGCTGATTCTCTCAAGACAATGAGAGTATCAAAAACTGAACAAAGGGATTATACCGTCTTTTCCAATCTTGACCTTGTATGGTTGAAAATTTCTTGCCTTCTCAGTGAGATTATATTTTCATATAAAGAAAAAATGTACAATTAGATTATAGAGAGAAAGGATTACATTGAGAATGTAAAGAGAAAGGCACGACACGCGGGTCGTATTCAAAATACCAAAATATAAACAATACAACACAGAATATTAATCATGTATCACAGAACTAAACCATTTATCACAGTACTAAGGCCACAACCATGCACCATCCATTACAAAACATAATAATCAAAGAATATTTTGTTATGATTTTATTTAGTTTATTTTAAAAAAGGATTGGTTTTTGGGGAATCATTATTGCCCTACATAGAGCTGGCACGGGGGTCTCGCTATCCGGTCAGCGGGCGAGGTCAAGGGGAGGCTGCTCCTTGTGGGGTGCGAGACAGCGCCCCGTTAGAAAATTTTTGCCTCATCATCCCTTACCACCGCCAAAGCATGAACCCTTCATGTTTTAAGAAACCCTAACGCCACTGCAAACGACGCATGTGCCTGAATTATTCATGATTTAAAAAACCCTAACGTCACTGCAAATCAAATCTTTCCGGGGTTTTCAATGGTTCCAAACTGATGGTAACCCTAGTGTGGCATCTGTGTTAACAACCAACACATAAACGAATTCTTATATTGCAACTGTTGCAAGAATTATATCACATATAAATCTTTCTACCAAAAATGTGAACATATCATAAATAGTCATATATCATTCATAACCGAATTATGGTTTCACAAGTGGCTCAGATACCACTGTTAGGTTTTGATGGTAGTCTCAGATCAAATACACAGCGGAAAAAATTACAAAGAAATATCGAAACCTAGCCATGGATCCATGCGAAAACCATAAATTGTGTTTAGAAGTTATACCTTGAAGATGGATCGGCTATCTCCAATTAATGTCGATCACAGCACTACAATATTGCTGTGCCTCTACAGCATCCACACAAACGGTTCAAATCAAGCTTTCCCTCATGCCACGGTGCTAGCTGCGGAATGGGGTTGTTCCTCGCGATCTCTCTTTCACAATTTCTGTGATGACTAGGGTTTTCTCATGTAACTTTTTTCCACAGATACGTATCATATATATAGCTGCAGAAAATCAATCCTAAGAGAGTAATGAGGCTGTTGGACTCACAATCTGACTTGGTTCAGATTCATGTGTGGGCCTTTGAACTTTAGTCAGCCCATTTAATCTAATTAAATGTCCAAAAAATGTTAGGAATCCAAGTCTTACTTGAATCCCCAATTAAATTCATCTTATGAATTTAAATTTAAATTTTTATCCATTCTATGTGTGTGACCCTGTAGGTTCTCATTACGTTGACTGTAATACTAAAATCATATTCTAGTATTACAAGCAGTGAGCAGTATCTAGCAATACATTACTGCGACTCAAGTATCAAGAATGTCAGTGATTAGACATAACCTATTCGTGATCAACGTTACCATGTAGTCTAGTCCCTTTGTCCAGATATCTTAATTGACCACAAGGCATAGAGCGTGTCACCCTTGTATAGTTCAATCTTTGGTTTCTTGATATCCAAGTAGACTTACTAAAACAAACCAGCTCAATATCTCATATTGACTCATTTGAGCATGACCATGTATTTTGTAGTCTCACTCAATCAAGGGGCCCATAGATATTGTTCTGTTATGTGAGAGGGACAAATTCTATCTAAGTCACTCACATTCTTCCGCATGATTTTTAGTATAACTAATAGTCGACTTTATAATCACCTTATTACAAGGAAACATTAGACGACATTAAAATATATAACTTCTCATGTAGGAACAGTAATGACTTCAAGTCAAAGGACTATATACATCATGGTCACTATCAGAACTGCTTATGACACTCACGTAATGATCCATGCAACGTTCTCATGGTGGGTCAGTCCAGTATATTATTACTCTAATATGTACCCATGTGAAGACTTGATATCTCATATCCATGACCCGTGAGATATGTTCATCAGTTTACGTACATACTAGTATCTATATATTATTTTTGTCCTAATTCACAATAATACTTGACTAGGGACATTTAAGAATAGTGTTTTGATTACAATCAATAGGATCCCACAATCAAGTCATGCACTTGATATCCCATGATATTGAACCTACTATTCTAAGGACTTTATTATGTTCATTTAATCACAATAAACAACACAATACACGAAATGCCTCATTTATGAAATAAATATCATGATACAATGTAAACTAGTAATGTCAATACACAACTGGCCTCTAGGACATACACCAACAATAAGGACCGGTCAGAGCGGGCGAAGACTGCCAAGGCATGGGAGGAAGCGAAGCGCCTTTCAGAGACCCAAAACGACACAGGTCAGGTTAGTGAGTCAGCGCTGGCGAAGTCGAATGAGCAAATCACCTTGGAGAAGGAAAGGGCAGACCGAGAGAGAGATCTTGCCGCAAGGGAGAGAGAGGTCGCGGTGAATGCGACAAGAGCCAAAGTAGAGGAGCACATGGCATCGAACATGGAGCAGTCGTACGCTAGGGCGCTTAAGCACGTTGGAGCGCGCATCCCCGGGTTCGATTGTTCGGGGTATTCTCTATACAAATTCGTCGAGGGTGAGGAGGAGGAGGAGGGTTGCGAGGAGGAAGGGGAGGAGGAGATCGTCGTAGCGGACCTACAGTCTGCTATAGTAGATGTTCCGAACGTGATTGAGGAGAGCGTTTGCGAGCCTAACCCCCCTGTGGACCCGTTGGCCGAGGTGGACCCTTGATTCTTCTTGTAAGTTGTCTTTTTTCTTTTCTTTTAACTGCCCTTGTATTGATATCTAATAGCGGACTAACCACCGCTTGTTCTATCTTTACTTAGCAATGAAAACTTCTTTTGGGCATTTAGATCTTGTATGGCATTGGAGTTTTTGTTTTTGTTTTTTTGTTTTCTGCTTTTTTTTGTCTTGTAGCTTTGACGCTTTTATTTAGAGTGATTTACACCACTTTCTTTGGTTGGCAGGTTTTCGTACACCAGACACATGTTCTTCACAACAGCAGAGCATCCCAGCTTCGTAGCAAGCTCCGTATTACGAAGTTGGGACGTGTCCATTTTCGGGAAAGGCTATCGAAAGCTGAGGCAGAACTTAGCCATCTGAGACGAGTATTGTCTCGATGGGACATAAAAGTGAGGTGTAACGAGGAAGTCTCCCGATAGGGGCCACCCCGGTGTAGAAGATCATCCTTCGGAGGAAGCGATTAATAGAGAATCTTCGAGGGTTAAACTCCTTCGTCACTCCTTACTTTTGGCCACTACTGAAAGAGATGAGCTGAAGAACGTGATGCTCGAGAGGAGCATGGACGTAGCTCATCGCAGGACAACATTTCTCGTGTTTTCTTCTAGGAGCATGCCTCATATGAAGTTCAAGGTGAAGGACGAGTCTCTCAAAGAAAGGATAGCAAGCTAGAGATAAAAATTCACCAGTTGAAGCGACTTCTTGATGGTGGCAATGTCAAGAGCACTTCCTGTTCACGAGAAGAACACACCCAGGGAAGATCGTTCCATGAGCTAGCCTTACACTTGCCTGTCGTCTCGCGAAATCCAGGGGATGCCCAGAGCGGAGTGGCTGGTTCGTCTAGTGGGGCATCCGTTGGAGGGGCGGCAAGGACAATGGTCCTCGAAGGTACAACTGCGTCTTGCTGGTCTGGAGTTCTCTTCCGAAGGCTCGGGAAAACGGAATAGTGCACGGGTGGCAGTTGGAAACCGTAGGCTTCATGTATCACTTAAGAGGAGCATCCTGCTTTTCAGAAGAAGTTAGGGAGATTTTTGTAACTTTGTAGAGGCTTGTGTCTTAATAAAGCTTGTAGCCGGATTCTTCTTATGGAATAAGACCCTCCCAAGATTTTATTTATGGAATAAGCAATATTTTTGTGAATCGTCTCTTTATGAACTTGTACCACCTTTGTACTGTGAGTTTCCATTTTAAAATTTCAACATGTAGGAGCAATTCCAAATGGTGAGCTGCTCCACATTTGCTTGTCTGTAAGTGGCTAAAGCAACGTCGAACCAAGTGTTGGACTCCGAATTTGTCATTTTAAGAGTTTCAACAGTTGTGGGAGCAATTCCTAATGGTGAGTTGCTTCACACTTGCTTGTCTAAAAGTGGGAAAAGAGGTGTCAAACCAAGTGTTGGACTTCAGACTTGTAGTTTTAAGAGTTTCGATAGTTGTGGGAGCAATTCCGAATGGTGAACTGCTCTACACTTGCTTGTCTGCAAGTGTATAAAGCAGTGTCGAACCAAGTGTTGGACTCCGAACTTGTCTTTTTAAGAGTTTCGACAGTTGTGGGAGCAATTCCGAATGGTGAGCTGCTCTGCACTTGCTTGTCTGTAAGTGGCTAAAGCGGCGTCGAACCAAGTGTTAGACTCTGAACTTGTCGTTTCAAGAGTGTTGTGGTCGCGAAATCGCACATGTATTTTTTAGGTTGGAACAACATTTGAGCAGAAAAATAAACTAAGTCTTATATAAAAGAGGAACTAAGTGGCTGATTCTAAGTTGTAAACCTATATTACATGATTTGGCCATGCCATGATCATTGGCCTTATTGGAATACAATAATAGCTTAACAGAGGGGCTAGCTTTCTTGGTACTTCTTCAAGTGTTTGGCGTTTCAGGTTCTTGGTACCCTATTGCCCCCCGGGTCTTCAAGTTAACATGCCCCAGGGCGGACAACTTTGGAGATTCTGTATGGTCCCTCCCAATTCGGAGCTAGCTTTTCCTTTTTGCTGGGGAATGAGATTGATAATTCTCTAAGAACCATGTCTCCTTCTTTGAGGTTTATAGGGCGGACCTTCTTGTTGTATGACAGTTCGATTACGTGCAGGTAGATCTGTTGGCGAATGGATGCTCTTTCTCTGATCTCATCGATGAGGTCAAGGTTGCCCCGAAGGTTGTAGGAATTATGTTCTTCATTGAAGGTGAGCAAGAGAGGAGAGGGCAGGCCAACTTCCAGTGGAATGAGGGTTTCAAAGCAATATGTCAAGTTGAAGGGGGATTCTCCCGCCGGGGTTCGCTTGGTGGTGTGATAGCTCCAGAGCATAATGAGAAGTTATTCAACCCAAATCCCTTTCGATGATTTGTCAAGTCTCTTCTTCAGGCCAGTGAGAATTTGCTTGTTGGAGTTCTCTGCCTGACCGTTGGAATGCAAATGGGATATCGAGGAGAATCGCTGCTGGATGCCGAGGTCCGTTCAGAAGTTGCGGAAATATGCACTTGTGAATTGAGTCCCGTTGTCAGTTAGTAGGATCCGGGGGAGAACCAACAAACAATGTTCTTCCAAAAGAACTGTTGGATTTTGTTTTCCGTAATTGTCACCAAAGGCTCGGCTTCGATCCATTTGGAGAAGTAATCGATTGCGACAACAAGGAATTTCTTCCGGCCAGGCGTTGGAGGAAAAGGACCGAGCAAGTCCATCCCTCACATGGCAAAGGGGGTCGGACTGGACTAGGAAGATAGCTTGGCTTGAGGTGTTCGTTGGATGACAAGAACTTTTGTTAGGGAGCACATTGTAGGACATGCCACTGGGCGTCGCTTAACAACATGGGCCAGAAGTAACCATGATTCAGGATTTTTCAGGTGAGAGATCTGGCTCCCATATGGGCACCCGCAACCCCTTCATGGACCTTTCTAAGGGCGTACTGGGCTTCTTCAGGGGAGAGACACCGTAAGTAGGGCCTACCATTCCCCGGAGTGTAGGAGCGCTTGTACATGACCCCCTCAATGAGCATATATTGCTCAGCTCTTGCTCTAACCTTCTTAGCTTCGCTAAGTTCTGAGGGGAGGATTCCCTTTTCGAGGAGTTCGAATAGGGGCTTCATCTAGTTCTCCCAGTGTGCTGGGGGAGGTATTACCGTGAGCTCGAGGTTCTCTTCTTCAATACTGGGCCTCAGGAGGACCTCAATCAAGACGGTTCGATCCATTCCTTGGAGGGAAGAGGAAGCCAATTTTGATAGGGCATCTGCTTGCCCATTTTCTTCGCGGGAGATACAGATGACTTCTACCTCTTGAAAGGTGGCTAGTAGCTCCCTGACCTTGGCTAGGTACTTAATCATTCGGTCGTCTTGAGCTTCGTACTCTTCTGAAACTTGGTTTACCGCTAGCTGGGAGTCACTGAATATCTTGACGCACCGAGCACCAGCTTTACCGGCCAGGAATAGACTGACTATGAGTGCTTCATACTCCGCTTCATTATTAGATGCTTGGAAGTTTATACGGAGTCAGTACTGGAGAATGAAGTCGTCGGGACCGGATAGGATGACCCCCACTTTACTTCCTTCAACACATGAGAATCCATCAACATAAACACTCTAGAATGGGAGCTCTTTTCCTTCCTCGCATGGGTCAGGGATAGTGCTTTCCATAATGAATTCTGCAAGGGCTTGAGCCTTAATAGTAGTCATCGGCTGATAGCATATGTCGTGTTGGCTTAATTCGATAGACCACTTCATAAGACGCCTCGAGCTCTCTGGCCTATGCAATACCTGCTTAAGAGGCTGGTCGGTCCGAACGATCAATGAGTGGACTTGAAAGTACGGGCGGAGCTTACAGGCAGCCATGATCAGGGTGTAGGCCATATTCTCTATCTTTGAATAAAGAAGTTCGACATCTCGGAGGACTTTACTCACATAGTAGATTGGCCTATGGACTTACTAGGACAACACTGAGGGTTTGATCTGATGTGGCGGGGTAGAGATAGAGGACTTCTCCTGATATGGGTTTTCTCAGGACTGGAGGATTGACTAGGTACGCCTTGAGTTGGTTGAAGGATTCCTGCCGGGATTGTCCCCATTCAATGTCTTTCGCCCCTCTTAGAGATTTGAAGAACGGGAGACACTTTTCCCATGACTTAAAGAGAAAATGCCCGATAGCAACGAGACGCCCTATGAGTCTTTGTACTTCCTTGACGGTGGACAGGGGATCCATATTCATTATAGCTTAGATCTTCTCTGGGTTGGCTTCTATGCCCCTCTGGCTGACCATGAATCCCAGGAATTTACCGGACGAGATCCCGAAGGCACACTTAGACGGGTTGAGTCTCATGTTGTGCTTCTGCAAGATGTTAAACTTTTTCGGAAGGTCGATAACATGGTATTTCTTGCAGAGGCTCTTCACCAACATATCATCCATATAAACTTTCATATTTCTTCCGATCTATTCCTTGAAGACCCTGTTGACAAGGCGCTGATAAGTTGCTCCGGCGTTCTTTAATCCGAAGAGCATGACACGGTAGCAATAAAGGCCTTGATCTATTGTGAAAGAGGTCTTCGGAATATCGAGGGGGAACATTCTAGTCTGATTGTACCCGGAGAAAGCATCCATAAAGCTTAGGAGCTCATGACCGGAGGTGGCATCTATTAGGGTGTCAATGCTGGGAAAGGGGAAATGGGTCCTTTGGATACGCCTTGTTCAGGCCTGTGAAGTCGATGCAAATTCTCCATTTTTCGTTGGCGTTCTTTACCATTTCAACATTGGAGAGCCACTCGGGGTAGCTGACCTCTTGGATGAACCGGGCTGCTAGACGTTTATCCACTTCCTCTTTAATGGCCTGCTGTCGGTCAGGGGACAAATTTGCGATGCTTCTGCTGGACAGGTTTAGCTTCAGGGGCTATGCTGAAATGGTGCAGGAGCAATTCTTCTGATATACCAGGCATATCGGCAGCTGTCCAGGCGAATAGGTCTTTGTTCCCCCTGATGCATTGAACAATGTCTGCTTTGACTTGGCGAGGGAGGACTTTGCTCACTTGGAACGTCTTGTCGGGTCTCCTTATGAAAAAGGAATCTCTTCTAACTCATCTACTGGCTCTGAGACGGCTTGGTTGCCCCCTTGGGGGAGCTCTAGAGTTTCAAGGGAGAGTACCGGGCCCCCCACCGAAGTCATATATCTGAGCAGTCGCTTGGCTTCCCCTGAATTCTCCTACCCCCACCACGGTGGGGAATTTCATCTTCATATGGAAAGCTGAGGGTATGGTGTAAAGTGCAGCTAGGCCGAGTCGGCCAAGGATGGAGTTGTACACAGCCTTTACATCGACAACCATAAAATCCATTGGCTCTGTTCGGGTTGGTGGGGCTTTGCCAGCGGTTACATCAAGAGTGATGACTCCCTCGATGGTTACTGGCACCGTGGAGAATCCGTGGAGGGTGTATCCGGCAGGTTTGAGACGATATCGAGACAGCTTAAGACCTTGTAAGGCCTCCAAAAAGAGGATATTGAAGGAGCTGCCATTGTCGACTAGGATTCGACGTACCTCATGGTTAGCCATGTGGAGACTTACTATGAGCCGTCACAATGGGGCGTTCGAACGCCTTCTAGGTCTCTGTCTGAAAATGTCACGGGAACTCCGAAGACTTTGAGTGGAGGGTGGTTCTGTACTGAGTTAACTTCTTGAATGAAGGCTTTTCGGGAGGATTTCAACTCTCCCCCCATTGGGCCTCCATGTATGAGGTGGAGAATCGCCTCTGGTTCAGAGTCCTGGGATACGGTGGGTCTTTCCGCTCACTTGTTGGCCCTCCGAGGCAGAGGAGATTCAACCCTGTCCTTCCTGACAAACTTGGCCAGTTACCCTCTCTGAATGAGGGTTTCGATCTCCTCTTTAAGGGCCCAATGATCGTCCATGTTGTGACCGTGGTCCCTATGAAAACATCACCATTTATCTCTGTTCCTCTTCTTGCCAGGGGTATTCATCTTCGGGGGAGGTTGGAGCAATCATTCCTTGCCGATCTCCATGAGGATGGCTGAGACACTGGCATTAAGAGGGGTGAACTTTTCGAAATGAGGAGGAGGGCGACGCTGGCTGCCGTTGTCTTTCTGAAGCTTCTTGGTACCTTCTTCATCCGCACCCTTCCGTTTGTTCCCGAATAGGGGCTCCTTCTGGTCATGGGGATGGAGGGCTTCTTCGGCCCGGATGTACTTCTCACTTTTCCTCAATAGGAGCTCAGAGAAGTCTCGGAAAAGCTTCTTGGCGAGGGATGCCTTCAAGTCGCCATGGTTGGTGTTGTGTCGAAACACCGCAGAGGCCACTGACTGGTCGAGAGAGGCAATAGATCGAGCTTTGGTGGTAAAGCGCCGAACATAGTCCCTCAGACGTTTGCCCTTTCTTTGACCGAGTGCCAGCAAAGATGCACTCATTTTCTTGGCTCGAAGGGCTGCTGACAAAGTGAGTGAGGAAGAGCACCTCAAACTAGTCGAAAGAGAAGATGGAGGCTGGAGACAAACGGGTGTACCATTCTCTCGCAGGTCTTTTCAACGTGGTCGGGAAGGTCTTGTAGAGGAGCGCATCTGAGGCCTAGTGAATCATCATGAAAGTTTTGAAACTCTCGATATGATCAGCTGGGTCTGACTCCCCATTGTAAGACTCGAGTAGGGGGGCTTGAAGGTCTCTGGGACCGGAGATTCCATGATGGCCCTGGAGAAGGGAGGTCTGCTAGGGCAGGAAATTATTGGTCCGTTGTTCTTCTTCGCGGTTGATTCTGTCCAATCGCCTTTCCATCTCCTTGAGACAAAGATGGACCGAGTCGCCCCTTTGGTCAAATCTAATCGATCCTCGAGACTCTCGTGCTTGAGGGGTCACCCGGGGAGGGCTAGGTGGACGTAGGTTGCGGCTCAAAGCGATGTTAAGGGCTCGCAGGATGTCATCTTTGAAGTTTTGGAATTCGACCTGAGTGACTGGTGCTTCCCCGTCCTGGTTGATCCTTGGTGCTGATCGGCTCGTTGGGGTGAGACTTCTTTGTTGATGACGAGGAGGGGACCTTCCCCGAGTCCTTGGGGAGGGGGATCTTCTGGGCCTTGTCCTTCAGGGAGAACGACCCCTCTGACTTCTTTGGTGCTCTGGATGAGGAATCTCAACCCAGGCTCGCATCTCATCCAAGCGGGTTCGGAGATTGACTCCTTGTTGGCAGTTGAGGATGACCTGACAGAGGTCTTTTGAATCATGAGGGTTTTACAAGACAACCGAGTCAGTAGAAAGATTGTGGATCGAGATGTGGCCATGGAGAGGGGGCTGGTTTTGACACCTTCGGCGGGAGCCCCCTGGTGTAGCCCTTCTAGACTTGGAGATAGTCTGTTGACGGGGTAGCTGTTCAGGCTGAGGTTGTTGCACTTGTTGGTCTGTTTGAGGAAGAACATCTTGGAGTGGGGGAGGAGGAAGAGGAGTGGCCCTTCGGCTGGAGGCAACTGCCTTCCCTTTTCTTTTCGGAGGCATAACTAGAAATTGCTTTCACCAGAGAAATATGGTTGGATTGCTTTTTTGTTTCCCACAGACGGCATCAATCTGTTGTTGCAAACATGCTGACTTCTTGCAAATATGTAGATTCTTCTAGAAACAATAAAGGCAAACATGCTCACTTCTTGCCGGCATTGACAGTTTCTTGATGCTGCTGGTGACCTGCAAAAAGTTCAAAACACTGGGATTGTTCCCGACGACGAACCCTCCGATGCTCAAGTCAGTAATCAAGAGGATTATGAAAGAACCTTTGTGAAGGAAATACTCATTACCTTTTTTATGGTGGGGGTAGAGAGGTATTTATAGTCGCCTTTGAAAACAGTTTCGAGATAATTATTCATCTCTACTTCCCGGTGTTTTTGGATAAGAAATAGAGTTTAAATCGTTTCATGATAAGAGATTTGGTTTAAATCGTCTCTTAGAGATAATCTAGAATTTGAATTACTCTTTAAATATCATAGTTTTGTTCATAATGGCCTGTCACCCTAATCTAGTATGACAAACCCGTTTTTGGGTTATTGGGCTTGGAGAAGACCCAGTTCCCATTTTCGGACCTGTTTGTAGTGGAAATTACCGTTTACCCCTGAAAGCTTTGAGATTTGTGACCGATTTGAATCGTCCTGATTTAGTTCTATTTTTAGCCATATCAGAACTCCTTCGTGTGAATTTTATTTTGGGATATAAATTGAAAATTTTGAATCGTCCATTTTGATCTACAAGTCAAAATTCGTCTGTGGATGAGAAATCAAGTCATTTGAGATTTGTTTATCCATGTATTAAAGTATTACAAATTGTATGGCTGAGAATCGTTATTTTTTTTTATAATGACATGTTGGATAGACAAATTAATTTCAAATGACCTGATTTTACATATTTAGACTAATTTAGTCATTCTAAACAATATGAACGGTCCAGATCATCCATGTGATAGTTATGCAAGAAGTTCACACGAAGTTTATCGTGAGAACTAATTCTCACATGATCACTCCCATATATATATATATATATTTATATATAGACAAACCTTCCGTCGTGCACTAGCCATGGTGTGCACTCGGCCTTCGGGTCTTCGTATCGATGATCCGAACCGTTCACATTGACCTACACGTCTAAATTAGTCTAAATATGTAAAATCAAATCATTTAAAATTCATTTGTCCATCCATCATATCATTATAAAAAAAAGATATTCAACCATACAATTTTGTAACATTTCAATGAATGGACAATGAATTTTAAATGACTTGAATTTACATATTTAAACTAATTTAGATGTGTAGATCAATGTGAAAGGTTCGGATCGTCGATATGAAGGCCCCAAGGCCGAGTGCACACTGAGTGCACACCATGGCTAGTGCACAACGGAAGGGAACTATATATATATATAACCTTACTGAGTTTTATTCATTTGGCAGAAAACCCTACTTAAGTTTGCTCCGTTAGGCAGTAAGGCATACTCCGTCAATTTTTTGTTGTTATTTGTGATATGTCAATTTTTCAATGACTGAAATACCCTTCTGATAACCTTTATATATATGGCTTAAAACAATGAGTGGAAATAATAATAAAGTTTAGGTGGGAAAATTAGGGAGATTTGGCGGGAAATTTGGGGGATTTCATCACCTTTAGATCAATATCAATGTTAATGTGAATTTCTTGTTCTCCTCATGGTCTATGAGCTAATGAGATGTTGATGATTGTAAATGTAATGACTTTGCCCTGTTTATTACTCTAAATGATTTTCCTGCCTTTTTAGGTGAAGATGTAATGGCTTGATCATTTTTAGATGTTGATGATTGTAGATGTAATCACTTGAACATTTGTTACTGCTTTTTGGGGTGAAGATGTAGATTGGGTGTGGAAATGTGTTGATTTGGTGAAAGGCACTTGCTTTTGTAGGAACATATGATTCTTTAGGCTTTTTGAATATGTAGTGTATGGGGATACTAATTCTTGTATGTACATGAAGATCGCAGATCATATTAATTAGATGTAATTTGTTTGATTTGTTGTAGTTAGGCTAGTTCAAGCTTACACAGCCAGAAAAATTCTTCCTCCTACCAAAGTCCGTCAAGCTTGGGGGAAGTGAACCAGTTCCTCCCCACACCCCCATGCAACTGCAATCTCCTCACAAGAGTGAAGTACTCCAATTCGGTAACAAATTATGGTAAACCCTACATCATTGCCCCAATTTCACAAAGGGTTGCCAGTTTTTTTCTATGGTACTCAGTATGATAGAATTTTCAAGTGGACAGCCAATTACCACAATCTTGGAAGTCCAGCTGGGAATAAAATATTGTATGATCATATTGATTTTCTGACTGAGGAGCTCAACATGGCAAGACATGAGTTGCGGGAGGACTATGTTATCTTTCGGAGGAAAGGTTGGAAAGAAGGGTTTGTTGCTGCCATGATAGTGTCTGTGATATTACTTGTTGCCTTCTATGTGTTCAAGTAGTAGTAGACAGGAGTATGGAAATGATATTTTGGGCAATTGCAAGATGATATGCAACATGAAAAGAGCATGGAAGGTAGTAGTATTGTGTGTTATTACTTATTGCAGTAATTGCAAGATGATAATGATATGGTTTTGTAAGATATTTTGAACTTATTATGCATCTATGAGATGACAGTGGTATGTAAGAAATGATGAAATAGCTTCATGTTATATAGTACTGATGAAATGAAGATGGTGTATGTTTTGGTACTTGTGAGTTTCCTCTATTTAGATCTTGTAACTGATATATCAGTGTGTGTAACTGATATTTACTGTGTGTACTGATATATATGTTTTGTGAGATAGAAATGTTGCGTGAGCTTTATGAAATTCTTAAATGATTAACATCATAGAGAATGACAACATAAACCTAATGCATCATATTTGGTTACAAATAGCATAAACCTGATGCATTCATCTCAAATATTTGCTCTCAAAAGTCACTACAAGAACTGCATTCATCTCAGAAATCAGCAGAGAACCTGATGCATTAATCTCAAAACCTAATGCATTCATTTCAAGCAGCTACAAACTTCACACAAATTGTTGGTGCCTGATGAATTCATATCAGACCTGATGCATTCAGAAGTATTATATATCAATTGCATTCAAGCAGCTACAAACTTCACAAAAGTTGTTGTCATATCAATTGCATTTATATCCAAAGTCAATCTCAATTGATCAATTGCATTCATATCAGTGTATTAAAGACAAAAGAAACATGAATAAATTTGGTGCAAAAATTGCATTTCACTCAAAATGTGTTAAATACAATATACATCAGATGCACCCAAAAAGATATATCCAACATCATACTTGATTTAGAAGAGTACTACTGAACAAAATTTATAATTCTAAGGCATTACAAAGAATCTTCATGTTGTTTGAGCTGGCTCTTTGATTGCTGCTTGATTAGGATCATCCCTGACTGCAAATACATTTACTCCAACCATTTGATACAAAAACTCAAAAAAACAAAGTGAAGTAGCCTGTCTGTGTTCAACAATAATCAATTTCTGTAACTCCAGGTATATATACTCCAAAATAGGTACAAAAACTGAAAAAACAAAAAGTTAAGCTTTGATAAGTGCAACAATAACTCCATCTTCTCCACCTGCATCTCTGTGTAGATGCTTACATTAATTCCACAAGCAGGACATTTTCAAGTGGATTTATAGCTTGAAATGACATGAAAAAAGTATAATTGAAGTATTGATAAAAAGTTTTGCTATGAATATACATATATATACATAATCTTCTAACTTTCTTTCACTGTTTTGGTCCTTGTGAAGTTCCAGTTGGTGCTGTCCGATATTGACTTAATTAAAAATATGCAAATCTGATACTTGGTTTGAATTATCTGGCATCCACACAACTCTAGCTGATTGAGCAAGGGGAGCATTAACATGTGGAGTGGTAGTATTTTGAGAACCATTTCTTCATTCAATTTCATATTTCATACGTATTCTTTAATATCACATTTTACTCTAGAAACATCTCTAATTTTAACCACATCTTCCTCATTGCTCATTTTCACAATCATGATGAAGAACACCAGACTACTTCTTGGTCTGTTGGCCATTGATATGAACTACATCCTCATTTCTTCTCATATTTTGCTAAAGTTGTGCACCTTATATTTCATTCATGCAGCTAACTGTAGACTCAAAACAATATCAACTTTTACTTTTTAATACAAGCAATTATCAACCCTTTTATTGATGCTACTAACATTCATAACTTCATAAATTGATTATTTATTTTCTTTAAAAATTGATGCAGTATAACTGACCAACATGAGAGTTGGAAATGTATGAAGGAAGTAGCAATAATTTCATTTGTGGATATATAACTCATCCGAAAATCCCTAATATAAGATTTCCTAGATAGCCAAGAACTGTTAAAGCCCAAATAATCTCTGCCTGAACAAGAATAAAAAATAAACATTGCTAAATAGAGAATACCGAAAAACATATAGAACAAGAATGGATAACAAAATTGTCTGCATCACCTTTTATCCTTGAGGATACATATATTCTAGAGCATTCATGTCATCTTCCAGAAGAAGCAATTCCTATAAATTCCATAAGAAACATATAAATTCTTTAGAAAACAGTAGGATACTGATGAACCCAATAATATTCACATTTAGGAGCAATAATCTTAGTGCAATTAGACATTTAAATGCTTTATATGTGGTATTTTACTCTTCTTTTCTCTTTTCCATAGGAAACAACCAAAAGCAGTAAAACGAAGCAGATTCCAGACTAATACAGACTGAGAGGATGACATACAGGGAACTGCAGAGTAACAGTCCACTGGATCTTCACCAGTCGACCGGACAGAGAGATTACTGGGTCTCGGTACAGTCGACTTACACTCAAGCCAGTCGACTGGTATGCGGCGGAGTGAAAAGATAAGATCCATCCGCATCTAAATCCAAATCAACGCAGATTAAGGAAGGGAAGAAATAAAGGAAAGAAGAGGACTTTTTCGGAAAGGAGGCAAACCCTAATTTCCTTCCCGTGTTCTATAAATATCAACAAGAGGCGTTATTCAAAAGGGGGGGAATCATCGAAAAGAGACGGAACTTCTGAATCATCAAGTCATCAATCAAGAAAATTATTCTATCAGCATCGAAGAAGAAGGAGATCGAGTTCACTGAAGCAACGCGCCGGTCGACTGTGTGACAGCCAGCCGACCTATTTGGCCGAACTACATCAGTTTATTTCTTCTCTTTCTAGTTCTTTTATGTTCATCATGTACTCGAAACTGTTAGTCAATAAAAGTCTTATTATGTGGAACTAATTTCATAGTTGGGTAGATTGAAACCGTGGTTATGTAATGCTTATATTCTTCTAAATGCTATTCTGTTACTTATTGATTAAACCTGAGAGTATTGGTATAGATTTATAATAGACAAACTTGTTCAGAAATTCTGAGAGCAGTCGACTGAGAGTGACAGCAAGTCGACTGCCATACAGAACCTGAGATTATCAAGTTTGCATGTTATAAATCTGAATCTATTATATGAGTATAGAGACGACCCGTATCTCGTGCTCATAACTTGTAACACAGGAGTCTTTAGGGGTTCTTGGTTTAATCAACTTGAGGGATCTAGATCTGATACCAATTTCTAGAACTTCGAGTGTTTGTTCGTTTCCATTGTTCTTATGTTTTCTTTAAGTGCAACTTAGTAGATACCATGCTAAATACTTAAAGGAAGAAACGAATTAGAGTAGATACCATGCCTAATTCTTGGCTAGGGAAACAATACTTTAAGGAGTAGATACCATGCCCTTAAAGGAACGAACATGAGTAACTAGAATAGTAAAGAAGGTGACTTAGCATTACTGACTATAGGTGGAAATCAAAACCCAACTACTTAATCGATATTTGTGATTCAGAACTACTAGATATAGTTTTTAATCTTTTATTTCTTTAGAACAACACTTCAATATGCTTATTTCTATTTTATTAGTTAGTAAGTTAAATTCTACAATCTCTGTGGGATCGACCCTTGCTCGTCACTACGCTTCTATAAACGATTCGTACACTTGCGAGGTTTTTAACTTGTATCTAGTTTATTTACTTATTTAGATCATCTAGATTGCACAACAGATACAGTAAAAAAAAAGATTTTTTTCACCCAAAATAAATAAATAAATAAATAACACACAAATAACTGGTAGATAAGAATGCTCTCTTATCTGTAGGGATTTAATGCATCCAAATCTAAAAATAGTGTGCATTATTCAAATCTTAAGGCATAAAGATCCAACTGTAGGCTACATCAGCTGTATAATCAACCCTTTAAGCTTGGAGAAGAGAAAAAAATGACGAAAATTAATAAAGTGAACTTAAATGGGCAAAAACAAGAAGTGAGCTTTAGCTTTTTCTCTAAAGAAATATAGTATATAAGTAAGCAAATTTATCCATACAATGGATAAGACGTATTCCTAGAATGTCAAATGACATAAATGCTCACTACGAAGTAGAATTAATTTTTGGTGGTCATATGCTAGATAAAAAGTGGAGAGAATTAATACCAACTTATATTGCTTTTTGTTAATAGCAACAAATAGTCTCCTAACAGAAAATAATCTTCTAATACAGAGATAATTGGTTGTCTTATAGAAAAGATTACAGAGTTTTGATGCCCATTTCACTTGCCAACTAACAAAAAGGTTAGAAACTAAAATTCAACAAAGATTAACTGTCACAATTTGGATTTTAGTGCTCACAAAATTGGGGTTAAGGTATAGATTTACTTAATTGTGTCTTTACTTCTAGCTGCCAATGGAGTAACTGATTATTTGTAACTGATATGGCTAAAAATAAGGGCTAAATCGGAACCGTCCAAATCGGGCGCGAATCTCAAAGCCTGAGGGTAAAATGGTAATTTCACCTATAAACGGGTCTGAAGTGGGTACTGGGTCCTCTCTCTAGAGACCCAACAACCCGCGAACGGATCCATCTCAACTGGGTGCGGGTTTCAACCCACTGCTTTCCTGGTCCAACAGGATGAAATTAGGGTTTCTGATTAATCCTAATCAACGGCCCTGATTCGTATCTATCCTTTCACTGGGAATTAGGGATTGCATTCCTAATCTGTTCCTAGGGATTACATTCCTAATTTGATCCCATAGGCGGCTATACTCCCCATCCACCACCATTAAGAGGTAATCAATCTTTTGCCAATTTACGCTCTATCATAATCTTCCTGATTACTGACTTGAGCGTCAGAGGGTGCGTCGCCAGGATCAACCCCGGTGTCTCGCACTTCTTGCAGGTGAACGGCGGGAGTCAGCGGTCAAACTCCGATGGAAAAGGTTAAGGTTTGATTATTCAATTTCCCTAAGAATCCACAAATACTATCTGTTTGCCCCCACACCAGATTTAGCAGTAACAGATTGGTGCCGTCTGTAGGAAACAACAAATAGCAACCCTTCCTCTTCCCGTTGGTCAGATCTACCCAGCCATGCCTCCCCGAAAGCTAAAATCCAGAGGGTCCAACCGTGGACCCACTCCTCCTCAACCACAACAGGAGATCCCCCTCCAAACCGTCCAGCCGGCGGGACTTCCTCCTCAATCTGATCCGGCCTTGCAGTAGGACCAACCTCCTTATCCGAACCTCCAACCCCCTCAGGGTCAGACCGGGCCTCAGAATGCTTGTGCGGGGGGCTCCCGTCCCAATCCTCAGAAACAACCTCTCCAACATGATCGCGTCTCCGTGCACAATCCCTCTACCGATTCCATGGCATTCCACAACCCCCGAGCTTCTGACGACCTTCGCAATACCATCCTCAATCGGCAGAAGGAAGAGGATCTTCGCCGCCGTTTGGATAAAAGGCGGGCTCGAGAGGAAGCCTCCCGCCAACAACGTCCAAATGAGAGATCTCCTCATCCCCGAGACTACAGAAGGTCCCCTCCTCGCCGAGGGCGGAGGGAGTCCCCCGGTCACCATAAGAGATGACCTCACTCCCCTGACGATCGGCGACCTCCACGGAACGATGACGCGCCGAGTTCCAGCAATTCCAAGCAACTATCCTACAAGCCCTCAATCTCTGATCCAACAACAACAAGGCTCGGAGGGTCCCCACTCCTCCTCCGGTCCAAAGTCCTCGCCGACGGTCCCTAACTGCTCCCCCAGCTCCTAGCAACCCCCAGCATATTCCTAGTCCTCGCCACTCCCGGAGCTACCTTCGTCGTAGCCCCCGCTCTCCCTCGTACGAAGATGAGTCCAGAGGCTCATTTGATTACCATCGAAGGGATGACACTGTCTACCGTCGTCTCCATGAAATGGAGAGGCACTTGGGTCAGCTAGACAGAGAAGAAGAGCTTAGAGGAAGGACCCTCCGCCCAAGCCGACCTCCTTTCTCTCGAACCATCATGGAGGCGCCCGTTCCGATAGGCTTTAAGCCTCCACAATTCGAGACTTATTCTGGGGAGTCTGCTCCCATCGATCACATCGAAAGCTTTAAGACCCTCATGCTAATCCACCAAGCTTCCGATGCTCTGCTGTGCAAGACCTTCCCCGCTACTCTCAAGGGTCCGGCCCGGGAATGGTACTCTCGCCTCGCCCCATCCTCAATATTCTCCTTCGAGCAATTCGAGACCCTCTTCGTCACCCACTTCGTAAGTAGTCGCCGAACTGAGAAGACCAGCATTTCGCTACTCTATCTCAACCAGAGGAAGGGTGAGAAGCTGAGAGACTATGTGAAAAGGTTCACCGCGAAAGCCAGGTCCATTGCTTCCCTCGACCAGTCGGTCGCTGCAGCAGCATTCCAGTCGAATGTCCTTAACTCCAGCCTTTGGTCCTCCCTCGCCAAGAAGCCCCCGCAGAACTTCTCCGACCTCCTTCTCCGAAGCGAGAAGTATATCCGAGCTGAGGAAGCTAAGCATCGCCCCACCTTTGAGGGGCCTTCCTCCGGAACCAAAAGAAAGGCAGGTGAAGAAGAGGGAGTCAAGAAGCTCCAGAAGGACAATGGCAGACAGCACCGCCCTCCCCCCCGATTCGAAAAATTCACTCCTCTTAATGCTAACATTTTCACTATTCTCATGGAAGTTGAGAAGGAAGGGGTGATACCTCTTGTCCCGAAGATTAACACCCCTAGCAAGAAGAGGGACAAAGAGAAGTGGTGCCGCTATCACCGAGACCATGGCCACGGCACCAATGATTGTCGGGCCTTGAAGAATGAGATTGAGGCCCTCATCCAAAGGGGGCAGCTGGCCAAATTTGTGAGAAAGGACCGGACCGATCCTCCTCCTCCCCCTCAGGGGGCTAACAAGCGTCCTGAACGACGCGATGAAACTCCAAAGTTCGAAGAGGAATGCATCCTACATCTCATCCATGGAGGCCCCATAAGAGGCACCTCCAACTCCTCTCGAAAGGCTTTCATAAGGGAAGTCAACTCAGTACATGACATGCTCCCCACCAAAGGCCTCGGAGTACCGGTCAATTTTTCAGATGAAGACCTTGAGGGTGTCTGGACCCCCCATTGTGACGCACTAGTCATCAACCTCCATATGGCAAATTTTAAAGAGGAGAGGATCCTGGTGGACAATGGAAGCTCCGTTAACATCCTCTTCCTCGCTGCTTTCAAAGGACTCAAACTATCCCGGGACAGACTTAAGCCCGCCGGCTACACACTCCACGGGTTTACGGGAGTGCCAGTGACTACTGAAGGGGTGATCACTCTCGACGTAACCAGTGGCAAAACTCCTACTACCCGAACGGAGCCGATGGACTTCATGGTCGTCGATGTCCCCGCTGCTTATAATGTGATCCTAGGCCGACCCGGCCTAGCTGCTCTCGAAGCAGTCCCTTCCGCTTATCACCTCAAGATGAAGTTCCCCACCCGGGCAGGAGTAGGGGAAGTCAGAGGCAGTCAGGAAATGGCCCGCAAATGCTACATGACCTCTACTGGGGGTCCAGTCCTTTCCCTCAAAACTCTTGAAATACCCCAAGATGGTGTCCGACCAACGTCCGAGCCGGTGGATGAATTGGAGGAAGTGCTCTTCTCTGAGCAAGATCCGAACCGCAAGTTCTTTGTCAGTAAGACCCTCCCATCTGCCCTAAGCTCAGACATAGTCCAATGTATCAGAAAGAACTGTGACCTCTTCGCATGGTCGGCTGCCGACATGCCAGGAATCTCCGAAGAGCTCCTCGTCCACCACCTGAGTGTTGCATCGGGGTCCAAACCGGTTCAACAGAAGAGGCGCAAATTTGCTCCCAAGCGCTAACAAGCTATAAAAGAAGAGGTGGACAAGCTCCTTAAGGCTCGGTTCATACAGGAGGTCAATTATCCCGAATGGCTCTCAAATGTTGTGATGGTAAAGAAAGCCAACGGGAGCTAGAGAATCTGCATCAATTTCACCGACCTGAATAAAGCATGCCCCAAAGATCCATTCCCTCTTCCAAGCATCGACACCCTGATTGACGCCACTTCGGGCCATGAGCTTCTCAACTTCATGGACGCTTTCTCCGGATACAATCAAATCCGCATGTTCCCCCGAGATATCCTGAAGACCTCCTTTGTTACCGATCAGGGCCTCTACTGCTACAGGGTGATGCCTTTCGGGTTGAAGAATGCAGGTGCCACCTATCAACGCCTCGTTAACAAAGTCTTCCAAAATCAGATCGGTCGCAACATGGAGGTGTATGTTGATGATATGCTTGTGAAGAGCATCTGTGGGGCCGACCATGTCACCGATCTGCAAGAGGCATTCGATGTATTAAGGAAACATGATATGAGACTCAATCCAAACAAGTGTGCGTTCAGAGTATCATCGGGAAAATTCCTAAGCTTCATGGTCAGCCAAAGAGGGATCGAAGCCAACCCCGAAAAGATCAAATCCATACTGGATATGGCTCCTCCCAAAAATGTGAAAGAAATTCAGAAGCTAACCGGGTGCCTCGCAGCTATAGGGCGCTTCCTTTCCAAGTCAGGGGAGAAGTGTCTTCCCTTCTTCAGGGCTCTCAGGGGGGCTAAAGGCTTCGAATGGGGTCAACAACAGCAGGAGTCGTTCGATCAGCTTAAAGCCTATCTAGTCAACCCCCCTCTCCTCGCAAGCCTATCCCCGGGGAAACACTCTACCTCTACTTAGCTGCCTCCGAATAAACCCTCAGCGCTGTCTTGGTGAGGGAAGAAGACAAGGCTCAGAAGCCCATCTATTACGTAAGCAAGGTACTTCTCGATGCCGAGCTTCGTTATCCAAGGATAGCGAAGATGGCATTCGCCTGGGTTATGGCAGCTAGGAAGCTTCGCCCATATTTCGAGTCTCACTCGTTGGTCGTTCTTACTGACCAACTACTAAAGCAAGTTCTACACAAGCCGGAGACCTCTGGCCGTCTCATGAAGTGGTCGATCGAGCTGAACTAGTATGATATATCATACCAACCTCGGACCGCAATCAAAGCTCAGGCCTTAGCTGAATTCATAGTTGAGAGCACCATTTCCGAGGTCAGTCAAGCGGCAAACAGACCTCCTATTTGGATGGTATATGTAGATGGATCCTTTTGCACCGAAGGGAGCGGAGCCGGGGTCATTCTTGCAGGCCCAGATGACTTCGTTCTTCAATACTCCCTCCGCATCAACTTCAAGGCCTCCAACAATGAAGCGGAGTATGAAGTCCTTATAGTTGGTCTCGAAATGGCCCGCAAAGCAGGAGCACAACACCTCTGCATATTTATTGACTCTTAGCTGGTCGTGAATCAAGTCTTGGGCGAGTATGAAGCGCGAGATGAGCGAATGGCTAGGTATCTAGCCAAGGTCCAAAATCTCATGGCTCTATTCGAAGAGGCACTTATTCGGTGAATCTCCAGAGAGGAAAATGACCAAGCAAATGCCCTCTCCAAGTTAGCCTCTTCCTCCCTCCAAGGTCTCGAGCAGACCGTCTTGATTGAAGTGCTCCTGAGGCCGAGCATAGAAGAAGAAACTTCCGACTCAACAGAGTCACTGCCTGTTCAACTTCAAGATAATTGGATGAAACCCCTGGTAGAATTTCTAAGGGATAGGCTCCTCCCCGAAGACCCTAAGGAAGCTCGTCGAATCAGAACCAGAGCGGAGCGGTACACCCTTGTTGAAGGGATCTTGTACAAGTGCTCCTTCACACAGGTTGACGGTAGACCTTATCTGAGGTGCCTCTTCTCCAAACAAGCCACATACGACTTGCAAGAGCTTCAGAAGGCATAGGCAGAGCACATTCGAGGTCCAGATCCCTTGCCCGGAAGGTGTTGAATTATGGATATTTCTGGCTTACCCTCCTACAAGGTGCCGAGCGACACGTTCGGCAATGCAGCTCTTGTCAAAAGTATTCCAACATTCGTCGCCTACCCCAAGCTCACCTTGCTTCCCTATCAACTCCGATCCCTTTCGCAATGTGGGGGATGGATTTACTAGGGCCGTTTCCACCAGCTCCCGGCCAACTCAAATTTTTAGTCGTGGCAATCGACTACTTCTCGAAGTGGATAGAGGCCGAGCCCTTGGCTATAATCACCGAGAACAAAGTCCTTAAGTTCTTCTGGAAGAGCGTCATCTGCAGGTTCGGTATCCCTCGGGTCCTTATAACCGATAATGGAACACAATTTACAGGGGCCGCATTCCGAGCTCTGTGTGAAGACCTCGCCATCCAACAATGCTTCTCCTCCGTCTCCCACCCGCAGTCAAATGGTCAAGTAGAAAATGCCAAACGACAAATCCTCTCCGGTATTAAGAAGAGGCTGGATAAGTCCGCTAAAGGCTTATGGGTAGATCAGCTCCCTAACGTACTGTGGAAATACCGCACTACGAAACAGACCCCCACAGGAGAATCACCGTTCAATCTCACCTATGGGTCCGAAGCTGTGATCCCCCTAGAAGTTGGTGTACCCTCTCCTCGCCTAATTGCCTATGAAGAAGAGCAGAATGCCAGGGAGCTTCGGGCGAATTTGGATTTGATTGATGATCTCCGTGAAAGAGCTTCGATTCGCCAGCAAAGCTACCGAAGGAGGATCGAGCTGGCCTACAATAAGAGAGTCCGTCCCACCGACCTCAAAGAAGGGGACTTGGTCCTCAGAAAGTTAGCTATCTCATTCCCCAGTCAAAAGAGTAAGCTAGCTCCAACCTACAAGATCACCAAGGTGGTTCGGCCCGAAACTTACCGTCTAGAAGACCTTGAAGGAAGAGAGATTCCCAGGACTTGGAATGCCGACCATCTCTTGAAGTACCAAGAGAGCGCATGAACGCCTCTCCGAGTGCCGTCAGATGTCGAACCGTTCCTTTCCCTTCACTTGTATTTTACTTTTGCTTCTTTATTTCTCTAATGTAATAACGGCTCACAACTTAGAAGCAGCCGACTATTAGTTTTCAATAAAGAACATTTTTCTTCATATCTGACTTGTGAATTGTTTGTATCTCTCTATTTTTACCTTCTTTATACTTTAACAACGAGTTCGGAGTCCAACACTTGGCTCGACTCCGCTTCGCAAGCTCGCTCTTAAGCGAGCTAGAAGTGGTTTGCCATTCAGAATTGCTCCCACAACCGTTGAAACATACTCAAACGACGAGTTTGGAGTCCAACACTTGGCTCGACTCTGCTTCGCAAGCTCGTTCTTAAGCGAGCTAGAAGTGGTTCGCCATTCGGAATTGCTCCCACAATCGTTGAAACATACTCAAATGACAAGTTCGGAGTCCAACACTTGGCTCGACTCCGCTTCGCAAGCTCGCTCTTAAGCGAGCTAGAAGTGGTTCGCCATTCGGAATTGCTCCCACAACCATTGAAACATACTCAAACGACGAGTTCGGAGTCCAACACTTGGCTCGACTCCGCTTCGCAAGCTCGCTCTTAAGCGAGCTAGAAGTGGTTCGCCATTCGGAATTGCTCCCACAACCATTGAAACAAACTCAAACGACGAGTTCGGAGTCCAACACTCGACTCCGCTTCGCAAGCTCGCTCTTAAGCGAGCTAGAAGTGGTTCGCCATTCAGAATTGCTCCTACAACCGTTGAAACAAACTCAAACGACGAGTTCGGAGTCCAACACTTGGCTTGACTCCGCTTTGCAAGCTTGCTCTTAAGCGAGCTAGAAGTGGTTCGCCATTCGGAATTGCTCCCACAACCGTTGAAATATACTCTCGTTTTGCCTCCGCGTGCGAAATCCTTACAACTAAACTAAACATGGGAGAAGCTGATGCTAGGTCTACCATTCGTATGCTAGTCTTGGCACACTGCATCCCTTGATCCTCGCGGTTGGAAGGTCATTGATATGAATTCGCTATATTCTTTGTGTTTCCTCAAGAGAAGATATCAGCTTCAAACATGAACTTGAGGCTTTGGTGAATTCCCAGCCTGGACAGTCCTCAGTTTTTTCACAAGGCGAAGTCGAAGGTCCCCGACAGCCCTAGTCCTTGATCAAATACTGGACTATGAAATCACCTCTAGAATCTCGTATATTGTCGACCCATGCCCAGGACTCTGAGGAGCTAACCTCTGGTTCTTATAGTTCGTTTAAAGTTGAAGTAATCCTCCAATAGGCGGCTCTCCACTGCAAGAAACTCACTCTCACGGATTCACGAGCCAAGAGGTTCGAAGCAGTGCTCGGCCCGCCTAGTCTTGCTCTAGACTTCGGCACACCTTGCCGAGCGCTCTTGGCACCGATGCCCAAACAAGAAAAAACCTTGCTCTGAACCTCGGCACACCTAGTCGAGTGCTCCTGGCACCGACTCCCAAACAAGCAAAAACCTTGCCCTGGACCTCGGCACGCCTAGTCGAGCGCTCTTGGTGTCGACGCCCAAACAAGCAAAAACCTTGCTCTAGACTTCGGCACACATTGCCGAGCGCTCTTGGCACCGAGACCCAAACGAGCGAAAGTCTAGCTCCGGACCTCGGCACGCTAAAGATAGTCATGAGTAACACAACAACAGAAAGGGTTCAAAAACGCACAAGTTCAAGAAAGAAAAAGCATCATTTCGATTAAGTGTGGGGAGACAATTACAAAGCGGCATCTTCTTTACAACCGAGCTACAAGACTTCCAAAAGCAAAAACTACAATGCCGACTCGTTACACTTAGACGAAATACAAAAATTGGAAAACAAAAAATCTTCAACGCTTCCTTGGCACAGGGATATTTCATTTCAAAGACACCCGAGGACGGGGACGCTTGACCCCGGTACTCGTCCCTAAACCGGCAAATTGAGACGTGTCCTCGACGCTGCTCCTGACAGTTGTGCCGATGGATGCTCTGCTCGATGAAATCGCCACGCCACTTTGGGCATCACCCGAACTTGGTCGGCCTACGGGAGAACGTGTCGCGAACTCATAAAATGAAATACCTCGCTCACCCTCCTCGCGAGTGCATGAAGTGCTCCTTACATTAATTGGCCCCGAGTGCGGCTTTAGGCGAGCCACTTCAACCTCCAACTCAGCGATCCTCTGTTTCAGAGACTCGTCTCCTGTGTCTACCTCGAAGTGAGGAGGCACGGCGGAGCTCGAAATGCTGGGGCGACTGGTGATAATCCGGCGGAGGTGAGTGAATTTGATGCCCCTACCCATTGTGGCTCTTTTCAATGCATCGATCTCTGCCGTCAGCTCGTCACGTTCGGTCATCAGCCTGCCCACTGCCTTGGTCAGCTCCTCTTCCTCTGCCAGAAGTTTGGCCTCCACAATCTGCAAGTGGTGCTTTTCGGTGAGCATATCGTCCCTCTCTGCTGTCATCTTCGATAGAGAGAGCTGGAGACACTTCAACCTTAGCCCGTTTGTGAAGACTGTCGACGAGCCATCCTCCTCGTCCACAGGAGGGATATCAGCGAGCCGACCCTCTAGTCGCCGAATCTCGCTGTCTCGTTGGCTCAAGATCACCTGCAAATGGTTCCGCTCGCTCTCAGCCCTGTGCAACCCCAACTTGACCTCATAAAGGTGCTCTCGGCACCTGGCCAAACTCAGCCTCGTCGACCCCAAGCTATCCTCGGAACCAAACTCCTCCCCGAAGCAAGTGGGTTCGGCTGAGTGAGTCGCCTCGGCAAGCTGAAAAGATCAAAGCAAATAACAGGGCTCAGTAAATAGTCACAAGTTCACTCCTCGTCTGACCCCTGAATAAAAGCTACACGCACTAAAGCGTAAGTTCTTTGTCTAAACACTTAGTCGAATTTCAAGCAAACAAAAAGGGGGGGGAGGGGGGTTATTCAAAGGCGACATGGGGCCGAGCTCAAAAGTTTCTTTCATTCATCACAAAAAATGCGGTGGCCAGTCCGCAATTAGGCAATGCAGGACAAGACAAAAAAAAGGGAGAAAACAAGAGAAGGTGAAATCAAGGGTCGACCTCTTTCCCGGGGTGTCGAGAGTGGATTAGGACGGACCCCCCCGATGGGGGCTGAATCGCCAGCGGGGTTACTTTGGTGATCTGCACCTCGCCGACGACCTCAACCTCACGGCTGTCCTCATCGTCGCCCTCTTCTTCTTCTCCCTCCGACTCAGGGTCGAAGCCCTCGACATGGCCCAGGAACAGCCTCCACCCTGAGCAGTCCACCTCAGGGTATCGCTCCGACACCTGAAAGATGACTTGGGCATAGGCCTTGGCCATGTTTTGGGCAAGGAAACCCTGCACCTTCGCCATGGTGGCCTCTTCGGCCCCCTTCACCGTGGCGTCCTTGGTCTTCACCGCCTCGGCCAGCTATTTGGCCGACACCTCCTTCTGCCGCAGAAGGTCGGCCTCGAGCTTCGAGACTAGGCCTTCGAGATACTCGAGTCTCGTCGACCTATCCTCAGACTCGACCCTCAGCTTGTCGAGCTCTATGCCCATTCGAGCCTTTTCGGCCCGAGCCCGGTCGGTCTCTTGCTTCAGCTCCTGCTCCAACTCCGTCATCTTTTTCGAAAGATGACCGAAGTGGATGATGATCTACAACGAAACAAAAAAAAGTGCAAAGAGTTAGAAAAATCCAAAGGGAAAGTAACCGACAAAAGCAGAAGTTCGACACTTACTGAAACCGCCGAGCGCGCGATCTCGATGGCGTCATCGCCCGCCAGGCTGGCCTCCATGGCGGGTCGGTCCTTTGGCATCGCCAGGTGCTTGACCACCTGCATACTCGCCAAGGAGTCGCCAAGGAACCCATCATGCTTCCGAACCTGCCAGTCCAGAATGTGGATCCTCTTGTGCTCCTCAGCCAGGAGCTCCTCGGCCGTCACCGTCAGCGGGGGTGCCTCCATCCCAAGATCTGTGGAAATTGGGAAGTCCCCTACCTGAGTCGACACCGAGGCTGCACCTGCGGTCGGGGTCGATGTCACCACAGCCGGAGGCTCCACCCCCTTGGCTACGCTCGCGTCCCTCGGAGCCTTCGCGGGCGGCAGCTTGGTAGAAACCCTCTTGCTCTTCTTCGGCGCCTTACTTCCGAGGGCGGCCCTCTGCGCCATCACCGCGTCGAAATCCATTGCCTCTGCATCAAATTAGAAGCCGGTTAAAGACACAAGTTGGAATAGGCAAGGTAAAAAAAATGAGAGCATAGAAAGAGCCGCGTACTGGGGTCTACGCGGCTGAGCTCTCCCTTGAAGAGAATGTCCTCGGTCAGCTCCCTCCAATCGTACTTTGGCCTGTCAAGAAGAGTCTGCACTGCCTCCTCTTCTTGAGGGTGAAGCACCGACGACTCCCTCACTCGCCTCGACACCTCCTCCACAAAACTGGTGGGTATGGGCCACGCCTCTGCGCTCCGCACTATCAAGTACTTATCTTGCTAATGCTTGATGGAGTCGGGGCAGACGAAGAGCCGACCTCCGTGCCTTGGAGCTAGGTAGTACCGAAACTCCGACCGGTTCTGCTGATGAAGCCGGTAGATAGTCCGGAGTACCCTCAGCTCCGGCTCGATCCCAGCCGCTTGGCAGTGGAGTACGAACCCATTGATAACTCTCCACGCGTTCGGCATCAGTTGAATGGAGCTGACCCCAATCCACCTCAGCACTTGGATCACGAACGGGTGGAGAGGTTGCCGAGCCCCGGCGCTGAAGGCATCGACCGGCCAGAAACACATGTTTACCGGCATCGGCGAATTTTCCCTAACCCCGGGTCCCGACAGCATAAGCTCGTACTCCTCCGGAATTTGGAAGCAACTCCGGATCACTACCAAATCCTTCAGGCTAAGGATCGATACCGTTTCATCGGCCTCGGAGGTCTTCCTTGCCTCATTTTCCTCGAAGGCTCTCCCCCTCCCGTGAATAATGCGCTCGGCCTCCTCCCCCGGGAGTTCTCGAACTCTCTGAAGCCCGGTCAGCGGCCCTGGATACCTGCCGAACGGCCCCATGCGCTTCGGATCTTCCACTATACTATCTCGACCCGATACCTTCTTGCCTTTATCTCGGCCACTCCAAGAAGGGACTTCGGTGGCAGAAGGGGAGGGCTCGGAGATAGGAGAAAGATACATATTTATACTTGAAAAACGACTAAGTATAAATTACCTTTGAGTTGATGGAAACGGTCGGAATTTTCACCGGAAAAGCAATCGACGATCACCGTGAGCTCTCACTAGTAGAAATTACCGCCTGAGTAAAAATTCGGAGAAGTGAGAAATGAGAGGGGGGTGAAGTTTTATTGAGCTAGGCACACGAAACGAGGTTAATGGGCCCACAGAGCCAGCCCATTTACACAAGGAGACAAAGTGACCTGAACCGTCACATTATTTACTACGCCTAGCTGTACTATCGCATTAATGGCTGACATATCTGTCAGAGTCGTCAGAAGATCAGCAGCCATCACATTAATTACTGTCACATCTGTCAGAAGTTCAGCAGTCGCCAACTCAGCCCGACGTTTCGTATGTTGCCAAAAATTTCAATCCAAGGCCTATGCACATGCTGCCGAGCGTTCTTGCCCCCGACCCTGTTACATGGGAAAAATTGGCCCTCGGCACATGCCGCCGAGCATTCTTGCCACCGAACTTGTTACATGGAAAAATTTGGCCCTCGGCACATGCTGCCGAGCGTTATTGACACCGACCATGTTTCATGGAAAAAATTGTCACGTGGAAAAAGTTGGACCTCGGCACATGCTGCCGAGCGTTCTTGACACCGACCATGTTACATGGAAAAAATTGTCACATGAAAAAAATTGGACCTCGGCACATGCTGCCGAGCATTCTTGACATCGACCTGTAGGGTTTCGAGCACATAAACGCAGCGGAATAAGCGTGAAAAATAAATAAAAATCGAAACCCTCCGCAGGATCCATGCGAAAACACAAGATTTAATTCGGAGATTAAGAATAAATACCTTAAGAAGCTTTAACAATTTAATAAGGGAGAATTAAAGAGGTCCAAGCTTCTTGAATCACCACGCATCCCGCTCTCGCAATCTACGCTCTACCGGTATCCACACGAACGCTTGATCTTTGAAGGAGCGATGTACTAGCATCCGAAAACCAACTTCTCTCTATCTCCATCTTCATCTCTCAAACGGCTAGGGTTTTTGTCTTGAACCTCTAACCCTAATTTTGAGAGTTTAAGATGTTTATATAGAGAGAAAAATCTGTTTTTCTAAAGCCCAATCCCATTGGGCTTTTATTAAAATTAGAATTCTTAATTAAATAATTAATTAAGTCAAACTTAATTAATATTCTAATATAATTCTAATTCTAATAATTAGTAAATTTAAAATTCTATTTAATTAATTAATTAAGTCTCACTTAATTAATATTATAAATAAAATCGAATTACTATTTAATTTAAATTCATAATTTAAATTAAATCTCCTTCAAGCGTTCTTGTGTGTGACCCTGTAGGTTATTATTACGTTGGCAATAATTTTATTATTCAATAAAATTATAAACAATGAGCGGCATCTAGTAATACATCATTGCTACCCAAGTAATAATAAAAAATCGGTGATTCGATTAAACCTTTCGTGACTAATGTTCCATGTAATATAATTCTTTTAACCTTGATATTATAGATTAAACTTGAGGCATGGTTTGTGTCATCCTCTTCTTAATTTAATCTTTATTTTCTTGATCGATGAGTAGACTATTCAAACAAATCAATATTTGAGCATGGCCATGCATTTCATAGTCTCACTCAAACAAGAGGCCAATAATATCACTCCTATAAATAGGAGGGTTAAATCCCATCTAGATCATTCATATCTCTCACATGATTCATAATATACCCAACAACCATCTTTATCATTACCCGGTTAAAGATAACTTTTGATGAAATCAAAGTATATTAATTCTCATGTAGAACTATAATGATTTCAGGTCTAAGGATCATTACACCATTATCACTGTGAGATTTCTTATGACACTATTTATAATCTTCCATGTAGAATCTCACGGTGGGTCAGTCCAGTACACTGTACTCTTACATGTACCTATGCATTGACTTTAGCATCTCTATACTAATGACCAATGAGATATGGTCATCAGTCAATCAACATACTAGTCTCGATGTATTATTATTGTCCTTATAATAATAATACTCGACTAGGGACATTTAAGAATATGATACTCTTAACATATATAATCTCATGTTCAAATCTCATATTTGAATCTATATAATTTGTATCATATTCTAAGGACATTTATTATGCTAACATTTATAACGCAGTAAATAAAGACATAATAAACTTATATTTTAATAATCACTAAAACATAATGACATAATAGCGTTTCTAAAACTCTAATGTATTGTCTCTAGGGCACCTACACTAACACGACCATGTTACCTGGAAAAAATTATCACATAGAAAAAATTGAACCTCAGCACATGCTGCCGAGCATTCTTGACACCGACCATGTTACATGGAAAAAATTGTCACATGGAAAAAATTGGACCTCGGCACATGCTGCCGAGCGTTCTTGCCACCGACCATGTTACATGAAAAAAGTGGACCTCGGCACATGTCGCCGAGCGCTCCACCACCGACCATGTTACATGGAAAAGTGGACCTCGGCACATGCTGCCGAGCGCTCTCAGCACCGACCCTCTTACGGGGAGGAAACCACTCTGAACTCCGCCAAAAATCCGCCGAACACGCCTATAGCCTGGCCGAAGTATCTGTGCGCTTCGGCAAAAGGTGCCGAACCCCCAGGGACCTCAGCCTCCTTCGTAGCGAGTGTTTGGAGGGGTTCGGAGACGAGGCCGAAGCATCCAGGCCATGAAACGACGTAAATAACACCAAATCATCTACCTAAACACTGTAAAAAATGATTTAAAATTCAAAAAAATTAATTAAAAATTATAAAAAATAATTATAAAATCGGGGAAACATTTTTGAAATCCTGGGTAGATAATTATTGCTTAGAAAGATTAATTAAGACCCCCGAATGATAAATCACCACTTTGCAAAGTTAGGAAAAATCACCAGAAGTTGAAGAGAGCTCAAGAGTAACCTCGTGCGCGCAAATAGCTTCGAAAATCACCATAATACCTCATACAAAGATTCAACGTCCCTCGTTTGGACGCCGATACCGCCCTGCAAGCCATTAAAACAGTAAAACTACTCCTCAAAGGCTGATCAAACTCAGTCTTCGGGAGTAGGGGGCTCGTGATATGGCTAAAAATAAGGGCTAAATCGGAACCGTCCAAATCGGGCGTGAATCTCAAAGCCTGAGGTAAAATGGTAATTTTACCTATAAACGGGTCTGAAGTGGGTACTGGGTCCTCTCTCCAGAGACCCAACAACCCACGAACGGATCCATCTCAACTGGGTACGGGTTTCAACCCGCTGCTGACCCTGTCCAACAGGATGAAATTAGGGTTTCTGATTAATCCTAATCAACGGCCCTGATTCGTATCTATCCTTTCACATCCGATCCCCAATTCTTGTTCACCCTGGATGATCGTGTTGGGTGAATTTTTACCTCGTATGATCGTTTCGGGACATGAATTTTCAAGTGGATGAGATCGGTCGAGTGGTCTCAGTTGGAGATGGGATTGCGCGTGTTTATGGATTGAACGAGATTCAAGCTGGAGAAATGGTGGAATTTGCCAGTGGTGTGAAAGGAATAGCCTTGAATCTCTGGGAATTAAGGATTACATTCCTAATCTATTCCTAGGGATTACATTCCTAATTTGATCCCAAATGCGGCTATAAATACCCCCCATCCACCACCATTAAGAGGTAATCAATCTTTTGCCAATTTACGCTCTCTCATAATCTTCCTGATTACTGACTTGAGCGTCGGAGGGTGCATCGCCGGGATCAACCCCGGTGTCTCGCACTTCTTGCAGGTGAACGGCGGGAGTCAGCGATCAAACTCCGACGGAAAAGGTTAATGTTTGATTATTCAGTTTCCATAAGAATCCACTGTAGCGCCCCGATTTCCGATACTGGAAAACCGTGACACGAGCCAAGACCTGTTCTTCAATAAGTCACAATACACAGAAAAAACAGGAGAATTTAAAATTTTTTTATTCAATACACAATACGTTACAAGTCTGAATATTGTACAACTGTAATACCTTACAATAGAGTTACAATATTACCTTTACAATTCTAAGTATTACAACCTTCAACATCTTTCATCAGAGTATTTCTCATCTAATACATAATCAATACATATTTTGCAGCGGAACTAAACATAACACTGACTCCTTGCTTTCCTTGCCTTGAGTCCTCCTGAATTTTGCCTTTGTACTTCGGCGATCCAGTACCTATGGAAGTGGGGACATCAGTATTCACTGACGCTTAAAGGCTGATCATATAGCAGCGAATCTTCCAAACAATATACTAAATACAGCAATGGTGTTAGTGTAGTTTAAGTGTTCGTGAGTGCTATGGCTAGACTCTAATGCAATATTTAAATAGAACTAGGACACTTCCTATTCTAATGTCAGCAAGTCTCCGAAAGCAACATGCAGCCCATACTACATGCGACTCCATCTCAAGCCGTTTCTCCATATATAGGGATTGAACCCGCGTTTAAGAATTCTAATTGTACTCAACCTGTTCCCGACAACTACACGTGGCTAATGAGGTTGCAGATGTGGTCATGTGCCACTATTGCATATCGCCAGTGGTGTCTATGTTCGCCACTGCGACTCGGCCAACCGGACCTCTCTCAAATAGACAAACCCAATGTATCGGGCGTCACAACAAAATCAAACTATAGGGTTTCGCAAGCGCAGGGTAGCACGAAGCCTACCCTGCGGCACCCTCTGGGGTCTAGCAAGCACAGGACTGCACAATGCATCCTGCGGCACCCCCAGCCACGGTACCTCAGGAATTAACAGAGCGAGATACGCAACCCGTGTCCTCAACTTGTGAGACGGCACCGTATGTATCCCTTTGACGGGAAGGTACAACCCAGTACACCACCTATGATCTGCCTCAAGGGACGAGTTAGTGTAAGGGGCCCCCTACAACTGACCCCTCTCTCCCGGCAAAAGGGTTTAAACAAACTGATCCTTATAAGTCACTATCCTAGTGATGTCCCTGACTCGAACAATCCTAGGGATGACGATATTACAACACAACGTGCTAGGCCTTAAATTAGGCTTCGCAAGACAACTCTACTAGGCTGATCAACCTAGACTTACCAGAATCCCTCAGGACCCGGTTCGTGGCTCATCGATCCAAGACTTTGGCCGTGCGAATATACATGCACGCCGCTTCCCTAGACTTGGATTCCGTCTATACTCCGGTCCTCGACTAACCTACCCTGGTTAAGATTCGACGGTACACAAGGAGTGACTCCTCCACAGTTCCTTAGGGTAAGAACAGATGTCTTGATGGTCGATAGCCCTTAGGGTGGTAACATCACCCTAGACGAGCACAACTAACTGTGTACTAGCTAACAAGCTATACACGAGTAATAACCACATACGAGCCAACTAAGCTACGCATGAAACAATAACTACCTACGAGCCAGGCGGGCCTCGTAGGAGACAACCACGTACATACCGGCCAAATAAGCCGCGTATGAGACCAACAGCTTCGTACGGGCCGGTCGGGCCGCGTACGAGACAACCACCTACATACGAACCGACTAAGCTACGTATGAGACCCACAGCTACATACGGGCCAGTCGAGCCACGTACGAGCACAATCGTGTGCAGACAACCATACAGGTAATCAATCCTAGAAGCAACCAAACGTGCTTACTAACAAACTTAATCTTCTATTATTAGAAGCAACAAAAGAATCTACTAGTAGTCTATGATCGGCATTGTACTAGGGACGATTCCGAAGGCGACATAACCACCTTTATCGAACTAACTATCACTAGTGGTCTTCCCGATCTTATCACTTCGACCTACAATGCCTTGGGCATGACATACACTCGTAAGCATCTTCCTAAGGTCATCCAATTACAAAACAGAACTACTCACCATCACACTCCTAAGTATGAATGTGATTTCGCTTGTGCTTACATCGAGCTTAAGCATAAAATCACTATGAGCTAGACATGAAGTCCACTATAGTCAAGCATAGGTTACTAATTGGGCATGAAAGCCTACTACTTATCATAACCAATCACTACCACCCAAGCATGGATAGATAACTAATATAACATACAACATTCCAAGGTATAGTAGGTATTCTAACATTATTCCTACAACGTTCTAAGCATATACTTGAACTTTAGCATGGCATAGCACCTAACATAAGGTCACTACAACTGACCATGGGTAGATTCTTTTAATCTAAGCATGAATATCATAGTATGGATATCATTAACTTAACGTGATCAATAATTAGCATGGTACCTACTTACTTAGTATGAAGCATGATCATCTACTATTATAGCATGAACAAACACTTATCTAAGCATGGGTACCATGTAAACATGAGTATTCATATAAACTAGCATGGCATACAACTTAATTACCATTAAGCTATCATGGCATACCCTTACTTGTAATTAAGCTAGCATGGCTTAGATCTTGCCTACAATTAAAACTAGCATGGTCTATTTCTTACCTACCATTAAGCTAACATGGTATATCACATGCCTACCATTAACTAGCATGGTATATTACATACCTACAATTTAAACTAACATGGTAGGAAATTCCTAGGATGAATCCTACAACATTTTAATCATAAATAAATCACTAAACTTGATAGGAACTTTAGGAATGAATCCTACAAATTCTAAGCACAAATAAATTACTAAACATGATAGGAAACTCTAAATTGCATCCTACAACATTGTTAAGCATAAATGAGTGAATCTAAGCATGGTAGGAAACTCTAGAATTTGTCCCACGACATTCTAAGCATGAATGAGTGAATCTAAATGTGGTAGGAAACTTTTAGAATTTGTCCCACAACATTCTAACATCATTAAGCATGCTAGATAATTTTAGGATCAATCTTACAACTAACTAAGCATGAAACATGGTAGGATATTTTGGGAAGAAATCCTACAACATTGTTAAACATAAAGCATGATGGGATGTGTTTTAGAAATAATCCTACAATTTTCTAAGCATAAGCATGATAGAACTTCTTTAGAAAACATCCTACAATTATCTAAACATAAAACATGAAGAAATATTTCTAGAAGATCTCCTACAACTATCTAAGCATGGAAACATGTAGGATAATTTTAGAACTAATTTAGCATGAACATGGCTTCTAATATTTTTAGAAGTGGTCCTACAACATTAGTAGCATAAAAATGGCTTCTAAATATTTTTAGAAGTAATCCTACAATAATTGTAGCATGAATATGGCTTCTAATCTTTTTTAGAAATAATCCTACAACACTTGAAGCATAGATATGGCTTCTAAATATTTTTAGAAGAAATCCTACAACACTTGAAGCATAATTATGGCTTCTAAATATTTTTAGAAGTAATCCTACAACAATTGTAGCATAAATATGACTTCTAAATATTTTTAGAAGAAATCCTACAACACTTGAAGCATAATTATGGCTTCTAAATATTTTTAGAAGCAATCCTACAATATTTCACTACTACTACTACTCCTATTTTAATCAAAACATAATTACCTACTACTACTACTACAACATACAACTTACTACTATCACAACATACAACTTACTATTATTACTACTACTTCATTCTCATAAAAATCACAACATACAACTTACTACTATTACTATTACTTCATTCTCATAAAAAATCACAACATACAACTTACTACTATTACTACTACCTTATTAATCAACATACATGCTACTACTACTTTATTTTATTACATACTACTACTTATTATTTTAGCTTACTACTACTTAGTTCTTTATTATTGATATGGCTAAAAATGGGGTTAAATCGAGACCGTCCAGATCGAGCGCGAATCTTGAAGCACGGGGGTAAAAGGGTAATTTCACATACAAATGGATCCAAAATGGGTATTGGGTCCCCTTCTCACAGGACCAACCACCCGCAAACGGACCCACTCTTATTGGGTTCGGGTTCCGACCCGAAACAAACCCATATCAGCAGGAGACAAACCAGGATCCCTGATTTGACCAAATCGGCATGCCTGATTTGCTCTCACCGGGAATTAGGAGATCTACTTTCCTTAACAAACTGTGAGGATTTTGCTCCGAACAGTTATACAAGGAATCAAGCCCCTAATCTCTCTCTTGGCGACTATAAATACAACCCCTCTACCACCGAGACCAGGTTAATCACTTTTTCACCACTTAAGCTCTTTCTTGATCTTTTCCTGATTACTGACAAGAGCGTCGGAGGGTGCGTCGCCGGAATCAACCCCGGTGTTTCGCACTTCCTTGCAGGTTGTGCCAGGAGCAAGAAGGCCGAGTCAATCGTTCAGGTGTTTCCCGGACTCACAAATTCTATCTGTTTACCCCCACACCGAAATCAGCGGTAACAGATTGGCGCCGTCTGTGGGAAACCACCACACGAACGACCTCAGCTTCTCCTTCCTCGCCTTCCATCACCATGCCTCCGAAGAAGAACAGATCCAAAGGATCCAACCGGGTGGCCAACCCCGCCGACCCTACGGAGGATACCCCCGTCAACCCGATTCCCCAATCTGGGCTTCCTCCGCAGACCCAACCGGTCCAGCCTCATCATCCTCAGCAACAACCCAACAATGGTCCCACCGGTCTCAACGGCCAGAAGCTGAAGCAGCCCATCCAGGACCATGTCTCGGTCCGTAATGGATCCTCGGACTCGATGGCCTCCCATAACCCCGACCTCAGCCTCACGCTCCAGAACCGCCAGAAGGAGAACGACCTCCGCACGCACCTTGACGAGAGGCGGGCCCGAGCGGGAGCCTCTCGGCAGCGTCAGGCTGAGCGGTCACCTCGTCGCCGAGACAGGCGGAGATCCCCGTACCGGAGAGGCCGAGCGGCATCTCCCGAACACCGGAGGAGGAGGCCGCGTTCCCCCGAGGATCGGCATCGTACGAGGGACCGCGAGGTACCCATCAGCCATGCCGAATTCCTCCAGTTTCAGGAGACTGTACTGCAGGCCCTGAACGCCCGTGCCAACAACCAAAACCCCCCGAGGATCCCAACACCCCCTCGAATTCCCAGTCCTCGCCGCCGGTCGCGAAGTCCTCCCCAGGCTCCCAGTCGTCAGCAACAGTACAGTCCCCGCCGATCCGAGGGATACCGGCACCGAAGTCCACGCTCTCCCTCTTATGAGGAAGATTCCGAAGGGTCATACGGTTACCGGCGGGGGGACGATGCCTTTGACCGCCGCCTCCATGAGGTGGAGAGGCGCATTGTCCGTATGGACCGAGAGGAGGAGTCCAGAGCAGGTACTGTTCGCCCGAACAGACCGCCCTTCTCTCGGACAATCATGGAAGCTCGCATACCGAGGGGTTTCAAACCTCCGCAGTTTGAAACGTACTCAGGCGAGTCCGACCCAGTAGACCACGTCGAGAGTTTTAAGACTCTGATGCTGATCCACCAAGTCTCCGACGCCATACTCTGCAGGACCTTCCCGGCCACACTTCGGGGTTCGGCTCGGGAATGGTATTCCAGGCTTGCCCCCGCCTCCATCTTTTCATTTGAGCAGTTTGAGACGCTGTTCATAACTCACTTTGTGAGCAGCCGACGGGCCGAGAAAACGAGTCTCTCCCTTCTGAACCTCCGGCAGGAAAGGGGTGAGAAGCTGCGTGACTATGTGAAGAGGTTCACTGCAGAAGTCAGGTCGATCGCCTCCTTAGACCAATCCGTGGCAACAGTGGCGTTCCAGTCGAACGTCCTCAACTCCAACCTCCGCTCGTCCCTAGCAAAGAAGCCGCCTACCAACTTCGCCGACCTCCTACTGAGATGCGAGAAATACATCCGAGCCGAGGAGGCCGAGTCCCTCCCGAACTTCGGAGGACCCTCCTCCGGCTCGAAGAGGAAGGCAACGGAGGAAGAGGGGGCCAAGAAGACTATGAAGGACGGAGGCGGCCAGCGTCGTCCTCCCCCCAGGTTCGAGAAATTCACGCCCCTCACAACTAATGTCTCCACTATCCTGATGGAGGTAGAGAAGGAGGGGGTCCTCCCTCCAGCACCGAGGATGCACAAACCGGCGAAGAGGAGGGACAAAGACAAGTGGTGTCGGTATCACCGGGACCACGGGCACGAGATGAATGACTGTCGGGCTTTGAGAGATGAGATCGAAGCCCTCATCCGAAGGGGGCAGTTGGCGAAGTTCGTGAAGGCTAATGATCGGACAGATCGGAACTCTCCTCCCCCTCGGGGGGCTAACAAGCGGCACGAAGTAACGCCTAAGTTCGAAGAAGAAAGGGTTCTGCACATGATCCACGGCGGCCCCATGGGCGGCCCCTCTAATACGTCCCGGAAAGCCTTCGTCCGAGAGGTGAACTCGGTCCACAGTGCTCCTCCTCCCAAGGGCTTCGGTGTGCCCGTGTCCTTCTCCGACGCTGATCTCGAAGGAGTCCGAACCCCTCACTGTGATGCCCTCGTCATCGACCTCCGCATGGCCAACTTCAAGGTGCAGAGGATTTTGGTTGACAACGGGAGTTCGGTCAACATTCTATTCCTCTCGGCCTTCCAGGGCCTCCAGCTGTCCCGAGACCGTCTCAAACCGGCCGGATACACTCTACACGGGTTCACGGGGGTCCCGGTAACCATCGAAGGGGTAATAACCCTCGACGTTACTGCGGGGAGCACCCCTACTACCCGGACCGAGCCCATGGACTTCATGGTCGTTGACGTCCCGGCAGCATACAATGTCATCCTCGGTCGCCCCGGCCTAGCCGCCCTTGAGGCCGTCCCATCAGCATACCATTTGAAGATGAAGTTCTCCACTCGGTCGGGAGTAAGGGAAGTCAGGGGGAGCCAGGAAACAGCTCGGAAGTGCTACATGACTTCCACCGGGGGACCAGTGCTTTCGCTCGAGACACTCGAGATCCCCGAACCGAAGGCTCGCCCAACGTCCGAACCAGCGGACGAGTTAGAAGAAGTACTCTTCTCCGACGAGGATCCGAGCCGAAAATTCCTCGTCAGCAAGTCCTTACCGACCGTGCTATTCTCCGACCTTGTGAGATGCATCCGGGGTAACCGCGACCTATTTGCTTGGTCGGCCGCGGATATGCCCGGCATCTCCGAAGACTTGCTCGTCCACCGCCTAAGTGTCGAGCCGGGGTGCAAACCGGTTCAGCAGAAGAGGCGAAAGTTCGCTCCCGAGCGACAGCAGGCAATCAAGGAGGAAGTGAATAAGCTGCTGAAGGCCAAGTTCATCCAGGAGGTGAATTATCCCGAGTGGTTGTCGAATGTTGTGATGGTCAAGAAGTCCAACGGCTCGTGGAGGATATGCATCGACTTCACCGACCTCAACAAAGCGTGTCCGAAGGATCCCTTCCCTCTCCCGAACATCGACACCCTAATCGACGCCACCTCGGGCCATGAGCTCCTCAGCTTCATGGATGCCTTCTCGGGCTACAACCAAATCCGGATGTTCCCTCCGGACATCCCAAAGACCTCCTTCGTCACCGACCAAGGCCTCTACTGCTACCGAGTAATGCCGTTCGGTTTGAAGAACGCGGGAGCCACCTACCAGCGCCTCGTGAACAAGGTCTTTCAGCATCAGATCGGCCGAAATATGGAGGTGTACGTCGATGACATGCTCGTCAAGAGCATCCACGGCACCGACCATGTAGCCGACCTCCAAGAGGCGTTCGGCGTGTTGAGGAAGTACAACATGCGGCTAAACCCGAACAAGTGTGCGTTCGGAGTCTCCTCTGGCAAGTTCCTCGGTTTCATGGTGAGCCAGCGGGGGATTGAAGCTAACCCCGAAAAGATCAAAGCCATATTAGACATGGCCCCGCCTCGGAACGTCAGAGAAGTGCAGAAGCTCACCGGTCGGCTCGCAGCCATCGGTCGGTTCCTCTCCAAGTCAGGGGAAAAGTGCCTTCCCTTCTTCAAGGCACTCCGAGGCGCTAAGGGATTTGAATGGGGCGAGGCACAGCAAGCGTCGTTCGACCAGCTGAAAGCCTATCTGGTGAACCCCCCTCTGCTCAGTAAGCCGGTCCCAGGCGAGCCTCTCTTTCTCTACTTGGCAGCCTCCGAGCAGTCCCTGAGCGCCGTTCTGGTCAGAGAAGAGGACCGGACCCAGAGGCCTATTTACTACGTGAGCAAGGTACTTCGGGATGCCGAGCTCCGTTATCCGGGGATAGAAAAGATAGCCTACGCCCTCGTCATGGCAGCAAGAAAGCTTCGGCCCTACTTCCAATCTCATTCAGTCATCGTCCTCACCGATCAACCGCTCAAGCAAGTCCTCCATAAACCCGAAACCTCGGGCCGGCTGATGAAGTGGTCGATAGAGCTGAGTCAGCACGACATCTCCTATCAACCTCGGACGGCAATTAAGGCGCAGGCCCTCGCCGACTTCATTGTAGAATCCACCATCCCCGAGGTCGGCCACGTCCCGAACGGACCCCCCATTTGGACAGTCTTTGTGGACGGATCCTCTTGCAGTGAAGGAAGCAGCGCCGGCATCATCCTGAACGGCCCTGATAGCTTCGTCCTACAGTACGCGATCCGCATGAGCTTCAAGGCCTCGAACAACGAGGCGGAGTACGAGGCACTCATAGCCGGTCTCGGACTCGCGCGAAGCGCTGGGGCGCATCGCCTCCGGATTCACAGTGATTCCCAGCTGGTCGTGAACTAGGTCTTGGGCGAATATGAAGCCCGGGACGAGCGGATGGCGAAGTACCTCGCCAAGGTCCGGGATCTCATGGGTCGGTTCGAAGAAGCCATCATCCAGCGGGTCCCTCGGGAGGAAAACGCACAGGCCGATGCACTTTCCAAGTTGGCCTCGTCCTCTTTACAAGGACTCGAGCAGACCGTACTAATTGAAGTCCTCGCTAAGCCGAGCATCGAAGACGAGGCACTAGGCTCGGCGGAGTCATTGCCAGTCATGCTGCAAGACAACTGGATGAAGCCACTGGTAGAATTTCTAAGGGATGGAGTTCTGCCCTCAGATCCCAAAGAAGCTCGCCGAGTTAGAACCCGAGCCGAGCGCTATGTCTTAATCGAGGGCATCCTATACAAGCGCTCTTTCTCCCAAATGGACGGCCGACCATATCTACGATGCCTCTCTCCGGAACAGGCCGAATATGCCCTACAGGAGCTTCATGAAGGGATCGGCGGGGCACACTCGGGATTTAGGTCCCTGGCCCGAAAAGCTCTGAATTATGGGTACTTCTGGCCGACGCTTCTCCAAGACGCCGAGCGACACGTTCGGCAGTGCGGCTCCTGCCAGAGACACTCCAGCATCCGACGCCTCCCTCAAGCCAACCTCGCCTCCCTATCGAGCCCTATCCCCTTCGCGATGTGGGGAATGGACTTGGTAGGGCCTTTCCCTCCAGCTCTGGGTCAGCTCAAGTTTTTAGTCGTAGCTATCGACTACTTCTCGAAGTGGGTCGAGGCCGAGCCCCTCGCCACGATAACCGAGAACAAAGTGGTGCAGTTCTTCTGGAAGAACATTATATGCAGATTCGGCGTCCCGCGTGTCCTCGTGACAGATAATGGGACCCAGTTCACTGGCTCAGCATTCCGAACCCTGTGCGACGACCTCGTCATTCAACAGCGTTTCTCGTCCGTCTCGCACCCCCAGTCGAACGGACAAGCCGAGAACGCTAATAAGCAGATCCTTGCGGGGATCAAGAAGAGGTTGGACAAGTGCTCCAAAGGACAGTGGGTCGATCAACTCCCTAATGTGTTGTGGAACTACCGCACAAGCAAGCGGACGCCCACTGGAGAGTCCCCTTTCAGCCTTACTTATGGGGCCGAAGCCGTAATACCCCTCGAGGTCGGAATTCCTTCCCCTCGGCTCATCGCCTATGACGAAGCACAGAATGCCAGGGAACTCAGAGGAAACTTGGACCTGATAGATGAACTGAGGGAAAGGGCATCGATTCGGCAGCAGAATTACAGAAGGAGAGTCGAGCTAGCCTACAACAAGAAAGTCCGACCCGCCAACCTTGAACAAGGAGACCTGGTGTTGAGAAAGCTAGCCATATCCCTCCCCAGTCAGAAGGGCAAGCTAGCTCCGAATTGGGAAGGGCCGTACCGGGTCGCAAAAGTTGTTCGGCCTGGAGCATATCGACTTGAGGACATGGATGGTAGAGAGCTCCCGAGGACCTGGAATGCCGATCACCTCCTGAAATACCAAGAGAGCGCCCCGGCGCCTCTCTAAGTAATCCGAGGTGTCGCGCCATTCCTCTCCTTTAACTTGTAACCTGTTCTATGAATTCTACTATGTAAAACGGTTCGCCGTCAAATATCAAATAAAGAAAGTTCCATTTTGTTTTTGAATTTGCCTGTTTTTTCCTCCCCTCTTTACTATACCGATGGTTCGGAGTCCAACACTCGGTTCGACTTTACCTCCTCGGCTCGTCTCCGGACGAACCAGGGGTAGATCGCCGTTCGGAATTGCTCCCACAGCCGTTGAACTATACCGATGGTTCGGAGTCCAACACTCGGTTCGACTTTACCTCCTCGGCTCGTCTCCGGACGAACCAGGGGTAGATCGCCGTTCGGAATTGCTCCCACAGCCGTTGAACTATACCGATGGTTCGGAGTCCAACACTCGGTTCGACTTTACCTCCTCGGCTCGTCTCCGGACGAACCAGGGGTAGATCGCCGTTCGGAATTGCTCCCACAACCGTTGAACTATACCGATGGTTCGGAGTCCAACACTCGGTTCGACTTTACCTCCTCGGCTCATCTCCGGACGAACCAGGGGTAGATCGCCGTTCGGAATTGCTCCCACAGCCGTCGAGCTCCAGCGATGGTCCCGGGGTCCAACACTTGGTTCCTAGTCCATCTAAACTACTCCGGTAGGTCGATGTCAGACGTTCGTCCGGACACGAAAAAAACCGAACACACCTAGCTACTAGCCGGAGACCGAAGACCTACACTCGGTCGGCTTCCGAGCAAGCAGCTTCCCGAGTGTGTAAATGGGGAAAACACACTTTCCCCTCAACTTTCGTACGCGATCCCGGTCAGACGGCTCAGATCAAGCCACCTGCGCAAAACGACAAGATAACGTTTTCTTGGGAACTGAGCCGCCTCGAGATTCGCGCCTACGTTCGACGGCTCAGATCTCGCCACCTACTCTAAGCGACAAAATAACACTTTTTTGGGTACAGGGCCTTGCCGTACCGTGTCAGATCCACTAAATGGCAAAGAGCCGCACACCTGGAGATCCATTCGGCTAAACAGACGCGCTCGGCTCAAAGATCTCGGCACGACCGATACGGTTACAAGCAAGAACAAACATACAAAGCAACGAAAGGGAATTTTATTAATTGTCGGTGCATAATACGAAACATTCCATTACAAAGTGTCGGCAAACAAAACACACAATGCCCGACCCACTACACTTGTCTCTCATACAAAAACATCCTCGCTAAACTGTTCGTCCTCCTCGGCTGACGACTCCTCCTTCTCCCCCCGGAGTCTCGCCATCACACCACGCAGATGCCCCATCTCTGAGAGCAGGTCATCCCGCTCGGAGACGATCCTCGTCTGAATGTGCCGAATGCTTTTGACCCGAAGAGCGTTGCTGAACGCGGTCTGCGAGTCTTCATCCTCCCCTGCGAGGCTCAGCTCGACTATCTTGTTCTCCAAGCGTTGGATCTCGGATTCCCGGAGACTGAGGACCAACGAAAGGTGGTCCCACTCACTCTCGGCTCGGCGTAACTTCATATCGGCGCTCCTAGGGCTCAGAACCACTGTTCCAGAGGTGGCCTCGGATTCAGAGCCATCATTCGAACGCTCGGAGTCCGAGCCATGGATCGTCACAACGAGCTGAAAAGAAGGGAAAACGAATAACACAGTTTCAATACACTGCCGGAGTCTAACACTTGGAAATTTTTCAGAATTATTTGCATTCAGACATGATAGTGTTGCAGACGGTCGGTCGACCCTACAGCTAAGTTGTTACAACAATCAACAAAAATAGAAAAAACGACAGAATCAGAGCCTCTTCGGAAGGGGAATGCTTCGGTTTAGGGAAACACGAGGACGGCGAGGCCTACCCTCCGAACCCGTCCCTAAACCAACGAAGCGCGAACCCCCTTCGCTGCTAGCTCTAACGGCGACGCCGGCCGAAGCCCCGCTCGACGAGGCGGCCGCACTGCTCTGAGCGTCGGCTGGACTCAGCCTGGTCAACGGCGAGCGCATCGCAAGTTCATGAAATGTAATCCCCCTCTCGCTTTCTTCGCGAGTACACGAAGTGCTGCGAACGTTAGCCCTGACCGGCACCGGCTTGAGCGACGCGATCTCTTCCTCCAGCTCGATAATCCTATCCCTCAAGACGTCGTCCTTCGCCAACTTCTTCGGTCGCGGAGCCGACAATGAGCCCGAGACATTGGCGTTATTAGTCGCAAGCCGTCGGTAATGGGTGACTTCAATCCCCCTATCTATTGTGATCCTTCTGAGCCTGTCGACTTCGGCCGATAGCCTCTTGCGCTCGGTCGACACTTTCTCCAGTTCGGAAGCCAGCTTCTCCCTCTCCGCCGAACGTTCTTTTTCCGCTAGCTCCAAGTATTGGACCTCGGCCAAAAGGTCGTCATTCTTCTGCTCGACGGCAGTAAGTTCTCTACAGAGGTTCTCAACTTCGCCTTCGGGACAGGAGGCTGAAAAGCGCTTCCGGTACTGGTACAGCTCGCGACCATACCTCCGCAGAGCCGCCTTCGTATCCTCCAGCCTGCCGAGCAGGAGATATCGCTTATACCGGCTCTGAGAGAGCTCGTCCGTCGTCTTCACCAGCTCTTGCCGAAGGTATTCGGCCTCCGTGATCGGACCGAATCTCACCTGAAATGCAGAGATAAATCCGAGGCCCAACACTTGGAGAAAGTTACGCCAAAACAAACACTAAGTCCGAGACTCAACACTTGGGAAAATTTTGGCCAAACAAAACATTTTTTTCATTCAAAATTCGAGGAGTTCTACAACAGCGGTGGCCAGTCCGCAGTTAGGCTTACAAAAACAAAAAAAAGGGGGAGAAAAGAAGACAACCGAGTCAGGTGTCGACCTTTTTGTCGTTCGGTTTCGTCGACCCCTCGGCCTTGTCCTTGCCCTCGCCTCCGCCACCTCCTTCGCTCCAGCTCTCCTCCTCCTCGGAGTCGTCCTCCTTCTCCTCCTCGGTCGCGGCCTTCCACGGGTCCTCGACGGGTTCCGTCTCCCCCTCGGGGCCGATCAACTCCTCGGGGACGACCTCCTCCCCTTCCACGAGGTCATAGAAGTTGTAGGTGGACGTGTCGAAGCCCGGGTTCTTGGCGACCACATGTTGCAAGGCCCGGCCGTAGGCGTCCAGCATGTTCTGGGTCATGTGCATCGCGGCCTCCTCCTGCACGGCTCTCTTCACCCTCTTCACCTTCCTGAGGTGCTTGGCCTTGAGCTTCTCGGCCCTCTTCCGAGCATCCTCCGCCTCCGACCGAGCCTTGGCCAACTCCTCCCTCAGGTCGGCAGCCTCCTTCACCGACGCCTCGAGCTTGGCCACTGAATCCTTCAGCTCGGAGACCTCCTTCTTCGAGGCCTCGAGCCTGGCCGCCGCATCCTTTGACAGCTGAATAGCATCGGTCAGCTGCTTCTCCAGCCCCGAGACTTCGGCGGCTCTCTTCGCCGAAAGAAGCAATTCGGAATCGAGCTGCTTCGCGACCTTGATGCGCTCCGTCCTCTCCTTCTCCTTCTCCTGATCCTTCCTCGCCATCTCCTCAAGCAGGAAGTTGAAGTGGCAGATGATCTGAAAGAGAGCAACGGAGTTACGATCCGAACCTAAATACTTAGAAAATTTTCTAAGGAAAAAATTCAGATGAAGAAGAAATCAGCCCACTTACCGACATGGAATCCCGGGCGACCTGCATCACGGAGTCGCCTGCCATCCCGGCCTTCAAGGTCGCCCGATCCTTCGGGGTCGGCAGATGCCTTATCGCCTCCATACAAATATTCCCGTCGCCCAGGAAACCATCGGCGTTCATCACCTGCCAGTCGGGGACGAAGATCTGCTTGTGACGCTCGGATAAGATCTTCTCCGCCTCGGCGGTAAGGGGCGGAACGGGCATGGACAGCGCATCCTTCACCCCGAAGACGCTGCTCGACGAACCCGGAGCGTCCGTTCCCGAGGTCGGCACGGGCGCATCCGGGGCAGGGGGATCGGAGACATTGACCTCGCCCTGGTCGGGGATCACGACCTTCGTTGGAGAGACGAGGACCTCGATCTCCCCCTCCTTGAGGACCGCGACCTTCGGCTGCTCGGCAGTCTTCGCGACCGAAGGCTTCTTCGCTGGCCGGCTCTCCTGAGTCTCCGCCGCCGACCTCTTCTTCTTCTCCTGCTCTGCCCGGCCCTTCGCCACCAGAGCCTTGTAATCAAGCTTCATTGTCTCTGCAAAAGCCGGATGAAAAAACTTAGAAAATTTTTCATGAACTTTAAACGAGGAGTATAAATACCAGAAGCATACGAGGGTCGATCGGACTGAGACCCCCACGGAACAGATGCTCCTCGGTAATATCCTTCCAGCTTAGCGCTGGCAGGGCTAGAAGCTTCCTCTGGACCTCAGCCTCCTCGGCATTCAACGGGGCGTCCTTCTTTGTACGCTTAGGCAGGCCGTCCGTCGCCCAAACTGTCGGTATCACCCACGGCGTCAGACTTCGGACGAGGAAGTATTTGTCCTTCCAATGCTTGATCGAGTCCGGGTTCTCGATCAACTTAACTCCCGTCCGAGGAGAAAGGAAAAACCTCTGTTCATGACGCCTCGGCTGACAAGGTTTGTAAAGACTCCGAAAGAGAAACATAGTCGGCTTGGCGTCGACCTGTTGACATCGGAGGAGAAACGCCACGACATGCCTCCAAGTGTTCGGCATCAGTTGGGCAGGACTCAGACCGTACCAGACCAGAACTTCGACCACGAACGGGTGTAGGGGGAACCGGAGTCCAGCAATGAGGGAATCGACCGGGAAGACGCATATATCCGGCGAGGACTTGGTGTTAGCTCGGAACCCCGGCCCGGGAAGAAGCAGCGCATACTCGAGCGGGATTCGGAAACCCTCTCGGATCGTGCGGAGATCGGCCTCGGTGAGAGTCGATATCCTGTGGTCGACCTCGGACAGCTCCCTAGGCTCGTTCTCCTCCACCAGTTTCGCCGTACCTTGAGTGACCCTCTCCAAGTCATCCTCGGCATAATCCCGAACACCTCCCACGGTCGATACTGCGATGAGTTGCCGACCGAACGCCCCCGCTCTCTTCGGCGTCTCCACTATCGTGATTACGGCTTTACCCTTCCGGGACTCCGCCACGACCTCCTCAGGCTCTTCGGCCACCTCACCCTCCTTATCCGGACGAACGACGTCTTGTTCGCTCGGCTCCATTAGTCCCTTCCCTTTGTCCCCTCGGCCAACGGCTTGCTCCGAGGTGGGGGTCTCGTCCGAGAGTGTAATCTTAACCATTTTATAAAGAGTAGGGAAAGAGACTGACCTTGAAGTGACAAGTACGGTCGGAAAACTCGCCGGGAATCGGAACGCTACCGCGACAGCTAGCAGCACCACCAGGGAGGTAAAAACTTCGAAGCGGAGTAAAAGCTGAAGAGAGAGTAAAAATGAAAAGTGAGACTTAGTCTCAAGGGGGGTGGAGATTTATAGTAAAACTGGGACGCCCCTTGGACTTCCAAACCAAAGTTCGCGACTTTTGGGCTGCCTCCGGAACGTCACCAAAGCCCATCACCACTACTCCTCTCACCGGGTCCGACCTCCGAGCGATCCAAACACGCCGACAGCAAGGACCGGTCGGAATCCGAGCAAGTGCCTTCCCGAACTGGTAAATGGGGAAAACACACCTCCCCCTCAACTTTCGTACGTGATCTCGATCAGACGGCTCAGATCAAGCCACCTGCGCAAAACGACAAGATAACGTTTTCTGGGAAACTGAGCCGCCTCGAGATTCACGCCTACGTTCGACGGCTCAGATCTCGCCAAGAGCACTAGACGACAAGATAGTGTTTTCTTGGGAGCCGCGCCCGTCTCGAGATGCGCGCCATCATCCAGCGGCTCAAGATGCGCCACGTCGCCCGGACGATTTAACCCTCGGACGCCTCGCCTATGCATAAAAGAACCTGGAAAATTTTTGATTATGTTTTAAGGCGCCGCCCTCGGCAGGCGCCCCCCGGGTCCCAAGCCTCGGTCGGTATTATGCCGACAACAGGTCCCGGTCGGAAACAGATCGGCACCCCCCCCCCCATCTCTAACTCCCCCGGGCTGACATCCGTCAGAAGCCATCAGCCCGAGAAGGAAGACAGAGATGGGAGGGAACCCATCAACACTCAGAGGTCGAAAGAGGCGCACCATCCCGAGCTAGTTGGTTGCAACTGGAAGGCTCGGCTTGTCGAAAGACTCTAACAGCAGCGCCTTCACAGTTGCAACAAACGGACTCGGACGGCCCGAAGATCGACATCGGACAGGGGTCGTCACTCTCCCACCAAGATCTCCGCCTACTTCGACACTCACTTCGGAGCAACCGAAGAAGGCAGAAGATCTTGGTGAGAGAACGGCGACCCGTCCTTCGAAAGAGGTCCACACCTCGGGTCCGGACCATGGCCGTCGACGCTACTGTCTTGTTGCCCCCCACCCCTCACACCCCTTCGGAGCAGTGAGGGATGGGGAAACAACAAGACAGAAGGGCGACCGCCCGTCCTTCCAAGAAGGCCCATCCCTCGGATCCGGACTACGGTCGTCACCACTCTTGCCTTATTCTCCTCCGCTCCCGACATCCACTTAGGGACCGTCCGGAACGGGAGAAGAAAAAGGTAAGAGAGCGACCACCCGTCCTTCGGAGATAACTCATCCCCCGAGTACGGACTACGGTCGTCACCATTACTACCTCGTTCCCCCTCGCTCCTGACATCCACTTCGGGGCCGTCAGGAACAAAGGGAAAACCAGGCAGAAGAGCGACCACCACTCCGAACTTCGAGAGAGAAGCTACCCAAGGCAGATGCCTCTGAGGTCTGGAACCCAATTTGGTTGTGACGAAAATGACAAAAGGAGTGGGGTACTTATAGCCTGCCTCCTATAACCAGCCATTATGATCCTCGGAAGTTGAAGCGCCCCGCATTAATTAAAGGAATTATCCTTAATGACGTCGGGAAGGCGAAACGCCGCACAAGTCACGAAGCGCCATTAACACAATTGAGAGCAGAGCCATCTCAAATTGCCGAACACCAATGCCTTCGGTCGGCATCCGAGCAAGAGCCCTCCCGAGCTGGTAAACGGGGAAAACCCACTTTCCCCTCAACTTTCGCGTCTGATCTCAATCAGACGGCCCAGATCCCGCCGAGAGCACTAAAATACAAGATAGTGTTTTCTTGGGAACTGCGCCCGTCTCGAGATGCGCGCCTGCATCCAACAGCTCAGATGAAGCCACGTCCCTCGGACTGCTGAACATCAGTGCCTTCGGTCGGCATCCGAGCAAGCGCCTTCCCGAGCTGGTAAACGGAGAAAAAAAGACGCCGAGCCACTTGAACCGCCGGATCTCTCAGAAAATCGTGCACCTTATGATGAACGGACCGGATCGCACCACGTGCGCAAAAGGACAAGATAGTGTTTTTTGGGGAACCGTGCCTGTTTCGAGATGCGCGCCACCATCCGATGGTTCAGATTGAGCCACGTCGCTCGGTATGCCGAGCTCCCCTGGTCCCCGGTCGGCAGCCGAGCAAGTACCCTCCCGAGCTCGCAAACGGAGAAAACGGCTTCCGAACTCCGACAACCGTCGGATCTCTCAGAAATCCGAGCTCGTCCATGATCGACGTCCCAGATCCAGCCACGTCATAAACCGGTATTTAAAACCTTTTTTCTTCTATTTTAATCGTTTTATTTATTTAAATTGCGAAAAATTGCTAAAAATTCGGGAAAATTAACTAAAAATTCTGGAAAATAATTAAAAATTCGGGAGTACATTTTCGAGCTCCTGAACGAACAATTATTGCCTAGAATATATCGTTAAGGCCCCCGAACGATTAGCAAACGCATCGCAAAATTAAATAAATAGTCCGAAGAAAGTAGACGAAAGCTACCAAATACTCGATATGGCCTGAGAACAGCAAGCAGCATCAGAAACTTCCTCACTACCCCCTTTCTAGATTCAAGATCCTACATCTGGACTTCGATACGACCCTACCAGCCACTAAAACAGTTAAACTACTCCTCAAAGTCTGATCACGCTCAGTCTTTAGGAGTGGGGGGCTCGTGATATGGCTAAAAATGGGGTTAAATCGAGACCGTCCAGATCGAGCGCGAATCTTGAAGCACGGGGGTAAAAGGGTAATTTCACATACAAATGGATCCAAAATGGGTATTGGGTCCCCTTCTCACAGGACCAACCACCCGCAAACGGACCCACTCTTATTGGGTTCGGGTTCCGACCCGAAACAAACCCATATCAGCAGGAGACAAACCAGGATCCCTGATTTGACCAAATCGGCATGCCTGATTTGCTCTCACCGGGAATTAGGAGATCTACTTTCCTTAACAAACTGTGAGGATTTTGCTCCGAACAGTTATACAAGGAATCAAGCCCCTAATCTCTCTCTTGGCGACTATAAATACAACCCCTCTACCACCGAGACCAGGTTAATCACTTTTTCACCACTTAAGCTCTTTCTTGATCTTTTCCTGATTACTGACAAGAGCGTCGGAGGGTGCGTCGCCGGAATCAACCCCGGTGTTTCGCACTTCCTTGCAGGTTGTGCCAGGAGCAAGAAGGCCGAGTCAATCGTTCAGGTGTTTCCCGGACTCACAAATTCTATCTGTTTACCCCCACACCGAAATCAGCGGTAACAATTATTACTAGTGATAAAAGAAAGATTATTTTTATTTTATTTTTCTTTACAACTAGTAAAAGAAAAGATCTTTTTAATTAACTACAACTAGTGATTAAAATAAAAGAAAAGATCTTTTTAATTAGCTATAACTAGTGATCAAAAGAGAAGATCTTTTTAATTAACTACAACTAGTGATTAAAATAAAAGAAAAGATCTTTTTTTAATTAGCTATAACTAGTGATCAAAAGAGAAGATCTTTTTAATTAACTACAACTAGTGATTACAATAAAAGAAAGGTCTTTTTAATTAGCTACAACTAGTGATTAAAATAAAAAGAAAGATCTTTTTATTAGCTACAACTAGTGATTAGGAAAAGAAGATCTTTTTAATTATTTCTACCACTAGTGTTTAACAAAAGAGATCCTTTTAATTATTTCTACAACTAGTGTTTACAAGGAGAATATCTTTTTATTAGAACATATGCTTTTATTTGTCCAAGTTCCATAAAGAGTCCTACAACCCACAATGGTTGTAAAATGAATGCTCATATGCTTATGTATTAAGTCCTACAACCAATAAGGGTTGTATGTCCAACATTATGCAATATGTAAGTTTTTAGTCCCATGACATACAAACAAAAACTACCATAACAAAGATGTAATCTTTATGGGCTTTAGTAGATATTACTACTACTTATTTACTTTTTTACTCATCACCACATACAACAACTCAAAAACAAAACAAAACAAGAAGGTAAGAAGAAGTAGTCAAACAACAAACAACAAACAAACAAACAAACAAACAAACAAGGAATCAAGAAGTGAAGAAACCCCCACCTTATCTAACTTTGGTGGAAGAACTTGCTAGCTACCTTTTCCTTCCCCTAAGCTTTCTTTTAGAAGTCTTCTAATAACCTACAAAACAAAACTCTCAAGTTACTTTGTTCTCTCTTTCTTTTCCTTTCTTTCTTTCTTTTGTTTTCTAAAATGAGAGAAGGAAGAGAATGAGGGGGGATTTATAGAAGGAGATGGGAGTGGTAAGTGCACCCAATGGCACAAAATAACCCCAAAAGAAGGGCCGGCCATGCTTGTAGACGGGGGGGGGGGGGGGGGGGGGGGGGGGGGGGGGGGGGGAGTATGGTGTAGGGTGGTGAGGTGGAAGGATAAAGTTTCTAGAAGGGTTTCTAGAAGGGTTTAACTCTCTTCTCATGCATACAATCCTATATTAAATCACTTAATCAAACCCTAATTATCTAGTTAAGTAGCCATGACAAGAATAAGTATATGACCAAAAGTATACACTACATACTTGTATGATGTACTAAGTACCATACAATTTTCATGTATGTGTATACAAAAATCTTCTTATAAAATCCTTATAAAATTTCCAAAAATAGTTTAATTTGGAAAATAATAGTAAAATAAATTTTTATTATTACTTCGGAGAGTCGCGCTATCAATTTGATGCGCTTCGGGTGCGCACTGACCGATAGATGTGCGTAGGCACTGTTTGTGGGCAACCCGGCGAAAATCGCCAAAATAGTCCGATTTGGGATTAAAATACAATAATAATAAAATAATAATTTATATGAGTTAATATCCGTCCGGGATATTACATCCACAAATACTGTCTGTTTGCCCCCACACCAAAATTTAGTGGTGATAGTAACCTAAGTACAAAAAACTTAAAGAACTATTTCACATAAGGCAAGAAAGTAAAAAACATGAAGCTGGGAAATGCATGTGAGAGTTTATATACCTAATAAAATTTGGTACCCAATAAAATTTGGTACGGTTTCTAAAAATTGATATCAACCTGTTCATGAATTGAGGTTGAAGTATCTGAACATTTACCAGAACAATGGTGGAGAGTACGGTGAAGTCGGTGGTGGAGACGGTCTTGATCTGGTTGTTGCAGGCGCTGGGTGATGAAGGCGACGTCGGAGGAGACAACGAATGCGTCACCGCTGTAGAACTGCTGGAGCGAGGAGATGAGGTGAGGCAGTAGCTCTTCTTTAGTGTTTGGGATGCCGCCATTGGTGGATTGTTGGCAGAGTTGAGGAGAGAGAAAGGGGAAAGAGAGATAGGGACAATAGGGGTTATTTTAGACAATCATCTAGGGTTATTTTCGGCATTCCATGATAAAGATAACGACGTTAGAGACTCCTAACGGAAAATAAAGTTCGATAGGGTTATATGCCAAAAAAATCGGGTATGGTTTTCTGCCGAAGTAGTAAAACTCAGTAGGGTTATCTAAAATTTACCTATATATGTGTGTGTGTGTGTGTGTGTGTGTGTGTGTTGTGGAAGTGTTTTTGTCAAACTTTCTGGGCCTGATTCCAGTAGGCTCCGGCCACCGGCAACGCCGAAAAGTGATTGGACCGCGTTCCTCTCGTCGAGTACTATTCCGTAATGTACTCGTTTGCCAAAAAAGGATTTCGTATGAATGAGAAATGTTCGTCCAAAGTTGAGTACTCGAAATGTACTAACTTGGGAATTTGGAGAAAATGGATAGTACCACATCGAAAGTTGAGAAAGATTTCTCTAGTATATAAGCTAAAGCCTTCTTCTTCTGAGTACAACACAACTGCTGGTTCGCTGGTGTCTCTGAAGCTTGGATGCTGCTATTCAGATAAGGTAATACAGTTGTATCCTGGGAAGTAGTTCGTCAAGAACCGTGACACTATGGGGCAAATTTTGCTTTAAGGACAGAGATTTTAATCTTGACTCTGTATCAGTTTTATTTGGTTTGATATTTCTTCCCTGTAACTTTTCTCTTCACAAAGATTATTAGAACATTTTATTTTATGAAATTCAAATTCTAACAATCTTAAAGCAAAATTTTTTCCTCTATTCTAACAGTTTTTCTAAAGAATTTTACAGGTTTTGTTTATCATTTCGGAAAAAACAACATTCCATTTTTCTAACAGTTGAATTTTTAACTATTTCAGAAAGAAAATGGAGGACAAACAAAATGAGAATGTCAGTGGACAAACCCTTGTGACCCACAATGTGACTGTACAACCGGTTGCAGCACAAACAATTGTTCTGCCCACACATCTAACTGCGGGAGAAAATCCTGAAAAGTTCAATGGAACTAAATTCAAGAAGTGGCAAGGAAAGATGCAGTTCTACCTGACCACCTTGAAGCTGGAAATGTTTCTGACTGAAACTGCCCCTGTGTTGGCACCTGGAACTATGAATGCTGACTCTGTTGCTGCTGTTGATGCATGGACTCAAGGTGATTACCTATACAGAAACTATATCCTGAACGGTTTGATATACCCGCTTAAAATGTGTACTTTGTCTTCAAGACATCCAAACTACTGTGGGGGTCTTTGGAGAAGAAGTAAAAAACTGAAGATGCTGGTTCCAAGAAGTTTGTAGTTGGCAAATTTCTGGATTACAAGATGGTTCACTCCAAGACTATTGTGAGTCAAATTCAGAAGCTGCAAGTGATATTGCACAAAATTGCTGCAGAGAACATGACGTTGTGTGAACCATTCCAAGTTGCAGCATTCATTGAGAAGCTTCCACCTGGATGGAAGGACTTCAAGAACTATTTCAAGCACAAGCGAAATGAAATATCTCTTGAGGACCTCATTTTCAGGTTGCGAATTGAAGAGGACAATCGCAAGACTGACAAGTCCTATGAAAATAAGTCCATAATCAACATGGTGGAGCACGAACAAAAGGGCAAAAAGAGAAAGTTCTTGCCACAGGGCTCGAACAAGAAGCCTGCTGCAAAGAGGTTTGCTGGAAAATGCCACAAGTGTGGTAGGCATGGACATAAGGTATCTGAATGTCTCAGCAAGGATGACATCCGTATTGGAATTGGAAAGGCAAAAGGGAATGAGAAAGCCTATGCGCACATAGCTGAGAACCAAATTCTTTTCCTCAGGATCCCCCAAGCAATAGCTTACCAAGGCGATGATCAGTAGCTGACTTGGACCTCTGTGCTATTGTATCGGAGGTCAATTTGGTTGGGAACAATCCTCATGAGTGGTGGTATGATACTGGAGCCACCAAGCACATCTGCTCAGACAAAGAGATGTTCACTTCATACCAGAAATGCAACAAGAATGAACAGTTGTTCATGAGTAATTCTTCCACTTCCAAGATTGAAGGAATACGAAAGATAGTGCTGAAGATGACTTCTGGAAAGGAACTAACACTAACCAATGTGTTGCACGTTCCGGATATCCGTAAGAACCTGGTCTCGGGATCTGTGTTGAGCAAGAAGGGATTTAGGGTCATGCTTGCTTCTGACAATTTTATACTTTCAAAGAATGGGTTGTACTTGGGAAAAGGGTATGTTAAGAATGGACTGTTCAAATTCAATGTAATAACTGTCATCCCAAAATCTATTGTTCCTGTTGTTCTCAAAATTAATGAAATTAATCATGTTGCTCAGTTGTTGAGTCTTCTTTTGTTTGGCATGAAAGACTAGGCCATGTTAATTTCAATTCTCTGCATAGATTAATTAACATGAATTTACTACCAAAATTTAAGGTAGACAACTGCGATAGATATGATGTTTGCACAGAGGCCAAACTCACTAAAACTCCATCCCATTCTGTAGAAAGAAATACCGAAACTCTATGTTCAATATACACGGATCTGCGTGACTTAAAATTCGTACATACCAGAGGCGGTAAAAAGTATTTTGTGACGTTCATAGACGATTGCACAAAATACTGCTATGTATACTTGTTACATAGCAAAAATGAGGCATTGGATAAATTCAAGAAATATAAGCTTGAGGTTGAGAATCATACGATTAAAATCGTTAGGAGTAATAGAGGAGGGAAATATGATGCACCGTTTAATATGTTCTACTCTGAACATGAAATAGTTCATCAGACCACTGCTCCTTACTCACCTGAATCAAACGGTTTTGCTGAGCGTAAAAACCGAACTCTGAAAGAGATGATGAATGCCTAGTTGTTGAATTCTGGGCTACCCCAGAGCATGTAGGGGAAAATGTTGCTGACTGCCAACTATATTCTCAATAAAATACCTCACAAGAAAACTAGAAAGACACCATACGAACTGTGAAAAGGTAATGTACCTTCATATAAATATCTCAAAGTGTGGGGGGTCTAGCAAAGGTAGCAGTACTTAATCCCAAACAGGTCACAATAGGACCTAAGACCATTGATTACATATTCATAGGCTATGAACACAGTAGAAGTGCAAATCGGTTCTTGGTATATAAATCAGATATACCAGATGTGCATGTGAATACAATAATCGAATCAAGGAATGCTTCCTTCTTGAAACATGTGTTTCTGTGCAAGGATGCTACGTATTCCAAACGTACACATGAACAAGGGAGTGCAAGTACTTTGGTTGATGACCCAGGAGATGATAATGATGAACCTAGACGAAACAAACGGGCTAGAACATCAAAGTCATTTGGTCCTGATTTTGTAACGGTCTTTCTGTTAGAGAATGAGCCTAGAATATTCAAGGAAGCCATGTCTACGCCTGATGCTCCTATGTGGAAGGAATCAATCAAAAGTGAAATAGACTCCATCATGCAAAATCATACATGGGAGTTGGTCAATTTGCCTTCTGGATGTAAAGCTCTAGAATGCAAATGGATTTTCAACAGAAATTGAAACCAGATGGTTCAATAGAGAAACATAAGGTTAGACCTGTGGTACAAGAATTTAGGCAAAAGGAAGGCATAGACTTCTTTGCTACTTATTCACTGGTCACGAGAATGTTGATAGCTATTGCAGCTCTACGCAACCTCAAAATATATCAAATGGATGTCAAAACTGCATTTCTAAATGGGAATTTAGAACAAGAAATATACATGAAACAACCTGAGGGTTATGTAGTTCCTAACAGGAAACCAAGGTGTGCAGACTTGTAAAATTCTTAGGATTGAAACAAGCTCCAAACCAGTGCCTGCTATATGTGTACACTGTGACAGCCAATTGGCTATAGCAAGGGCACTGAGTTGTATATATAATGGTAAGTCTCGTCATATCAGAAGGCGACACAATACCATTAGACAATTGCTCTCAAATGGAATAATTTCTATAGAGTATATAAAATCGGCTGTCAACCTAGCGGATCCATTTACTAAAGATTTGTCACGAGAGCACATTGTGAGATCATCAAGAGGAATGGGTTTAAAGTCTATGGCGAAAGAGGATACTTGCTGGAAATCTTACTTAGGTGACTGGAGATCCCAAGATCTAGGTTTAAGGGGACAACTAAATCTTGTTGAATCAACGTGAGCATCGAGAGATTAAAATCTCGTACCCATTCTTAGGATGATAAACAATGCTACCTGTAAGGGGTTAGGATAACCTTAGCTTTTAATGATTCCCATAGCTTTGAAATAAAAGTGGGGTATGACAGGATACTCTTTATGGGCAATCACCTTGTGAGTGAGAAATGGGGTCATTTCTAGGAGAATGAAGAGAGGATACATTCTCCAAGTTCACTTACGATTAACCAGGGTTGTTCAAGGCCAAAATGAACACAACAAGAGAACCTAGTTCTGTGAGGAGATGAAACTGTGTGATAGCTATTGCCTAGGTTCACATCAAAGCCCGAGTAGTTTAAGACATCATGTTCACTACCTGGTCAAGTGAATCCGATGGCTACTCATTAGGGGTGGTTCAAAGTTGAAAAATTACTACCATTTCCGATGCAGCGATTCTCCGATTGTACTCTCAATGTCTTTTTCTGTCGTGTCTGCATTGCATAGTCTGGTAATTTCCATTCATGTGGGGGATTGTTGAAAATATTTTTGTCAGACTTTCCAGGCCTGATTCCGGTGGGCTCCGGCCATCGGCGGTGCTAGAAAGTGATTGGACCGCGTTTCTCTCGTTGAGTACTATTCCGTAATGTACTCGTTTGCCAAAAATAGATTCCGTATGAATGAGAAATTTTGGTCCAAAGTTGAGTACTCGAAATGTACTAACTTGGGAATTTAGAGAAAATAGATAGTCCCACTTCGAAAGTTGAGAAGATTTATCTAGTATATAAGCTAAAGAATTTGACTAAAGGGTGTAGCCTTGGGGTTACCACTAACGTGTAGTGGAGAGAGGACATAGCCAAAGCTATAAACACACGCGCGCGCGCACCCGGCCCGGCCCGGCGTGGCGTGGCCGTGACCGTGGGCTTGGGCTTGGGCCTAAAATAATTAAGCCTATTTTTTAAATCCTATTTCTCTCTTTTGTGGGCTTGGGCTTTTGTTGAGTCTGCAACAGAAGCTTCTAAAGGCAATTTGAATTCTGTAACTAGTGCCATAACTCTGTAACAGCAGAGTAATGGATCCATCAGTTACGTTTTTTATCCAACAGTTACGCCTTTTGAATCCATCTGTTACACTCCTGATTTAAAACACCAACAACAGTCTCCTATAAAACCATTTTCGTTTTTGGTCTGTCAGAACACACCATTTTTGGGTAATCTCTTCTCCTTTTTCTTCTGAGTCTGTCTGAGAGTACATCACAGCTGCTGGTTTGCTGGTGTCTGTGAAGCTTGGGTGTTGCTCTTCAGAGAAGGTATTACAGTTATATCCTGGGAAACAGTTTGTCAAGAACCGTCACAATACGGAGCGAATTTTGCTTTAAGAACAGAGATTTTAATTTCGACTCTTTATCAGTTTTGTTTGGTTTGAAATTTCTTCCCTGTAACTTTTCTCTCCACAAAGATTATTAGAAACATTTTATTTTATGGATTCAAATTCTAACAATATATATATATATATATATATATATATATATATATATATATATATATATATATATATATAAATAACATCTAGCTACATACAAAAGTAGTTTCGGTTGTATATATATATGCATAATAAGAAAAAGCCCTATATATATATATATATATATATATATATATAAATAACATCTAGCTACATACAAAAGTAGTTTCGGTTGTATATATATATGCATAATAAGAAAAAGCCCTCATCTATATGAATCTGTTATCGACTGGGGCAAACTAACTAAATTTCACATCATATATACCACCCTAGTTTTTTCTTCCCATGTTACTCTAGGGTTGCTTTGCAGCTTGGAATGTAGGCAAGGCTGTTCTTTTTCTTAGCTAGCTAAGTAAATGTGTAAGAGCACCCACAGTCGTTAGAGCTATAATATGCATAATATAAAATAGTTTTCGATCGTTTCTTGCAGTGGTAAAAAGCTAAAAAATGCATAAATTTTGGAGGAAAAAAAGGACGAAACATGATGTTCCGTCCGTTAGAAATTTTTTAAATTTTAATAACTTTTTAAAGGAGGAACGGAAATTTTAATAATAAATGGGACGAAACATCCAAAAAAATTAAAAAGATTTATTTATTTATTTATTGGGACGAAACATGTTTCGTCCCATTATTTTGCAAATTGCAAAATAACCAGATGTTTCGTCCGGGTTTAATGGGTCTATGTTTTTTTTTCTATTTGTATTAAATGACTCATTTACCCCTCTTCTTCTTCTATATATTTGGATGAAGAATTGAGCTCTTCATCTTCAAACCCCGAGAGTTCAGTCTCTTCCATATTTCATCTCTCTCAAACCTCTCTTCATCAAATCTGTTTTCCTTCTTAATAATTTGATTGTTATCCCCCCCCCCAAAATAAATAAGTAAATAAATAAATAAATAAATAATCGATTTATATTAGTCAATGTCTTCGATAAAAAAATTTTATCGAAGAGATGAAATCAGAGCGTCAACAACCAATGCCAGCTGAAGCATAAACAAGCAGCAAAATAGAAGCGGAGTTGCAGAATGTAGACTACACCAATCAATCAAATTGGAAACTTGTTGTAGATGATTGCAATCATTTGTGTAAACATATTACTGTCCATCCTGAAGGTGGATTTTGTAAATTTAGGAAAAAAGGAGGCAGCCAATTAAAATGTACAGAAAATATTGCATACGTGTCCCAATTATCAAGCAGTTGGTCGAGCAGGCGGGTTGGCACCATTTTATGAATATAGATACGGATAAGTCGTCTATGCGGCTTGTGGATGCATTGGTAAGGATATGGTGAGATACAACCCACACATTTCACCTACCGTGCGGTGAGCTGAGATTCACTCCGTTGGATTGGGTATGTTAACGGAAATTTCAATCGGTATCGGGCCCTTGCCTCGTGTAACGACGAACCGTACACATTTGAAATAATCCAGACTCGCTTTTTCCTGGAGATTACAATAGACGATTGGAAGTTTTACGGTATCCGTTGTCCGTTCTTGAAATGTTATTTTAATAATAGTATGATCGCAGCAGCTAAGATAGATAATGTTCTAGCGATAAGGATTACAAGAGCATATTTTATTCTTCCTGGGGGTGTTTTTTTACTATAATGGTTCATTGTTAATGAGATGTGGCAGGCTAGCTGCATTTGAAGATATGAATATTGTAGGCAAATACGATTGGGGTAGTCCAGCATTGGCACAGCTGTATTTATCTCTGGATACTTGTAGCAAACTGAAAGTGAAGTCATTTAGCAATCCTTGGCAAGTACTCGAGCTGTATTTATATTTCACATCTAATTTGCTAAGTTGAACCTATAAATGGTAGTTTAATATCAGAGTTTACACCTAATAAATGTTTGTTTTATGTAGTATTGGGCTTACGAATACACTGGTTGCTGTGTACCAATAAGTGATAGGAGCCTCTCTATGGAACGTCATATGGAGAATGCCGACAAATGGCCGAAAATTTGTCGATGGAATCATGAATTTTTGGATACGGGTTGTTCGAATCAAATTAGGTACAATATTTCGATGGCTCGTGACCAATTGGAGATGCGGTCATGGAAATCTATTATATGGCAACCATATAATAGTTCGTCACACAAGGGCGTGTATGACATTGAAGTTCCTAACTTCATTTCTCTTCATCGACATACATTTATGTATTACGAATAAGTAAAATTATTATTAATAGCATGTAGTGTTTACAGCGAATGTTTTTTTTCTAACAATAACACATTTTACAGGGTGTCTGGTTTCTTGGCAATCGTTACTATCGCCAACTAACTGGAGTTGTTGCAATACCAAATGACAGATCTCTGGTCACGCGTCTAATGTCTGCGGACATTTACGGGAACCCTACTGAAGCTTCGCATTTCATTACTCCTTTAGAGCAGAGCACCTATGATCAATACTGGGTGAAGATATCAATTGGTCCCATCATGCCAACCCTCTCGCATGCATCAATTGTCGATTTCATCGGTCCAACAATAATCACTAATTCATTAGCTCAGATGCCCCATGTGGCTCCTCCATTTTGGCTTCCATCTGAGTACTCAACGCAGTCATGTGTTGATTTATCTACCATGCATGGTGAACCATTAGTGGAAGCGCCATTATTTTTGGGCGGTACAGTTGTTAGGAATTTGTACAGATATTTCCAGTTTGTTACGCTCGGAGAACCATCATATGTGAGAATCACACTCTAATCATATATATATATATATATATATATATATATATCGATTGTAACCCATATTGCTCATATTTCTATTTTTAATTATATTTAATAAAATTCTTGATTATTTATTTTATTTTTGGTTGTATTTAATTTCTTTTCCTTTTGTATGGTGTGTTATTCTTCTCTCTCTTGTGATTCATTTGGCATTGATTCAGCTTTTTATTTTCATTTATTTGGCCTACAATTTGTTCTTGATCCTGTCTATTGTTTAAACCTATTTCATGGCCTATTTGTCTCTTATTAGATTCTTTTTTTCCTATTGGATTCTACCCAGTTCATCCAAACCCATATTGTCCCTATGTAATCACCCTAATTGTACCCTAAACATAATCACCAAAACCCTAATATCTCTATCTCTCTAGCCGTCTCTCTCCTCTACTCCGATCTCCCAACCCCCTCTTTCTGTCTCCTTGCTGTCGTCGTCCCCTACCCCGACGCTGGCAGATCCCAGCCACCCACCGCGAACCCCCTCTCCTCTTCCCCATCCCCCGTGCCGTGCCCGTTCTCCTCGCTGCCTTCATCTTCGACTGTGGTCGACACAATCGAGAAGCAGCAGTGCCGCACCCAAGCCACGTTGCCCTTTGCAGTCGTTTGTCTTTTCGGTGGTCGAGCTGTGTTGCTGATTCCCCCCGAGCACTGCCGTCCACTCTTGCTGTTGTGCTGTTGTCTTTGTGTGTGAGAGCACTTACAAAGCACGTATTGTCGGTTGGTGTTGGATCTCGTTTCTTGTTCGTGCATCTCTTGTTCGTTGTGTTCGTTGTTCGGGATCCGTTCCCATTATTCTGTTCTTCGTTTCCGTCATCTTCGTATCAGGCAAGTAGCTTGTATGTGTTCTTTTTGTCATACAAGTTAATACCGTAAGTAATATAGTATGAAAATATTTGTACTCTCATGACGATCCATATTTGTTAGTTTAACCGTTAACATCATCTCTTGATCATGAGTAGTTACAATAATTGACACCCGTTGCATGAAAACAATTAGATTAGTGGACATCTTGACTGTATGGTGTTTGTGGCACACCGTATGTTGTAGATGACTGTTGTATAGATGTTTGTTGAATGTATTATCTCATTATAGACTATTTGATTCACATGCCATGCTGATTTGAGTAACCCACACATACCATGCTTTGTATGACATCTAGATTGGACCGTTTGTAGTTAAGTTGTTTGATTAAATGCCGAAAAGAACTTTTGTTTACTGCTGTCCTATTTTTGTACAGTAATTTCGACCCTGTTAACATCAGTAAAATAAATAAGTTTGTGAACATGATTTGTAACCCTTGTTTTCTAGTTTTCAGAACTTTCGACGAATCTAAATTCCGATTTTTGATGCATGAGTTTTTGCCATTTTACTACCGTCATATCGTATATTCCAGATTCTGAACTATATGTATTTTGTATGGAATTTTATTTTAAAACTGATATTAAAAGTAGAATTTGAACTAAATATTTTGTTGAGTATGTTTAGATATGACTGGGAGCAATCCCTAATTTTTGTGGAATTAATTAATGACTTTTGTATCTCATTTTATGCTTTTGAAACCGATGGAAATATTCCAAACTGCATGTTGTTCAATAAAGAATTATGTTTCCAACCTGATTCTATTCGTTTTTTATGAAAACTTTATGAACATAAACTGTAGCTTTATTTATCTATTTTAACACCCTATCGAAAGATCTGGATTTCAAATTATACTTTATGAATTATCTCTGTTTTGGTACTGCTATGTCTGAACTTTCAGAATCGAGATTTTGTTGCATTGCTCTGTTTTCCTAATTTTTTTGACCATACTATCTGTAATATAATATCATAATATTTATATTTTGAAACTAGATATGTTAGGGAATCTTTCAAATTTTTCTCATATTTAATTATGATGATTTTAAACCCTTTTCATGCCTATAAACACGATTTTGCTGGCTGAACACGATTTCTGTATTAAACTCTATGTTCGACCCTGTTTTCGTGGTTGATATGTGACTTATATATATGTGTTGGAATCGGCAGAGTGTCTAGTTTCTAGATTTTCTGACGGATCTGGATTTTCTATTCTGTAGCAACGGGAATCTCAGATTTGGTACAGTAGTGTCTTGCTGCCCAGAACTGAAAATGTCGTTGTTTTGACTATTATGAGTTGTTTTTATCAACTGTTGCAATCACTATTTTATCGTAGACTTATTTCCTGTTCTTGCCATGTCTTTAGCCTGTTTGTATTTGTTCACACATGTTTATTAACAATGAAAAAAATCAAACCGGGATTTTTAAGGGAAAAGATCGAGTAGTGAACAATATAGAATTGCATATTCAGAAGGGACTCATTTCCCTACTGTTTACTGTAGTACCTAATGTTTATCTCTGGATGCATGATGGCATGATCCATGACACTATTTGTTATTACTGTTACTGTTCTGTTTGTCTGAATATATTGCCCTATAGAAGTTCCACTACAAAATCTTAAATCGAAACTGTATGATATAGCAACCATGTGGTAAAATCTGGGATGCATGAAGTGCTACATAGTTAGTAATGAACATTAGACATAAGAATAACTGTTTACATTGTAACATCCTGTTACGGTTACTGTGGAATTTACTGTTACCGTTGATTACTGCTACCGTCTACACACTGTTACTGTTGATCCTTACTGTTACTGTTATGTTTCTCCTGTTATCACTACACTGCTTACTGTCATCTGTAGACTGTTATATTTGCTACCCTCTCCATGTTAGTATTACCTATTTAGTTTAGTTTTTCCTTCATTTTCCTACTTGTATTGCTTGCGGCCCGGACTTGCATCTAACGGGCATTATGTTTTCCTATTTCCCTGTTTTCTTGTAATTGCTATATGAGCAGGTTTTGCTGATCAATTGCCTACTGGAGTTGGTGAGCAAAAATTTTGAGCTATGCAATTGGAATAATTTGCTTAAATGTTTTCATGAACTATTTATATTTGTGAACTGTATTGAGACTTGTGTTTGAGCTTATTGTCCTAGGATTATTGTTTTGCTTCAGATCTAGTATTTGTCAGAACATTTATTATTGATGCAATAAATACTGTTGAGTTATGATTGTTTTTGCTTGCCTGGTTGGAGTATACTATTATATTTACTGTTATGATGAGTCAAGCAGATCTGTACAGCTTATGGATGGTGAAAACTATCCGCTGGGCTTAGTCGCGTACCGTATTCAGTATTCTTTTAGGAAGCAGGGCGTGACACACACACACACACACACACACACACACACACACACACATATATATATATATATATCATACGAAGTCGAAGTGTGTATTAATCTATCTTTTGACAGGAAGAGTTATACATGACATGTCAACAGCTTACTAACACAAAAGCTCGATTGAAGCGATTTATACTATCAGACATGGTTTTGAGAAACTTTGTTCCCACTGATGTTGTTGCTGGTAGGAGATCTGTATCGATGAGCAAAAGTCTACTTCTAGACATTGGGAAATGCGGCCAACTATAGACGACATGGGAGCCTTGACATCGACTCCATCCTTTGTGCCGTGTACACAGTATGGGGAGGAAGAGTAGTCGACAAATGGAATATATGATAGGTTCATGTGCATGTATGAAATTCACATTTAAATATTATTTGGTTAATTAAATATTTCATCCTAATGCGCCATCCTAATATAGTTAAGATATATAATGTGTTGATTTATGTGCATGTATCAAATGGTTTTCGGGTATGAAAAAGGTATTAATGTAATTTTCTCAATTGATTCCCAAGCCAAATAAACAATAGGGACAAGTTGGGGATTTGTGTCCATAGCTTTGTCGACATTTCACTAAAACAAAATTTGCTTTAGTCATTCAATCATGGGATGCATATAGCAAGTTTGCTTTAGTCATTCAAACTTTGCTTTATGTATAGTCTACTTCCTTGATATTTGGCTTTTGAACGATATTTTTTCTACCCACAAACACTATTTAACTCCACCCCTTCCAGCATCATATCTTCTCATCTCTATTTCACTCAATTATCACATATTCGTCGGGAAAGAAAAGAAGGTAATATTAAGTTGTGGAGAGATTATTTTTTTGAAAATCCAATATACAACGATTTTCATCGATATTTCTGTATGCGGCGAGACCTATTCAATCGTATACATGAAGCTACTGTTGGATTCGATCAATACATTATTCAACAAAAAGATGCATGTAAAAATCTTGGATTTACGCCACATCAGAAAATAACAGCGGCGCTACGATGTTTCGCGTATGGAGGTGTAGTGGACGCAGTTGACGAATATTTACGAGTTGGGGAACTACTGTGTTTAAGACTTTACGTCAATTTTGTTATGCAATCGTCACGCTATTTAGCAACCAATATATGCGGAAACCAACTCCCACCGATGTAGCACGACTCCTCGAAGAAAATGAAGGCAGAGGTTTTCTCGGCATGTTGGGTAGTGTAGACTGTAACACCCCAAATTCCAAAACAGACTGAATTCGAAGTTCCACAGGATCTTTACACTTCTCTTCGTACAATTTTATAAGGAAATAAAAACTTTTGCTACATCAGAGTTTACATTTACATTACATATTTACAGCGAAAGCAATTTACAACAATTTACATGCATGGACATGTACAACACTTGAATCATTCTTTAATCAACATGCATACTTTAGTCTTGTTAGTCACTTTTATCCTGCATAGAAACTGTGGGGGCGTCAGTTGCTTACAACCGACAAAATATTATACATGGCTATCCTCTCTATACCGGAACAGTATAACGATTCTCAAATACTTAAACAAACAACAAACTTGATCACAAACAGAACTACAAGGGACTATCCTATAGATGTCGTTTTGTGCGGTGTACTTAGTTCTTAATGCAGTTATGTATATTACATGATACTAATGCGCACTTGTTCAGATTCTATGCATCCCATACTACATAGGTCTGAGGGCAAGCCCTTAACCGTTCTTCATCTTATAGGGTTCAATCCCTCGTCATGACTTAAACTACTACTGTAACTATGATAAGTATTCTAGATGTTCTATGAATTACGAGCTCTTGTCCAGACAGCCTGGAAGGGAATCCCACATCATGTCCGATGCATCGTGAAGAACCTATGGACAATTCAGCCTCCGTCATGGGACATGACACCACCCGCAGTCACCAAACACCCCACGAGCGTCACCTGCGTTACGGACTCCTGGAGACATATCCACGTCATGTCACGATGCATCGTGAAGACAACCTATGAATATTCTCACACCGTAACTCCGAGGCCCTCATACTCATGTTTTCTCTTATTTTCATCACATCTTCACTTTGTATCTAGTCCTTAGTTATTTGAATCATGAGCAAAATCAATTCCCTAGAGTTAGCCCTTCCACTATACCAGTTTTAACCATTTATACAACATGACCTAAATCTTGGTCTTTCCATTTCAAATTTCATTTCAACATATTTCTTTTCAATGCCGGTATGAGGCTTAGCTACACTCTAGTTTCTCAATTTCACTTCATAATCACAAAATTTGAGTCTACGTACTCATATGTTCTTTTTCATAATTAACATGATTTCTATTCATTCCTATGAATCGATGCCACATATCAAGTTCAATTTCAAATAGTGTAATTCATGCTCAAAATTTCATTTCGATAAACCCATTAGATTCTCATACCATAGTTTCTTTCCTTTACTTAATTCAATAGTCACAAAGTCGTATTTTTCCATTATGTATAGTACCTAAATTAGGCAATAAAATTCATAAATAACACACTTTAATTTTCTTCCATTAAAAAATCCTCTTTTATAACTTAGTATAATGTTCTCATGAAAATAATCACTTTTCGTATTTATACCAATGTCAACTTCATGCAATTCTACTTAATTTTTACTTCTAAATCACCTTTATTTTAGTCAAATCATGCGCAAATAATTTTCCTTGAATTCTCATAATTTTAGAATAATTATAGTATTTTTCCCGAATTTAAAAACCTAAAGAAATCAATTTAAATACCCAAAACCCAAAATCTGTTTTTATTTGCCGAAACCTAGAATCGAACCCACGACCCGAGAGTAGCCAACCGCCACCGAAAGCCAGAAAAGCCTAGGCGCTATTGCGATAGAGACTGGGGGTTAATTTAGGATAAAGTATGTCTCGGGTTTCGGATTGGGGGTTTTATTCAAAACGAAAACAAAAGGGCAAGCCCAGTTTCGAACCCAAGACCACCAAGCCCAACCCACGGGTACAGTAACCGAACCCAAATGCACCGGCTAACCAATATGGCCAAGTGAACAACCTGATATGTTTTTAGACTACTGGTTTTATAATCTAGGTCTCTGTTCTTTTCGAATTTTTACAAAAAGAATGTTTTTGAGTTCTCTTCTTCTCCAAAATTATTCAAAACCTCCAAATTTTCTTTTTCATCTTATTGCAGCATTTCAGTAAAATAAAATTTTGATTTTGATAAAAAAAACGTAATTTGCTCTCTACTTCATTTTGTTCTTCAATTTTTGAATTTAGGGGAAATAAGCATATTCTCCTTATAAATTACACTTAAAATTTTCCTAGACACTTATAATTTTTTTATTTATTAACATTGTATAATTATCTCAATAAGAAATTTCTTTTTCATGCCATTTAAAAATTCAATAATCAAAGTCACACATTTCCATAGTTCTTCTTTCAATTATTTAACATACAAGCATGTATTCTTAATTTGGCACATAACAATCGAATAGAGCATGGTAGCATGGTAAATTCTACATTAACAAGCATAATTTTGCAATTAATTACACTCTTTTAACATACATTCAAACCAATAGCATTTTGTCTCATTTTCATAACACATGGCTAAATTAGTTAAAGTTTCTTCTTAATTTATCAACCATACCCTACCATGATGTCTAATTAGAAGTTTAAGAGAACCACCCACCCAAGGTTGTAGAATTTGTGATTGTACTCAAAAGAACTCCTAGAATTAGGAGCTCCTAAAGAAACTCCGATGGCCTCCTTGAAATCCTTGCACCAAAGAAACTCCAACCCATCTTTCGGCAATGCACAGCAAGCGCCATTTCATCGGCAAGCAATAGACATCATCTTCATCATGTGCATACTACACATACACATAGGTATATATATTGTAGTATTCCGTATTTTAAATATAATTTTAAAGACTTATAAATGAATTAAAGTGATTTTTGAAGATTTAATAAATATTTTTCTGAAGATTTATCTTTTTAGACGTGCAAAACACGTGCAAATATCTTCTAGGGAAGTTCAAAAGGAAAAATTATTTTGTGGAAAATCATTATTTATTATTTGGAATTTATTTGTAATTTTTCTAGATTTTTTTTTATTTATTAGATCTATTTGCAAATATTACGAAAAGAATGATCTTTTTGCAAAATTGTCATTTTGAGGGATGAAAGTGCAAAACTGTTTTTCTGAATTTTTCAAACAGTGCCGGCTGGAAAATAAAGTGTTTATTTTGTTTTTAAATCTCAATTTAATTGGTTTTATCAAGTTTCCAAGTATAGGGATCTATTTATGTAAAGTTACTTTAAAAGGGTTATTTTGCAAATGTGTTCAAAAACCCTAATTCTCCTATTCTGGCCTATTTAAAAGAGTGAAGTGCAGCCGTCTTTCGCTGCACAACACAAAGGTTTTATTATTTCTTGGAGATTTAAGGAGGGGATCTTGGATTTCGCAAAAGAAAGGCTTTTCTTGTTTGATTTCTTCATTTGAGGTGAGTGACTTGTTTGTTTTCTTTTTGTTTTGTGTATGTCGTATGCTAGTGATATAATTTGTTTTCTTTTGTGTATTTCGTATGCTAGTGATATAATTTGTTTTGTCTGGTAATGTTGTATATGGTATTTCATCTACTAGAAAGCATGTTAGGGTTTGATTATGAATATGTACATGATAGATTAGATGGATTGGATGGATTGATGAATTAAAAATTGATCTTTTATGAACCCTAATTATCTATGGATAGATTTGCATGTGGATGATGTGAGTTCTTATTATCATTGAGTTTGGATGAACACATCTTGATTATAGAAATGTTAGATTTGTTCATGTTCATGAGTTAATATTGGTGAATGAGTTTGAGGAAATTTTGAGAAGGACTAATGAATTAGGAGATCATGTCTCTAGAATTGGATTTGAGATAAATTGGATTGAGTTTGATGAATATAACTAAATTGGGGATCTTTTTGAGATTTTGGTATTGATATGGTTTGGATCTGAATATGAAGCTATTTCAATGAGCAATTAATTTTTTAAAGAAACTCTATTTTGTTTATATGCACAATTCATGTTTGATTGAAAGAAATTAACAAATTGCTATTTTTATAAATTCAAGTAGTTTTAATTTAGTTTATATGGACGATTATATATATCCTACAAGTTGTATTTGATCAAATAAGAAATATGCTTTTGATAGAAATCATTTTCATAAAGTAAAACTAGATATCTGTTGAAATATGCACAACCAAAATCTACAGTCTGCAGGTCGACAGTCGACCGGTGTGACTTTCCAGTCGACCGTCGCTGCCTTGCTGCTGTAATTTTCTTGAAGTTTTAAATTATCACGCGGAACATTCGATTGATTCATCTTTACAGTCGACTGAGTCTGCTCTGTTTCGATGTGACCCTAAGAATTAGATTTTTCTCTAGACAGTCGACCTATGACCTTTTACAGTTAACTGCTGTACTTAGAATTATTTCTTAAAGATTATCGAATTTTTCGTTCTGGACAGTCGACCTATGACCCCTTTTACATTCGACTGCTATACTTAGAATTAATTTCTTAAAGTTATTGAATTTTCTTTCTGGACAGTCGACTTACGCTTGTCTATAGTCGACTGGCACTGATGTATCTTTATATCTTTGAATGTTCCTTTAAATGGTTTATTCTCTAAATGTTTTAATCTATAACTTACTATTCTATACCTTATCTTCTACTGAACATATGTTTTCAAGTGTTTAACTGAGCAATATATGTTGGAAGATTAGTTTGGATATTCGGGTGTGAGTCTCTAGAGGGTATGTGTGACCCTAATATACCGGCAGTTGAGATAATTATGTTTGGGACTGTCGAGGCATTTTAGTTGATCAGTTGTTGAGTTAAGTCCGGTGGGGTACACCAACTCTAGGAGATTTGTAAAGTAATTAAATAACCTAAATGATATGGACATGCACTAGTGGTGATATGATGAACGAGAACATGGGTTATGGACCTCAGTATGGGTCGCGGTGTGAGATAATCCTCTGAATTATCCAGGTGTGAGTGAAATAGTCTCCGAAATTACCTGTGGTGTGGGATTGATCTCCGGAATAATTGGGGTCGAGGCGACACACATGTGGTATTCGTGTGATGAGGTGCCATTGCTTGTGGTGTGGGGTATTCTCGAAGACTCCCAGGTGTGAGTGAAATAGTCTCCGAAATTATCTGTGGATAGAGATTGACCTCCGGAATTATCGGGGCATGGGCTAATACTCACAGTTTATCTTTATCTCGTAGTAGTCATCGTATTAGGATTAGTTGCATAGTGGGAGATTAAACCCTACAATGTGGAGACGTTAAGGGCTTGCACCGGACCTATGTAGAGTGGGATGCATAGACTCCGACAAGTACGCATTAGAGAGTCAGCATATAGAATTGATATTTTCTTGGCTTGGTTTTATGCATGTGTTGTCCTTGTTTTCCTACACTTGACACTTAGTCTAGCTACACTTGATGTTATTATTTTCCATTGTTATTTCTTAATTCATTTATTCTTGTCTTTATTACATGTAGTTTATGATTCCATGTTCATGTTTATTTATGTTGCTTTTGTTTTTATGTCACTCACACCATTATGGCTGACCCCTTTAGTTTTGGGGAATAGGGTTATCTCTAGCCTCATATTTTACAGGTGATTACTTGTAGCTTGGATTTTGGATGCATGAGTTAAAGTGGTGTAATGGGTTATGTATTGTTGTAAAAGAAATTGTTGTAAGGAAAGAAATTTGTAATTTGAGGTGTATTGTATTCCGCTGTGCTATGTAAAGATTAATGTAATGAAAGTTGAAAATTTTATTGGTGTTCGACTGTGTTTAGTATTACATTTGAAGTTGATGTTGGAAATTGTGCCACGTATTTCTAAGATATCATATTGAAAATTCGGAGCGCTACAAATTTTGGTATCAGAGCACGCTTCAATAGTAATAATAAACATGGTATAAAAATAACCTAGGTGTGGACACTAGAGCGTGAATACTTAGGTGTGGACATTAGAGAGTGAGTATCAAATAGAACAGAAACATGATGTTTTTACTTTTGGGGTATGGTCGCGGTTTTGCCAGAGGGTATTGATGTGAATATGAATCGTGTGGTGGTGCTCTAACTTTTCCCTCATTTCGCAGTATTCAGTATGGTTGGACCCAGAACCAGGAATGGTAACAATGGTGACGGAGCTGGAAGTTCCTAAGGAACGGGAGTTGATCTCGAGGCCAAATTTGCCAGGGTGTATCAGACTTTGAATGCACTGATGGCAGCTAATTTAGCACAGAATCAGAACCAGAATCAGAATCATGGGACTGGACCAGGATTGGTTAACGCTGATCCTATCAAGCAGATTGAGTCCTTCAAGAGGATGAGGCCGCCCGTGTTTGAGGGGCAATCTAATCCAAATGAGGCTGATGATTGGATTAGACGGATGGAGACAATCTTAGAGGTCTCAGAAACTCCGGCAGTCAACAAGGTGAAGTTAGCCACTATGCAGTTGGAAAAGGATGCTGGTGTTTGGTGGCAAACGGTAAAGAGGACTTTGGGGGACTAGCAAATGACTTGGGAGGCTTTTCTGGAAGAATTCAGGGATCGTTTCTTTCCCCTGGATATTCAGGAGAAGAAGGCGACAGAGTTCTTGAATCTACAACAAGGCAGCATGACCGTGCAAGAGTATGAGATTAAGTTCGCTCAGCTGTCGAGGTATGCACTGGAGCTTATAGTTGATGAGACAAAGAAGGCCAAGAAGTTTGAGCAGGGCTTGAGGCCAAACTTGAGGTCGAGAATGATTCCTTTGGGCATAAGGACGTTCGATAAACTAGTCAAGAGAGCAGCTACGACAGAGGAAGACATGGACCAGTTCCAGAAAAAGAAAGAGATCTGGAACAGGAACAAGAGGCCAGCATCAGGTCAGAGTGGGAAGGGTTTCCCAGTGAAGCAAGTCAAGTTCAGTGGTCCAATGCAGAAGGCACCCGCAACTCAGGATGTGACTTGTTACTACTGCAAGGAGACAGGTGATTACAGGTCGGTGTGTCCTAAGTTGGCGAAGCAGACTTGTTTCTAATGTGGGCAGGCGGGACATTCTAAACCTCATTGTCCACAATTGAGGAAGGATGGTCAAGGTGGAGGTAAATTCCAGAGGCAAGGGCGAGTGTTCGCATTAACTGAGGAGGATGCAAGTAACTCGGAAGATGTGATCAAGGGTATGCAAGAGTTTTGATTTTATTTTTTTCAAATCAATGTAATAAGTAAAACTTTTATTTGAGAATAATTGGAGATTGAGTATCATTCTTCATGTAACAGGAATTGTTTTGGTTAATGGAATTAAGACAAAATTTTATTTGATACTGGTTCTTCGCATACTTTTGTGTCGCCCAATTTTGCAAAGGTCTTAGGTGTGGAGCCTAAGTTGTTTCCAGGCAAGGTTTTGTCGGTGGCAACGCCGTCAGGTGAAGAATTGATTGCTGATTGATATTACGAAGGCTGTGATATCGAGATTGGCGGGAGATTGTTCGGCATTGATCTGATTGAGCTGCAAGTCTTAGGAGTGGATGTGATCGTGGGTATTGATTGGATGGTAATATATGATGCCACAATTGAATGCAAGTAGAAAGAGGTGTTAGTGAAAGCACCAGGTGGTCCCGCAGTGACTTTCCAAGGGAAGAAAAAGGTTCCGAAGGTGGCTGCAATGGTATCCAAGATGGCGATTCCAAATGAAGTCAAAAGCATACCAGTTGTCAGAGATTTTCCTAAGGTGTTCTTGAAGATTTTCCATGATTACCGCCACAGAAAGATGTGAAGTTTTGCATTAATGTTCAGCCGGGGAGTGCTCCGATTTCTAAGGCCCCGTACAGGATGGCACCTGTAGAGCAAGACAAAGTGAAGAAGCAGATTGAGGAGTTGTTGAGCAAGGGACTTGTTAGGCCGGGTTCCTCACTGTAAGGTGCGCCAGTGTTGTTAGTCAAGAAGAAAGATGGGTTAATGAGAATGTGCATTGACTACCGGGAGTTGAATAGGGTGACTATTCAGAACAAGTATCCACTTCCGCAGATTGATGATTTGTTCGACAGGCTTTAGGGAGCAGCTGTGTTTTCAAAGATTGATTTGAGACTAGGGTATCATCAGGTTTGAGTCAAGGAGGAAGATGTGAGTAAGATAGCTTTCAGGACTCGTCATGGGCTCTATGAGTTTTTGGTGATGCAATTCGGGTTGACGAATACGCCAGTAGTGTTCATGGATATGATAAACCGGGTTTTGAGGCCATTTATTGACTCCTTCGTAGTGGTCTTCATCGACGATATTTTGGTGTATTCGAAGTCGAAGGAGGAGCATTCTATGCACTTGACAGCGGTATTACAGAAATTGCAGGAGGCACAGTAGAAAAAATAGTCATTACTACATTCAAGATAATAAAGCAGGAGGCAGAATCATGAAATTTAAATTTTCTTATTACATTAAATAAAGCGTCCAAGTAATGACGAAGTAATGAAGGTTTCAATGGCAAACACAGATTGAATATACAGCAGAAAAATTACAAAATATTAAAACCTAGCCATGGATTCATGCGAAAACCATAAAACGTGTTTAGGAGTTATACCTTAAGGGTGGATCTGTTGTCTCCAAGATATGTCGATCATAGCACTACAATGTTGCGGTGCCTTTACGGTATCCACACGAACATATCAAAACCAAGTTTTCCTCAGGCCGTGGTGCTAGCTGCCGGATGGGGTTGTTCATCACGATCTCTCTCTCACACTTTTTGTGACAGCTAGGGTTTTTACATATGTGACTTTTCCACAGATATGTATCATATATATAGTTGCAGTAAATCAACCCTAAAAAAGTAACGAGCTTGTTGGGCTTATAATCCGACCTGGGTCAGATTCGTGTGTGAGTCTCTGAACTTTAGTCAGCCCATTTAACCTAATTAAATATCCAACCAATATCAGGAGTCCAAGTCTTACTTGGATTCCCAATTAAATTCATCTTATGAATTTAAATTCCAATTTCGATCCATTCTAAGGGTGTGACCCTGTAGGTTCCCATTACGTTGACAGTGATACTAAAATCATATTCTAGTATTACAAATGGTGAATAGCAATACATTACTGCTACTCAAGTAGTAGGAATGTCAGTGACTTGACATAACCTATCTGTGACCAATGTTAACATGTAGTTTAGTCCCTTTGTCCAGATATCTTAATTGACCACAAAGCATAGAGTGTGTCACCCTTGTATAGTTCAATCTTTAGTTTCTTGATGTCCGAGCAGACTTACTAAAACAAATGAGCTCAATATCTCATATTGAATCATTTGAGCACGGCCATGCATTTTGCAATCTCACTCAATGAAGGAGTCCGTAGATATCGCTCTTGTTATGTAAGAGGGACAAATCCTATCTAAGTCACTCACAGCCCTCCGCATGATTTGTGGTATATCCAATAGCCGACTTTATAATTACCTTATTACAGGTAATGTTTGACGACATTAAAATATATAACGTCTCGTGTAAGGATCCGTAGTGATTTCAAGTCAAAGGACTACATACACCATGGTCACTGTGGGAACTGCTTATGACACTCACGTAACGATCTATGCAGCGTTCTCATGGTGGGTCAGTCCAGTACATTATTACTCTAATATGTACCCATGTGAAGACTTGATATCTCATATCCATGACCCATGAGATATGGTCATCAGTCTACGCACATACTAGTCTCTATGCATTATTGTTGTCCTAATTCACAATAATACTTGACTAGGAACATTTAAGAATAGTGTTCTGATTGCAACCAATAGGATGTCACAATTAAGTCATGCACTTGATATCCCATGGTATTGAACCTACTATTCTAAGGACTTTATTATGCTCATTTAATCACAATAAACAACACAATAAATGAAATGCATCATATGTGAAATAAATGTCATAATACAATGTAAACTAGTAATGTCAATACACAACTGGCCTCTAGGGTATACACCAACAGTTTACCCCCTATTATAACCTTGTTTTTGCATTATTTCATTCTGCCTACACATGAAATAATAAAATTGACTATCCGGTAAATTACTAAGAATGCGATATTCCTTCATTCGTTCTTTCAATTCATGGTCTTTCTATTTAATGGCAAGCTCCAATTCGGTGGTCGAATTCCTTATATCTTGGCTTTCTTTGTACATCGTGTTGAAACTTTTGGTTTCTTCTACCATTTGAGAATAATCTGATGATTCGGCCAACCTTTGTCCTTTTCTCTTCTATACTTTGCTACCTGGTGGTCGGGTTAGGGGGGAGGTAATTCCATGTCAACCGGTATCTCTGAATCTGAGTTGTTTATTGAGGGTGAATTTTGGCTACTGGCACCTTTCCCAGATTGGGAACTCAGGACTCGATCGAAGACCTGTGTAGTATGCAAGGAAAATTTCGGTTGATCCTTTAGTATATCAAGACATGCTTCAAACTTGAAAGCTTTTCCGGATCTTTGCATATATTTGACTATCGCATCGCGCATCTATGACAATATTTAAAATATGAATGTTATTATTAAAAAAATTAATGGTAAGGGAACAAATATCTGATAATTTGTACATACCTCATCAGTCTTGATAGTTCCACTAGCCGCTCTAATTGTTACACTAGCCAACTCCGCAATAAATGGCTACCTCTTTAGAAATTAATTGGAACCGACTTGTAAGAAAGCTTACTGTTCGGTCGGTCGGAGTCCCTAATAACACCGCAAACGTAGACAAAATTCTCTTTCAAAACTGTGCACCGGATTGATCAGTACCGACCAAGGAATCTTGCGTTATACTAATCCACGCTTGACAGAGAGTAACATCTTCCTGAGTTGTATAAGTCTCCCTCTTGAACTACAACTCGCCAAAACTCACTCTTTCAAAAATTTGCAAGAAGGAGACAAAGAGACTATATTTTTCTGATGAATAGAGTAAGGGAATTGTTTTTTTTTATAATTATTTTTAAATTATTATTTTTTGCAAAGAATTTGGTTTCAACGAGTGCCAATATATAGGAAAAAGTAGTCAAATATAGCCGTTATATTTTGAAAATAGCCGTTGGATTTAAAACAATCGTTGAATCAAGAAATGAATGGTTTGAGAAGAGTATGGGTAAAATTGTCATTTGCAAAAAAAATTAAAAAAATGAATGGGTAAAATGAGATTCAACTATTTTTTTTGTTCTTTAGTGTAATGTTTTTTTTTGAAGTCTTATTTTTATCAGACGAAACATCATGTCTTGTTCGATGATTTTTAAAAATATTAAAAAAATACAAACGAAACATGATGTTTCGTCCCTTATAATATACATATAGTTATATCCATATGCATATTTGCCTATTTACTGTAGCCGAAATGGCAAAAAATACATTTTTTCCTAATGACTGCAGAGCATTTTTAAAGAAGTTATGTATTCTGTGCATAATTGCCTAATGACTGTGGATGCTCTAAGAATGATAAGAAAATGGTACCTTGGAGTACTCATTTACTTTCTTTGTTATAAAGAAGGGTAAAAGGGATATGAGCAACTTGCTCATTTAGTAAAGGAGCAATTGATTATGTGGCATGCATGTGATACATTGGACAACTAACTCTTTTAAGGATATTCCAATCACATACATGTCACATAATTAATTACTTATTTATTAAATGAGCAAGTTGTTGATATTTCTTTTTTCCTATAAAGAAATTAAAAAAAAAAAAAAGAAAGAAAGAAAGAAAAGAATGTGAATTACCAATGAGAATCTTATGAGCCAAACTAATCATCTTCCACGTATCCTAATGCCCAACAAGTTCCCATACAGCCAAGTGAATTCAAAATTGCACGCAGATCGAGGCATACCCAAACAATACAAAATAAATCCAGCACACGTGCCATAAAATCTGAAAATCCAAGTAATGAAGGAAGAAAATTACATTGCCCAAGAAAAAAGCAAAAGAGCATAATCGTCTTTGTTAGAGCATCCACAGTCGTTTGCTATATATGCCATTTTGCCGTATTATAGCAAACGAAATAGCAAACGACCTCTGCAGTCATTTCTCATTTATCCATTTTTTAGCAAACGTTCTATTCTCATTTCTTAAATATGAGAAACGAAATGTGCTTTCTCAAATTATAAAAGACGGGGTATGATTCCCCGTCTCTCTGATTTAATAATTATTTAATCGATTCGGACGGAACAACATATACCGTCTCAATAATTTTAATTTTTTTTTTTTAAAAAATGGTCGGACGGGGAATGATACCCCGGACGGAGTATGGCACCCCGTCTCTCACCTTTAAAATTTTTTTTTAAAAAAAAAAATCCTCAAACGGGGAATGATACCCCGGCCGGGGTATCATACCCCGTCCAAGAACCAAAGCCAGTGAGCATTAAATGGTCTCTGGCATTAATTGGGTAAGTTTAATTAGATTTAGTTAGGTGATTAGGAGTAGTTAGGTATTAAGTGATTAGATTTAGTTATTATTTTATTATTTAATTTAGTTAATTAATATAGTTTAATAGTTAATAGTAATTAACTTTTTTAAATTTATTTGAAACGATCGGACGGGGTATGATACCCCGTCTCTCTAAAAAATAGAAAAAATATAGCAAACGACGACTGCAGTGAACGATCATATTTGCTATTACTGTAGCTGCCATATTATAGCAAATGAGAAAAACGACTGTGGATGCTCTTATGACACACATTTGGGTTTGTGGTTTTTTTTTCTTTTTTTTAGTTTTCCAAGACCCCAAAATTTGTTTGGTTTGGTTGTTTTGTGAAAATAATTTTTACAAAACTCCATTTCAACTATTTTCTGTTTTTTCACATCCCATTTCTAAATATATTTATATATTATTATTATTATTATTATTATTATTATTTTATATATATATATATAGAGAGAGAGAGAGATATAGAGAGAGAGAGAGAAATCTTCGGTTGCACACTACTTTGGTGAGCACTCCGTGAGCATTAACGAACTAGAGACCCTATGAAAAATCCGAACCGCTCATATTGTTCTATATGCCTTAGATAGCCTAACAATAAAAAATCAAGTAATTTGAAGTTCATTTACCCATGATTTACATCATCACAAAATTGTATGGCTGAAAATTCTAACAGCATGATGGATGGGCAAATGAACTTCAAATTACTTGATTTTCTATTGTTAGGCTATCTAAGGCATATAGAACAATATGAGCGGTTCGGAATTTTCATAGGGTCTCTAGTTCGGGAGTGCTTACGGAGTGCTCAAAAGTAGTGTGCAACCGAAGGGGACTATATATATATATATATATATATATATATATATATATATATATATATATATATATATATATATATAGGGTAAAAGGGATATGAGCAAACTTGCTCATTTAGTAAATGAGCAAGTGATGAGGTGACATGCATGTGATTGGAAAATCCTAAAAGTGGTTAGATACTCAATATATCACATGTATGCCACCTGATCACTTGCTCATTTACTAAAGGGCAAAAGCCAAAGTACCCCCCCAACGTTTGGCCCGAGTACAAAATGCCCATACAACGTTTGAAAAAATACAATAAACCCATTTCTCCGTTAACTTAACCCCATCCATTAAGTTATAATTATTAAATTACTTTTTTACCCTTACCCTTTCATAATAGAACCTCATCTTTTTTATCTTTTTCTTCATTCCTTTTTTTCAAATCCCGATCGATCTGTCGATTGAATAAATCAGAGTTCTCAGAAACCCTTGCCAGGGCCATGAAACTCCTCATTCTCTTACTTGTGCTGCTGCTTCCCTCTCTGCAATCGATGGTCCTTTCTCTTTCTTCGTCTTTCCTCTCTTTTGTTATCGTTTTCACTTATTTGATGATTTTTTTTTGATTTTTTTTTTTGTTTGATAAATTTAAGCAGAGGATAGGGGATCTGTCGCCTATGTGTGAACTTAAGATTTGTTGTACAACCTAATTTTAAAACCGTCTTTCCCTCTCCCTTGGACCTAAGAAATTCTCCGCAAATAAATATAAAAAGGTGAAATTAATACCAAAGCAGGATTGCACATGCAATATCCAATAATATCCAGTTATTCTGTCACCGTCTGCTCTTCAGTTTTAAACTATCCTCACAAAGACTATTAATTGATAGTAGTAATAGAGGACAATAGGTTATTTTACAATACAATTATATTGGAAACGTACTGATCAAGAAGTGAAATACATTTAACTAGCTATGAGCATAGGCCAAGTCATTTTACAATTATATTGGAAAAATAACATACATTTAACTAGCTTAATATATTTTGAGGTAGGGCTTCTCTACCTTTCTTAAAATAAAAAAATACAGAATAGACATACATTATTTGTACAATATAATTTACATGTTCAATGGGCGTTAATAGTTACATTATTCTTAGCAACAATCTAAAGTTATTTTGAAGTCATGTTTTTACAACAATTAAATGTAAATTGAACGCACGATGCTTTTTAAGGATGGGTTCTGCATTTTTATCCATAAATTTAAAAGAGAACTCTGATTTATTCGATCGACAGATCAATCGAAATTTGAAAAAAAAGAATGAAGAAAAAGGAAAAAGGAAGAAGAGATTTGATTATGAAAGAATAAGGGTAAAAAAATTATAACTTAACGGGTGTGGTTAAGTTAACCGAGAAATGGGTTTAGTGTACTTTTTCAAACGTTGTATGGGCATTTTGTATTCGGGCCAAACGTTGAGGGGGGTATTTTGATTTTTGCCCTTTACTAAATGAGCAAGTTGCTCATATCCTCTTTACCCATATATATATATATATATATATATATATATATATATATATATATATATATATATATATATACATACATACTATTATTATAATATATATTATTATTTCATATATACTATTTTATATATACTATTATAATATTCTATTATTATTATAATATATATTATTATTATTATTATATATTACTATTATATATTATTATATATATTATTATATAATTTATTATTATTATAATAAATTATTTAATATATTATTATAATTATTATATGTTATTATATATATGTACTAGGTATGCCCGTGGCACGTGCATACGGCACGTATTCGGAACTGCATATAAATTTAGTTGGAGTTATTTGGTGGGTGAACTGCATATAAATTTATGCATTGTACATGCTAAGAAAAAAAATCATTCAATATACCTCTTTCTACCTCTTTAACAATTATTCGTTAAAATGTTTTAGTTTTTTTAGGAATTTATCTTTATTGCCCTTAAATATCTCAATATTGACTTATCCAATTCTTAAAAAAGCTACATTTTTGTCAAGAGATGTGAGAACATCAATTAAAAAAATGCACCATGACAGGAAAAAAAAACTGATTGTAAACAAATACAACCACCTTTCTAATACAATCATATACTCTATGCAGGCCTCCTCTGAAATTATATTGCTTCCTAATAGTTTTCTAATACGGCGCCTTTAAATTGTTTCCTACGGCACGTTATCGCTAAGAATGATTAATTAATTATGTTGTTCAGTAAGTATTTTGACAGTCTTATTTAAAATTTTACAGGCAGGATTGTGGTAAAAATTTCGACAGAATCTCTCCTGAAATATTATTCCTTTTAGAGCAATTCCTTATGAAATTCTGCTCCAAATTAAAAAATTAACATCACAGACAGTCAAATTGAATCCTCCCCAGCCCTTCCAAGCCACATCACACAGGCATCATATATATAAGGCTCTGGGAAAAAAATTTCATATGACCGAAGATATAAAATAAAAGACCAATATATAGTTTGGAATCATAAAAGATTTTAGGAAATTGTAAAAATTTCGACAGAACCTCCCCTAAAGTATTAGCCATTTTACAGCAATTCCTTATGAAATTTTGCTAACAATTAAAAATATAACATCACAGGCAAGAAATATGAATCCTCCTCAGGCCAATCCAAGCAACATCACACAGACAACATATATATAGGGCTCTGGAAAGAAAAAATATTCATATGACTAAGATACAAAATAAAAACCAAGATATCGTTTGAAAACATAATAGATTTTAGAAAATTTAGTAAAAATTTTGACAGAACCTCTCTTAAAATATTAGCCCTTTTACAGTAATTTCTTACAGAATTCTGCTAACAATTAAAAATATGTCATTACAGGCAATAAATATCAATCCTCCCCAGGCGTAACCAAGCAACATCACACAGGCATCATATATATAAGGCTCTTGGGGGGAAAATCAGAATATAATGCAAGATACAAAATAAAAACCAAAAATTCCTTTGAAAACGTAATGGATTTTTTGAAAAACCTTCGAAAAATATTTAAAAAACAAAATACAGAACCTAATACTCCACAAAATTATGGGTATGAGTATTAACATAACTATATTATATCATCATTATATACAGTTACTTACATCATCTCCCAAAATGCTAAATATTACAACTATTACAACTATTACATCCTCCACCATAATAAACACCAACCAACCGAATGAAAAAGAAAATTACAGGGCTGTAGGAAAACACAATGGTTGAAGTCTTCAAAAATGGGACCAAACAGTGAGCCTAAAAAAACAGTAAGAGTTTTGGATCAAATAGTAAGAGTTTACAATAAACAATTAAAACAATGAAAGTTTGAAAACAATAGTAATAGTTTTGAAACTATTACCTTTCAAACAGAACAATGCCTTCAACCAAACATGTTCTTCATCACCCTACGAAAAGTTAAACTGTCAATATGTACATAACGGTTCTGAGTGTGGACGACAATCTGGAAAAAAAAAGAAGCATTAACATAGGGTGTAGTTGTAGTAAATATAAATTTACCTTATTGCAACCCCAATTGATCAATGTAGTTGCATATATAAATTTGAGGTCCATGTCAGCTGCATCCTAGTTCTATTAAAGTTTAAAAGTAAAACAACAATGAAAAAAAGTTTTGGTGAGGTAAGTCTATCATATATAATTGGTTTTTTTTATTTTGTCATCTTGTTTCATTAAAGAAAAAATAATAAGTTAATTGATGACCCTCTTTCTATTTTTTTCTTCTTATATATGGTGTCAATATGTCATTATTGATAAGTTAATTGCTTTGAAGTGTTTGTTGGCTCATTATTGATTTAATGTTTGCCATCAAATAATAGAAAAGGTGATACTTGTTTTATAGCAAGTCCAATTGTTTGTTTTTGCTACAATAATTGTTTGTTATTGCAACTCCAATTGTTAATAAGATTATCTGTAGTTATCCTTACAAATGCAAAGAAATTTAGACACTGTGTACTTGAGAGGATGTGCTGAGAGTATGGTAGTGGTAGCTCATGCACAGCTTGGTAGATGCATTTCTTAATTGTGGTTGGTGAAACTTAATTGTTTGTGGATCATCCATAATACTATTTAGAGAAAATTTTGCTATCTTAAGTCTTCTAATTTAATAGTTATTATTAAGTTTAGAATCATTAATAAATATTGGTGACTTGAGTTTATGGAGATCACCTAACTGAATAAAAAGTTTTATTCAAGTAAGGTTCATTAGTTAGAGTATGAAAAAGTTTATTGAAAGATAATCACAGTCATAAATTTGTAACTTGTATTTTAATCAAAAGTACCTGTATTTTCTGAAATAACTATAAAAGAACTTCAGGATAAACAATGTTTGTTATTGAGCTCAAACAATCTTCTGGTAGGAGTAGAAAAATACGATCAAAACTTGTACACCTAGAGAGTGCAACATAGAGTTGTCCGTGACTGAAAACTGGTGAGCGTAAATTTATCCCCACAATATCAACAGATTGGCCGTGTGCTTTATTTTTTGTTATAGCATATGCTAATCGAACTGGAAATTGGCGTCTTGTCATTGCAAAAGGTAGATCCAAAGACGAAGGTTTAGGGGTTAGAGGTATTCTTGGAATAAAGACCAAATTTTCTGCTTTATCGCCAGTTAAAATCATAGCCTCAATTACACGCAACGACTGAGCACACCGAACTACAATTAACCGGGTGTCATTACACATACCATCCTTTGGTGCAACATTCCTTAACAATATGATTGAGCACCCCACTTTCAGCTCGAGTTTAAATGGTGGTAGCCCGGGAGGATCTAAAGAGTTCAAAAACTCATTAGGGTATTGATTGGTGATGTTTCGATCAACTCCATCCTCCTCAGACATTTTATGGGCAGCAAGAAATGTAAATTTTGGCCCCGGATGAAGATTTAATGCAGCAGCATTAATGAAATTGACATCATTATTTCTCGCTGATAGAATTGTCCGATCTGTGAGATATTTGGGAGTGGAAGTGCCGATAACGTTTAGTTGCGGGTAAACGGTAGATAAAAGTTCATCTAATGTGTGACACCTCCGAATTGTTGAAGGAAGTTGTACGGTCTCATCGGGTTTGGAGCCAATCTATATAATAAAGAAGACTTATTTGTCATTAAGAGTCAAAAGGAGAGATTTGCTTAGTTATTACAAAAAACATGTAAGAATACAACATCGTTTAGAAAATTGACAGATGAAATATTTCTGATATCGAATGAATCTAGACGCATGTTCACGTTCAAAGTTAAGACGTGTACGACATTCCAAAGTAAAGATTTTCTTAGCGATGCACCAACAATTTGTTCTCGAACCCTGTTGTGCAATCTAGATGATCTAAACTAGACACAAATTAAAACCTTGCAAGTGTACGAATCGTTTATAGAAGCGTAGTGACGAGCAAGGGTCGATCCCACAGAGATTGTAGAAATTAACTTACTAACCAGTAAAATAGAAATAAGGATCTTAAGGTGTTGTTCTAAAAGAAATGAAAAGATTAAAAACTATATCTAGTAGTTCTGAATCACAAATATCTATTAAGTAGTTGGGTTTTGATTTCCACCTGTAGTCAGTAATGCTAAGTCACCTTCTTCACCATTCTAGTTACTCATGTTCGTTCCTTTAAGGGCATGGTATCTACTCCTTAAAGTATTGTTTCCCTAGCCAAGAATTAGGCATGGTATCTACTCTAATTCGTTTCTTCCTTTAAGTATTTAGCATGGTATCTACTAAGTTGCACTTAAAGAAAACATAAGAACAATGGAAACGAACAAACACTCGAAGTTCTAGAAATTGGTATCAGATCTAAATCCCTCGAGTTGATTAAACCAAGAACCCCTAAAAACTCCTGTGTTACAAGTTATGAGCACGAGATACGGGTCGTCTCTATACTCATATAACAGATTCAGATTTATAACATGCAAACTTGATAATCTCAGGTTCTGTATGGCAGTCGACTTGCTCTCACTCTCAGTCGACTGCTCTTAGAACTTCTGAACAAGTTTGTCTACTATAAATCTATACCAATACTCTCAGGTTTAATCATTAAGTAACAGAATAGCATTCAGAAGAATATAAGCATTACATAACTACGATTTCAATCTACCCAACTATGAAATTAGTTCCACATAATAAGATTTTTATTGACTAACAGTTTCGAATACATGATGAACATAAACGAACTAGAAAGAGAAGAAATAAACTGATGTAGTTCGGCCAAATAGGTCGGCTGGCTGTCACACAGTCGACCGGCGCGTTGCTTCAGTGAACTCGATCTCCTTCTTCTTCGATGCTGATAGAATAATTTTCTTGATTGATGACTTGATGATTCAGAAGTTCCGTCTCTCTTCGATGATTCCCCCCTTTTTAATAACGCCTCTTGTTGATATTTATAGAACACGGGAAGGAAATTAGGGTTTGCCTCCTTTCCGATTAAGTCCTCTTCTTTCCTTTATTTCTTCCCTTCCTTAATCTGCGTTGATTTGGATTTAGATGCGGATGGATCTTATCTTTTCACTCCGCCGCATACCAGTCTACTGGCTTGAGTGTAAGTCGACTGTGCCGAGACCCAGTAATCTCTCTGTCCGGTCGACTGGTGAAGATCCAGTCGACTGTTACTCTGCAGTTCCCTGTATGTCATCCTCTCAGTCTGTATTAGTCTGGAATCTGCTTCGTTTTGCTGCTTTTGGTTCTTTCCTATAGAAAAGAGAAAAGAAGAGTAAAATACCACATATAGAGCATTTAAATGTCTAATTGCACTAAGATTATTGCTCCTAAATGTGAATATTATTGGGTTCATCAAATACCCCCAAACTTAGCTTTTGCTTGTCCTCAAGCAAAGAGTAAAATTATGGACAAGGGAAAAATAATAATAGACTTAATCCATCACACCAAGAATTCTCATTATGCAGGCATCAAAATTTCAACATAAACAATTGCAAATAAAGTAAAAACAAGCATACCCACTTTCTCCAGTGCAATTGTCTATTCATAACTCCAAACCCAATCACTCTTGTCATGTAATTAATTATAGTTATAGTATGTAACACTCCATCCGTGATTATCCCTTTTCTCTACTACAAACCGAGTAGCAAACTAGAGCTTTTTTTTTTTCAAGTCTCTTCTCTAAGTTGTCACTTGCCTTTTGACGCGAGTGCAAAATATTTGTGATGAATCCACCCGGTTACTCAACAAGTCACAAACTTTAAATGCTTTGCATACTCATATTTCAAGTTGCCGTTTGACGTAAAGGTAAACATTGGTGATGAATACCCCTAGTTACTAAGCAACTCAAAGCATTGGAGTAGATTGACTTTATTCAACAATGGATATTTTCTTTTCGTTTTTACTCTATTTACTTAAACTCTGTTTAGGACTAGATCAAAGAGGATAATCACTAGAAAAAGTCACATTTGTTTTTTATGTATAATCGCATGACTCATATAATTTTGTAAGGAATTATGAAGCTCAACAATCCTAAAGTAAGTAAGTATCATTACTCTTACTTGATAAGAAATTGTTTATCCTAAAAAAATCAAAAGACTCCAAATGTAAATAACTACCCCCAAACTTAGATGGAACATTGTCCTCAATGTTAGCACAAAACTTAAAGTATAGGCATGTGTACCAACTAGTTTGAAGAAAATAAAATAAAGAAATAAAGAAATGATTAAAGAAATAAATAACTAGAGAGTGTAAGTACTCCCCTGAAAAATTGGGTTGCCTCCCAATAAGCGCTGTGTTTTCTGACTTCAGCTAGACTTGATGAGTTCATGCAATGTATTGAATGGTTGAAGATTCACATCCTCCTCTTTCGGCTCTATACTCATCTCAATGTACGGCTTCGCCCTATGCCCGTTCACCTTGAATGTTTGATTTTTCTCTTTGCTATGAACCTCCAATGCACCATGTGGAAAGATTTTTGTGACAATGTATGGGCCATACCATCGTGACATAAGCTTGCCTGGAAAGAGTCTTAATCTTGAGTTGTATATTAATACCTTCTGTCCTTCATAAAACTCCTTCCTTGCTAGCTGTTTATCATGGTACAACTTGGTCCTTTCCTTGTACAACTTTGCATTTTCATATGCGTCGTGCCTCAATTCTTCAAGCTCGTTCAGTTGCAATCTTCTTTTGTCGCCTGCTTGTTTCATATCAAAATTGAACCTTTTAATGGCCCAATAGGCTTTGTGTTCCAACTCCACTGGCAGATGACAGGCTTTTCCAAAAACCAAACGGTATGGTGACATGCCGATGGGTGTTTTGTATGTCGTTCGGTAGGCCCATAATGCATCATTCAAGCGTAGCGACCAATCCTTTCTCCTTGTATTTACTGTCTTTTCCAAAATGCTCTTGATCTCTCTGTTGCTAATCTCCACCTGCCCACTAGTTTGAGGATGATATGGAGTACCCACTCTATGTGTAATCCCATATTTCTTCATCAAAGAAGCAAATGGAAAGTTATTGAAGTGGCTCCCTCCATCACTAATTATTGCTCGTGGTGTACCAAACCTAGTGAAGATATTCTCCTGCAAAAACTTGACAACAACTTTGTGATCATTAGTTTTTGAGGGGACAGCCTCGACCCATTTAGACACATAATCCCCACCCACAAGAATATATAAATAACCAAATGAGTTAGGAAAGGGACCCATGAAGTCGATTCTCCAAACATCAAAAAGCTCGATTACTTGGATGTTTTGCAGTGGCATTTGATTTCTAGAAGAGATGTTGCCTGTCCTTTGGCATTTGTCACAAGTCCTGCAAAAAGAAAAAGCATCTTTGAATACATTAGGCCAATAAAAACCTGATTGTAATACCTTAAGTGCTGTTCTTTTTGGTCCAAAGTGTCCTCCACATGCATATTGATGGCAATGTTGTAGAATACTCATTTGCTCTTTTTCTGCCACACATCTTCTTATAATCTGATCAGGGCAGAATTTGAACAAATAAGGATCATCCCAATAATAGTGCCTGCACATGGCCACCAGTCTCTTTCTTTCCTGAATTGTCATCCCTGGAGGAAAAACATGAGCAGTGAGATAATTTACAATATCTGCAAACCATGGAAGTTGTATATTTATTTCAAATAAATTTTCATCTGGGAAATTTTCATTAAGTGGGGGCACAATTCTTTCTTCCTCCTGCAGTAATCTGGACATGTGATCTGCCACAACATTGTCACTTCCTTTCTTGTCTCTAATCTCAAGGTCAAATTCTTGAAGCAACAGCACCCATCTGATCAACCTAGGCTTAACATCCTTTTTAGCAAACAAATATCTCAAAGCAGCATGGTCAGTGAAAACAATAACTTTAGAACCAATTAAATATGATCTAAACTTCTCTACAGCAAAAATGACAGCTAACATTTCTTTTTCAGTAGTAGAATAATTAAGCTGTGCATCATTTAAAGTTCGAGAAGCATAGTAAATAACATAGGGTACCTTATTGATTCTCTGACCTAAAACAGCTCCCAAAGCATAATCGCTTGCATCACACATAGGCTCGAAAGGATGGTTCTAATCTGGTGCCATGACAATAGGTGCAGAAATGAGCAGATTCTTCAATGTAGTAAAAGCATTTGTGCACTCTTTTATCCATGCAAACTCAACATCCTTAGCCAACAATTCACAAAGGGGTCTGGAGATTTTTGAGAAATCTTTTATAAATCTTCTATAGAACCCTGCATGTCCAAGAAAACTCCTAACACCCTTGACTGTAGTAGGAGGGGGTAGCTTTGATATGATGTCAACTTTTGCCTTGTCCACCTCTATGCCCCTTTTTGACACCACATGTCCCAAGACAATACCTTGTTGTACCATAAAATGGCACTTTTCCCAATTCAGCACTAAATTGCATTCTTCACATCTCTTAAGTACAAGCTGCAAATGGTTAAGGCATTCATCAAAACAAGATCCAAAAATACTAAAATCATCCATAAATACCTCGATGAACCTTTCCACCATGTCTGAAAATATACTCATCATGCATCTCTGAAATGTAGCTGGTGCGTTGCACAATCCAAAGGGCATCCTCCTGTATGCAAAAGTACCAAAAGGACATGTAAAAGTGGTTTTTTCTTGATCTTCTGGAGCAATAGCAATTTGATTATAGCCACTATAACCATCTAAAAAACAATAATGACTATATCCTGCTAATCTTTCTAACATTTGATCAATAAAAGGAAGAGGGAAGTGATCTTTCCTCGTTTCGTTATTCAGCTTCCTGTAGTCAATGCATACCCTCCATCCTGTGGTCACTCTAGTAGGGATAAGCTCATTCTCTTCATTCTCCACCACTGTGACTCCACTTTTCTTAGGCACCACATGTATAGGACTCACCTATTTGCTATCTGAGATAGGGTAGATGATGCCAACATCTAGTAGCTTCAAGACCTCTGTTCTTACCACTTCCTTCATGTGTGGATTAAGCCTTCTCTGTGCTTCCCTGCTGGGTTTTGCATTGTCTTCAAGAAGTATTTTATGCATGCATTTGGATGGACTTATTCCCTTGATATCTGCAATGGTCCATCCTATTGCACCTTTGTGTTCTCGCAGTACCCTCAGCAGCTTATCTTCTTCTTGTGCACTCAAATTTGCAGCAACTATCACTGGAAGCGTTTGGTTCTCACCCAGATATGCGTGCTTCAGGTGTTCAGGCAGCGGCTTAAGCTCCACGTCTGGTGTTCTGGTAGCAGTCGGGACAGTCGACTTGTTTCGTTCACCAGTCGACTGGTCTGAGGAAACACAAGTGTTATCAGTCACAATATTTTCAAATGCAGGTGCGAGTTTACCTAAATATGACTTTGGAGTTTCAAGGTAATGTACTGTCTCTGCAATACTGCAGTCATCGTATTCCTGTTCAACATGAGATAAAGTTAGAGATTGTGTAATTGTGGCTTGTAGTGGTTCAATGCTAGATCAACAATCTCCTGTACCACATCAACATTATAGCATTCATGGTCATCATGTGGTAATTTTAGTGTATCAAACATTTTAAACTCAACTTTTTCTCCATTTATTTTCATACTTATAGTACCCTTTTTAACACAAATTTTTATATCAGCCGTACTCATAAAGGGCCTACCTAAAATGATCGGTAAAGAAGATGGCATTGAAGAGTCCTCCATGTCTAACACAACAAAATCTGCAGGCAAAATGAAATTATTTACCTGAACTAGGACATCTTCCAAAATACCTCTAGGTCTCTTGATGCTGCGATCAGCCAACTGCAAAGTGATGCCTGTTGGTTTGAGTTCTCCCAATCCTAGCTTTTCGTAAACAGAATAAGGAAGAAGATTGATGCTTGCCCCCAAGTCTAGCAGTGCCTTTTCAAAGAAGTGCTCACCAACCCTGCAAGGAATGATCAAACTACCTGGATCCTTCAATTTAGGAGGTAATTTTCCTAACAAAATGGCGCTCACATCTTCTGTCAAGGCTACATCCTCCCTAACCTGAAATGTTCTTTTGTGAGTACAACATTCTTTCAAAAATTTGGAATAAGAAGGAATTTGTTTAATAGCATCAAGTAGGGGGATATTAATTTCTACCTTTCTGAGAGTTTCAAAGATATCAAATAAATGTTGTTCTTTCTTTTGCTTGACTAACCTTTGAGGGAATGGTGGCAAAACTATCCTCTCCTTTTCACTTATCTTGTTGGAACCCAAAACTTTTGATGGTTGTGTATCTACATCGTCTGCGTGTGTTCAAACCTTGTTGTCAATTGTCTTACCACTTCTCAGAGTTGTTACTGATTTGAGCTGTTCTTGGCCTCTAGGGTTTGGTATGGTTTGTGAAGGGAGTTCTCTTGCCTTTCTTTCACTCAACTCCTTAGCGATTTGCCCGATTTGAGTTTCCAACTTCTGAATTGCCTGCCCTTGTTGGTTGCTAGTTTGATGTTGTTGTTGGAGCAATTGGAGAACGGTGGATTCAAAATCCAACTTCTTCTGTTCTTGAGCTGGCCGATCAAACCCACTTCCCATCTGGAAGTTCCGTGCATGTCCTTGCGAAGATTGAGTGCCTTGATTGTTGCTCCATGAGAAATTTGGATGGTTCCTCCACCCTGGGTTGTATGTATTCGAGAAGGGGTTGTTCTTTGGTGGAAACACTCCTTGTCCCACATAGTTTGCATGCTCCTGATCTGTGAAAGAAGACATGGGACATGTGTCAGTTGTATGATCACAATGAGAACAAATTGCACAAATTTCTTTTGTTAGATTTTTCACATTGCCCATTGTTGTCATTGCATTAACAAGCATATCAATTTTTTTGTTCATGTTTACCATTTCTAATTGTATGTTATTACTACCAGAAATTTCGTAAACTCCCTATTTTTTAGAAATGCCTTTTCCCCTTGTTGTGAATTACTGTGAGTTCTCGCTGAGTTCTTCAAATAATTCGATGGCCTCCTTACCACTTTTTCTCATCAAGATCCCGTTGCAAGCTGAATCCACAATTGCCTTGTTAGTATCATTTAAACCTTCATAAAATGCTTGTACCTGATCATCCTTAGGCATATTGTGCGTTGGACACTTGAGAAGCTTGTTCTTGAAGTCCTTCCATGCTTCGAAGAATAAATCTCCATCTTTTTGTTGGAAGAGTTGAATCTCCCTTTTTAACTGTTTGGTTTTCTGGGCTGGAAAGAATTCTTCCAAGAATTTTGTTGTCAATTGCTCCCATGAATTAATTGATCCTGGTTCCAAAGAATTATACCACAATTTAGCATTAAGTTTTAGAGAGAATGGAAACAAGATTAACCTGATTTGTTCAGGGGTAAGCCCTTGGACGCTTTGTGTTCTGCAAAGATTAAAGAAGTCTTGCAGATGGAGGTGAGGCTCCTCGTCTGGTTTGCCACTAAAGTGGGGAACCATGCTAAGTAATTGGGGGGATAGATGCATATTCCCTGTGACATTAGGTTGATAAGCAATGCAGGAAGGTGGCTCAATATTCTTAGGCGTAAATTTGTCCTGCATTCGTACTCGATTCGGTATCTCCTCAGCCATTGTTGCTCGTGAATTGGGTCTCTGTGCAGTCGCCTGGTCCCTTGTAGCAGTCGACTGGTTGGTTGTAGACAGCCGACCTAGTCTGTGCAAAGTGCGTTCTGTTTCCGCGTCAATAGGTAGTAGCTCTGGACGAAGTGATCGCCTTCCGTGCATCCACCAAGATCCTGTAACCTAAAAGAGAAAATATTTATTAATCAAAGAAAAGAAAATAAAAGAAAAGATTTACTGATTTGTAAGTTAAAATACTAACAATCCCCGGCAACGGCACCAAAAACTTGTTGTGCAATCTAGATGATCTAAACTAGACACAAATTAAAACCTCGCAAGTGTACGAATCGTTTATAGAAGCGTAGTGACGAGCAAGGGTCGATCCCACAGAGATTGTAGAAATTAACTTACTAACCAGTAAAATAAAAATAAGGATCTTAAGGTGTTGTTCTAAAAGAAATGAAAAGATTAAAAACTATATCTAGTAGTTCTGAATCACAAATATCTATTAAGTAGTTGGGTTTTGATTTCCACCTGTAGTCAGTAATGCTAAGTCACCTTCTTCACCATTCTAGTTACTCATGTTCGTTCCTTTAAGGGCATGGTATCTACTCCTTAAAGTATTGTTTCCCTAGACAAGAATTAGGCATGGTATCTACTCTAATTCGTTTCTTCCTTTAAGTATTTAGCATGGTATCTACTAAGTTGCACTTAAAGAAAACATAAGAACAATGGAAACGAACAAACACTCGAAGTTCTAGAAATTGGTATCAGATCTAAATCCCTCGAGTTGATTAAACCAAGAACCCCTAAAAACTCCTGTGTTACAAGTTATGAGCACGAGATACGGGTCGTCTCTATACTCATATAACAGATTCAGATTTATAACATGCAAACTTGATAATCTCAGGTTCTGTATGGCAGTCGACTTGCTCTCACTCTCAGTCGACTGCTCTTAGAACTTCTGAACAAGTTTGTCTACTATAAATCTATACCAATACTCTCAGGTTTAATCATTAAGTAACAGAATAGCATTCAGAAGAATATAAGCATTACATAACTACGGTTTCAATCTACCCAACTATGAAATTAGTTCCACATAATAAGATTTTTATTGATTAACAGTTTCGAATACATGATGAACATAAAAGAACTAGAAAGAGAAGAAATAAACTGATGTAGTTCGGCCAAATAGGTCGGCTGGCTGTCACACAGTCGACCGGCGCGTTGCTTCAGTGAACTCGATCTCCTTCTTCTTCGATGCTGATAGAATAATTTTCTTGATTGATGACTTGATGATTCAGAAGTTCCGTCTCTCTTCGATGATTCCCCCCTTTTTAATAACGCCTCTTGTTGATATTTATAGAACACGGGAAGGAAATTAGGGTTTGCCTCCTTTCCGATTAAGTCCTCTTCTTTCCTTTATTTCTTCCCTTCCTTAATCTGCGTTGATTTGGATTTAGATGCGGATGGATCTTATCTTTTCACTCCGCCGCATACCAGTCGAGTGGCTTGAGTGTAAGTCGACTGTGCCGAGACCCAGTAATCTCTCTGTCCGGTCGACTGGTGAAGATCCAGTCGACTGTTACTCTGCAGTTCCCTTTATGTCATCCTCTCAGTCTGTATTAGTCTGGAATCTGCTTCGTTTTGCTGCTTTTGGTTCTTTCCTATAGAAAAGAGAAAAGAAGAGTAAAATACCACATATAGAGCATTTAAATGTCTAATTGCACTAAGATTATTGCTCCTAAATGTGAATATTATTGGGTTCATCAAACCCCCTTCGGTACTACTGGTAGGATTTGTCGAAAATCCCCACCGAGCACCACAGTGATACCACCAAATGGATTTTTATTATCACGGATATCTTGAAGTGTACGGTCAACAGCTTCTACACAAAACCTATGCTGCATAGGAACCTCATCCCAAATGATTAGCTTTGCTTCCCTGAAAAAATTTGCCTGAGGTGATTGCTTAGTGAACCCACAAAAGGAATTATCCAACATATCAAGTGGGATGAAAAATATTGAGTGTGCAGTTCTACCTCCTACCAGTAATAATGATGCAATGCCAGAAGATGCAACAGTTACAACAATGAAACCATCTCGACGGCATTTCATTGCTAGTGTATTGTATAAAAAGGTTTTTCCCGTATCGGCCCCTCCGTTCAAGAAGAATGTAGTTTCCTTGCCGCCCATAACTGATGTAATTATTACAGAATATGCAGATAATTGTGCATCATTAAGTGAATTTATACTTACTTGTATATTAGCTTGTAGGGCTTCAACTTGCAGTACTCTATGTTCCCAAATAAACTTGTTGCCAACAACCGTACTACAATTTTGCATAGGATGGGGCATGGGTCGGAAGTTATCTAAGCTCGTGCCTGATTCTTGAAGCATTTGGTTTAAAAGATATAGACCATAATCTAGGACTTGAGCTTGGGTAGGATTGGGAATGAAAAATAATGTATGCAGTTTGCGTTCAAGATCATCACATATATGCATTGAGAATTGGTTCCATAAGGTAAGTGGTTCCAATGGAGAGCATTCCGTAAGAATGACACTAAATAACCTTCTAAGTTGGTAGCCGATGCTCATAATTACAGCTTCCTGCAGACATTGTACCCACTCGCCATCATCTTCCAACAGTCCTTGGCAACACATGCTAATTTGAAAGTAGTATACTCAAAATTGTCGACTGTACGTAAGCACTGAAATGATCGTGGTCCCTTCACAATTGTTAGTAGCAAATGCAAATAAAAGCGCTCACCCGAATTTGGACTTGCAAAGTACATTCTACCGATTGCGTACCCCTTCTTTCTCGGCGTCCACATCTTCGAAGACTTATTCCAAACAAAATGCTGCGGAAACTGTTGGTAGGTGAATGCGCGTGCAGCTAAATTGGATGAGCAACATGCAAAAAAACCCATAAGAGTTGTCATTTCTAGTTCGGCTTTAGATACGACGTCGTCCATCCTATCAGCCGAATTATAAACAACACGATGCATTCCAGGTAAATGCAGTGCCAAGTGTACAACCGCTGGCACCTCTTCATGTACAAAAATTCGCCATGCAGCTTCTGGAGGGCCAATATATCGTGCGTCGAGATATTGCTTGATCTCATCTACTCCTCCCAACACAATTGTCGCGCTGTTGTTTCCTTTGAAAATATATTTGTAGATATATTTAACACAACTCACCCCAGCACAAACTTCAACATTAATATGACAATTAAATATTTTAGAAGGGTAAGCATTATGAGGTACAACATCTCCATTATCAACCTGCTGTCCCCTCATAGTATAAAAATGTTTAGTATCACGACGACCGTAGATTGGATAGCCATCTTGATCCATAGTTGTTGCCTCAGAGAACTCTCTAGGATACCTCTTTTGACATTTTCCATTTTCCATGCACAATGCTTGAGGATTTCGTCCACCACACGGGCCATGCACCATACAATTTTTGACAGTTTCAAAGAGTAGGGGATCCGCTATCGGATCTGAAAATTCAGCACAAACTACTTCATCTACTTGTTGGCATGTACGAATTTTGTCTGGATTTGCAAGAAAGAAAAGAGCGTGCATATGAGGTAGCCCGCGTTTCTGAAACTCAATGGTAAAGACATGCGCACCTTTCTGACCAAATACTTTTGCTTTCTCTATCCCCTTCATCAAAGCATTTTTCTTCAACTCAAAAATGCGAGAAACTAAATCAGGGCGATCAGCGGCTTTTTGATGTGGCAATAGAGCTGCAGTTATTTCTGGCCATTTGGGATTTGCAATCATGGTAAGGAAAATATCTGGGTGTTGGTAGTGGCACGTAATAGCCATTGAATATTGAAAGATTTCAAACATATGTCTTGGACTACCAATGAATGAAGATGGCAAAATGATTCGTTGTCCGACCTGATCAAGTCCTAACCCATCTGCAGCGATGTCGGTAAGACCATGGTAAAATTCAGCTCGAAGTTTTCCCTGATTAAGCTTATGATATGTCAGTCGATTCTGCTCAGTGGCTGCCCAAGCATCTACAATAAATTCTTGCAAAAGTTTTCCTGCTTTCCGAATAATTGAATACTCTGTATTGCGTTGAAATAAACGTTAACTACAGAATTGCATTTGAGTTAGTCTAGCAGTCAAAGGTCTTCCATTGATGACATCCCGCTGTTTCAAATCTGGTTCCCATCCCAACTCACCATAAGGGAATAGCAAGACATAATGCAAGGACAAATATGCTGGATGGCACTCGTTAATTTGCAGTAACTCGTTGTTTCCCCTCAAATGTAGTATGATATCTCTCATACCACTAATTTCAGTTCCATCACCAGGTATAATCACTACAATCTCATCAGTAGTTGGAAGATTATACCTACGCCGGTCATTTGCTGAATTGTAGTGTAGAACCGCAGGTAAGATGTGATCCGAAGAACTTGTCTGGTTTAAAATTGCATAAGCTTGACGGAACTTATATGCAAATTCATTGAACTCCAAACAATCCTGAATAATATTGAGAACATCAGCTCTCAAATGAGGTTTTCGCGATGTACGAAAACCTAAAGCAGAAACTGGATCGTAAATGTAGAGTTGTGCATAAACAGCAGCTTGACCTGGCTGTGGTATTAATGACCCCGTTCGGTGGCACAGCTTTCCATGTATGGTGCATGAGGTAGGCCCCCGACCATGAATGACCCTTTCATCCATTCTGACACCCAAACTCGTAAAGCATTTGCTGCATTGTATTCTCGAGTATAAGTCCGAAATGAAGTCGATTGTACACTATCACCATCATATAAATCTTGAAGTGGTGGGAGTGGAGTAATGAGCAAAGGTAGCTTCACTTTTCCTTGTGAACAACATTTTCCAAAATAATTATTTCTGACAGATGAGACCGATAATTTTTCATCATTCCAATGCAATGCTGAACAATAAGAGCAGATTACATTCATCATGCCGAGAAAGTGTCGTTCTGAATTTAACCTATTAGTTACAATGGCCATGTAAGTTAACAGTTGTATATATTTTAACCTATGGATAATATACACGGGTTAAAGGTAAACAAAATTAACCTATTCGATTTGGACGTAGCAGTTCGATATTGTTGGTTACGTTGGGCCAATTGACGCGGAGTGCACCTCTCAAGTCTCTCTACTTGTGAATCAATCATATGGTTGAACATGGAAAGCAACTAACTAAAGACATTCTGAAAAAGTTAAGATTTAAAAAGCAAATATTATTTACCTAACAGCATCAGTAGTTTGAGAGGTTCTTTGCAGGCCAATATTTGGCAGTAGTGAACAAGTTTGTGCATCATACGTATGTTTCTGTGGTACATTAGAAGGAATTTCGAATAACGGAACAGTTGTTCGAGCTAAACATTCGTCAGTTGCGTCTAATACTCGTGTAGAGCACATTTCAAGTTTCTCTCGTTCTCGTTGTCTATGTTGGGCCAACGTAGCTTTCGATATAACATGAACATTATGAGCCTAAATTTGTGAAAATGAATCGTTATAAATGACTGTTTAAGAGGAGAACCACTTACTTATTTAAGAATGTATTAATTTTGATTATTACATCGATAATAAATAAAAGAAGCAGTGTGAGGAAAGATAAAGAAAAAGCAATGTAGATAAAGCAAGATAAAGAAGCAAGATAAGCATATACCGCACTGGACATTTCATTTTCCTTTCCCTTTCCTTTGACAGAAACTTGTTTCTTTCTCTACATTGGGTGGTTAAAAAGTATGAATTAATTAAAAATCAATAATGAGCAAAAGACCAACCAAGTAATAAGGGGTGAAGCTTACCTTGCGAAGAGATATTAGATTAAGCTCGCGTTCATCTCAAATGGTAACCTCGACATTTTTTTGTCGAAGGAATTGCACCAGTAATAGAAAAATATCAATTTTGAATGTAAGTGGACAATTAATTAATTTGATAAGAACACAATGAAAAGCTTCACTTACTGTTTTTTTCAAGTCAACATCAACCTGTAAGGTATTAAAGTAAACATTAAAATGTAAGGAACTTATTGTTATATCAAGAGTTGTAGATTTTTTTTAAAAAAAAGGAGATACTTACATGGCCATATATAGTGATGTCCTCCATTGCTGTTCTTTAATTGGAGCAATTGATCTGTATGTAAAGGAGGGGAAATATATGATGATTAACTTTGACGTTCTAATTATTTTAACAAACCAATCAAGACATTGTAGAGTAATCTATTTTCTTCTTTGATATTCTGATTAACTTTGATTATAAATTATTTTAAAATACGAACATAATATTAACTACTATGATCTATCTTCTAGAAACTGTAGAGTAATGGATACATGCATGTGCATAAGGTGGGTTGAAGACATGGTTGGTCTTTTGCATGTGCATAGGGTGGCTCAGGTTAATACCCAGGTAATGAATGCACTGTTGGTGGTTTTTCTATATGAATCACAATCAATATTTGGATATGTACCAGTTACTTAGATTTATTGTCATGTTATAACTTATAATAGTAGAATATTTCATGTATGGAGAGTAAGCTTATAATAGTAGAATAATCTAAAAACTGAAACAATTTAACGAAGGTTTGTTAAAGAGGTATAGTGAATGACTCCAAATAAATGCATAAATTTATATGCAGTTCATACAATCAAATAACTATAAATAAATTTATATGCAGTTCTGAATACGTGCCGTAGGCACGTGCCACGGGCATACCTAGTAGTAGAATATTTTTGGATATGTATCAGTTACAATCGTACATGTTGTTTCAAAATATGCATATGAGGGTCTAGTGTAAGCTTCAGGATAAAAGATTTACACAACTTGAAGTGTACGGTCAACAGCTTGTATCAAAACCTATGCAGCATAGGGACCCTGATCCCAAATGATTAACCCCAAGACAACTTCATCACGTAACACAGGATGAATTTTCGTGTTCCAACAAAAAGGATCGGGGAGTTTCATTTACGTATGTTGCCAATGTCTGAGACCTCGATCTCCGCATTCAAGTTAAATTAACAGAGTTGCCAATGTCTGAGCATGCATAACGCTCTACACCGTTGACTTGTGTTTTCCGTTGTATGTGTAACATTTTTGTCATACCATATATCTAGTTGCTCAAATATTTTTTGTGTGTTATTATTGTTGTCATTTGTCATGGTAAAAACCTACCCAAGTACCATAGTATAAACTTATATTTAATTTTTAATTTGTGTGTAACTACTAACTACGTACTACATTTGGAAGTTAATTATTTTCATATAAAAGTGTTTATATCATAAAGGGAAAGGAGATAGACTGGTGAGGTATCTGACATATTTTCACAGAGGGAAAGGGATTGGTGATATATTGAGTATCAGATACCTATCTGGATTCTCTATTCCACCTGGCGCAACACGCCAATATTATCTTTTTTTTTATCAGACAACAGTCCACATAAGAGAAATGAGATTGACGATGGATAAATACTGAAAAGTTGTTTACAGAGGGAAAGGGGATTGGCGATAGATTGAGTATCAGATAGCTATCTAGATTCTCTATTCCACTCGGTGCAAAACACCATTATTTTCTTATTTTCTATTTGACAACAGTCCACATAAGAAAAAAGAGATTGACAGTGGATAAATACTGAAAAAGTTTTTTAGCTTTTCCAATTCACCTGACATAATTATCCATACTGAGTTTTCAAGTAGCAAAAGAAAATGACATTGATATCCGTATATATTTCTTCCAATTAAAATATAAGTAGCAAAAGAATATGATGGCAACACAGAGAAGGAAAAAACAAACAAACAATATAAGATGGTTACCATTGAACTCTCCACCTTTAAAATATTGCAAAAATTAAAACATAACATTGCCAGTTCTACTAGGGTACATTAGAAAGAGAAAACCAAACATAAATATCACAAACATGCTATATATTATATTTATACATCGGCATATTCTCGGTTTGCCCGTGAGTAAGATGAATACATTAGTTATAAAGTGATATATTAGTAATAACTTCAACTGATTATTTAAATTTGACTATCATTTATTTATTCTACCATTTATTTAATGTCACTTGGTGCATTTGGAGTAGGAAGGCCATGATCAAGGATGAACGGAGGGTAAACAACTCCTGATCCGATTTGTTTATGGAAAGATAATCACCTTATAACTGATAAACAATGACAGAGGAGAATACTTCGATTATTAGCTCATAACAATGTTCTTCAATGTTCTGTAATTATTTGCAATACTAACTATATAGATATCTATTAACAATTACAGAAATAATTCTCAGTTATGTCTCTTCCACAACAAATACAACAAAAAAGCTGTACCCCCACGCACAAAGACCCACTCCTCATTTAGGCATTCAAATAAGTTATTTTCTTCTTCCTTTTTTTACTCTTCATAAATTTGAGAGTTGAACCTTTGGTACTGATACTATTAGTACAACAAACTACAAAATACTCGAGTGAACTAAGGCTACAAATGGAAGCAAAACATTGATATTGTTCATTAACAAAATTGTGCAATAATAAACGGAAGAGGCATTTGCCAAAATGTGTGCAATCTTCAATCTTGTTATTTAAAACAACCCCAAGTCATTCCTCATTCTGATAATTAAATGGGCACCTAGAAATTCCCTTTTCTCGCTCCACCATGTTAATTTAATAGGATACTGGAGACACCAAATATATTACATCTCTAATGGATATTACATCTCTAAAAAAGCCACCAAATATATATATATATATTGATGTAGGAGATATGGTGTTTAGTCGGATGATCAAGAATGATGAACAGGATGTATAATGACTAAGCACAGTTTTTTGGGAGAATCTCACTAAATCCCAAGATTCCATATATGAAGAGTAGAAAATCTCTTGAGTGCAACCCTTAACAATCTACTGAACCTACTTAACAACCCTTAACAATCTACTGAACCTACTATCGTTGGTTTACTGAGTCTGTATATTTATTAAGATTATGACTATGAGATGAATGGAATATATAAGAGAAAAGAAACATGGTATGTTCTATGAATCTAACTAAGATAGTTAATTTTAATCTGTTAACTCTCGACAAAAAGGAACTTGTTTTTCATTGCATCTTGTAAAGGGATTTATTGTTATACCAATTCCATTGATTTCTATTATTAATATCGCCTTGGAAATGAAATTATCTCATGAAACTATATAGTTATCTAAACTTTGAATTGTTTATTATCCTTTTTGAGGAGTTGAGATAATCCCGGTTAACTCACCCCAAATTTGTAATATCCGCAGTTATCTAATAATTCTAACCCCTGCTCCTATCTAATAAACAAACCTAGAATAAACGCTATGCATTCTATGTTTGATTATGCCTATTACTTGCAAATATTTACAAACGAAATTTCAAAGATAGCCAATTACTTGCAGGTTACTATATGTACTCAGGCCAATTTGCCAATATACTTTTGCTGAAGAAAAAAAAGGAGGTCTGCCTATATACTTTTACGAACCCCAAAACCTCAAAACCCCAAGCATTTTGTATACCTGAGATGGTGAAATCGGTGGTCGGGATGAACTAAGGTGTTCGGCACGTCGAAATCGGTGACGGTTAGGGGTTCGATGGTTGGATGGGGTCGCTGATTGCCAGGTGGAGGTTGGCGACTGGAGGTATGAGAGCGGAAGGGAGGAGCAGGGGGGGTGGCGACTGGAGGTGGGGGGGCGCTGAAGAGGCGGCGGAGGTGGTGGGGCGCTGAAGAGGGGTCGGAGGTGGCCGGTGGAGAGAGAGGTGGTAGTCGCTGATGGATGAGAGCGGAAGGGAGGAGGAGGGGGTTAGGGTCTGGAGGTGGGGGGGCGCTGAAGACGTGCCGGAGGTGGGGGGCGCTGAAGAGGCGATGGAGGTGGCCGGGGGAGAGAGAGGGAGACAGTGAGAAAGAGCAGGGAGATAGAGAGAGGGAGACAGTAAGAGAGAGAGTGGACGGGATTAGGGATAGAGAGCGGGGAGAAAGAGAGAGAGAACGACGTTTATTTTGGGGAAAAAGAGAGTGAGTGTGTGGGTTTTGAATTTGTGAAGTTTAAAATTTTGGACGGAAAAATATGTTTTGTGAGATTAGATCTGGTCCATTGATTTTGGGAAAGATTGAATGTGAGCCACTTGATAGCTTTCATTGTAATTTATTATACAGATATATATTTAGGAAAAAAGGGGTATGAGCAACTTGCTCATTTAGTAAATAAGCAATTGATGATGTGGCATACATGTGATTCGACAATCTTTAAAATGGTTAGTTGTCCAATGTATCACATGCATGCCACATAATCAATTGCTCTTTTACTAAATGAGCAAGTTGCTCATATCCCTTTTACCCATATATTTATAATATATATTATATATATATATATATATATATATATATATATATATATATATATACACACTATTATATTAATATATATATTATTTTTTCATATATACTATTTTATATATACTATTATAATAATTTATTATTATTATAATATATATTATTATTATAATATATATTATTATTATTATGTATTACTATTATATATTATTATATATATTATTATAAAATTTATTATTATTGTAATAAATTGTTTAATATATATTTATAATAGATTATTATTACTGATATGGCTAAAAATAGGATTAAATCGGGACCGTTCACATCGGACACGAATCTTAAAGCTCAGGGGTAAAACGGTAATTTCACCTACTAACGGATCTGAAAAGGGGCCTGGGTCTTTCTTCGAGACCCAATAACCCACGAACGGATCCACCTCAACTGGGTACGGGTCCCAACCCTGAAATGAACCCGGTCCAGCAGGATAGAATTAGGGTTTCTGATTAATCCTAATCAACGGCCCAGATTCATATCTATCCTTTTACTGGGAATTAGGGATTACATTCCTTATCTAAACACAAGGGATTACATGCCTAATTCGGTCCCAAAGGCGGCTATAAATACCTCCCATCCATCTCCATTAAGAGGTAATCAATCTTTTGCCAATTTACGCTCTTTCATAATCTTCCTGATTACTGACTTGAGCGTCGGAGGGTGCGTCGCCGAGATCAACCCCGGTGTCTCGCAATTTTTGCAGGTGAACGGCGGGAGTCAACTGTCAAACATCGGCGGAACAGGTAACAGGTTTGCTATTCAAGTTTTCCAAGAATCCACAAATACTATCTGTTTACCCCCACACCAGATTTAGTGGTAACAGATTGGCGCCGTCTGTGGGAAACACCACGAATAGCAGCCTTCCTCTTTCCGTAGGTTAGACCTTCCCCAATCATGCCTCCAAGGAAACTCAGATCCAGGGGGTCCAACCGTGGGCCTACCCCTCCTCAACCACAACAGGAGGTCCCCCTCCAACCCGTTCAGCAGCAGGGGCAACTTCCTCCTCAGGCAGAGGACCCCGTGCGGCTGGACCAACTCCCTCCTCAGAATCTTCAACCCCCCCAGGATCTAACCCGGCCTCAGAATGCTGGCGCGGGGGGCTCGGGTCCCAATCCTCAGAAGCAACCTCTCCAACAGGACCGCATCACAATACACAACCCCTCTTCCGACTCTATGGCATCCCATAATCCCCGAGCTTCCGACCTTCGAAATACCATCCTCAATCGGCAGAAGGAAGAGGATCTTCGCCGCCATTTGGATGAAAGGCGGGCCCGAGAGGGAGCCTCCCGCCAACAACATCCAAATGAGCGATCTCCTCACCGCCGAGACTACAGAAGGTCCCCTACTCGAAGAGGGCGAAGGGAGTCCCCTCAGCGTCATCGGCCCGAGAACTCATTCTCCAATAAGCCGAGCCACACATAGGGATCGCCAAGCCGGAGAGGCACCAGTCACAAGGGCAGATCTTCAAGACTTCCAAGCGACAGTCTTACGGGCCCTTAATATCACCCCAAAGAACGACCAGAGGTCACATACTCATGAGCCAACTAGGAGCCATCGCCTTCAAACTCTCAGTCCTCGTCCATCTCCAAGCTACCATCGCCGCAGCCCCAGTCCACCCTCGTACGAAGATGAGTCCTGGGACTCGGCAAGGTATGATCAAAGAGAAGACTCGGTCTACCGCCGTCTCCACGAGATGGAGAGGCGCCTCGGCCGAATTGACAGGGAAGAAGAGCAACGAGCGATAAACCTCCGCCCGAGCAGACCTCCATTCTCCCGCACCATCATGGAGGCCCCCATCCCAGAGAACTTCAAGTCGCCTCACTTCGAGTCGTATACCAGGGAGTCAGACCCCGCAGATCACATAGAGAGTTTTAAAACTCTCATGATGATCCACCATGCTTCAGACGCCCTCCTCTGTAAGATCTTTCCCGCCACTTTGAAGGGGCCTGCAAGAGAATGGTACTCTCGACTCGCCCCGACCTCCATCTTTTCATTCGATCAATTCGAAGGGCTCTTCCTTACTCATTTTGTGGGTAGCCGTCGGGCCGCGAAAACAAGTGTATCCCTGGTGACCCTCGACCAAGAAAAGGGTGAACGCCTAAGAGATTACCTTCGACGCTTCACCACCGAAGCCCGGTCCATTCCCTCCCTCAACCAATCAGTAGCCTCTGCAGCGTTCGAGCGCAACGTCACTAATGCCAACCTCAGGGCATCCCTTACCAAGAAGCCTCCTCGGGACTTCTCAAAACTCCTACTTAGGGTGGAGAAGTACATACGAGCGAAAGAGGCTCTCAACCCCCTTACTCTTGAGGAGACATCTTCCGGGAACAAATGGAAGAACACAAGCGAAGAGACTGTCAATATCTTTCTTTTATAACTTGATGAAAAGTGCAAGCTAGAGTTTATTCAGCCAGAGAAGGGGGGTCCCAAAAATCCCAGAAGGACGGCAATGGCCAGCGCCGCCCGACTCCTCGTTTTGAAAAGTTCACCCCCCTCATTGCCAATATATCAGAAGTTCTTATGGAGGTGGACAAGGAAGGGCTACTCCGTGCTCCCCCTAGAATGAATACACCTGGAAAGAAGAGGAACAAGGATAAGTGGTGACGCTTTCACAGGGACCACGGCCATGACACGGATGATTGTCGGGCTCTCAAGGAGGAGATCGAAGAACTCATACAGCGGGGGCACCGGACCAAGTTCGTCCAAAAAGAGGGAGCCGAACTTTCTCTTTGAGGAGCCAACAAACGAACAGAAAGGCCCGCCGAGTTTCAAGACTCAGAACCTCCCAGCTCCTCCCAAGAGGTCTTCACCTTATCGTAGAAGTAGGATTTTGATTTTCAATAAGGCCGATGCTTGTAACCCGGCCAATAGCATGTAATAATGGCTCGCCCTATTGAAGCGGCCACTTAGTTTATCTCAATAAAACCATACATTTTTTCATTAAAAATTATTGCTCTTGCTCCTCTATCTTTCCGAGTCGTGACTCGCTAAATGGTAAGTTCGGAGTCCAGCTTCTCTTACATGGCTGCCCCCCACAACTTACTAAGCTCTAATAACGAGGTCGGAGTCCAACACTTGGCTCGATTCCGCTTCAAATTACTCGCTCACAAGTGGGTAAGAAGTAGGTTCGCCATTCGGAATTGCTCCTACACCTCGTTAACCCCCCTTAAACGACGAGTTCGGAGTCCAACACTTGGCTCGATTCTGCTTCAAATTACTCGCTCACAAGTGGGTGAGAAGTGGTTCGCCATTCGGAATTGCTCCCACAACCGTTGAATCCCTCTAACGACGAGTTCGGAGTCCAACACTTGGCTCGATTCTGCTTCAAATAACTTGCTCGTAAGCGAGTTAGAAGTGGTTCGCCATTCGGAACTGCTCCCACAACCATTGAATCCCTCTAACGACGAGTTCGGAGTCCAACACTTGGCTCGATTCTGCTTCAAATTACTCGCTCATAAGCGGGTAAGAAGTGGTTCGCCATTCGGAATTGCTCCCACAACCGTTGAGTCCCTCTAACGACGAGTTCGGAGTCCATCACTTGGCTCGATTCTGCTTCGAATAACTTGCTCTTAAGCAAGTTAGAAGTGGTTCGCCATTCGGAACTGCTCCCACAACCGTTGATTCTCTCACTTAAGCAGCGAGTTCGGAGCGAAAGCTCTCCCCTAGAGTTGCTCCGCAAACTCGTCTCACAAATGGCTCTCTCCCTGAGCCGAGCTCTTCACTTCGCTCGCCTCAAAGGCGGACCTCTTCTCAACAAGTTCGGAGCTCACAACTCTCTCCTAGAGTTGATCCTCAGACCCGTCTCCCAAATGGCTCTCTTCTAAAGCCAAGCGACATTTCAATACAAGTCACACCGCTCGGTCATGATGCCGAGGCATACCAACAAGCAGATGGGGGCAACGCTCCGATCGCCCCACGTCCCTCGGAACCAAAATCTGAGCGACAGGTGATCCGACCTCAACACCCAAGAGAATAGCTCGGATTCCGAGCAGGTACCAATCCGAGCTGCGAATTGGAGAAAAACGACTTTCCCCTCAAAATTCGCGTAAGATTTCGATTGGACGGTTCAGATCGTGCCAGCGCCACTAAACGACAAGATAGTGTTTTCTCGAGAACCTGAGCCTGCCTCGAGATCCGAGCCGAGATCCAACGGTCCAGATCGAGCTCAGAACTCTCCTACAGAGTTGCTCCTTGCACTCACCTCAAAGAATGGGTCTTCCCATGGCTCTTACGAGGGTCTTCCTAGCACATCTTCTCCGCCCCTAGGAGTGGAGCTCCTCTTCAAAAATCCCCAAGACCAAAACACTCCTCAACTTCATGAAGACAAGGATGTTGCAGGGCTATTTTGACCCTGAAGGAGGGTGAATCTTCATCCCACTCCTAAAGAGAATCTGTAGATCTTCGAGTTAGCTTCGAAACGAGGGGTCACACGCCCCGATCGGACCTCCGTAGCACCGGAAAAGTGAATCGCAATACAGCTGCGCCGAATGACTAGCAACCCGAGCCGACCCACTCAAGTAAGACGCTCGGAATCCGAGCAAAGGGCAATCGAGCTCCACACTTGAAGAAAAACGATACCGAGCAACTCCAACCGTTGGATCTTTGCGAAAATTCGCACAAAAGGTGATGAACGGCTCAGATCGCGCCACGTCTCCACAAAACGACAAGATAACGTTTTCTCGAAATTTGAACCTCTTGTCTCGTGATTCGCGCTACGATCGTGATCAACCGTCCAGATCAAGCCACGGAGCTCAGATCTACAATCCGAGCTACTGTCCTACCGAGCTGCAAAATGGCAAAAATTGTCCCTCAAAATCCGTGCTCGGATTCCCCGAACAAGCAAAAAAAAAAAAGGAGAGAGGAGCACAAGGGTCGGGTTCGGACCCGTTACGGGATCCAAACCCGAACCCCGTACCACGTCACCCTCTTCTTCTCTATACTTTCCCGCCAAAACCAAAGAAAAGGAGCAGCTCATTCCCTCTCCTTCACCGAGCGTCCATGCGCTCGAAACCCATCGTCGAGACTCTACCAAACCAAACTCGTCTTCGGTCGCCCACCTCCAAAACCGAGCTCTCACTCTCGCTGAACCCATTGTTGCCGAGCTTCAACCTTCACTCCGGTGCCGAGCACTCAAACCTTCACGAGCGCGAGCTCTCATCGACTTCGAGCTCCCATTCCAATGTCGAGCCCTCTCACCTCCAAAGCTCCGAGCTCGCCTCCATTCCTCGCCGAGCTCAAAGCCTCGCACCTCCGAGCTAGAGCTCCTCCCTCGACCAAGCCATCGGCAAGCCCTCTCACCTCCAAGCTCCATTCCAACGCCGAACACAGTACCGAGCTCCTTCAACACCGAGCTCACCTCCAACTCGCCGCTCCCCCTCCGATGGCGAGCTCACCTCCGCTGCAAGCTCTAGCGAGGAGCTTCGTCAACATCTGAAAACAGAGCGCCACCTTCGTCGAGCGCGCTAAGGTCGAGCCTCCTCGCCAAATTCCCCGTTCCGAACTCCTCGCCGAGCCCCACGCTTGCCGAGCTTCCCTCCATCAAAGCTTCGTTGAAGCTCCTCTTACGAGCTCGCGAGCGAAGACGAGGAAAGAAGGAGAAGACGAACGAATGCGTGAAGAGAAGAAGAAGAAAACAGCGAAGAAGAAGTGGACAGGGAGAAAAGCAATATATATATATATAGATTTGCCACGTGGCGTCACCTCTGAGGTCGGACGCCGAGCTGCGCGAAATGTGCACGAAGTTGCTCGGATTCCGAGCAACATGCAATCCGAGCTCAAAATTGGAGAAAAATGCTGCCGACCTACACGCACCGTCCGATCTTCTCAAAAATCGCGTCACTACACAATCGACGCTCAGAAACGTGCCACGTGTCCAGAACGTGATCTGTCTAGCGATGCGCGCACATCTGATCATGATCGACGGTCAGAAACGCGCCACGTGTCCAGAACGCGATCTGTCTCGCGATGCGCGCACATCTGATCATGATCGACGCTCAGAAATGCGCCACGTGTCCAGGTAATATTTAATTAATTAATTTATTTATTTAATTGTTTTAATTATTTAAAAAATCAGAAAAAATACTTAAAAAATCGAAAAAAATTAATTAAAAATTCTAAAAATAATTATTAATTCAGAAAAATTATTTTTAAATTCTGAAAAAATAATTATTAAATTAGAATAATTAATTAATTTTTTCGATAATTAATTATTTAATTCGGAAAATGAATAAAAAATTCAAAAAAGTGAGAAAAAATTCAGAAAAATCTGGAAAAATCACCAAAAATCCAGAAAATTCCGAGGATATTTTTGGGCATTTTACAAGCCCAGAATAACACAGTTACACCCCGAGAAAGATTCCAAACTTCCTTAAAGAACACCGATAAAATCCCGTACGCCATTAGAACAACAAAACTATTCCTCGAAGACTGTAAAACTCAGTCTCCAGGAGTGGGGGGACTCGTGATATGGCTAAAAATAGGATTAAATCAGGACCGTTCACATCGGACACGAATCTTAAAGCTCAGGGGTGAAACGGTAATTTCACCTACTAACGGATCTGAAATGGGGACTGGGTCTTTCTTCGAGACCCAATAACCCAAGAACGGATCCACCTCAACTGGGTACGGGTCCCAACCTGAAATGAACCCGGTCCAGCATGATAGAATTAGGGTTCCTGATTAATCCTAATCAAAGGTCCCTGATTCATATCTATCCTTTCACTGAGAATTAGGGATTACATTCCTTATCTAAACACAAGGGATTGCATGCCTAATTCGGTCCTAAAGGCGGCTATAAATACCCCCCATCCATCTCCATTAAGAGGTAATCAATCTTTTGCCGATTTACGTTCTTTCATAATCTTCCTGATTACTGACTTGAGCGTCAGAGGGTGCGTCGCCGGGATCAACCCCGGTGTCTCGCACTTTTTGCAGGTGAATGGCGGGAGTCAACGGTCAAACATCGGTGGAACAGGTAACAGGTTTGCTATTCAAGTTTCCAAGAATCCACAAATACTATCTGTTTACCCCCACAACAGATTTAGCGGTAACAATTACATATATATTATTATAATTATTATATGTTATTATATATATGTATATAATTAAATATGTTTATTATAATAAATTATTTCATATTATTATATAATATACAATTATTATAATATATTATTATTTTATATATACTATTTTATATATACTATTATTATATTATATTATTATTATATATATTATTATTTTATATATACTATTTTATATATACTATTTTATATTATATTATTATTATATATACTATTATTATATTATATTACTATTATATATATATATTATTATATTATTATTTTATATATACTGTTTTATATATACTATTATTTCATATATACTATTTTATATATACTATTATAATAATCTATTATTATTATTATATATTACTATTAGGGTAAAAGGGATATGAGCAACTTGCTCATTTAGTAAATAAGCAAGTGATTATATGACATGCATATGATACATTAGACAACTAACCCTTTTAAGAATTTTCCAATCACATGCATGCCACATCATCAATTACTTATTTACTAAATGAGCAAGTTGCTCATACCCCCTTTCCCCTTACTATTATATATTATTATATAATTTATTATTATTATAATAAATTGTTTAATATATAATTTGAATATGTTATTATTACATATATATTATTATAATTATTATATATTATTATATATATGTATATTATTAAATATGTTTATTATAATAAAATATTTTATATTATTATATATCAGTATGTATGTATATGTATACAACATGCATGCCACATCATCAATTGCTTATTTACTAAATGAGCAAGTTGTTCATACCCCTTTTTCCCTTACTATTATATATTATTATATAATTTATTATTATTATAATAAATTGTTTAATATATAATTTGAATATGTTATTATTACATATATATTATTATAATTATTATATATTATTATATATATGTATATTATTAAATATATTTATTATAATAAAATATTTTATATTATTATATATCAGTATGTATGTATATGTATACAACATGTATATATCAGAGTATATATACTGTATACAGTATATACATACAACCAAACCTATACATACATTATACTCTCATTTTCACAAAAACTGTTTTCATAAAAAATTATTACCAAACAGCTTTTACATTCTCATTTTCAGAAAACTGTTTTCAAACAACAAACAAAACGCAACCAAAATTAATTTAGGAAACTCAAACAAATTGAGTTGAATGATGAATAACTTGTAAGCGTGAGAGAATACAAGAAAAACACTACCAATTTTATTATATTTTTATTCACTATCTTACATAATACATTCCAATAGGTGGGAGAAGAGAGAACACTAAGAAATATGCAGATTCGGCAATAACATGCATTTCGATGAAAAATAATAAGAACAGAAATCCTATTATGCACATAAATGATGAAATTATGCTTTTATGCATGAATTGCAATGTTGGAATGGGAAAATCCTAAAGTGCGTGTAGTAATATGGAAAGTGACCGCGATTGGCTAAAATGGGGTAGGAACAGCTTACAACAATAAAAGATGAACCGAATCCACTGAAGCACCACCATCACGAAACTTCCACCTAAATTGATTACCATAGTAAAGGTTCTTAGACACCAACTGAAGTAACTCATTAACACTTCCGAAATCATTTAACCCGTAAAATAAGGCAGATTTTTTTTTAGAGGATCCCCGTTGTCAGTTAAACAAATCTCTGCAGTATGACAGTGAACAGGTTTCTTTACAATCTAAAATAATGCATCAGAGAAAGAAAAGGTAATTAGTGTATGAATATTTTGCTCTCCTTTACGACTACAGCTGGATACTACCTTTTGAATTAGCATCTTTAGATAAGTCAATAATACAAATATCTATGAAAAGCCTCCCGAGCAGCTGAAAAACTGGGGAAGAGGAAGGACAAATTCAGACATTACAAAACTTCCGATTGCCAGTCTTCTATTTTGCAGATGATATCAGCTTAGGATTTTTTTGCCTGTATGAAAATTATAAAACTCGATTAGATCTCTACCAATATAACTCCAAACAAAGTAAGTTTACATAACTATCAATGTGAGCCACATAGCTTCTTAAACACATTAGATTTTCTTTCTCTGCTACTTGTTTAGTACAACCATTAGGAATGGGTGAACACTATCATGCTAGGGGGGGGGGGGGGGGGGGGGGGGGGGGGGGTGTAAAAGAGCCTCTTAAGCTAAAATTAGAGGAGAAAAACATGTGTAACTAATGTAGTTGTAGATCTAGTATCACATAATCAACAGAATACAGCAGTAATTAAAATTAAGAGAATGACCACCTACCAAAACGAATCCTTCTTTTCCTGTGCTAGAAACTCGTCAAATGAGATTTCACAGAAGTCCGTAATCTGGTCCTGATTGCCCTTCGACTCCCTGTGGGCACTAATCTCAAGCATCTAGAACACAGAAAAAGTAGGAATCTTTTATTGTTTTGGTAGATATAATTTTGCAACCAAAAAATTATGAGTTAAAGTCAGACATTGCCATCACCATTTTATATGCAGGTGAGAGCTTAAGCTGCTCCTGGAGTAGATTATAAACAGCAGCATCCTCCTCTAACCTCTTATGCTCTTTTTCTAACTTGTATATCTGAATCAACCAACATGAATTGATGACAAATGGGGTTCACATTGGAAGGCAATCTTGAATGTAGAGGGAAGCAGACCTGTTGGAAATGGCGATCAAATGAAGACCTGTCTGCTCTGACCAGTAATGCCTTTTGTATTTTAAAACTTCGCTGAATGATCTCGGACCTACAGGGGCAGAAGAACAATGGACTTTAGGAACTTGGAAAATGATGGAAAATAACAAAAAGAAGAAGAATAAGGCCAGATAGATAATGACACTTTTGGAAAATAGATGCATACTTGTGTTGCAATTCATTTCTTGCATCAACTAGGCAGTTGACAAACTGCCCAACCTGTACACAGAGGTAGAAAAACGAGTTAGACATGTGGAAAACTTATGGTTTAAAATTTTAGGCAGTGATGGCTTTCAGAACATTGGCAATGAATACTGGAAAACACACAAATTTCTAAAAAATGGAAATGAAACAGTCATAAATCAAAATTACTTATTCCAACATTAATTAGATGAAGCCTTGAAGGCATAATTCAGCCAACCAGTAAATAATTGATGGGGTATGCATTCTGTCATTTCATTGTAGGTACCTGCAGTCCCGAGTTGCCTGGGAAATTAATAAATAAGATTTTCATATTGCTCATCAGTTAAACTTGTCGTGTTGGATGTTGTTCACATGAGTCAGATACTCAATACATTGCTCCTTTTCCAAAGTAAACTGATTTTTTCTCAACTCACCATCATCATGAGTATGAGGTGCTCGCTATCATCACCATTTTTAAAATCTCTAAACCATCAGGCAAGTATGTATAGACAGACTTGGTAACTTCAAAACATCTCAGCATAATTCTTCCTTAGTTTTTAGTTTCTCTATGACTCTTCATACTCTTCAGGTAATTTAGTTATCTGGATGTCCGTAACTTCAACCTAAGCTGGTGACTCTAAACAAAATTTGACGATAATTAACATATGGCCTCATTTTGCTTGCTTCAACCTTCTTCAGTTTTTGTTGTCCAAGTCCAACAATTCGACCTATGAAATATTGAGGGGGCATTTCGTACGCAGATTGGCGAGGAATACAGGGACTATGAGGGGGGAATCATGATACCCTGAAATGTTGCATTACTGGGTTTGGTATAACTATATTCCAATTCCCATAATCTTTAATTATTGGTTATGATTTTGGTATCTTATCTCAAGCTCTTTTAGATGAGGGGAATCCACAAAAACCACAGTTTCGGTGGTGGTGGTGTTTTTGTGGGGGGTTGAGGGATTTGATTTACATCAAAAACTATGCTTGTGTCTTGCCAAACCATGTAATCCACAAGTGAGACTCAAGAGTCTCATACTAAACTACTAATACATTGACAAAATGACATTGAAGAGCCTCCCAGATTCTTTGTCCACCAGCTCAGCACAACAAGAAAAATCATCATCTACTTCTCCAGCCGGACTTGGATGGAGATTATAACTAGATATAATACAAACCAGTCCAATCAAAAAACACTGTTTCATCCTACTATCAAATCCAGGTTGTGTTCAAACCTCAAAGATGAACTACAACGGTCTTGCATTTGAACTTTAAGTTCATCTCAATTCAAACATAAGTTTTTAAGAGGATGACTTCAACTTCATCCACAAAAAATAAGTTAAATCAGCTTGCCACTGGAGTTATATGTGTGCATGAGTAAGTGTAAAGCAAGTTTAAGTCTTACTAGAAAAATAATAGATTTAAATTATAGGTTGCGATTTCCAATACATATGCAAGTAATCCACATTTTTTTAGCGAAAGTTGCAGACCCTTCCAACATAAAGAATAAAATCTGCGGTTTACAACACCAAATTCAAGTATAATATTATAATAAAAATTAATTGTATGCATCTACCGGAACGTTTAGTTCATACCACACATATTCAACCTGAGTGAAGACTACAGTTTCTGGAAATATTTTGGAGATTACTTTAAAAAAAATCAATTATATTCCAATGCTATTTTATTATATTATGTATCTTTGATGAATTTCTGCACCTTTAACTTCAAAAGCATTATATCACCCTCAGTTTGTCAATTATTACAAAAACCTACTTCAATTGCTAAGGAACACAATAATTTACGAGAGATTTTCTCTGAGAGTTACAATTATAATATGTTCTGTGAATATTAGAACATACCAAATGGAAAAATGAACGTAGCACTAGCATTGGCTTTTTAATAATATTATATCATCTCGAGGGCTGCAATTTCTTCTCTTCTCACCAAAACAAGTTCTGAGAGTACTGTCACTAATGAGGTGTTCTTTTCATTAAATCAGACCAAAAGAATTTCTTTTTTTTTGGAAGGGCAAGCAGACATAACATGATTGCTAATTTTATAATTGGTTGATTAAACTAAAAAGGGAAATACAAGCGCTAGTTTGGGCTCCAAAGTCAGCTGCACTTGCATATTAATTATTAAGCGGAGCATGGTTGCAAGATCACACTTGCAGCCTTTTAGACTACGAGTGTACTATCAAGTTTCTTTTGGGAGCGTGGTTAACAAAAGGATGCAAGTCATGAAGTCATGCCACTCTAGCCCCAAAGTTTTCCGGTCTTCCTCTACGCTCCTTGAGACATTCTTCCCTTACTCTTTTTGAGGCCTCTTACAGATATTCATAGTGCTAGTAGAGACTGCAGGGACAGCTCTTTTAACCCCCTTGCTATGTCGCCTTTTATAAATTTCCTCCAATGAGAGATAATCCTGCACATTTCTTCACCTTCAATGGGAGATAATATATGCAGTCCTATGTGATAAGTACATGTTGTAATTGTTATGATGTGTCAATGACTTTAATTGGCCAATGTGAAGTTTATCGTTAAGTTCATCTTATAGGATAAACTGTGATATTTTTTATTAAAAAATTTTAGCTTCATCTTATAGATTAGAAGTGAAAGGTTGTGCAGTTTTTCTGTAATTAGCCAAGGTACATTAATATATAACAGATTATTAGTGTTCTAAGACATCCTTCCTTATAAATTAAGAACTTTATTATTGACAATTAGCTTGACTTACAACCACTTAAGAAATGAGTTTGATGTCTTCAAAGAACACTTTAATTGATGTTTTATGGTTTGTATACCACGTCAACATTTATGGCGCTTAATTGGATGGCCTACGATGGTTCGGGAAGTGAAACGAGGTCAGGAACTAAGGATATAGGGTCAGATTTGCAACAAATTGTTGTATCCAAATCAGAAAGATTACGAATTGATAGGTTCCGAAGCCTGAACAGTGTTTATGTAGGTGCCTAGGCCGAAGGGGTGAATTTAGGGGAGTAGTTACTAAGGCGGGTCAAGCCGATGCTTAGGTGTTTGAGGGGGTAGATCTACGAGCCCAGGGTCTTTTCTTTTAAAAGAAAATTTTAATTTTGTAGAGGGTATGCGAATCTTACTCACCAAACCCACACTGCAATATAATATTTCTATTAGCAGCTTACAAAAAATGGTTAATTTGTGCTCAATTCTATTAAATTCCAATGCTAATCTATTTTGCTTGTTAATTTAGTTTCAAGATTACTTTTTTTGAAATTTAGGAACTAAATATGAAAATTAAATAACTATTTTATTTTATAAAGAGCCAAAAGCCTCGACAGTCCCTACGCTAAGGCGGTAGACGGTGCATAGATGCTCCGGCTAGCAATAAAGCCCACATAACAGTCTGAATGCATAAAATGATAGCGAGTTTTATTCCTGAGTAGGGTTTGCGTATCATTCCTATTCTCTCCCCAAAAAAATCGAACTGAAGGACCTATACCCATATATAGATGCATAGAATAAGAAACACAGATACCATTCCTAACTTGGCCCTAATGATATTTGACAAACCAAACTAACCAACCTCTACACAAGCATACATACATATGAACAATGAAATTTTCTGTAAGTAACAAAAAACGATCCTTAATGCGATAATTGTCAACAATCCGAAGACTATTGAGTTAACCTTGAGAAGTTAAAAACTTGAAATGTTTACAAAATCTCATAAGTTATTACATCCATGGGCCAACTGCCACAAGCTATACATCAAATATGCTCATGACAAAATCAGATCGGATCATCAATATCAGCAAAATATCCATGTAAAAATTATGACAACTAATTATTCCTTGCCTTTCCAAGCTATTTGTCGAAGTATTTCTAGAACCATGCATGGGATAAGATATTGAACAGACAAATCAATACCATATTATAGACCTCAAGCTTCAAATTTATGTTCATGATGAAGTTCACACCAAATGTTAATTGGGCATCGTTCATAAATCACTTCTTCCCTCTTTAAATCCTAGAAGAAACCTCTAATCATCTCTCTTATATTTATATATCACTTGTCCTAAAACCAAATCATCGTTTTCCAGTTGTCAAAATGCCTGAAATTTCGGTTTTAGACCTTGGGGAACACTTAAACAGCATAAAAAATCAGTTATATCATTGTAAGGGAAAATTTCCAAAATTTCGGCCTGGCTCTGAAATTTTGGCTGAAATTTCGGGTTCAAAAGTTAGGCCGGTATTTTATAATATCTAGCTGGTCTTTGAATTAACAGGATGGGGTGGTTTTGACAATAGAAACTTCTGAAACCCAACCCAATCCAACCGTTTATCTAGTAATTGCTTGTTTAAAATGTTATTATATTGATATGCTATGTATGTAAATATTGCACTCTTCATTTATTTTTGTGTGTTACTTACTGATGGTCACATGTTTGGGTGGTAACTAATATTGATTAAGTTACATATATGATATTTGTCAATACATAATGTGTGTACAGGTTATGTACATCACATTTAGAAGATATATTTTAAACCGACATGCCACCCCAATATTTATTAAATATCCCGAAATTTCCTCGAAATCCAAAATCTGAAATTAAAATTCTTAGGCCGACATGAGATTAAAATCCGACATTTAAAACCTTGAAACCGATAAATTAACTCAGAACACATTCCATCCCCTATCTTAACACAAACTATTTCATCATCTAGTATCCATCTTGACAACAAAGAGATGTTAGAAAATCACAAAATAACAACAATCCCCTAGTCAAGTCAAACTTTCCGACAATAAATAATCTACAAGCTGTTTATAACATTTATAAGTATTAGTCACAGGCTAATTTATCAGAAAATTTACTACTTTTCATTTTAAAATACCCTCATCGGCATTCTGTTATCGGGGACTACCCTAAAGTGGTTTTTAGCATTCAATACAGGACATTCATAATAGATGATGCAAAAAAACTAACAAATCTCTAGTTTCATCTAAACGATTTTCAAACTCTAAATTTAAGAACCCACGTGCCAAACAGGGCCTTAGAGTAGTTGTGGATACCAAAATGCAAATCAAGGAATAAAATTTATGGCATTTTCTGATTAATTATTAGCCATTTGTTACACTATTACTCATAATGCTTCACATTGCGAAATAAAGACACTCCTCCATATGGATGGCAATCGAGCCGGGCGGGCTGGGAAGTTCACGACTAGCCGGGCCAAGCACTTTACCGGGCCGGTCCAGTTCCAATGGGGAAGGAGGCGAGCCTGGACCAGCCTGGTCCCCCCAGTTCCGGGCTAAGGCGGGCCGGGCCAGGCCGATTTTTTTTATAATCTTTTTTTTTCTTTTTCTTAACATATAAAAAAAAAAAATAAACATGTAACAATACTTTATTAATTATTATTATTGTAAAAAGTTACAATTATTGTTAATAGATATTTTGTACTAATATAAACTATGAAATGAGAGAATTCAGAGAATTGTTTAGAAGTTTTAGGGTGAAGAAAATGGCTCGAAAGACTTTTCTATTTACAGAATTTCATAATTTTTGTGTTTCCTAATTTACTCTAAAAACTAGCCATTTATAGTTGTTGGGAAAGATAAAAACGACATTCCCTAACCATAAATATTAAAAAAAAAGGTCCAATGGCGGTTACGGTCCGGGTCACAAGCCGGCAGGTCGTGGTCCTTAGCGGTCCGGTTCAAATTGGGCCGATGTCCCAAATATCCAAAACCGGACTGGCCCGCTTAATTATGCAGGCCAGCCCGGGCCCGGTTCAGTCAGACCTACTCCTCCACTCGAATTTTTTACCAAACTATCCCACTTTTTGTAAGTATGTACGAAACTATCCCTGTTTGAAAATTTAATACCAAAACATCCCTGTCACTAACTGAGTTGGCGCGCCTAATAATTTTCTTCGCGCTAATTCAGTTACCGTGCTGCAAGGGATACAACTTTCCCCCTCTTATTTGGGTGTGGCAAAAAACTCGCGTGTCGTGTTTAAACCACTCGTGCTAACGGGGTTAGCGTTCATAGATGGAACAGTATTGAGCACTACCTCAAAAAGGAGTGTGGGTAAAAAATCACTAAGTATAGGCACGTTAACTCAGTTAACGTGCCTATTATTACCAAGGCCGTTAACTGAGTTAACGACTGTGAAGATTTCAAGTGGAGATACTCACACACGTTAACTCAGTTAACGTGCCTATTCTTACCAAGGCCGTTAACTGAGTTAACGAGTGTGAAGATTTTAAGTTTTCAGAAAGTTGAAACTTTCTGGAAATTGGAGATACTCACACACGTTAACTCAGTTAACATGCCTTGTTTTACCAAGGCCGTTAACTGAGTTAACGTGTATGCCTATCTTCACAAACAAACAGACAGGGATGTTTTGTACATAAAAAATCACTAAGTATAGGCACGTTAACTCGGTTAACGTGCCTATTATTACCAAGGCCGTTAACTCAGTTAGCGACATGGATGTTTTGGTATTAAATTTTCAAACAGGGATAGTTTCGTACATACTTACAAAAAGTGGGATAGTTAGGTAAAAATTTCCCTCCACTCACCCATTTCCACAAACACAGACCCAGCATCCATTTACCACTCAACAAACAAAATCAAGAAACTGACCTGATCAATAGTGAGGGCTTTCGCCTCATTCGATTTGACAAGCTCGTCATACTGCGCCTTAATCTTCCGCTGAGTCGCACTTGCAAACGACGAAAACGGGTACGGGCATCCCACTGCCCTACCCGAATCTACCACCTCCTCCTGCTGCTGCTGCTGCTTCTTCTTCTTGCCCTTCTTCTTCTTCCTCTTCTCTTCAGCCAACGGCGGTGGCGAAGGAGGAGGAAGAACAACAGCAGAGTCCAATTCTCTTCCTCCTTCTCCTTGTTGTCGTTCAGGTTCTTGATTTTTTATGGGTTTTTTGTGAGTTGTTGATCGGCGCTTGTTGATGGAGTAGAGGGACAGGAGGATGAAGGAAGTGGAGATGATGAAGAAGAAAAGGATTAGGGATGATGAAGGAGGCGCCATTGGTTGAATTGCGACATTACAGGAGAGAGAGAGGGGGAAAGGTGAGGTTTTTAGGGGTGTGGAGAGAGAGAGGTATCTTGAGGTTGCTCGTGTAGTCCTCAAAGGTCTCTTTTAGAATGCGTGTGATGAAAGGGAGAGCATTTTGCGGTGGCAATGGGTTGGGTTGGGTCGGGTCGTACGAAAGACGACAACGGCTCTGTTGGATATCGCTATGAACGGATAGTATTTTTGCGAAAAAATGTTGATAATAAGGCTCCACTTGGTATTGTTGCGGATCAGATGTGTTGTGGGCCAAAAGTGGGAGAGGAGAACTATTATCCGAATCGATCAATCTGCACCGACTGATTTTTAACCGAACCAATTAGGAAATTGGGTTGGCCCGGTTCTTGGTCTTCAATAATTGATTGGACCGATTCGGTTATTAGATGGGGCTTCCAAATAACCGATAAAACTGAATCGGCCGTAACTCTATGTATTAGTCCCAAAAAAATTAATTCTCCTTTAATTTCTTAAATATACAAACAGCCATTTTTTGAGGATACAAACAGTCTTCTTTAATTTTTTTAAAGTTCGGTTCATACCCCAAGTCTCACACTCCAAATTCCAATGAGACAACCAAACAACCAACAATAAGATCATAAGAGGAAAGGGTTCAAAGGAAATGGGAAACCCTAACTAAATCAATCAGGAATTCATCTTCTTCCTCCTCTAAAGTTCCAACGGCTGTAAGTTTTTCTCCCTTCTTCATCTTCTTCTTATGTCCTTCAGTTCCCGCCAACAGCTCAACACCCCCTTCGTCTCTCATCTAGTTCCCGCCAATAGCCTACACCCTGCCCTCGATTTTGTTTCTCGTTTTTAGATGTGTAGGATTGAAAAAGAATAGGTCGCAGGTTGTATTATTTACTACTGAAAATTGCATTTTGTTTTTTCATATTTAACAGATTATATTGTGTAGAAAATAGCAGGTTACTAGCATGTTGTTTCTTAAGTTTGAAGTTGATTTTTTAATTCAATGAAATTGTCAATGATGTTGGAGGTGAAAAGAATCACGCCAAACCGACCATCCAACTCAATCCAAACTGAGCTTAATCTGCTTAGATGGAAATTGATCCAATTAGGGATCAGATTGGTTGCGGATGAAAGACTTTAAAAACCGACATTCTTTAGACCGGTGGTGGATGGTCCATATTAGGTCGGATACCGACCGATGCCCATCCCTAGCCAAAAGTACAGTGAACAGAAAACATATTTCAAGAACCATAATTGTTTGGCAACAAGATTTGTAAAACTGCTATTCGAATGATAAAAATATTTTTATATAAATAATTGTTTAGTAAATGTTTTTTTTTGAAAACTGGTGTGAGGTTATAAAAAAATTTCAATAATGAAAATTAAAAAACTTATTGCAAAAGAACGTACATGTTAAAGAATATAAAATTTCGTAAGCATTACATTTTTTTAATATTTACAATTAATTACATAAATTTAATAATTAAATTTCCTATATTTTAATCACATAGAAAAGTTCTGATTTTAAGACTGAGAAGAAAGAGAATGAACCCTAAAGAGTGAGGAGATGGAGGGAAAAGAGACAAAAGAGGAGAAAGAAGGAAAGAGAACTTTCTCATTCTCCTCTTTTTGCGTTGAAGAATAGAATGGTGGCTGGAGAAATGTGGGCAGAAAAAAGGATAAACGTGAATTATTTATGAGAAGAAAAATAAAATTTGAAAATATTTTTTTTCTTATTCGTTTCCTAACCAAATTATTTATTTGATATTTTGGTGTGGCTTAGGTTTAAACATTACACCGTGGTCTTGCCTCGAACCTTAGACACCCCTCTAAAAAAAAATACAAGCTCAAAGCCTCAAATTGGTGTGGTGAAATTTTGGAGAGAAAATAAAATGTTTCGAAAATATCTTTGGTCTAAACGAGTTTTTTAAAAAATTGTCAAACACCTAATTTGGGCTTTTAAAAGAGTTTTTGAGCTCTCCAAAAGCAAGCTTAAAAGTATTGTTAAAAGGAATTATGTTACTTGGAAATATCTTTTTTTGAAAAGTTACACCCTATTTTAGGTACTTTGAAAAAAAGGTAAAATTAGTAGTTTTAAAAAGAGAATTTTGACTAAGCACACTTTTAATTAAGTTTATTAGAGGATCTATCTTGAGTCTAAAAAAGTAAAAGTACCCTCCAAAAACGCCGCAAATGGAACATAACATTTTGTAGGGACCACCCGAGATCCAAATATGGTTAGAACTCCATTTGTTGATTTGTGGTGTCTTTTGAGTAGTGTAATGCTACACCTACACCTTTAATTAAGGAAATAGCACAGTCACGCATAGAGATTTAAGAAAATAGTACAATCTCCAAGGAGATTAACACTTGCCTCTTTTTTCTCATACATGTCCAGAGAGAGCAATTTTTTTTTTGTTTATTGCCCAATTTCCCTTTTTTCCCCCTGTTATCATCTCTTTAATGGCGAGAATTGAATAAAGTAATTATATTATATTTAGTAGTTTACACGTGCATTGCACGTCTTAATAAATATAATTTTTTTAAAAGTAAAAATTCAGACGTAGTCTGGATTTGATCTAAAACCTCATTTACAATAGTTATGCACGTGCGTTGCATGGATTAGTAAATGGACAAATTTAGGGGTGGCAGATGGGTCGACCGGGCCGGGCCGGGCCCAACCCGTGCGGGTTGGCAAGCTTGGGAATGTGGGCCGGGCCGGGTTGGGGTGTTATACGGGCCGGGCCGGGCCGGGTCAGATTATTAATTGGGTGGCCCGCCCAACCCGTGAACCCATTAGGGCTCAACCCGGGTTGGGCCGGGTCGACCCGCGGGTTGGCCCGTATAATAATATATATAATAATTTTTATTTTTTTAATTTTTTTAATTTTTTTTTTTTAGCTTAAATTGAAGTAATACTAAGTAATACTACATTACTACTAATAATAATACTAAGTGAGTAATACTACATTACTAAGTAAGTAATACTACATTACTACTAATGGCTAATAATAATACTACAATTCTTAAAAATTATAATACTAAGTAAGTAAGTAATAGTGTAATACTGAGTAAGTAATACTTAGTAAGTAAGTAATACTAAGTAAGTAAGTACAATTCAATTTTAAAGTAATACTAAGTAAGTAAGTAAGTAATACTAAGTAAGTAATTTTTTTTGGTAGTTTAAAATTGTAATACTAAGTAATACTACATTACTAGTTTACTACTAATAAGTAATAATACTACAATTCTTCAAATATCCCGAAATGATGTTTAATTATAATACTAAGTATGTAATTCACTAAATTTTGTAATAATACTAATAAGTAATAATACTACAATTCATCAAATTGAATCAAATATCCCCAAATAATGTTTAATTATAATACTAAGTAAGTAATAATACTAATAAACAAAAAAAATCGTGATAATAATAATAATAAGATTGAAAGAGTGAAATTGACAACAAATTTTGAAATTTTATTCATACGAATTTAAGTGATACAATTTGAAAAATTTATAACGAAATGAAATGAAGAATTCAATTCACAAATAAGTTTTATACAATAACATATTTCTTATGTACAATTTTAATTGACTACAATTTTTCTAATTTAACATGAGATGAAAAGCTATTGTTGTTGTTGTTGTTCTTCTTCGGGCGAGTTGCTCCCACTTGTAGAACTTGATAGTGCTTTCCCTTGCGTCCTATCTTCAGCCTTCAGCCAGTCTTCTGTGCAAACGAGCATCTCCAACGACTCCGGCTTCAACCGGTTTCTGTAATCAGATAGAACCCTGCCACTTGTAGAAAATGCACTCTCAGAAGCAACTGTAGAGACAGGAGCAGTTAGCAAATCTTTAGCCATAATAGACAGAATACTAAAAGTGTGTTCATGTTCTTTCCACCATTGTAAAATATCTAGTGAGGAAAGAGTAGGCTCAGTATCCTGTTGGTTATACCAATTTAATTCATTTGGTTGATTAGTCCTAGGTTTTTTAGACTGAATTTGTTCAAGTAGACTAAATGTTCTATCACCAATTTTACTTTTACCTTTAGAACTACCAGAAGAAGAACTAACTACAGAAGTTGTACTACTAGAAGCAAAACGTCTATCATAATAATCATACAAGTTATTTAATGTAGATTCAAACTGAACTAAAAAAGTAGCGCAATCAATTGTTAATTCTACATTGTTATCTAAACATGCAAAAAACATTTCTATCAAATTCTTCGTACCTTCTAATTTGATACGAGGATCCATAACAGTAGCAACACAAATCAACATAGGAGGAGGAAAATAATATTTCAAAAATTTTTGAAATGCAGGTATTACAATGTCACTAATATAGGGATCATTTAACATTTCGTTAAATATTTGCATCATGCTAACTAATTCAATAAAAATGCTACTAGAAGTAGATTCATATGTTTTTGAAAACTTTAAAGTTGCGGTTTTAAAAGGTTCTAAAAATTTCAACAAAGCTTCGGCAAAATACCAATCGGGTGGAGTCATTTCAAAATTGTGCATATTTTTTGCGATACAAAAATCATTTACAACTTCTTTATAATCGGTGACAACATTTAGTAAATCAAAAGTAGAATTCCATCGGTGTCTAACATCCTTTGGAAATTTTCTAAAAGGAACATTTCTAACCCTACACCAAGCTTTCCACTCCTGTAAAATGCTTGGACTTAATGCAATAAAATGTACACAATTTCTAATTTTATGTATATATGGATTTGCTATTTTTAATGCATCTTGAACACATAAATTTATAATATGACATGCACATCTAACATGAAAAATATTGTCAGATGGAGGGTTTAATACAGCTTTTAAAGTAGTAATTGCTACATTGTTGTTAGATGCATTATCAAAACTAATAGCCATAATTTTATCGCGAATATGAAAAACATCACAAATTTCTATAATACGGTTTGCTATTTCAGCGCCACTATGGGGATACGGCAACGACGCAAGTGATATGATTCTTTTTTGAAGAATCCAATCATTGTCGATCCAATGACAGGTTATTCCCATCGTTGGAATATTGTTGACACCCGTCCAACAATCCGAAGTTAAACTAACCCTACAAGTTAAACTCCATAAAATTGCAATCAACGCGTCCTTCATTTCAACATACATTTTAAAACAATCCGATTTGCAAGTATTTCTCGGAATTCTTCTAAAATGAGGGTTTAAGGCCGTTTGATTAAAATTTTCCAAGTTCCTACTCTCGGGATAGGAAAATGGCAACTATTCCTTAATGACTAATCGGGCCATTTCCCGACGAACGATTTCGGGATCATAAGGGTGGCTATCTACTTGACCGGTCCTAGGGTTAATTTTTTGTTGGCCTTGTATTTGATCAAGAAGTTCTTTGTGATTGTGTTGTATGTGTCTACTAAGTGTACCGGTTCCGTCACCCCTCTTGAATTTGTATTGTTTACCACATGATTTACACATTTTCACACCTACACCCGGAATATGTTCGTCCGGGATATACTCATAAAACTTGTGCCAATCACTAGTTTCTCCTCTACTTTTTCTACTACTACGGGGTTGTGCGGTTTCGGGTTGTTGTTGTTGTTGTTCTTCTTCTATTTGAATGCCACCTACAACATCCATGTCGTGTGTACCCCATTGTTCCATAGTAGGATCAATGTAATCTTGGGCGGACTCACTAATTGGGACAATTGGTGGTCTACGTGAAGAGGAGGAGGAATCTTGTCCGCTACGACCGCTACCGCGTGATCTAGACATAGTGTAGTAATGTGGTATGTAAATAAAATCTACAATGTAGAAGCGGTGAATTATACAAAAAATAACTAAAAAACAAGAGGGTTGAGATAGAGAAGTTCAAAAAACAAACAATAATATTAACTACAACGAAAAAAAAAACAAGAGAGATAGAGATATTTTGATACCGTTCACCGTGGAATACGCGTATAAAAAAAAACCGTGAAAAATAGAATATAATAGAAAAGATGGAGGAGCGCGTTGCCGATTTCGCAATTGAAGAGTTGAAGTAGATTTGAGTCGATGGTTGAAGAGAGTTGAAGACGTTGAAGACGTTGAATTTTGTTCTCCGATACGACCGAAATTTGATCGTGTATACGCCTCCTTGTACACTTGTTTGATGATTACTACAATTGTTCAGAATTTTTTTTTTTTTGATGTATAATAGTAGAGAGAGTAAGAGAGAGAGGTGTGATTTTTTTGGAGATTTTTGGGGGCTATTTATAGGCTTAGAATTGGGTAAAAACAAAAAATAATAAATAATAAAAAAAAAAGAACAACAGCAGCAAGCAACGGCTCCTAGCCGTTTGCTGCTGCTGCCGTGCCCAACGGGCCCAAACAAACGGGAGGATCCAACGGCTAGAAAAATCCCAACGGTACCAAACCCAACGGGCGACCCGCGGGTTGAATTCGCGGGTTCAATTCACGGGTCGGAGGTCGAAATTCGCGGGTCAACCCGCGGGTTGGCGGGTCCAATTCGCGGGTTGACCGGGTTCGTGGGCCGGGTTTTGCGAATCCAATTCGCATAAATAGCGACCCGGGTCGACCCGGTACTGTTCACTGGGTTCGACCCGAACCCGCGAAAGCTTTAACCGGGCCGGGTTCGTGGGTCGGGTCGCGGGTGGGTCGCCGGTTGACCCGGCCCAGTCTGAGCTTAATCTGCTTAGATGGAAATTGATCCAATTAGGGATCAGATTGGTTGCGGATGAAAGACTTTAAAAATCGACATTCTTTAGACCGGTGGTGGATGGTCCATATTAGGTCGGATACCGACCGATGCCCATCCCTAACCAAAAGTACAGTGAACAGAAAACATATTTCAAGAACCATAATTGTTTGGCAACAAGATTTGTAAAACTGCTATTCGGATGATAAGAATATTTTTATATAAATAATTGTTTAGTAAATGTTTTTTTTTTGAAAACTGGTGTGAGGTTATAAAAAAATTTCAATAATGAAAATTAAAAAACTTATTGCAAAAGAACGTACATGTTAAAGAATATAAAATTTCGTAAGCATTACACTTTTTTAATATTTACAATTAATTACATAAATTTAATAATTAAATTTCCTATATTTTAATCACATAGAAAAGTTCTGATTTTAAGACTGAGAAGAAAGAGAATGAACCCTAAAGAGTGAGGAGATGGAGGGAAAAGAGACAAAAGAGGAGAAAGAAGGAAAGAGAACTTTCTCATTCTCCTCTTTTTGCGTTGAAGAATAGAATGGTGGCTGGAGAAATGTGGGCAGAAAAAAGGACAAACGTGAATTATTTATGAGAAGAAAAATAAAATTTGAAAATATTTTTTTTCTTATTCGTTTCCTAACCAAATTATTTATTTGATATTTTGGTGTGGCTTAGGTTTAAACATTACACCGTGGTCTTGCCTCGAACCTTAGACATCCCTCTAAAAAAAAAAATACAAGCTCAAAGCCTCAAATTGGTGTGGTGAAATTTTGGAGAAAAAATAAAATGTTTCGAAAATATCTTTGGTCTAAACGAGTTTTTTAAGAAATTGTCAAACACCTAATTTGGGCTTTTAAAAGAGTTTTTGAGCTCTCCAAAAGCAATGTCAAACAGAGCTTAAAAGTATTGTTAAAAGGAATTATGTTACTTGGAAATATCTTTTTTTGAAAAGTTACACACTATTTTAGGTACTTTGAAAAAAAGGTAAAAATAGTAGTTTTAAAAAGAGAATTTTGACTAAGCACACTTTTAATTAAGTTTATTAGAGGATATATCTTGAGTCTAAAAAAGTAAAAGTACCCTCCAAAAACGACGCAAATGGAACATAAGATTTTGTAGGGACCACCCGAGATCCAAATATGGTTAGAACTCCATTTGTTGATTTGTGGTGTCTTTTGAGTAGTGTAATGCTACACCTACACCTTTAATTAAGGAAATAGCACACTCACGTATAGAGATTTAAGAAAATAGTACAATCTCCAAGGAGATTAACACTTGCCTCTTTTTTCTCATACATGTCCAGAGAGAGCAATTTTTTTTTTTTGTTTATTGCCCAATTTCCCTTTTTTCCCCCCTGTTATCATCTCTTTAATGGCGAGAATTGAATAAAGTAATTATATTATATTTAGTAGTTTACACGTAGTTTACATGTGCATTGCACGTCTTAATAAATATAATTTTTTTAAAAATAAAAATTCAGACGTTGTCTGGATTTGATCTAAAACCTCATTTACAATCGTTATGCACGTGCGTTGCATGAGTTAGTAAATGGACAAATTACACTAAGGCCTTCTCCCATTATACTAGTAGAGACTAGTAGAGACTAGTAGAGATGAACTCTAAAATATTGACAGATTCCTTCTAAGAAATTCACTCGAATACATTAAATATATTAATAACTCTAATCTATTGACGATTTCCTTCCAAGAAATTCAATTAATAAGCATTTTGTTATCCCAAACTCATTCCACCAAATTTGAGATCATCGATTGCATAAAATTTTGTGATGTTTGTAATCCGCAATATTCTTCTTCTACTCCATCCCATTATATTATATATCAATATCAACATCTTAAATACTAATATAGGAGAGTGAGTTTATCTTTTTGCTTCTTTCTCTTTTTTGAAATTCAGAAATGAGAGGAAAAATATGAATTCCTAATTAACTAACACGTGTACTACACACAATTTTATTAAAAATCAAAACAAAATAAAAATTCATTCTCTCAAACATAGTCTCTTTCCCTCCCACTTTTCCAATCTCACAAAATTTCATGGCTCTTCCAGAACCCACCTACATACCCTCTCGCATCCCCGCCTCCCCCTATCTCCGCTATCCGGCCGCTTCCTCCCGCCCCCGCCCCCGCTCCCCCTACATACCTACAAATCCATTAAATCACAAAATTTAATGGATTTTAGCCGGGTTCTGAACTGACCCAAAGGACTGGGACGAGAAAGTACCAAATGCAACTTCAGAAAAAGAATTGGTACGATTAATTTTGTTAATTTATTTGCTCTTTGTGTGTGTTTTGCTTATAAACACAAATTGTGCATGCTTGAATTTGTAGGAAAATGAGTATTTTGAACAGAAGAAATATCGCGAAGCGATCGAGTGTTACTCGAGGAGCATTGCTTGTCTCCCACTACACTTGCGTATGCATATGCGAATCGGGCTATGACGTGTATCAAAGTAAAGAGGCAAGTTTCATGTGTTTTTTTCGTGCTAACTTCATTTCTATGTAATTTATATTTCAGTTAGGGCTAACTCTCACTTACAAATAACTTTAGTTACTATAACTTTGTTTCGAAACTCTCTTGAACCCTATTTGGATACAAATGTAGGATGCCAGTATGCATATAGTTTGTATACCTGTAACTCACACTATTGGCTTTAGAAATAAAAATTTGATTGATTGGAGTTAAATATTTGCAATATTTTAGTTTTGACACTACAACAAATACTCCATTTGATAGCATTTAGTAAATGCTATCAAAGATCTAGGACAGCGTTTTGCAAATGCTGTTGTTGCCCCCGCTATGGTATGTCCATAGCGTTTCTAAGAAACACTATAAAAGGAACAGCGTTTCGAAAACGCTATAAATACAATAGCGTTATGGCGAAACGCTATCGTATATATAGCATTTTCGAAACGCTATCGTATATATAGAGTTTTCAAAACGCTATAAATACCATAGCGTTTCGACAAAATGCTATCGCATATATAGCGTTTTCAAAACGCTATAAATACGATAGCATTTCGACAAAACTCTATCGCATTTATAGCGTTTTCAAAATGCTATAAATACGATAGCATTTTGCCGAAACGCTATCGCATTTATAGCGTTTTCCAAACGCTATGCTTGTAATAACGTTTCGAAAACACTATCGTTTTTAAGAGATTTTTTTTTTATAGCATTTTAAAAATGCTATTTCTTCTGACCTGTATCCAAAAAAAATTATACAGATGCATATAAAAGTTTTGAAAATTCTCCGGATGCATATATATAAAACATCAATAACACCATTCAACCTATACATGTCATGAACAAACTAGAACTTATGATTGATATAAACTTCCAATTCTAAGTTAACAAAACACTCTGTGAGATTTTTTCCAAATGATTTGCACTCAGCTCAAACAAAAAACATATTTATTACAAAAATTGAATAAATTTGATCCATCAAACCAGTATGTCAAATCGGCTCGGACACCAGATCGCTCGTGCCCGCCCAAACTACGATCATGCTCGCCCTAAATGGAATGGCTCTCTTAGTTACGCTGCGCCCTGACCCACACCTCTACTCTATCCTGAAATAATAAATTGAGTTCGTATAGGCATTTTGCATGCAACTATTTCAATAGCTGCTCTGGCTACTATTTCTGAGACTCTGCCTATTTCATAAAGTATTTGACTTGGTTTAACAACTAATACCCAATATTCGGGAAATCCCTTCCCTGAACCCATACGTGTTTCTGCAGGTCTTACCGTAACAGGTTTGTTGGCTGTTGATAAAGTTTCACTGTTCAATGAACCATGTTCTGTTTGGTCCCTGTAGAAAGCTTTATCTGCAGCCTGTGACTTCTCAGCTTTGACGACCTTGCTTCAATGCTACCTGAGCGAACTAGTTCCGCCAATGTACACCCTTTCCGGCGGGTTCGACCGAAAGGAGCTGTGTTCTATGGTTTGACGTTGTTCCGGTCGAGCACTCTCTCCTTAATCATTGAACCCGGATCGGAAAGTGACTTCCCTAAGGCCTAAGGCTTACTCAGGTAAGACTTCTTCCTTCTCCCCTTCCTCCACCAGATGCGGATGAAAGAGCTGCTTCTTCTTAAAGAGTCCTAACCGAAAGAATGGAATCTGGATCGGAATAAATAAGATAAGGAGAAATGTCGGCATAACCATTGCTATTTCACCTGCAGCTCTTACCGTTATTGCAACCATTACAAAACAGAAGTACATGACAAAATTTAGTGCAAATGCCAAGTAAACTTCCTGCTAGTAAAAGATAGCTCAAAAAGCTTTCCAACTGTGTATAAGAAAAACCTGCATCGTGTGGGCTGACAATTGCCACCCAAAAGCAAAATTCTTCCATCTTTCACAAAAATTCTCTTAGGGGTTTAAAGGGCTTGTGACTCTGTATGTCAGTAAAAATAATTTCTTGCTTCATGGTATCCTGAATATCTGCTTCAACTTGACAACCAATCTCCATTCTTCAATAGACAAATCATCCTTCAAGCCCAAGAAAAAGGTTATTGAACAAATCTCAATAATTGTGACCCAACTATCCTACGGGAATGGACCCCAAGTAATTTTTTTAAAAAATTTGAGTTCAAGTGCACTATATATTCATCAAACAAGGCACTGATAAATAATGCAATGCAATGTTCAATGGATGGATCAAGTGCGATGGACTCTGCTAAAAAAGAACTGGAGAGGTTCACCCTATAGCAGAATTTTGGAATGTTTCAAAACCCGCATCAAGACATTCGACAGCCGTGTCCATGTCCATTTAACGAATGCGGATTAGCATTAGATCTGCACCAGGTCTCACAATATCTTAAGCTTGATATATGCTATATATGTCTAACTTCACTGACGAAACAAGCATATTTCCAAAGGGGTTTTTGTGCATAGGTCACTCTAAAAATTGAAAATTGTAGATTACTCACTCAAAAATCTCTATTTGTATATACATCACTAATAGCCTAATAAACTTCGTTGTTTGCACATACACCACTAACAAAGTAGGGTTCATTTAAAAATAGTTTTCTTTGGGTATTTTTCACCCAAACAAGGAGAATATTCCTCTTTTTTAATACCCTTACACTATTTATAATACCCTAATTTTCAACCTCACCTTCATCATGCAATGTAGGATTAATGAACTTATGATTCATTAGTAAGTACGAACTATGGGTTATGAAGTATATTTTGAATTTTTATCTAAATAAATAAATAAGTGTAGATCCCAAAGAACAAACATATGCACAGTCTGATTTGCTAGCGAATAAATTAATTCTGCTATGGGTCACCATTATTCAAATGTTTTCTGATGCCAAGTATGCCCTATTTGTTAGCTGTGGAATCTTTTCGGTAGCTATTTCTTAAATTTTCCTTTAAATGTCATTCTGAGATCGAAGCATCTGATAATTTGTTGACAACATATTGATAGTAAAAGAGTGTTTTCCATTGATTGATTAAGAAAAAACATTTTAGATAATTTTATTGGATCTTTGTTTAAACATGAAACAAAAAAAAGGATATGGTAGTTATTGTACCAAGCTAGGTGCATGGTGAATTTCATAGCTAGCTAGTATAATGCACGCCTACAAAATATGAACAAATATGAAATCTACAATTAGTGGTTTGCGTTATTTGCATAATTTAGGTGGCATTGATGAAAACTTACAATGCCCCCATAATGATTCTAAACGACGGATAAACTTGCTAAAAATATAAAGAAATCACCAAATGATCATTAAGATAAGAAACTGTGACTTCCTTCTTCATAGTTCCTTGATGACATAAACTATCTAAAGACATCAAAAATATCCCAGTGTCAAACTATACAACATAACTAATTAATCAAGGTTCGATATCTTAGTATCAGCATCAATTTTATAGATTATTTTTGGTATTGGTACCATTGGTCCTTTATTAATTGAAATCAGATTTTATAATATCAAGATTTTTGAGAAAACCCTAACTAAGCCTAATTAGGACCTACAATTTCTAGTCCAGTACTTTGATCATTATCAAGCCAAATTGCACAAACACTAAAAAGAAATGGGAAACCTTAAAACTATCTAACCAAATTGTTAATGATTAGTACCTATGTATCAAATCATGCAGGACAAACTCTATATCATACTTGGGGTCTGTTCTTTTTTTTGCCTCTTATAAGAGGTGACCACTTATAAGAGATTTACAGTAAGAGCCTCTTGTAAGAGCCTCTTTTTGAGGTGTTCTTTTATATAAAAATAACCTCTTATAAGAACCTCTTATAAGAGGTTTCTATTCTTTTTTCACCTCTTACAAGAGCCTTTTCTCTACTTTTAGACATTTTTGCCCTTACTATATAATTTCTCTATTTATACCAACATTTCTCCATTCAACTTCATGTCCACTTTTGTATTCTGTTGACTTGTTAAAAAGAATGTAATAATCATAATAAATTTGCTAGAGAATTATCTTTTTCAAGGAGTATTGTTCTCCATGGTTGATCTTGTTTTAATTGAACAAAGCTGTAGATCATAATGAGAGCTGATGCCAAGTTGATCTAATAGTTGTAGAAGCAGCTCAAACCATTTTAAGTGATATACTGAAAATGGGAAAACATGAATTTTCCGCCTTCTTTACTGAAATATCAGTCTTAACTAATAACACTTTAATATCAGTCCCATTTTAAGCTCAAACCATTTTAAATATCTGTCCCATTCTGCATCCCCTTTTTTACTGACATTGCTACTCCTCTTCACTGCAAGCAATGAAATTGTTCATTCAGTCTTAACTAATAACACAACTTCGGACTTGTCCCACCAAGCAAACTACATAATGAGTCCACCACACTCAAATTGGAAAACAACAAATACATAATAACACATCTTTCAACTGTGCTTGCAGATTGTTTCCCGATCATATGTATATATCGAACCATCATCTACTCAAAGCTGAAAACAAAAATATGTAAGCAAATAGAGCAGCACTAATGGTTGCCCATTTACACAAAAGTGAAAATACAATCATTTTGTGCTTACAATCAAACTTCATAATTAACAAACTTCAAAATTTCTGCTGTTGATTAACACATTGCAAAACTTCCACAAACTTCAAAATGCCAAATGCCAAATGCCAAACTTCAAAATTTCTGACAATTTTTTCTCACTCATTTTAATCAATTCCTCATCAGGTTTCATCCCCATTGGCAGTGCAAATGCCAAATGGAAGACTAACGAAGAGCTTGGAGGGTCAAAGTTCTCAGATTCTGCTTGCAGCCATTGCTCGATTGAAGCTCTTTCTAGTGTTCCAGTGCCTAACAGTCTCTTGGTTCCTGAATCGGGATACTTCTCCAAAATGTGGCGACATGTTTCCCTTGAGTCTGAAGAAATGAAGAATCAAAGTATTAGTGGAGTACATTACAACTTATTTGATATATGTACATGTTGGTGTAGTTTCCTACCGAAGAGGGTGGTTTTCTCATCTTTGAAGGTCACTTGACCTGAGGGATCCTATAAAGATTGACAGATAACGAGTTTGGGAATGAGAAGTTGCTTGTAATTAACTTGTTATCCTCCCATTTTCAACACAGTGCTGTGGGAAAGAAGATCTGGAAATCATTAATTTAGGGGTAATATAGTCTTTTTAAGTGATAGAAAACTTTTAAGATTTTGAAAGAGGCTAGTAGAAGCCATTTAGGTTTAGAAGCAATTTTGAGAGAAATCTCTTATAAGAGGTAAAAAAGAACACTAAAAAAACTCTTGTAAGAGGTGGACCACCTCTTACAAGAGGTAAATCACTTATAAGAGGAGAAAAAGAACACTACCTTGGTATCCGCTGATACCTGAACCCATGATTTGATCCACACACACTATGTCTACATACTTTTCTGTTTTATTGTGTTTGCTAACAATGTTATGACAAAAAAGGAGAACCTATGATACAACTAGAGAGGCTGCATTTTTCCTAATGAGTAATGAAGACAGAAACTTCACTAATCTAAGGAACCATATGTTTCAGAATGAATGCTATGGCATCAAATTTCAGCTAATTCAATCAATGATATCAATCCTCTTACTTTTTTATTCACTTTTCCAATGTTGAAATAAAAGGATAGAGTATGACGAACTCAAGCAATCCCTAGCTTGATATCTGTAGCGCCCCGTTTTTCATATACTGGGAAACCGAGACACGAGCCAGGACCTTTTCATTCAATTAGTCACAATACACAGAAACAGGAAAATTTAAAACTTTTTATTAACATAATATTACAGGCCGAGTGTTTCTACTAATATAATAAGTTACATAAGAGTGTACATGAATAAAAGATAATCATTGCTTTTCCACTTGTAGATATGCCTCGGCTAGAGTCCTTCTGGTTCGCGATCTTGTGTAGTTTCCAATCATGGTCCAACTCGTGGTCCCTCGATCCAAGACTCTGGTAATAATATTTCTCTCACTCATTCCTACCCCTAACTCAGATTCTACCAACACCCTCGGTCCACGGTCAACCTACATTGGTTAAGATCCGTCGACGCCCGAGGTGAGATCTATCCATTTTACTCTAAGGGGGTAGGATGTGGTCTTGATGGTCGATGACCCTTAGGGTACTTGAAGACCCTAAACTAGCTTTTTCTCAAGCTACAACTATTAGCACTTCTCAACCCTTATTGCTATGAATGAAGGGTGCTCATATGCTATGGTTCCATACTAACATTAACTACAACACGGTAGTCACTCCTAAAATTTTCACATGGCTCTTTCTTATTACTTAACCTATGGCAATTAGATCATGGTATGCAATTGCAAGCATCAACCTACCACCACTAAAACATGGTATATATGACATAACCATCAACTTATAACACTCTTGATTGTGAGTGTGATTTAGCATGCACTTGTAGCGTTCCCAAGCATGGATACATATATAACTAATATGAACATATAACATTCCCAAGCATGCATACATATAACTAGTATGAACATATAACATTCCCAAGCATGCATACATATAACTAGTATGAACATACAACATTCCCAAGCATGCATATATATAACTAGTATGAACATACAACATTCTCAAGTATATATATCATTCCTAACATGATAGATATTTTTAGAATAAATCCTACAACATTCTAAGCATGAATATCCTTCCTAAAACATGATAGGAATTTTAGAATAAATCCTTTAACATTCTAAGCATAAATAAATTAATCTAAGCATGGTAGGTATTTTTAGAATGAATCCTACAACATTCTAAACACAAATAAATTAATCTAAGCATGGTAGGTATTTTTAGAATGAATCCTACAACATTCTAAACACAAATAAATTAATCTAAGTATGGTAGGTATTTTTAGAATGAATCCTACGACATTCTAAACATAATTAATCAATCTAAACATGGTAGGATTTTTAGAATGGATCCTACAGCATCCTAAGCATAAACAAAGTAGTCTAAACATGGTAGGATTTTTAGAATTAATCCTACAACATTCTAAGCGTGTATAAGCTAATCTAAACATGGTAGGATTTTTAGAATGGATCCTACAACATTCTAAGCATAAACAAAGTAGTCTAAACATGGTAGGATTTTTAGAATTAATCCTACAACATTCTAAGCATGTATAAGCTAATCTGAACATGGTAGTATTTTTAGAATGGATCCTACAACATTCTAAGCAAGAACAGACTAATCTAAACATGGTAGTATTTTTAGAATGGATCCTACAACATTCTAAGCAAGAATAGACTAATCTAAACATGGTAGTATTTTTAGAATGGATCCTACAACATTCTAAGCAAGAATAGACTAATCTAAACATGGTAGGATTTTTAGAATCAATCCTACAACATTTGAAGCATGAATATTACTTCTAAACATGATAAATATTTTTAGAAGTGATCCTACAACATTTGAAGCATGAATCTCTTCCCTAAATAGGATGTAATAAATTCCACATCTACTACTGAAAACATACATCTACTATTGCTATTTTAATAGAAGCATACATATCTACTACTACTACAACTTTATTAGAACATATATATCTACTACTACTACTATAAGCATCAACTAAAATTTAGCATAAACATCTACAACTAAATTACTACAAAAAGAGATCTTTATTAGCATAGGTTTCTTACTAGTGGACATAAAAGAGATCTCCTTGATCTTTTTACAACTAGTGTTTAGAAAAGAAAGATCTTTTTATTTATTTATTCTACACTAGTGATTTAGCTAGTTTCTTTTTTTTTTTTTCATACTTTAAGATTAAAATTTAAACAATAATACAACAAGTAAGAACACTTCACTTTTTTGGGGTTTAATCAACATGTGTTCTCTTTTAGTCCAAGGTTCAACATAGGTCCTACAACCTTACATGGTTGTAAACAAATTCATATGCCTTATGTATGGTTCCACATTCAAATCCTACAACCTTACATGGTTGTATGCAAAAGCTTATGTGTATGTATCCTTTTGGTCCAAGTAGTTAACTCATTATCATACAACAACAAACAAAAGAACTCTTTTAGATGATTCATACTACAACATACCATATAAAATTTCACATCAAAAAGAGAAAGATAAACAAGAGGGTAAGAAGAAGAAGAACATCAAAACCATCATTCAATAAACAAACAAACAACAAATAAATAAACACAAACCTAGGAGAACCCCCACCTTGTTTCTTTCCTTGATGAAAGAACTAAACTATCCTCCTTCTTTCTCCTAGAACTCCTACCAACCTACAAATAAAAACTCTCAAGTTAGATCACTCATTCTTTTCCTTTCTCTTTTTTTTCTTTGATATTTCTAAAGTGAGATTATGGAGAAGGAAGGGGGTATTTATAGGAGGAGAGAAGGGAGGATATTGCAATTGTGCACCCACACAATTATACAAAAGCCCCTCCTTCTTTTGTGGGCCGGTTGCTACTAGGGGAGGGAAGGATGAGGTGGAGGCATGGTGAGGGTATGGGTCCTTGGTGAGGTGGAGGGTGATGTGGAGGAGAGAGTGTTCTAGAAGAGTTCTTAACCCTTATGTCTTGTAACCCTAGGTTTAGCTACAACAATTCCTAATCAAACCCTAGGTTTAGCTACACAACCATCTCTAATTATTTATTAGATTGTCATGGCTAAAAGATAACACAATTGTGGAAGGAAAATAAAATAATCAAGTAGTCGGGCGCTAATAAAATAATATTATTAATAGTCGATCGGGATATTACAATACTCCCTCCTTAGAATAGTTCTGTCCTCAGAACTGTACTAAGTGGGGCGATGAGAAACAACGATACTCAAAATAACTCGGGAAATGAGAGCTTCATCTGGCTTTCCGTCTCCCAAGTGGCTTCTTCCACGAGTTTGTTCTTCCAAAGAACCTTGACCATTGGAATAGTCTTGTTTCTTAGTATTTTATCCCGACGATCCATGATTTTCACCGGCTGCTCCTTATATGTAAGGTCCACTTGTAGGTCTTCAGGGACATCTGGCAGCTGGTGACTTGGATCTGGTACATATTTCTTCAGCATTGAAACGTGCAATACATCATGTACCTGGGACAATTCGGCTGATAGCTCTAGTTTGTATGCCGTCTTCCCGATCCTTTTCAAAATTTGGTAGGGTCCAATATATCTTGGTGCTAGCTTGCCGTCTCTTCCGAACCTGACCACTCCCCTTGTAGGTGAGACTTTTAGGAATACCGAATCACCTTCCTCGAATTCTAGTTCTCGCCGGCGGTTGTCAGCATAGCTCTTCTGTCTTGTTTGCGCTGCTTGCATCCTTTTCCTGATTAGTTCGATCTTCTCGGACGTTTGTTGTACTATTTCAGGTTCGAACAATTGTCTTTCTCCTACTTCAAACCAGCACACAGGGGTCCTGCATCTCCTCCCATACCATGCTTCATATGGAGCCATCCCAATACTTGATTGATAGCTGTTGTTATATGCAAACTCTATCAATGCTAAATATTGTTCCCAGCTCCCTCCGAAGTCCATTATGCACGCCCTTAGCATGTCCTCGAGAATTCTGTTAACTCTTTCTGTCTGCCCATCTGTTTGCGGGTAGAAAGCTGTGCTAAAATCTGGTCTCATTCCCAAGGCCTCTTGCAGACTCTGTCAAAATCGGGACGTAAACCTAGCATCCCGGTCGGAAACGATTGACACTGGCACCCCATGTAGCTTCACAATGCTCTCTATGTAGACTTCTGCCAGCTTTTCTACCGACCAAGTTGTCTTTACTGGGAGAAAATGTGCGGACTTTGTCAAGCGGTCCACTATTACCCAAATCGAGTCGTTCCCTTTTGAACTTCTGGGCAGTCCCGTGACGAAGTCCATGCTAATGTTCTACCATTTCCATTCTGGAATGGGTAGGGGCTGTAGTAGACCTCCTGGTCTCTGGTTCTCTGCTTTGACTTTCTGGCATGTAAGGCATTTGGCCACAAATTCTGCCACATCTCGTTTCATTCCAGCCCACCAAAAATGTTGTTTTATATCCTTATACATCTTTGTGCTTCCTGGGTGGACTGTGAGTAAGGTGGAGTGTGCTTCCTTCATGATTTCTTCTCGCAATTCGTTGATTCTCGGCACACACAACCTGCTCCCAAGCCAAAGCGTCCCTTCCTTTATACTGAACTCGGGGGTTTTTCCTTCGTTGACTAGTATTTTTTGTGCTTCAATCTCTGCATCACCCCATTGAGCCTTCTTGACTTGGTCATTCAGACTCAGATGTAGCTCTAGATTTGCCAAAATGGCACTCAAATCTTCAACAACTAGTTCAATGCCGGCTTGTCTGATCTCATCTTGTAGCTCTCGTCTCATCACAGTGAGCATGGCTACAATTCTTTTTCTGCTGAGCGCATCGGCCACGACATTGGCTTTTCCTGGGTGATATAAAATTTCTGGTCTTATGTCTTCCAGAACCTCCAACCATCACCTTTGCCTGAGATTCAAGTCCTTTTGTTGGTAGATGTACTTCAGGCTTTTATGGTCGGTAAACATTTCCACCTTCGATCCATAGACATAGTGCCGCCATAATTTCAGAGCAAAGATTATCGCGGCTAATTCCAAGTCATGTGTCGGGTAATTCTTCTCGTGAGGTCGAAGTTGCCTGGATCCGTATGCTATGACTCTTCCTTCTTGCATCAGAACACATCCGAACCCCAAAAGTGAAGCATCACTGAAGATTACGTATCCCTTGTCTGGTTGAGGCAGAACCAAAACTGGTGCAGTAATCAGTCTGGTCTTTAGCTCTTGGAAACTATCTTCGCACTTTTCAGTCCAATCAAAACTTACGTTTTTCTTGGTCAGGGCAGTAAGTGGTACGGCAATTCTGGCATAGTTCTGGATGAACTTCCTGTAGTACCCTGTCATGCCTAAGAAGCTTCTGACATCCTTCACAGTTCTCGGCTGAGGCCAATCTTTTACTGCTTCTATCTTCTGCGGGTCTGTAGCCGCTCCCTCCTTAGAAAGGACATGGCCCAAGAAGGCTACTTCTGACTTCCAGAATTCGCATTTTGTCAGTTTGGCATATAGCTGGTGTTCTCGTAGTTTGATCAATACTGCAGTTAGATGCTCAGCATGGTCCTCTTCTGTTTTTGAATATACCAAGATGTCGTCTAGGAAGACAACTACGAAGGAATCGATGAATGGTCGCAAGATGCGGTTCATCATGTCCATGAAGATTGCTGGAGCGTTTGTCACCCCGAATGGCATTACTAAAAACTCGTAATGACCGTGCCGAGTCCGGAATGCAGTCTTGGGTATATCTTCTTCTCTGACCCGAACTTGATGGTAGCCTGAACGCAGGTCAATCTTTGAGAATACAGCCGCTCCCTGAAGCTGATCAAACAGGTCATCGATCCTGGGAATGGGGTACTGATTCCGAATCGTCACCTTGTTCAACTCTCGATAATCGATGCACATTCTTGAGGTTCCATACTTCTTCTTTACTAGTAGCACGGGTGCTCCCCAGGGTGAAGCACATGGCCTGATGAATCCTCTTTGCAGCAGTTCTTCAATTTGCTCCTTTACTTCCTTCTGCTCTACTGGTGCCATCCGATAGGGTGTTTTTGACACTGGTGCGCTGCCCGGCTGGATAGTAATGCTGAACTCAACATCCCTATGTGGTGGGAGTCCAGGTAATTCTTCCAAAAATACGCGAGGAAATTTTCGTACGATTGGTATTGCCTTGACTTCACTTGGCACTAGCACCTCAGTTGCAGCTGTAAGAATTTCCGCATTGTGCTTCTTCCTTCCTTGGAACACAATCTCCCGTCCTCCGGATGGGGTAATGGTGACCCTCTTCTCCTTGCAATCGATGCTAGCATTATGCTTGGACATCCAGTCCATCCCGATAATCACGTCCGTCCCTACAAAGCCCAACTCTAGCAAGTCTATACTCAGGGTCTCTCTGTCGATCCTGAGATTGCATCCCTTGTAGCATGAATTTGCAGGGAGAGTTGCTCCAGACGGGGTACCTACTAGCAAAACTGATTCCGGAGTTGCCTCCTGGGTGCGTTTCAACTTCTTAGAGAACGCTCCAGACACAAAGGAATGAGATGACCCACTATCAAATAAAACAGTTGCCTGGATTTCATTTATATTAATCCAACCTGTTTACAAAAGTGGTTACATCAATACTAACTTATGCCACAATATTCGAAATACTACAAAAGCTTAGTCATACTCCTTCACCTACCGGTGACAACTCCCTCGTCTTCATTGGCGTCTCCCTCTGTGAGTGCGAATACCCTCCCTTGGCGGTTTATCCCCCTTCTATTTGCCTTGGGAGCCGGCCCTCCATTGTCCCTTTGAAGTTGGGGGCAGTTTGGTCGGATATGGCCGACCTCCCCGCAATTGAAACAGGAGCGGGCATTATTCAGAGGGTTCCCATTCTTGGGGCATTGGCTCTTGAAATGCCCTGGCTCGCCACATGTGAAACAGCTCCCTGGCTTGATGTTGCTGGTGTTGCTAACCCTCTTCTAAAATTTTTGGTTCCCACCCTGGCTTCTGAATCCTGACGCTGGTGCATGCCTTTTTCCCTTGTTCCACCCTCCAGTATTTCCTTACAGTTCTGGCCCCTTATTCATGTCTAACTCCGTCGTAGCTGCTCGACGGACTAGCTTCTCGAACCTCCGGATGCAAAGCGGTATCATCTTGGTCCTAAGTGCGGGCCTGAGCCCCTGCTCAAACCTCTTGGTCTTTTTGACTTCATCTTCGACCATTTCCGGAGCATAGCGGGAAAGCTGGGTGAACTTGGTCTCGTATTCTCGAACCGTCATGCTTCCCTGCTTTAGGTTGTGGAACTCCATGGCTTTCTCCTCTTGCACGTCTAGTGGGAAATAGTGTTGCCTGAATTCTGCTAGGAAATCCTCCTAGGTAATGGGCCCTTCACCCATGCCTCTCTTTACTGATTGCCACCAGACTCCGGCATCTTTTTCTAGCAGAATGCTGGCTAACCTGACCTTGCTGTCCTCTGGCATCAGCATCACCTCAAACACTATCTCGACTTGACGAATCTAGTCGTCAGCCGCTGTCGGGTCTGCCTTGCCTTCAAAAACAGGCGGCCTCATCCTTCGGAATGATTCGACCATCTTAACAGGGTCGGTAGCTGCTGCTCCCCGATTACCTCCGGGTGCTCCTGGTTGCTGCACGTGGTTTCGGCTTGCTTCAGCGAGGTCACCCAAGGCCTGGTACATACGAGAAAACTCTATCTCCAAATCAAGACCTGTACCATTGCCTCCACTGCCCTCGCCTTCCAGATTTTCGGTCCTACCACTCCTGGTCCTGCGTGACATCTGGCAGAAGAGAGTAACGGAATACACAGGGCATCATATTTGTTACAAAAATAACATTCATCCAATTTATCATGCACATAAGATTTGCAGAAAACATAAAGCTAACTTCATTATATCATAACCCTAGGTCTTACATAGTCATTACCTTCCTTACATTTATATCTCACAGTAGGAAGCAAAATATCCAAAATAACAAAACAGCCTAGGGCGCCTAACTACCTAGTCAGTACTACTAAAGGTCCTGCCCCCTTCACCAGGTGGTGCCAACAGTGCAAGTAGCTGTGAAACCTGTGCCTGCAGCTCCGCATATTTGCGCTCCAGGCGCGCAAATTGCACACGGTGGGTGTGCTTCAGGATTACTATCTTGCGGTCTGCCCTTGCCCTTGCCCTCCTTAACTCTGCTATTTCTTTCTCATTGTTGAGGACTATGAACTCACATGAGTCCATCCTGTTTTCCAGGCAGACATGGCACCATCCCCATGTCTCCAGATCCTGAAAGACCTGGTCAAAAGCTTGCTGTACTGGGTTAGGCGGGGGTGGTGGTGGTGGTGGTGGTGCTGGGTTCTGGCCATTGGCAGGGGCACCCCCTGCTGCGGCAGCTGCGGTGCCTCCATTGGCCAATCCTACTCCAACCGGTGACTCGTCCCCATCTGTGAGGGGTTCCAAGTCCGAGCCCACCTCGATTGCAACTCCGTGTGTCACTCCATTTCCTGGGGGAACTGTTCCGTTCGACATCCTGTACGGAGTGGGTACGCAAATTAGCATAGATATAGAACATCATAATGCATAAGTTGAAGGAACAACAGTATGAATTATAATTGTCTACAGCCAGCTAAAAGGAAACCTAATCCCTACAAGCCACCTAAGTGTATTTTCCTTCTATGTTTGGACTATAAATTGAAGTCGGCTCTGATACCACTCTGTAGCGCCCCGTTTTCCATATACTGGGAAACCGAGACACGAGCCAGGACCTTTTCATTCAATTAGTCACAATACACAGAAACAGAAAAATTTAAAACTTTTTATTAACATAATATTACAGGCCGAGTGTTTCTACTAATACAATAAGTTACATCAGAGTGTACATGAATAAAAGATAATCATTGCTTTTCCACTTGCAGATATGCCTCGGCTGGAGTCCTTCTGGTTCGCGATCTTGTGTAGTTTCTAATCATGGTCCAACTCGTGGTCCCTCGATCCAAGACTCTGGTAATAATATTTCTCTCACTCATTCCTACCCCTAACTCGTATTCTACCAACACCCTCGGCCCAGGGTCAACCTACATTGGTTAAGATCCGTCGACGCCCGAGGTGAGATCTATCCATTTTACTCTAAGGGGGTAGGATGTGGTCTTGATGGTCGATGACCCTTAGGGTACTTGAAGACCCTAAACTAGCTTTTTCTCAAGCTACAACTATTAGCACTTCTCAACCCTTATTGCTATGAATGAAGGGTGCTCATATGCTATGGTTCCATACTAATATTAACTACAACACGGTAGTCACTCCTACAATTTTCACATGGCTCTTTCTTATTACTTAACCTATGGCAATTAGATCATGGTATGCAATTGCAAGCATCAACCTACCACCACTAAAACATGGTATATATGACATAACCATCAACTTATAACACTCTTGATTGTGAGTGTGATTTAGCATGTACTTGTAGCGTTCCCAAGCATGGATACATATATAAATAATATGAACATATAACATTCCCAAGCATGCATACATATAACTAGTATGAACATACAACATTCCCAAGCATGCATATATATAACTAGTATGAACATACAACATTCTCAAGCATATATATCATTCCTAACATGATAGATATTTTTAGAATAAATCCCACAACATTCTAAGCATGAATATCCTTCCTAAAACATGATAGGAATTTTAGAATGAATCCTTTAACATTCTAAGCATAAATAAATTAATCTAAGCATGGTAGGTATTTTTAGAATGAATCCTACAACATTCTAAACACAAATAAATTAATCTAAGCATGGTAGGTATTTTTAGAATGAATCCTACAACATTCTAAACACAAATAAATTAATCTAAGTATGGTAGGTATTTTTAGAATGAATCCTACGACATTCTAAACATAATTAATCAATCTAAACATGGTAGGATTTTTAGAATGGATCCTGCAACATCCTAAGCATAAACAAAGTAGTCTAAACATGGTAGGATTTTTAGAATTAATCCTACAACATTCTAAGCATGTATAAGCTAATCTAAACATGGTAGGATTTTTAGAATGGATCCTACAACATTCTAAGCATAAACAAAGTAGTCTAAATATGGTAGGATTTTTAGAATTAATCCTACAACATTCTAAGCATGTATAAGCTAATCTGAACATGGTAGTATTTTTAGAATGGATCCTACAACATTCTAAGCAAGAATAGACTAATCTAAACATGGTAGTATTTTTAGAATGGATCCTACAACATTCTAAGCAAGAATAGACTAATCTAAACATGGTAGTATTTTTAGAATGGATCCTACAACATTCTAAGCAAGAATAGACTAATCTAAACATGGTAGGATTTTTAGAATCAATCCTACAACATTTGAAGCATGAATATTACTTCTAAACATGATAAATATTTTTAGAAGTGATCCTACAACATTTGAAGCATGAATCTCATCCCTAAATAGGATATAATAAATTCCACATCTACTATTGGAAACATACATCTACTATTGCTATTTTAATAGAAGCATACATATCTACTACTACTACAACTTTATTAGAACATATATATCTACTACTACTACTATAAGCATCAACTAAAATTTAGCATAAACATCTACAACTAAATTACTACAAAAAGAGATCTTTATTAGCATAGGTTTCTTACTAGTGGACATAAAAGAGATCTCCTTGATCTTTTTACAACTAGTGTTTAGAAAAGAAAGATCTTTTTATTTATTTATTCTACACTAGTGATTTAGTTAGTTTCTTTTTTTTTTTTCATACTTTAAGATTAAAATTTAAACAATAATACAACAAGTAAGAACACTTCACTTTTTTGGGGTTTAATCAACATGTGTTCTCTTTTAGTCCAAGGTTCAACATAGGTCCTACAACCTTACATGGTTGTAAACAAATTCATATGCCTTATGTATGGTTCCACATTCAAGTCCTACAACCTTACATGGTTGTATGCAAAAGCTTATGTGTATGTATCCTTTTGGTCCAAGTAGTTAACTCATTATCATACAACAACAAACAAAAGAACTCTTTTAGATGATTCATACTACAACATACCATATAAAATTTCACATCAAGAAGAGAAAGATAAACAAGAGGGTAAGAAGAAGAAGAACATCAAAATCATCATTCAATAAACAAACAAACAACAAATAAATAAACACAAACCTAGGAGAACCCCCACCTTGTTTCTTTCCTTGATGAAAGAACTAAACTATCCTCCTTCTTTCTCCTAGAACTCCTACCAACCTACAAATAAAAACTCTCAAGTTAGATCACTCATTCTTTTTCTTTCTCTTTTTTTTTCTTTGATATTTCTAAAGTGAGATTATGCAGAAGGAAGGGGGTATTTATAGGAGGAGAGAAGGGAGGATATTGCAATTGTGCACCCACACAATTATACAAAAGCCTCTCCTTCTTTTGTGGGCCAGTTGCTACTAGGGGAGGGAAGGATGAGGTGGAGGCATGGTGAGGGTATGGGTCCTTGGTGAGGTGGAGGGTGATGTGGAGGAGAGAGTGTTCTAGAAGAGTTCTTAACCTTAATGTCTTGTAACCCTAGGTTTAGCTACAACAATTCCTAATCAAACCCTAGGTTTAGCTACACAACCATCTCTAATTATTTATTAGATTGTCATGGCTAAAAGATAACACAATGGTGGAAGGAAAATAAAATAATCAAGTAGTCGGGCGCTAATAAAATAATATTATTAATAGTCGATCGGGATATTACAATATCATTGATGCACAAGCTAGCTAGGTGCACGGTAAATTTCAAACTATGAGTTACTCAAGCAATCCCATAAATCTTTTACTAATTCATTACCATATGGATAGAGTATGCAAGGCTTTCTAAGCTAATATAATTTTTTAGAAGGAAAGTAATGTACCTAGTTAGCATCCAACATCTTGATGTGATCGGTCAACCATGCAATTGCAAGTCCCATAACCTCATCTAGAGTATCTACACCACCACCTCGCCTAAATAACAGTGCTGAAGGTTGTCTAACTTCATCCACCCAAACTTTGGAAGCATTTTTCCCAAGGGGTACACAGTGCACTACCATCTCAGGATCATTCGTCACCCATCGGCCAATCGCAACCACTTCAGTCGGTGCCTCCTAGTTTAACAGTTCGCACTTTCTACATCTACGATTGCTGCATCCATTGAGTGACTAACATAAAAACATAAAAAAAAGTTATTACAAGTGTTTTATATATATATATATATATGAAAAATACCAAAACTGTACTGGGTTACCTGTGGAGTATCAGTTGCATTAGTAGTTGATAATGGATCATTGTTACACAATTTTGAGCACTTATCCTCATCCTCCTCGTCACTATCATCGTCATTATCGTTTTCACCATCAGTATCCATATTATCATCACTATCCTTATGATCTTCATCATCTTCACTACCCTCTTCATCTTGAGCATCACTGTCTTCTTCCTCCATATCTTCATCACTATCTTCTTCCTCCAGATCATCCTCACTATCCTCTTCTTGTTGAACTACACTCTATAAAATAACAAACTGAATTATAAATCTATTATGTTTAATCTAATCAGCTATGAAATGAAAATCAATATTCTTACCTTCTTATGTTTCTTATGTTTATTATGCTTTGAGTAAGAGTTTTTACACTTGGTTTGCTTTTTAAGTAGAGCTGTCAACTCCTTCACTGTTTCAGCAAGTGAATCAACCTTTCCTCTGAGCTCAACTACTTCGACATAGGTTGCAATCGAGGCATTTAATTTAGATGGGTTGGCTCCTGCTCCCATCGCGGATAAACGACCTTGTCATTCAGGCTTGTTAAATACCCTTGAATATGCTTCACCTTCATAACTCAGGCCTACGCGGGATGTCTCGGGTGGCGATGAAGCTAGTTCTTCTTTCACCTTTTTCTGAAAATAAAAGAAGCACAAAATTAATATGAAAATATGATTGAACAATAAGAATCTGTATTTAACTAATGGTAAACCATGCGAGAAAACAATTTTAGAACCATACTATGAGATCAACATCATCTGGCTTTCCTGCTTCACCATTCTTTTTTGTATATGCTCGATACCAACAACGAAGCCTAACTTTATCTTGACAAATGGGACCATATTCTTTCTATATAGCAAACAAATACAATCAACACAAACATCAAATTTATAAACAACACATTTAATAATGCTAACAAAAATAATTTATAATTAACTCACTACTATTTCAGATTCTATCCGAGCAAATTCCTTTCGACCACCACGGTAAGGGATAGTTTGTTTATTTCTCATTTCCTTGAACTTTTCATTTTCTGCCTACAAGACCAATTGTACTCTAATATATTTAATTTTATATAAAAGACACGATATAGCAAGTTAAACACAATAGTATACATAGTTTTTTTTACCTTGAATTTTGGGTTGTTTCTTGATTTTACAAATTCATCCCACTCTCTTTGACTTTTGTAAATTGGTTTCTTGTTTAAGCTTGCCCCCAACTTTTCTTTGCGTGCCCTGGCACATCATCCCACTCTATCACGTCCATTGAATGCGAACTTTTGCTGAAGTAATATGTGTAGATAGACTACCATAGACGTCAAATGAATCATAGAACATGCAGATTCTAGGAAAGATATTGTACTGAGAATTTTGTCTTCAATTTTATATATAGCTCAGAATTTGAAGAAGAAGCAAGACATGCAACTATTTACCAGTGGTAACTATACAAGTATACCATGCATTTCATCAGGCTATTATGCCATTTGTGTGCATATGTACAGTGAATTATTCTACTTGTGGCGAATTCTTTTTACAACTTGAGGTATGCGTTGTGCCTTGTTAAAAACATAGATATCTCAAACTTACATGTTAATACTTCCCACTTTGCTAGCTGTCTGACAAGCTACTCTAACCAATGAATGGTTACAATTACAGTGATTCAAAGTAATTGAAAGAACAGCAGGGATGGAGTAATGTAGAAACTAAAATAGAAACAAGCAATACATGTAATCATGTAAGTTTGTTTGCAGGGCATAGTAATCACTAAAGTTTGTTTGCTGTAGGCCATATTGTTTTAGGAGGAATTATCCTATATCCAGCAAGTCTTTCCCATTTTTGGTTGACAGGCATAATGTATACTACAACCAATGTACATTGAAAATCAAACTGTACCAAAATAGGCTCTCTGAAGCGTCATTTTTCATTACACCATTATGTAATTACATTGTAAACAGTAATCACAGAATCCTGTTATACAATAATGTTTTTAAATGAGTATATATAGCCTACAAGGGGATCCTAGAAAGCAAGACAAAATTTTCTGGGAAGTTGGGTAAGCACAACAAAATTGGTGGAGAGTTTCCTCCTCCATTACCTACCACAGCCCGTACTTCTTATGTACCATAATAGGGTGAAACCAAAGCGGTACAAACACATACAGTCCCCTAACTCGATTCCTATAACTTCAGCTAGTAAACTAAAGACTAATACTAGGATTCTTGACACATATACTTGGTAAGAAAAAATATCTTACCTTTATTGCTTGCCAATAAAATTATTTAGTCTTAGCAGATATCTTTCTCCAATCATCATATCAGCGGCACCATCTAACGTGCTAAAACGCCTACAAAAAAAGATAGTCTTTTTGAGTTTTCCCCAATAGGTTGACCGAGCTCATTTAATATCACTTCTAACTTTTGTCTGCTGTCAGCTGATAAATTACTGTAAGTTGTGTGTCCGTGAGTCCTGGTCGTGCCTTGTGACTGTTGTGTTTGTTTTGATGTTTCTTCTCTCAAATCATTTAGAGTCGCATCGCCAATGACATTAGAGTCTACATGTTCTGATATACGGATCACATCATTTGATGCTTTCTCTTTCAGTTTTATTGTTCCCTTTCCTTTTTCCTTTTCCTTATCATTTTCCCTTCTCATTTTCTTTCCCTTATCCTTTCTCATTTTCTTTTCCTCATCCATCTTTTTCCTTTTATTTCCTTGTTTTGAGCACTACAAAAGGTCCAAACAAAATCACGATTCTGAATAATACATATTAAAATTATGTTATTGTATGCGTGGATAAGTGGTTGATAGTAGTTGTTACCTCTTCTTGAGCCATGTTTGAAAGAAAGACACCTCACTAAAATAGACAGCCAAAAATGAAAAAAAATGAAAATGTTAGAAAGATTCATCATCATAATTAGAAATTTCAACATGCAAAATATCACTATAACAAACATATAAAGATAATGAAGTAAACAAGTGATTATAGAAATTGTGGCAGTATCAGTTATAATAAGTTTCACTATGAAGTTATGATAAAAAATATAAATAGTTGTGCAATAAAACAATATAGAAAAATTACACATAGATACCCTCACAGTTCTTTCTAACATACTCATTATCCTCATCATCAGTATTCTTATCAAGTAAGGATACATCTAATGGTCTTGAATAAACACTCTCATTATCCAAATTCAACTCATTAATACCTCTTGGTGGCGCCTTTAGAACACCATACCAATTAGATGAATGACTTTCCTTAGAATAAAACACTTGTTTTGCTTGTGATGCTAGAATAAATGGGTCATTTTTAAATTGTTGTTGTCCTTGGTGCAGGTTAACCAAAGTAAAACCTTCATCAATTTTGACACCAGTTTTCGGATTAGCCCACTGACCAAATAAAACAGAAATCTGAAAAGTAAAATAGTCCAGTAAAATAATATCTTTGATGACTCCATAATAAACAACTGGTTTGATCTTTCGGTGCTTATTCTTCGAGCTTGATCTGCTAACAGTTTTTGCCTCATATGAAACACCACTATTTTGAGTAGACTTGAATGCATCTTTTCTGTGAAAGCGATGGTCATTCACAACAAACACAGAATAAGAGAGTGCATGCACAGATGGACCTTATGCAAGCCTTCTTAACGTTCTGGATATGTTATGATTGGGCACACCATGAGTCTGCCCGTGAATCTATTCATAATCAATGATACACTATTAGAATTATAAGCAGGAATATATACTAAGCCAAAAATTCAAGGATTATATATATAATTGGACATTTTCTTTTAACCAGTCTGAGAATTCTTCGGAATGTCTATCTTGAAGTAAAGTTTTATTTTTGACCAAAAGTTTGTCCAAATGCTTCAACTCCTTCAAGTGTATCCTAAAATAATTAACAATGGTTACATGACCTTATGTAAAAACATTATTATTGAAAATTACATTTCATACTACACTTACTCTAAATATGGCTCAACCTCGGCCATATTAAACAGTACACATCGATGAGCACTTTGTAGCCTATGATAATCCAAAGTGATCGATGTTCCTCTGGAAATTGGCCGACCTTCAAGTATCGCATCATTCTCGAAATCTTGATTCTATTTGGCCGATTATCCATATCAGCCACTTGACTCATGCATTTACTGAAAAATTGCATGCACTCATCTAATAAATAGCATTGTTCTATATAACCTTCATGTCGTGCTAAATTCCTAACATATCCTTTGAATGTCTTCATTTCTCTACAGAAAATAAAATTATCATCCTTGTATGCATCTTTCGGCTTCTCATTAAATAACCGACCATCTAAATCTTTTTGATGAAGATACGCTACCACTTGAATCTTCCACATCATGAAGTTACTTCTATCGAACTTCTCGATCTTTGACTTGATATCGGCCATCCCAAATTATTTGCTCTGATACCACTTGTTGTAGAATCTGTCACAACTCGTAGTGCTAATAGTGGAACGCACACACCACAAGCAACAGAAACTCCCAAGAACTAGATGCACAAAGAACAAGCCATCATAATAATCGCAATATCTCACAAGAATACAATAATATGTAGAGATAACCAATACTTCTTATTCTCCAAGAATTAAAAAGATTACAAAGAGATTACAACTCTCAATCTCTCTCTCACCTTTGACACACTCGGTACACACCTCTCTTCAAGTTGAACAATGATAATGGCTCACTAATTCTCTCTAATCAGTTGATTTAAGCCTTAGAGTCTACAACCATATATATAGCCCCCAATAAACTCTAAAAGATAAAATCAAATACAGCTTATTGGACCCAAAATCCGAAAGCCCAAATAACACACAATGCCGATGTCGATCGACCGCAACGTGTCATGCCAACACTTGAAGCCTGGTCGATCGACGGCATGGTAAACCTGCTCGCACTCTATTAGAACCCTGTACACTTGAAGAACACATAATAGTCTGAAAACGCACATAGTCGAAATATTGTGTTTCTAGGCCCTTTTGGGGGAAGACCTCTTAATGCCACAGGCAACAATTGTTGCATTAACACATGATGATCATGAGTCTTGAGGCCAACAATGTTACACTCATCCACTGATATACAATTCCCAATATTTGAACCATAACCATCAGGTACCTTAAGGTCAAATAACCGTTTGCAAAACAGTTGTTGTTCCTTTTTCGAAAGAGTGTGTGGCCCAGGTGGCAGATAAGTTCTCTTTCAATTTTTCCATTTTGGATGCAAGTCATGTCTAATTTCCATGTCTTCCAAATCCATACATGAATTTATCCCATCCTTTGACTTTCCCTTCACATTCACAAAGCACTAATAATGCTATCACAAACATTCTTTTCAATGTGCATTACATCCAAATTATGATGCAATACTAAATGTTGAAATTGAATAAAAAGAAAACAACTGAGATATGTAAGAAATGTAATACTAACTAATTGCCAAAAAAAAATGAAAAAATAGATAATAAGATAAATAAAGTGGGTTATATATATTACCTCCTAGTAAGGCAAGTCAAAAAATGTTGACTTCTTCTTCCACATCTGTACAGGTTGCAACTTTCTCTTATTTTTCTTTGACCCCTTTCCAAAATCATTTTCAATATTTTTTATCTCATTCAAAATTATTGATCTGACCATTAATCTAGGTGGCTCCTCAAGCTCTTGTTTCCCATCAAACCAACTTCTCTTGAACCGTAATGTATGTTTTGGTCCAAGAAACCGCCTATGGTTCAGGTGAACAGTTTTTTTTTTTTACTATGTTTCAACAATTTAGAACAAGTATTAGTACCACATATGGGGCATGCTAGTTTTTCCTTTGTAGTACATCCAGCCAGGTTACCATAAGCTGGAAAGTCATTTATTGTCCACATCAAAATTGCTTTCAAGTTGAAAAATATTTTGGTGAAAGCATCATATGTCTGTACACCCACATCAAATAAAACCTGCAAGTCATCTATCAGTGGTTGTAAATAAATATCCATTTCATTTCCTGGTTGTTGTGGTCCTGAAATCAGCAATGATAACATAATATGTTCCTTTCTCAGTCATAACCCTGGTGGAAGATTATATATTACCAACATCACAGGCAACAACTATGTGAGGAGCTAAGACCACGGAAAGGATTAAACCCATCTAAGGTTGCGCGGCTCGGTAGCAAAAGATGGCCATTTATTGTCAATTGTTTTTCAAGCCAAAGAGTCAATAGGGCGCCTAATTTTATCATCTTCACTTTTTTGATTGTGATGCCATCGTAAATTTTCAGCAAGTCTGATGTTTGGAACATTCTTATAAACCTTGGAATTATTGGAAAATATCTGAAAATCTTAACCGGCACTCCCATAAGAATCTGCTTAGTCCGATGATCCTTCTTCCACTGTGACTCATGGCATTTCCTACATTCATCATCACCTTTGAACTCACCTCTAAATAGGCAACAATTGTTGACGCATGCATGTATGATTTCACAATCAAGTTTAAATGACTTAATTAATCGCTGTGCAGCTCGTGTGAATTCTGGAATTGTATTTTAATCAGGTAACATGTCATGCAATATCTCCAAAAGATGATTAAAGCATTTTTTAGAAACACCATACATGGATTTATACTTAAATAGAATAATTGTTACTGATAGCCTTACTGTATTTAGTGCAACCAGGATATAAAGGAATATTGGCATCCTTCAACACATTTGTTAAGTCATCCTCTCTCTTTACCATTAGATTCATGAATACCTTCATTATCAACATATGCATCTTCAATTATCCTATCTGGCAATACAGATTTCTTAGTAGAACTCTTCGCATTCTATCCTTCCCCATGCCAAATCCAATTTGTGTAAGTCATATCCATTCCACGCTTGAGCAAATGAAGTAAAAGCATATCCTCATTTTCACGACAGAAATTTTGGCAATCTCTGCATGGACATATAATCCAGTTTGGGTCATCAGCAGTTGACTTCGTAATTTCCACAAACTGATGAACTGCCACTTTATATGCTGTTGTATTTCTATAAATTATAAAATAGTGGTCATAAAAGCATGTAGTATCTTAATATCTGTTATATATTAAAATATTAATTGGAGTCTGATTTCATAACTTGTTAAGATGAACCCAATCTTTATTCATTGTGATGGCACACTAACTCCTCTGACTTTGAAGAGATGACAACCGAGGAAAAATTAACAAAGAGAAATAAACATTAGAATATAATCATTTTTGAATATAGGAGGAGATTGTTGAGGTTAAAGGTCTCATACGTATATATTCTAATAACATTATTATGATGTTCTATAGGCGAACTTATTTAGTCCATAGCTTTGTTTTGATATACCTAATCCTCCTATTATCTTATTGTACATACCTGTATATGATAATTTTTTATCTAGCCAAAGCAACAAGCTTTGGAAGCTACCTCTTCCAATTTCCTCAATTTAATCAAAGTTTTTTAATTTAATCAAAGTAAGTTCACACCGGTTCCTCTGACCTTGAGGAGATGAGAACCAAAGAGAAAGAAACAAGATAATACCAATAATACACACATCAACAACATGGATGAATAAGAAAACTATTTCAGAAGATTAATGGCATTGCAAATAAGTAACATCCTTTGTTATTAGAATTCTTACTATGCATGAAGGACATTAATATATGAGCAAAAAATATAAAGTAGCTTTTATTTGTACATTACTTCATGTAACACAATATCTACTTTCTTCTGTGATGTTTAATATGCATGTTTATACCTAAATTATGTTTATAACTGAGCCTCACTTATTCTCTCTAAGTATAACTACTGCCTTTGATATTCAATATTGTTTCAAATAGATGTCCATTTTATTGCATATGAGAATTGAACTAAACTCATTTTTCGCACATTATACTATACTATAGATGCACAATTTATTTATTTTTAAAATGAAAAACAATTGTTGTATAAGCAATGATTTGGTAAATGAAATAGCTCTCAATCACCAGTGAGTTGTAGTTCAAATGGTAATAAGTTTGGGATGGATAAAACATTTCTCAAGTTCAAAAACAAGATCAGACTATGTTGTATCCCACTCAAAGGGGGAAAAAGGAAAAAGAAAAAAAGAAAAAAAGAAAAAAAGAAGAAGAGAAAGAGCTCCCAATCTCAAACCAGGAATATAGCATCAAACAGAGACACATAGAGAATCAATATAATCAGTTTTCTCTTTACAGGAGGAAAAAAGACAAGTCACTAATAATTCATCTTTTTTTCTTGCTATGTATCTTTGATTACCTTTTGGACTTTGATAATTAACATAGCTTTTTCAGTCAACAGATCCAAACAATTATTCCTCCGTTCTTTCTTTTCATGATTGGTGTGAACATCTACCCAACCCTAACACTAGCTTCTTTTTTACTCAAAAACCACTGAAACATTCTTCTTTGCAGTTTGAAGATAGCTGTCCATTTCTTGCAATTATTCATTTGGAACAATGTATTTTTCCTCTAAACGCAATTAAAAATTTAGCTTATGAACTTTTATTTGGCTTTACTAATTAATTTAGAATACAAAAAAACATCTCACACCATTAAAAATTGAAACAATTGAAACCCTAAAACAATTTATAATATTTTTATTATCATTTACACTACTGAAGTAATTGGGATCTCCAATTATTGCTCCTTTATGTGATTCATGCAAGGCAAGTTCTATAGCTTAATCAGATGAGTACTATGAGAGAAAGTTACATACCAGACACCACACCAAGCAAGACAACGGGCACAGGAGGTCGACGGCAGAGTAGTGCGAGCAGCGGCGCAAGGGGTCGACGCTGCGGAGGTGGGGGACGTAGTGATTGGGAACTTGGACTTCGACGGGGGCAGGAGGAGGTCGACGGTGGCCCAGTGGCGAGCGACACGCAATGGTGAGGAGTCGACGGGGGGTTGGGGACAACGTGATTGGAGGGGGGGGGGGGCTTGGAGTAGGGTTTGTGGAGGAAAGAAAAAGCTGGGGTATTGGGAGAAGAATCGGGGGAGGAGTTGGAATTAATTTGAGTTGTAATTGGATTAGTTGAAATTTTCTATCTTACCCCTATCTATTCAATTTATTTTTGGATATAACAACATTTTTAAAATGCTATAAAAAGTATAGCATTTTCAAAACGCTATCGTAGTTAACATTAAAATTTAAAATACTAAAAGACAACATTTTCTTTAGAAATGTTGTTATTAATCACTTTCAATAGCATTAACAATTATATGCTATAATAAATATGTTGTAGAAAGCCATATATGTTGTTGTGTGAGGTGAGATAACTGGAGGTGACATTACTCTAAAATATGATCCAAATGGATTAGAATTTACATCTTGTAGGTGTGCAAGTCACCTATAATTTAGATAATGCAGGTTTGCAAGTCACCTATAATATTTTATTGCTTTGCTTTTGTCTTTAGGTGAAATGTCTGGAAATGCGGGAGACGTTTTACATGAATCAGGTCTATTTGTGTTCTTTTTTCATATTTGAGATTAAATGGTTTTTAGAGGATTGCGTGGGTAATAGCTGTTGGTGTTTTCTCTTGCAGATATTTAGAGGGTTAACTTCCATTCATACAGTTCTGAGCATTTTTCATAAAATGTGAACCCACATAATCAATTGATATGTTTTTTTAATGTATTATTTCTTAAGTTTGGTAATGTTTAGCTTGAAAATTGTCCCATCTCTATAATACTTAGTAACCAGAACTACTAAGTAAAAAAAAGGTGCAAACATTTTGATCATGGCTTTGAGGATGTTGTGGGCTTCAAGAGCCACCACCTACCTCAAGATCTCCACTTTCTATAGAGGTTTTGCTATTGGTACAAACCTTAACCCTAATATGAGTCTTTCTCTTATCTATCAACTTTTGATTTGATTAATTAATGTTATATTTAATATATCGATTATGGTGTGGTTTTGTTACATTATGCGTTTAATCTTATGGGACATACGAAATTTCAGCTGAAGTTTGGATCTTTTAAAATGGGTTTGACTAGGTGTGATGCTTTGTATGGATAACTTAAACATTAGATTTTAAGTTAAACACAGTACATAAAATTATTTTTATATGATTCTCTTTGTCTATCATCTGTACCCTAAGTTGTGCTATATTACATGGTTTATAATGTATAACATATTTACTGATTGTTAATGATGTTATAATATACTTGTTAACATAAATTAATTGAATTTGCAACATCTTTTCGTAAAGGCAGTGCAATTTTTCTGATTGAAGTCTTTTATTATTATGAACAATATATTTAAGTCCTCTGTTGGATATAATTGGAATTTCAGTATTTGGACAAATGAATGAATAGGTCTGGAAGTGCATTATTGTATTATATGCTTGAGTTTGAACAATTTGTTTATGAGTATTCTTATTAAATAATTGTTGAATGCTGATATACAGGATAAAATTTATACAATGAAAATCTTTATGTATCGGATAAGTTCTGCCGAATTTTTGGTGAAGTCTGTGCAATTTGCACAGGGGTATCGTGGAATTCATATTGAATAGTCAGCTAAGACTCTTCACCTTAACTGCAATTTTTATTTAAATATTTGTTATGTTCTAACTTGGATTTTAACTTAAGGGTTTATGGAAAGATTTATTTAAAGAAAATGCATGAGAAGGAGGATAGTGAGTACCTAAAAAGAAAAAGAACTTGGAATTGAAGAGAACGAGGATGAAGAGTTAAGGTACCATAAATATTTGCTTTATTCAGTTCATTGCATGCATTTTTTAGCTTTAGTAATATTAAATTGAATAACATTATAATTTGATATTGATTCTCTCAACCATCTGTTTATGTGAGGATGATAATGAAGATTTCAGTAATTAAGGTAGGGATGTTATTCATAAGTTTCTCCAAATTCTCTCACATTTTTTTTTGAGTTTTATATAATTTTATTAGTCCCTGAAAACTATTTTTTATTGTGCAATTTGCACAGGGTAACACTAATTCTTCCATATGCTCCCTCTCCTCCTCATCCTCCTCACTCCGACACCATTTACTTTTTACATTTCCCCACCTCCATAGTCACCATCTCCCATTTCCCAGAAACCCACAACAAACTCATTATCATATCTTGCTTCGGCTGGCTTGCACTCGCTCTGTCTCTTCAACCCTTTCACTTGCTTCCAAATCAACTAGTAGACCCTAACTTTCCCCGGCATGACAAAAAAGTTGACGAAACTTTGAAATGTGTAGATGAAATTGATTCTTGGAACACATTCACGTATATTGGAAAGTGTTAGAGTTATAACTGCAGAGTTACTCACCAACGAGATGCAAAATAATAGAATCAAAAGCAAGAGAACAAAAGCAATCAAAAGTCAACACACAAGAATACACAAGATTTTTCGAGGTTCACAATGTAATGACTACATCCCTGCATAGAGGAACTTATGTGATTTTCACTAGAAATATGAAGAATAAGTTTACAAATCTCTCAAGAACTCACCCCAAGATGTAGGGTTTCTCTCTATCCCCCTCTGTTTCTCTGACGACAGCTGATAGATCTCTCTTTTCTTTTCTCTTTTCACACATTAAACCCTAAAATCGCACAAAATACAATATATATAGGTTTCATAAAATCTAATCTCAGCCACAGATCAATTTGTGTCGAGCGGTCGACCACATTTGTGAACGGTCGATCGTTCATGCCTTCGATTGTACAGGAATCCAACAGAGAGTAGGATAGTCGACTGATCGTTCCTTCAAGTGTACATGGTTGCAACAACATGCGGAATGCTCGACCGAGCAGTCGATTGTGCGGTCGGTCAGGGTATGCGGTCAGTCGGGTGAGCCTGCATCTACAGGCCGCTTTGAGTTGCTTGCTCATAGTTCAACTCTTCTTCTCGTCTGTCTTCTTCAACCCATTATCGTGTATTTGATCCACAAATCTCAACAATCTCCCACTTGGAGACATATACACGAAGTCTCTAAACTGTTCTTCATTCTTGCATTGTCCTAGTCTAGGCTTGTGCCTTTGCGAGTCTCCTCATCTTTTAACCTGGAGACAATCCGATAGCGGTATAGCAGAACTGATGCTTTCTGCTGTCCACTACCAATATGAGCATGTCCACCGGATTCTTAGTGACAAGAATATTATATAGCTTCAACCATTTCTTCTCAACTGCCATTCTAATAAAATGATACCCCATTTGATGTGCCGAGTCGTTGAGTGATATGCCGAGATTTTCGCCAAGAGAACTACATTTTGACTGTCACACCATAGTTCTTGTATAGGTTGCTTTCTGCCTAACTGTTTCATAAGCTCCGAAATCCACAACATGACTTTCATTACTTCAGTAAGTTCCATATACTCTGACTCCATGGTTGACTGTGCTACAATCTTTTGTAACTGTGAATCCCAACTAACATCTGTACCTCCAACTGTAGATATATACCTTATAGTACTTCTGTAACCATCACGATCGCCCAAAAAATCAGCATCCACATAACCATGTATATGAAAAGAATCTCCCTTAAAACAAAGAGAGTGATATGGAGTACCTGCAATATACCTGAGAATCCACTTTACTGCATTCCAATACTGTTTACCTGGATTTTTCATGTAACGGCTGACAACTCCCACTGCTTGTGCGATGTCTGATCTTGTAGACATCATCGCATACATCGAACTCCTAACGGCTGCGGCATAAGGAATAATAGTCATTTCCTCCACCTCTACCTTTGTTGTTGTACACAAATCTAACTTGAAGTGAGCGACCAAGGGACAAGTGGCTGGCCTCGCGCCATCCACATTGAATCTTTTCAACACCTTCTTCACATAGTTCGCTTTAGATAACCAAAGCTTTTGGATCTTCCTGTCTCTACTGATCTTAATGCCGAGGATTTACTTTGCTTCACCTAAGTCCTTCATTGAAAACTCCGAATCTAGCGTTCATTTCACTTCCTTGATCTTCTCCATACATGAACCTGTTAACAACGTATCATCCATATAAAATGTTAATGTAACTATATCATTGTCCTCATATCTACGAATATATACACAATGATCCATTTCGTATCTCTCGAAACCCTTTTCTCTTATAAAGTAGTCAAATTCAAGTACCATTGCCGTGGTCCTTGTTTGAGCCCGTAAAGACTCTTCTTTAGTCGACACACCATGTCTTTTTTTCCTTTTTGCTTCAAAGTGGGTTGCCTCCTTTACAACTCTTCTTCAGCATCACCAATATTGTTTTCACATCCAACTACTCTAAGTGTAAGTCTTCAACTGGCACAATACTTAGCAGAGCCCTGATTGAAGCCATCTCCACAACTGATGCAAAGATATCACTGTAATCGACACCTTCTCTTTGAGAGAACCCTTTCACAACAAGCCTAGCCTTATACCTCTTACTCCCATCTGCCTCATCCTTGTCTCTAAAAATCCATTCGTTCATAAGAGCGCGTTTCCCTACAGGTAACATGGTTAACTCCCAAGTTTGGTTATGTTCCAAAAAGTTCATCTAGTCCCTCATAGCTAACTTCCACTAAATTCGAGCCTTTTCCTTCAAAGTCTCTTCATGAGTCTCTGGCTCTCCTGAATCCATGTACAGAACATGCTTGTGAACACTAGCTGATGGATCAAATATCTTGGTTGGCCTTCTCTCTCGTGTCGATCTCCTCAATGTGGGTACCAGTTCACCGACCGGTTCAGGTTCCCCGAACTGCTCTGGATATACTTGTTCGTCTTGTATAACCTGCTCATTCCTAATAGACTCATCATGAGCCTCATATGCTGTTTATGGTACTTGTGCATTACGGCATTGTAGGGCCCCCACCACTAGGACTGCCTTCAAAATCTGAATCTGACTCTGTATTAGTTATATTGCCTTGACCTATGTGCATGTCCTTGTACAAGACCTCTTCATTGAACACTGCATTCCTGCCGTGAACGATCTTGTTATCCACAAAATTCCAAAGTCTGTAACCATATTAATCGCCGCCATAGCCAATGAATACACACTTTCTGGATTTCGAATCCAGTTTCTTTCTTTCTTCCATGTCAATTAGTAAATATGCAATACAACCAAAAACTTCCAAATGCGAATAATTGACAGGTTTACCTGACCATAGTTCTTGCGGAATGACCGCATCAAGGGCATTAGATGGACAACAGTTAATCAAGTACACTATTGTATCCACTGTACTAGCCCAAAGATGGACCGGAAGACCCGCATGAAGTATCATGCATCTCTCCTTTTTGAGTATCGTGCAGTTCATTCTTGCTGCTACTCTATTTTTCTGTGGAGTCCTAAGAACTATCCTGATTCTTTGGATACATTTCTCTGCCAAATAGTCAACAAACTCTTTACCTGTATACTCACCACCATTGTCTGACTTTAATTCTTTCACCTTGCAACCCGTCTCATTTCAATCCTGGCCTTCCAAGCTTTGAATGCCTCAAACACTTCTGATTTCTTGTGAATTGCATGAACCCAAACTTTCCTTGTAGCATCGTCGATGAATGTGACGAAGTATATCCTACCACCATAAGAGAATTCTTGTGCTGGACCCTCACATCTGTATGTACCAACTCTAATTTCTCAAGCTTTTTCTCATACTCACACAACTGAAAGCTAACTGTATTTTGTTTGCCCATCACACAGTTCTCACAGAAATCTATCTCAACATTTTTAAGCCCCAACAAAAGATTCCTAGAACAAAATTGCTTGACACCCTTTTTACCAAGGTGCCCCAACCTGACATGCCATAGAATTGAAGAAGAACCACCTACTGATGCTGTAGCAATGATATCACTTGAATCACCTCCTCTGAGTAAGTATAGCGTATCACTATGCTTTCCTTTTGCCACCAACCTGGCACCTGTAGTCACCTTCCATTATCCATGTCCAAATGTTCGGTTCTTGTAAATCATTTTTTGTCTAGTTTACTAATTCAGATCAAATTCTTCCTCAAGCTCCGAATATATCATGTGTCATTCAAAACCAATTGCCCGCCATTGCGAGCCTTCACTCTCACCGTGCCTCTACCTAAAACGGGACATATTTGCTCATTGTCGACTGAGACTACACCAAAACCACCTGTCATGTAATCCTCAAAAGCATTCCTTATGGGTGTACAATGATAAGAATCACCTGAGTATATACACCAATCATCTTGCATAATAACAAATCTAGTAGATAAACACAATTCATTTAAACAGACACACCACATTGGCTACTTGTGACCTTGCTTGTGCTTTCTTATACTCCTCGCACTGGTCTCTCTTGTGCCCCGACTTTTTGCAGTACCCACACTCATCTTTGCGATGTCCTGCTCTTGACTTGGACCTGTGATTCCTGCTTTTCGCCATTCATCTATTGTTACTTCTACTACGGTAATCAACTGACAGTGCGGCATTGCTAGGATATGACACCGAAGATTCTCCTATCTCTTCCTTCTTGCATCCTCATTCATGATGTTGCTTATACATCCTTTAGAGTTTTTGCATCATTCATAATGCTTGCAATAGTTGGCTCTACTGTGCCGTAACTATCAGGAAGACTGGATAGTAACAACAACGATTGTGCCCTTTCCGCAAACTTCAAACCCAACTATTCAATCTGATTGTAAACCATATAGAAATTGTTGATATGCTCCGCCACCGAACTCCTTTCTGACAACTTCTTCAGATGAAGTATTTGGTTCACTGCATTCGGGTTCTCAAGCATATCTATCAAGATCTCCATTGCCTTATTTGCGGTCTTTGTCTTCTCAATGTGAAATAGCGACTTTCTCCTCAGCGACAACTAAATCTGTCCAAGTGCTTTCTGATCCGATCTGTTCCATGCCGCCAATGCAACCGGATCGTCCTCCGCCCCTTCTGGTTTCACACCTAACAATGGATCATCTACATCCTTCTATCAGAGATACGCTATCATTTGGATCTTCCACATTGTGAAATCTATTCCGTCGAAATCCTTGACTCTACTCTTGTCCCCCATCTCAATCAGTGCTACCAACCTGAGGCTCTGATATCACTTTGTTGAGTTCTAACAGCGGAATAGCTCACCAGCGAGATGCAAAACAATATAATCAAAAGAAAGAGAAAAAATGCAATCAAAAGCTAACACACAAGAGCACAAGAGATTTTTTGAGGTTTACTTAATGCAATGGCTACTTCCTCGCGCAGAGGCACTTCTGCGATTTCCACTAGAAATATAAAGAACAAGTTTACAAATCTCTCAAGAACTCACCCCCAAGATGTAGGGTTTCTCTTTATCTCCCTCTCTTTTTTTGATGGCTAAACCAACTTGATTGATTTAATCTCAACCGCACCCTTTTAGTGAGAGTGATATTAACCATCTATTTATAATTAATTAGCTAGTTACCATAATGTACTCGAACTTTAAATTTATTTACAACATAATTATTTAGGAAAGTGATATTCATATAAAATAGAAGTTGGCGCCATTTCTCTGTCCCCCCTCTCCAAACCTTAATCCCCTTAAAAACCACAATCATGGACATCGACGACGAGTTCGACAATCTCTAGACCGACGTCCTCCGCCCCCTCTCAATTGCATCAAACCCTCCCTCGCCGTTAGATCCCCTCCCGATTCGGATCTGGTGGGATCACAAAGAATGGTAGTAATGGATAGGTGATGGTGGATCTTATGGTGGTGAGAAGAGGTAGGAATCGGGAGTGTTGCTGCAGGTGATGGAGGACGGGTTTTATGTCGGGTTTGGTGAAAGGCAAAACCTTTACGATATGGCAAGTCTCTCTCTCTGTGTGTGAATTTTTGAATACATGTGCATATTCAGTTTTAACTACAAATAAATATCTTGGTTTTTTATATATTGATTAACTTCGAAAGCCGCTATTGACGCTAGAATTTTTACTAAATGACCCACTTTTTGAAATTATTTACCAAACTAACCCACTTTCAAAACTATTTACCAAGTTGATCTACTCGCTATCTGAGATAGCGAGCCTAGCGAAGGTAGTTGTACTCATTTTTCATAGAAATTTTGAACATGCAATTTCTAGATGAAATGTATATAAATACACTCACTATCTCAGATAGCGAGTCTAGTTCAACTGACCTCACTATCTTAGATAACGAGTGTAGTTGTACTCATTTTTTAGAGAAATTTTAAATATGCAATTTTTACCTTAAATGTGTATAACTATACTCGCTATCTCAGATAGAGTCTAGTTCAGCTGACTTCGCTATCTCAAATAGCGAGTATAGTTGTACTCATTTTTAGAAAAAATTTAAACTTGCAATTTCTACCTGAAATGTATTAACCTACACTCGCTATCCGAGATAGCGAGTTCAGCTAAAATAGACTCTCTATCTGAAATATAGAATGTAATTATATATATTTTATATTCAAAATTTCTCAGAAAAATGAGTACAACTGCACTCGCTCAGATAGCGAGTTCATTTGAACTAGACTGACTATCTCAGATAGCGAGTGTAGTTGTATACATTTTATGTTCAAAGTTTTTTCAGAAAAATGAGTACAACTACACTCGCTAGTTCATACATTTCAGGTAGAAATTGCATGTTCAAAATTTCTCCAAGTGTTGGAGAAAATCATAGAACTACATTCGTTGTTTTATAAATAGTTTCGAAAGTGGGTCAGTGTGGCAAATACTTTCAATTAGTGGGTCATTTTGGTAAAAAATTAATTGACATCAACCGCCACTCCTCACTGCTGACATCAGCAACTACAACTCCACTAAATTGTAAGATAGTTTATATCTTAATTTTACTTTAGGTGTTCATGTTGTTCGATAAAATGCTTGAATGAAGTAAAACATGTTAATTGTAGAAGTCTTCTGCGTTGGGGGCATCTGAAACGTAAGTGGATGGGTTGATTCACATTTGGGAAACCTCATCAAAAGTCAAAACCTTTACTATATGGTTAGTCCACTACAACACACAATGTATTCACCAGCGTTTTTTCGAATATTCACCGGCGTTTAAAAACGCCGAGGAAAAATTCACCAGCGTTTATAAAAATGCCGGTGCAAATGCCGCCGAAGCGAGCGTCGCGGAATACTAGGGGTCTACACCGGCATTTCTGTCGAACGCCGGTAGATCTTGAGTATACACCAGCGGCCAGCTAATGCCTGGTATATGGGTATTCCTAAGTGTCATACTTTTCCCCAATATACATTTACCAGCGGTCAATAAACGCCTCTATATATCTTTACACCGGTGTTTTTATCAAACGCCGGTGTATATTCAATATTTACCGGCGGTCTAAAAATGCCGGTGTATATTTGTTTCTGAGTGCCCTATTTTCCCTATATACATTCACCGGCGTGTCGTAAAATGCCACTATAGTGAGATTCACCGGCGTTTTATAAAATGCCAGTGTTTCTTATTGCTGTTGCTGCTTATGGGTACACCGGCGTGTATCGAACACCTCTCTATTAAAATTTCCAACTGATCAATTGGATAGACCGGCGTTTTATGAAACGCCGGTGTATGATCGTTTGATTTTTTCCCTCTAGTTTTTCATTCGATTTCAATTCACAATTTCATTTCAAAAACCTGTAAACTAATTCACAACTGATTCAACCAATTTCAGGCATATTAATGCGCAATTCACAACCAAACACAAGAATTAAAGATAATAAAGTGTCACACATATTCCATTAATAGTCCAAATTCACCGCAATATTAACACAAAGGGTCATACTTAACAGATACAGTAATGAACATCCCAAATATCTCAGCAATTACATAAAACAACAACAAGGACATCTAGATTAGGCCGACCACAGATTCATACCCCTCGAGTCGCTACAGTTCTCATCATCAGAATTTTCTTGATCTACACGACTCACATTTAATGGATTGATCGGACCGCTTTGTGAAAAAAAAAAACAATAATTTCGTTCAACACTAGACCACAATACAGAATATACATATTTTTTGAACATGCAAAAAGATCTACCCAATTCATAAAGTCTAAGATCAAAGTGCCAATTGCAAATGCAATTGTCAATGATATATAGAGAGGTAAAATAATTATATTGCAGTGCTAAAAAGCTAGTACTTAATTTTGTTTTTGAGTAATTGTACGTAATAATGTTTATGAAACCCAATATCTCCATGAAATTAATAGTAAAAGAAATTAAATACAGGAAAACACATATTAAAAGAAAGAGTACAAAAATTGTACTAATTTTGTACTTAAGAATGAATGAAGATGAAGAACAAGATCATAAAGCCAGTCATAGATGTTCAAACATATTCAAAGAAAGATGAATAACAATTTTTTCAAAGGAAGTTAGGTTCACTAGTATCACAAGTTTCACACATATTCAAAGAAATATGCATTACAGGAACAATCAGTTCTATATAGCTCCATATTCATGCAGTTGAAGGGAAAAAAAGTGGTGGTTCACATCATAACATCTCTCTACTCGAACTACTCTTTTTTCACTTAATTTTCATGTTACATTCTTCAACACAAACATATTTTATACCGGCAACTATGTCAAACTAGATAACCTATTTTATTGTCAAATTCTTATAGCTATACACACGTAATCTGTATTGTAGCTTCGTCAGCTCCAAAATTCAAAAAAGAAAGAAAAAGCCCAGTTGGAGTATATTATAATAATGGAGATATAAACATGTCCATAAATGTACACACCTTTAAAAACTGATTGGAGGAAGCAGAAGCATTGGAGTTTGAAATGCATGCAGCTCAGTGCAGTCCACCTAGCAAGTAATAGGAAGAGGGTTTTTCTTTTCTGTATTGAAACTGTGGGCTGATTGAAAAGTCATGCCCTATGCATATATATATCTTATTCATTTTTTTAAAATTTAAATTTTAGTGTAATTTTTTGTTTCAGCACACTTCCAGAAGATCTGCCCATAGTTATCAGTCTCTTCATCTCTCCCTATCCTCTTTTGTTCAATGGATGTTGGACCGCAAGGTTCTAATCCAAACCTCTTTGGTTCTTGACATGTTCATTTGAGTAATTATGCTCAAGTGAACTACATGAGTGGAAATAGTGTAGGAATAGGGCACAAGAAAACAGTGACTAGGGAAAAGGTTGCTGGACAAGTTTAACTTCCTAAGGGTGTTTGCTTGATGTAAGGTGGTTAAAATTTTTGATAAAATAGGAGGATCCCAAGGAAAAGAGTGTCTGTACATGTACATGTTCACCAAGGGTGTCTGTAGGAGGATCCCGAGGGTGTCTGTACATGTTCACCATGTTTTTTTATGTAATATCTATACCTAATGAAGTGTATGTCAGCAACACACTACAAGATTCGCGAACTTGTAATATCTAATTGATCAATCTTCTGTTGGTAAAAAGAAGATTGTTCGAAAATTACATTAAAACAATAATTATAAGCTCTTCAAAATTACCAACTTTAAGACTTCCGGTGGTGGGACTTGAGATTGCTGCCTTATTAATTGGGACATTTGTTCTTGGAGGAGTGCCACTTGTGCCTTCAATTCTGTTATCTCCTCGTCCCGAGTCCCACTTGAAGTAGATGCACTCCGTCCGAATAACCGCGAGGAGGGTTGGTCCTAGCCCCATACCACGGACACGTCCATGCCTCTCCTTTCCCCTCACTGCAGTCAAGGCAAGTCGCTGCCGGGTACGAAAGTCTGTGGAAGCCGCCGTACGGTCAGAGTCTGAAGCGGAAGAGATTTCATCATACTTTTTCCGAGCATTAGTCTGTAAAAGGACATATAGTCAGAGTTAAAAGCGGAAGAGATTTCGACTATCATTAGCCATTTACAAAAATAAGCTATAAATCATCAAAAAGTAAAAGCAACTGACGATATATATAAACAATAAATCAGATATACACATAAAAAAAGATAAGCAAACCATTAAAATAAAACCACTAAAAACTAGTATTTTACTGTTTGTATAATAGTGCACCCGAACAAGTATTTTACTGTTTGTATAACTAAGCTCCGTGCACCCTTGCCTGCAAATAATAAGATGTGCTTATACGGAAACATGTAGGACAACTAAGCAATTAGTTCTATAACTAGTAAATACTTGGAGCAGATAGACAAATAAATCTTCAACTAAATTCATGCTTAACAAAAAAATTCTCTTAAACTAAATTTCAAACAAAAGCAACACAAGTAGTCTTTCTCAAAAAAGATGTAAGACATGTTTATGTTGCATTATTGTTCATGATACAATCGTAGAACAAGAAAATGATATGAAAGGCAATGAAATGAATATTCTACAAGTGTTCCAACTCAATTCACCAAATAGTCAATTACCCATCACTAAAATAGTTATAATGATAGTCAATTCTAGATCTGATAGATATTAGTTCACAAATTACCACAATCCGTTCTGCCTCAGGGGTCACATACGTCCCATCTTTTGACTTGTAGGTGGCATCGAAAAAAATCTATATCGCCGAACTCCGTAGGACCCCCCAAATCTTCTTCCTATATATTAGTAAGATGAATTTATTATAAACAAATAACTGTAAGTCAAAACTGTTCAATTTGATTGCGCTTACCAATTCTTCTCGAACGAGAGCGAAGCTCTGTGTACCAGCGGTGTGCAACACAAGCTGCTTTGAACGACTGGCAACACCGACCTCTGCCCTTTTCTGTACATGCCACAATGAAGTTCAGAAAAAATTTAATTAGAGTAGCCATACAACCACAAAGTCATTAAATTTTGGTTAGTAATGTAAATACCTGACCGACCGCCGAACTCCAGTAGTGCACAAGGAATTGCCAATCCGAAGGCTCCACCTCGGGTGGCACATCCCGTGCATTATCTGCCTCGGACCGGTTTTTGTCATAATACCTTGCCTTCAAGTCACTCTTGTAGTCTCTCCACTTTTTGGACAATGACTTTTCAACCCAAGGCGTAAGTGAGTCCGGGAACGAGAAGTATTGCTGCAAAATTTGAGATATTTAACAAAAGGATAATTGAATTGCATAAACCAACTAGCATTCATTTAGTTATTTTAGATGGGAAATACCTTGATTGTTGTAATTGTAGTTGCCTTTGTCGTGGTGGGCACCTTCGGCCAACTCTCGTATGACAAAGGGATTATCCGTGGGTTCCTTGCAATTACCTCAATAAACGACGAGAATTTGCTTGCATTATCTCCCATCGATTGCCCGACACTGTTTTCCTCCACCACAATCTGTTCGTCGTTCTTAAGTTTCCATACGTCCGCCATCTTAGTTCGCCCTCGATGTTTTTTGACAGTGGGCGTGCTACCCTCTCCCTCCTCTGTTTGACTGTCACTATTATGTAATGGCTGCTCATCCCCCTGCACTTCGTTGCCATCATTTATGTTGATCCTTTTTCCACGCCTTGGCATCTTATACCTGTCAAAGAGTCAATAAATTCATTAGAGGAGCAAAATTAAAACAAACTATTAAATGATCTATCTGATTCTGTTTTTAATTACTTTTTTTAAATTTAGCCTATATATTATGTATTTAATTACTTTGTTTGGACTGCATCAGCACACCATAATTAAATCTAAATCTTTAAGCAGATAAAAGACAATCGAGTATCTACAAGACACCAGGAGCACTGGAGGGTTATCACTTATCGGGGTTGGGAAAACTGCAGCACCAGCTCATCATGACTGGGTTGAGAAGAATGATTTAAGAGATTTAACACAACTTCTTCAACAAGATACAATTCTCTAACAACTAGGGGGAGATAGTGTATAACTTACACTTGTTCATACTTTTAGCAAGTCCTCGACAAGCAACGGATGAGCAATTGATAACAAAGAAAGTTATGTTACAGATAACAAAGAAATTATTCATTATCAACAACTCATCACAAAAAGGTGGATCCTCACTCAATACATATGAAGTGTACAAGTGGATTCAGTGTTGGATAACCAGGCTTTTTGTCAAGTGGAGAAGGCAATACATTGAAGTCCTAGTTCAAGAGCAACCAGTCTAAGCAGCTCTAGTACGAGCTCCCTTACCCTAGATTCCCTGCCAAATATCACGGCATATCAATAACCAAGGCTCATCTAAACATAAGTGAAGAACAAATATAAAAATTCAAACAAGTGATTGTTAATAACCAGTAAATTTATAGATTTTCTTTGTAGGTGTATATTGAACATTATTTACCGAAGTGATGAGAAGCGACGCCATGGGATTACCAAGACAAGCTTCATGTTTAAAGATGAAAAGAATCCAATTGGAGTTATTAACTTACTTGACATGAACAATGCAAGTGTTATATAGGGGACCATAGCAGCTCGGAGTTATGATTGAACTACTAACCAATACTTTAGCTAACCAATACTGAACTACTAACCAATACTTTAGCTACAATTCCAAAATACTAACTAACTCTGTGACTAAGCTAGCAAATACACATCCACCAGTCAACACTTAAAGATGAAAAGAATCATTATATGCATAATGTGCTACGTTAATGACAGTAGGAGTAAGCAAATAATTGGTAGAAGAGGATGAAATTCAAACCTTGTGACAACAAGCTCACAAAATGATGGAAATAAATATAATAGGTGAGCACGAGCACCAGGATTCTCAATATGTCCTAAAACTTTTAAATTTGGTGGTAAAGGAAGAACTGCTGCTGTGTTGAAGTCAATAACAAGGCTAGCAAGTTCTTGAAGAACACATATTGTCTTCTTGACTCTGACAATAGGCAGTGGATGTTCACCTACAAGAAGATTAAGAAAGAAAAATGATATAATTACAGAACATCTTGCACCTAGTGCAGCTTCCGAAATTAACCTTATACTTGTAGAAAAGTTACCTATGTTATTCTCATCAACCAAAAACTGGTTCAGTATGAATTGACATCTCCTTACAAGAACAGGTATTGAGACTTTGCTAACTTCTGATCTTGCGGGACACCAACTTTCTTTACTTGTAAAACTGAAATATAGAGACATGGAGAGAAATAACAAGTTAGCACTTCTGCATGAAAATCATTACCATCATAATTATCTAAACTTTGTCAAATTAGTATGAGGTCGCCTATAGATCACAAGATTTCATGAATTTATGATAATGAACCTGGCATGTACACATCCCATTTTATTTAAGGCCAAATCCATAGATGAGAAAACCATGGACAAGAGAGGAGCTTTCCATAACTCAAAAATAACTCAAGGTGGTTCTCCAAATGCTGATACACAGCAGCAAACATCCAGCAGAAAGGGGGAGGTGATAGAAATGCTAAAGGGGATAGCATGCAATTTAGAGTTTGTGGTTCTTAGAGGTGATAGAGCTATAGAAATTAATATCATGCAAGCCCAATCTTGTTAATTAATTTTCAATCTATAGATAATTAAACCAATTATTAAATTCACATACAACATGTTCGGAATTACAAGACATAATATTATAACAAGATTTAAGACACGAAAATTACAGGACATATAATATTAAGATTGAAAATCAAGTAAACTACAATACGATATCTTCCAATACATCGCCCTCTTCTCCATCCTTGCGGAGCCAAGTCCCGCAAATTCCACCGTCGGTTGTGTTTACATCAAACATAGGAACTCAGAAGCATTGTAACTGTTCATGACTTCATCGTCTTCATCTTCTGAAGTATTGCCCAGTTGGAATATATCTCTTGGTTGCATAATGAGAGCCACATATGATTTTGACAAGGTTGGATCTTCAATGTAGAACACTTGTTGCACTTGGGATGGGAACACAAATGGTTCGTGGCTAATGTGTGTACCAATGTGAATCAATTTTGAGAAGTTTAAAATTGTGAAGCCTAACTTATCCTTGTTATTAGCAAAATTCCTATCAAACTCAGCCCAATCCCCACGAAATAAGACAACACAAAAATGACCCAAATAATTCAACTCAATGATATCCGTGAGCACTCCATAGTAGTCGAGATCTCCATCTATAGGCCTCGTGTCGGTCATGGAAGCATAACTTGTAGTCTTAGAAGTCACTACCATTCCACTATTTTGAGATTTCAAATTACATTCACGATCCTCAGTACGAAATCTAAAGCCATTGAATATGTATCCTCCGTATCTTTTGACCATCTTATAGGGACCTTTGGCAAGTACTTTTATTTCAGATGACACACCTTCAGGACCCAAAGACTGTACCTATAAATCTTGCGCAAATCATATCAGCACCGTGGATAATCTAGATATAATCAAGAAGGACTTGCATTTTCTTAATTCACCTACATGAGATTCAAACCACTTATGAAATTTTTGATTCATCAACTTGTTTTATTCACGTGGTGGCAGTCTTCTTGGTCTAGCCCTTCGTTTGATGCCCTGACAAATTCTTTGAAATATAGGCAATTGAAATAAGGAATAACAAATGTAAGTTAATATCGTACTCTGCGGTTTTTACTATATTCGATTTAAATTCAAAAGCAACTTACTTTCGAAATGGCTCCACTGATGCATGGTGGTCTAGCACATATCGATGTGCCTGTTCCCACGTTAAGTTATCTAATTCAAATGCATCAACTTTACCAATAGTAGTGCCAGCGGTATCGAAAAGATATTTAGCACCATCAAGGTTGGAAATGTCTGGATTTCTCCTTGATCTAGTCAAAGATGTCTCTACACCCTGCAGATACCTGGAACAAAAAATTGAACACTCCTATGATAGATATCCTTGAGCTATTGACCCTTCAGGATATTCTCTATTTTTAACATAACCCTTAAGTCGGTATAGGTACCTAAACATGTACAATTAGTGAATTAGAGCGATGTAAGGGAATAAAAGAAATGAGCTTTTGAGAATTCAGTTTTGTAAGATGCATGAATTCTTTTACCTCTCAATGGGGTACATCCACCGATAATGAACAGGACCGTCGATTCTGGCTTCACCAGCAAGCTGGATTATCAAGTGAATCATTATAGTGAAGAACGATGAAGGAAATATCATCTCCATTTTACTAAGTGTCAATGCCGCGCGCTGCTCCAATTGGTCAATATCTTCAACACGAAGCATTCTTGAGCAAATACCTTTATATATGCTACAAAGATCCTTCAGGACAGTAGTGATTTGCTCACACATTGAAGACCTTAGGGCCACAGGAAAGAGATCCTGCATTAGGATGTGGTAGTCGTGTGACTTTAGACCCTGAAGCCTCTTCTCCTTAAAGTTGACACACCTTACTATGTTAGAAGAATAGCCATCAGGAACTTTAAGTTCCAGTAGAACTTTGCAAAACAATTCCAGCTCCGATTTTGACATTGAATAGATTGTAGGAGGTAGGCGTACCCTCCCGTTCGGTAATTCCTCTGGGTGCTACTCATGTCGGATGCCCATTGACTTCAAATCAAGGTGGCTCTTGAGATTGTCCTTTCTCTTCCGGTCATCTCCCATAACTGTTCCTACACAATTTTCACCAATATTTTTTCAGATATGCATCACATCTAAATTATTTCGCAATAAGTTAAATTCCCAATACGGCAACTTGAAGAAAATACTATTCTTCTTCCATGCACCTAAATTCGTCATGTTCTGATACTCATCTTCGCCACATAGATCGGTCTCCTCATCTTGCTCCTCCCTTGCCCTTTTCTTGCCCTTTTTGCTGACTTGTGGTTTTTTTCCATATTTGAACTGATGGCCATCTACCCGCCTCAAAATATCTGACCCAGAAGAATCTCCAGGAGCATGTTCCCACTCGTTGGTACCATCAAATGTCGCTGTCTCTGCCCGAAATATATGTGTGTCAGGCAACCATCTCCTATGACCCGTATAGCAAAACTTTCTGCCATTGTACAACCACCTTAAACTAGTTTGGTCAGCACAACAAGGACATGCATAATGTCCTTTAGTACTATATCCAGATAAATTTGCATATGCGGAAAAATTATTGATTGTCCAAGACAACACGACCCGAAGAGAAAATGTTTCTTTAGCCATTGCATCATAGGTTGGAACACCCTCCCTCAATTGCTGAAGTTCATCTATTAATGGCTGTAGGTACACATCCATATCATTTCTAGGGCCTTTCGGTCCAGGAACTATCATGGACAGAATAAATGAGGACTGCTTCATGCATTTCCAAGGTGGCAAATTGTATGGTATTAACACAACAGGCGATATACTATATGTACTACTCATTTGCCTAAAAGGGTTGAAACCATCACTAGCTAATCCAAGTCTCACATTCTGAGGATCTTCCACAAAATGGGAATATCTTTCATCAAATTTTTTCCAAGATTGAGAATCAGCAGGATGTCTAAGAATCCCATCATTAATGCGACCTTCAGCATGCCATTTCATATCAGAAGAAGTTTTCGAAGACATAAACAATCTTTGTAGCCTAGGAATCAGAGGAAAGTAATGCAATAGTTTGGCAGGCTTCTTTCTCTTACTTCCATTAGTTGTTCCACTGGCTTGATAGTCTTGATCTGGTATTTCTGACCATTTCGAAAAACCACAGACTTCGCAATTCTCCAGACTTTCCTTAGCTCTCGTGAAAAGCATACAGTCATTTGGACATGCTGCTATCTTCTCATATCCTAGATCGAAAGAATTTAGGAATTTTTTGATTTTATAGGCGGAGTTTGGAATACAAATTTCTGGAAATGTTTCATTCAACAGTTCAAGTAGCATAGTGAAGGACTTAACAGACCACCCGTTTAAACTTTTGATCTGAAATAGTCTGACAATGAATGAGAATTTAGAGAATTTGGTGCAATCGCGGTACAGCGTAGTACTAGAATCTTCAAGCAACTTAGCGAAGGATTCTTACTATTTATTATTTTTAGGGCCGGTGTCACGCCCCACTTCCCACTATACGGAAATACAGGCACGCAACTGAGGTCCAGCGAATGATATACATCACCCATAAGCTGTGCAATTATAAGCTCAACAAGATATTTATAACACATTTACGCAGACAAATATAATGATCACATGAGCTGAAAATAAAATAACCATCATCCAGATAATACATCAACATCGGGTCAAAATGCCCGAGAATACAAGGTGCCATAATTAAAACAGTACGATGAACAGTTCGCTATAACAACTAGATAAAATAGCGACTGAAAGAAAAACAACATGTAGTAACAAAGCAGCAACGATCATCTAGAGAGTCTGCTCATCTGGTCCATCAGTACCTGTATAATCATTAACTCAAAGAAAAATAGAAAGGTTCCCGTTAGAGCAAGTTTCGGGCAGCAAGTAGCAACAAGCAGAAAAATGGGTAATATAACAAGATATAACATGGAAGAAACAAGAGGTAGAAGTACAAATACAATATGGAAGTAAGCAAGGAACTGGGACAATATGATCATGTAAGTAATAACTGTAACTAGTGTATTCTAGACTTCAAGGTATAAGCAATTGATAACCTAGGCTCAGTTAATCGATAATCATGTAATCAAGGATCGAGAGTCATGTAATCATGAATCATGTAATCAAGAGTCTTGTAATCAAGAGTCATGTAATCAAGAGTCATGTAATCAAGAATCTTGAAATCAAGAATCATGCTTAGTGAAAATATCGAGTTTATCTGTTTTATTAACTTATCTAATGCACGTAATCCTGTGTCCCATACCACAAGTTCGGTGCATATCAATCATGTGACGTTTAGACTTAAGTAGTGAATTCTATAGGATTATATACTCGGGTCTTCCAGTGATAGTATCAAGACATGTAATCATGAATCATGTAATCGAGAATTATGTAATCAAGAATTGTGTAATCAAGAATCAAGAATCAAGAATCACTATTTCGGGAAACACGGGCCCCCTTCCGAGTATACTCCCCTATATTGTCCACTATTAAGTCGTACCCTTATAACCCCGGCTTGTTATTCTTTTATGAACATGCAATTGGTACGACTAGTGGAACGGTGTAATCAAATAGTTTAGTCAAGAAAAATATCAAGGGCAGTAATCATGGACATGAGACGTAAAACGAGTACATATATCGAGAGTAGTTATTATAGAATTATCAAGTGGTATAAAATATATTCTATCAACCTATTATATATATGCAAGTTATTATTACAAGAACAATAATACACTCAGTTCATTAAATATGAAAAATAAAGGATTTATATGCAAAAATGTATAGATGAATTTTTAGATAACTTGACATATCTGCATTCAAATTCACTTTCTCGTTGTTACAGAAAACCAAATCCAATTCTGTCAGAGATTCTAGAAATTAGACTCTCTCCCGGTTCCAACGCATATTCACACGATACATTCTAAGGACAGTAGCGATGCGTACAAATTCATTCTTCGCTGGTTTCGATGTTTCGCGCGCATTCTGGAAATTCGGAGTCACAATACTAAAACTGTGATATCTCACAATCTATACATCCGATTGAGAAACTTTTGGATGTTTCGGATATCTAGACTCGAAGGGCTACGATTTTCATGTAGAAAGTTTTTCGATCCAGTATCGGGAACATGGTCAAATTCTCAGTACGAGATGCCGGTTAGTAATCCCGTGCAGGTTCAGGAATTTGTGATATGTCAGTACTAAAATCGCGATATCTCACAATCTATACATCCGATTGAGAAACCGTCAGATGTTCTGGATTCGGGACTCGATGGGCTACGATTTTCACGTAGAAAATCTTCAATCCAGTATTGGAAACATGGTCGAATTTTTAGTGCAATGTCAAGAAATTTTAGAGATAGTAAGGTTGAATATTCGATATTCGATAACACGATTCGAAATGTGTTAACGGTTCACTCTTGAGTTGATATAACATGGAACAAGTGACTAGAACAGAGTTTGACAATAAAATATGATGATAACTAGACTACTTGCTACGAGTCAAAGGAAAATGCTTGTACGAGAACAAAAATAGTGTACAAGGTACTTGCCTTATAATGTGACGATTACGGTGGTAGTGTTAACCACGGAAGGAAGCGACGCTGGCAACGGACGGCGGCACAACAGCGGTAAGAATGGCAGTAAGACGGTAGCTAACGGTAGCAACGGTGAGCGACGACAACAACAAGGTGGCGCGGCGTCGGGTTATTTTTCGGGGTTCACGGGATCGTAGAAGCGGAGTCGTTGGCTCGAAGGTGGAATGTGAAGTGGAGCTTGGGCGTTGCTTGCTCTCGGATGTGGAGGTGGCAGAGGAAGAGAAGAAGGGAATGAGGTGGTCTGTTGTGTGTGTGTGTATATATAGAAAGAAGGAGATAGGAGGGGTGTAGAAAAATCAAAAAGGAGGGTGTGGAAAAGTCAAGGGAGGTGTAGAAAAATCAAAGGAGGTGTAGAAAAATGTGGAGAGGTGTAGAAAAATGTGATGGAGGTGTTGACGGATTGGAGAGAATTAGGAGTAGTAGGATGGTGGAAAATATGGTGTAGGGTTAGGCAGGATTAGGATTAGGATTAATCGGGGTTTAAAATTTGTATTTAAACTCTAATCGAAAAATCACAAAATTATAGAATTGATCAGAAAAATATTCTGGCTTTAGATAAAGAGTCCAAAGAGAAAAATAAAACTGATCTGAAAATTGAAGTACAAAAATTTACGTAGTAAAATACGTACTACTGGAACAGGGAGTTACAATCCTACCCACCTTACAAAAAAATTTCATCCTCGAAATTTACTTAGGCGAGATATAGGATAGCTTAAGAAGTAAATGCAATACACTTCAATGAAGAGTACAACAGAAGATAAAAGAAACAAAGAGTACAAAGGCACGAATACAACTAAAGACAAATTGTGCATCCTCAACTGGAGGAATCAACAATTTAATGTCTAGGCTTAGAATCTGAACCACCTACATCGCTAACATCCCAGTTCAGCTGATTCACAAGCTCATCTCGCTCCGGCACATACTCCTCCAATTTTCTTAGTAACTCCTTAGGAGATGGAGCTGAAATCAAGATGCGTCTGGCCTTACTGGATATAAACTCCTCAGCCATAGCTGAATCTATGACGGACAGGAGCGAGTTGTAATATCCATCAACATTTAAAAGTCCCACCGGTTTGCTGTGGATCCCTAGTTGAGCCCAAGTGATCACCTCGAACAATTCCTCAAGTGTTCCATAACCTCCGGGCAAGGCTATGAAAGCATCAGCAGCATGAGCCATTTCAGCCTTCCTCTCGTGCATGTTAGAGACAACTCTAACATCTCCCACAGTTCCCCCAGTAATCTCTTTCGGCATCAGGGACTTGGGAATCACTCCCAACACGTGTCGGCCACCAGTACGAACAGCGTCAGAAACCAGGCCCATCAATCCTATGCTCCCACCACCGTAGACGAGATCGATATTTCTCTCTACAAGCTCCTTACCGAGCTCGATCGCGGCTTCCTGATAGCTAGCTCTTTTGCCAGAGCTACTGCCACAAAATACACAAATCCTGCCGAATCTCGATAAAGATGAAGAAAGCTTCATCTTCTTCCCTGCTTCACTTTCTTCTTCCAGCGATTTCCTCTTCATCCCCGCTACCGATTCTTGATCTCTTCTTTCCATTTGCCAAGAAAATCCGAGCTCCTACTCTCTCTTTCTTTCTTGCTCCCGCCTCTGCTATCGGATTCTCACTCTTTCTCTTCACCGAAGCTTGCTCCCGAGTTGCCTTCTTCTTTCTCTTCTTCTCTTTCTTCCCCGACCTCTCTCTCTCTCTTTCTTTCTTCTCCGACTTCTCTTTCTTTCTTCTTCCTTCTCCGACTTCTCTCTCTTTCTTCTTCCTCTTTCTTTCTCTTTTTCTTCTTTCTCTTTTTCTTTCTTCTTTCTTTGACTTCTCTCTCTCTCTTTCTCTTCTTTTTATTTCTTCTTCTTCTTGTCTTTTTCTTCATTAAGGCACCGCACCCTATAACCGGCCTATGGCCAATATTTGCACTTTGGCCCCTATCCATTCCAAATATAACATCGAACCTTGAGTTGTTGATGACGTTGAAGTTTACTTTGATATTCATTCCACGAATCAATAAGGGACTCTACCACGCTTCCGATGCGCCACTCTGATGGTGATGTTTCTAGATGCACGTGATAGCGATCGATGAGTTGAGCAGAATTAAGAGATTGGTAACACGAAGATGTTGGTTGTCAAACTTATTTGGTAAAGTGGCCCCACCCACCAAACAATGTTGAAAAATTGTGGTAAGATTGGTGCCGCAAAGAAAAATGGAAGAAACGGGAATGAATAATTTGTCAGTTACTCATCTCTCATTTCTATAAAATGAGAGGTTTAGGAAGAGAGAAAAATTAAGCAAGATAAGAACAAGAAACAAGCAGAAAAGAAGAAAAGGAATAAAGTGCTGTAGCTCCATCATTCGTTGCATCTCCTGGAGGATGGCGACGATCTCCGATAGTTCATCCCTGGGTGTAGAAGTCGAAGAGCCTCCGTGAACCATAGTCTGAAATACATATTCGAATGGGGTAAATCTCCAGATGGCAAGTTGGTTATTAACATTCATGTGATCCACGTGATGTGTATATTGTTGAGCTTAGCATGGTTCGAGCCTAGGCTCTGATACCACTAAAAACCTGTCACGCCCCACTTCCCACTATACGGAAATACAGGCACGCAACTGAGGTCCAGCGAATGATATACATCACCCATAAGCTGTGCAATTATAAGCTCAACAAGATATTTATAACACATTTACGCAGACAAATATAATGATCACATGAGCTGAAAATAAAATAACCATCATCCAGATAATACATCAACATCGGGTCAAAATGCCCGAGAATACAAGGTGTCATAATTAAAACAGTACGATGAACAGTTCGCTATAACAACTAGATAAAATAGCGACTGAAAGAAAAACAACATGTAGTAACAAAGCAGCAACGATCATCTAGAGAGTCTGCTCATCTGGTCCATCAGTACCTGTATAATCATTAACTCAAAGAAAAATAGAAAGGTTCCCGTTAGAGCAAGTTTCGGGCAGCAAGTAGCAACAAGCAGAAAAATGGGTAATATAATAAGATATAACATGGAAGAAACAAGAGGTAGAAGTACAAATACAATATGGAAGTAAGCAAGGAACTGGGACAATATGATCATGTAAGTAATAACTGTAACTAGTGTATTCTAGACTTCAAGGTATAAGCAATTGATAACCTAGGCTCAGTTAATCGATAATCATGTAATCAAGGATCGAGAGTCATGTAATGAAGAATCATGTAATCAAGAGTCTTGTAATCAAGAGTCATGTAATCAAGAGTCATGTAATCAAGAATCTTGAAATCAAGAATCATGCTTAGTGAAAATCTCGAGTTTATCTGTTTTATTAACTTATCTAATGCACGTAATCCTGTGTCCCATACCACAAGTTCGGTGCATATCAATCATGTGACGTTTAGACTTAAGTAGTGAATTCTATAGGATTATATACTCGGGTCTTCCAGTGATAGTATCAAGACATGTAATCATGAATCATGTAATCGAGAATTATGTAATCAAGAATTGTGTAATCAAGAATCAAGAATCAAGAATCACTATTTCGGGAAACACGGGCCCCCTTCCGAGTATACTCCCCTATATTGTCCACTATTAAGCCGTACCCTTATAACCCCGGCTTGTTATTCTTTTATGAACATGCAATTGGTACGACTAGTGGAACGGTGTAATCAAATAGTTTAGTCAAGAAAAATATCAAGGGCAGTAATCATGGACATGAGACGTAAAACGAGTACATATATCGAGAGTAGTTATTATAGAATTATCAAGTGGTATAAAATATATTCTATCAACCTATTATATATATGCAAGTTATTATTACAAGAACAATAATACACTCAGTTCATTAAATATGAAAAATAAAGGGTTTATATGCAAAAATGTATAGATGAATTTTTAGATAACTTGACATATCTGCATTCAAATTCACTTTCTCGTTGTTACAGAAAACCAAATCCAATTCTGTCAGAGATTCTAGAAATTAGACTCTCTCCCGGTTCCAACGCATATTCACACGATACATTCTAAGGACAGTAGCGATGCGTACAAATTCATTCTTCGCTGGTTTCGATGTTTCGCGCGCATTCTGGAAATTCGGAGTCACAATACTAAAACTGTGATATCTCACAATCTATACATCCGATTGAGAAACTTTTGGATGTTTCGGATATCTAGACTCGAAGGGCTACGATTTTCATGTAGAAAGTTTTTCGATCCAGTGTCGGGAACATGGTCAAATTCTCAGTACGAGATGCCGGTTAGTAATCCCGTGCAGGTTCAGGAATTTGTGATATGTCAGTACTAAAATCGCGATATCTCACAATCTATACATCCGATTGAGAAACCGTCAGATGTTCTGGATTCGGGACTCGATGGGCTACGATTTCCACGTAGAAAATCTTCAATCCAGTATTGGAAACATGGTCGAATTTTTAGTGCAAGGTCAAGAAATTTTAGAGATAGTAAGGTTGAATATTCGATATTCGGTAACACGATTCGAAATGTGTTAACGGTTCACTCTTGAGTTGATATAACATGGAACAAGTGACTAGAACAGAGTTTGACAATAAAATATGATGATAACTAGACTACTTGCTACGAGTCAAAGGAAAATGCTTGTACGAGAACAAAAATAGTGTACAAGGTACTTGTCTTATAATGTGACGATTACGGTGGTAGTGTTAACCACGGAAGGAAGCGACGCTGGCAACGGACGGCGGCACAACAGCGGTAAGAATGGCAGTAAGACGGTAGCTAACGGTAGCAACGGTGAGCGACGACAACAACAAGGTGGCGCGGCGTCGGGTTATTTTTCGGGGTTCACGGGATCGTAGAAGCGGAGTCGTTGGCTCGAAGGTGGAATGTGAAGTGGAGCTTGGGCGTTGCTTGCTCTCGGATGTGGAGGTGGCAGAGGAAGAGAAGAAGGGAATGAGGTGGTCTGTTGTGTGTGTGTGTATATATAGAAAGAAGGAGATAGGAGGGGTGTAGAAAAATCAAAAAGGAGGGTGTGGAAAAGTCAAGGGAGGTGTAGAAAAATCAAAGGAGGTGTAGAAAAATGTGGAGAGGTGTAGAAAAATGTGATGGAGGTGTTGACGGATTGGAGAGAATTAGGAGTAGTAGGGTGGTGGAAAATATGGTGTAGGGTTAGGCAGGATTAGGATTAGGATTAGGATTAGGATTAGGATTAATTGGGGTTTAAAATTTGTATTTAAACTCTAATCGAAAAATCACAAAATTATAGAATTGATCAGAAAAATATTCTGGCTTTAGATAAAGAGTCCAAAGAGAAAAATAAAACTGATCTGAAAATTGAAGTACAAAAATTTACGTAGTAAAATACGTACTACTGGAACAGGGAGTTACAGCCGGGGTCAGGCATTTCCTCGTCCACCCCACCACCAATGTGTGAAGTTTCTGTTGACTCATTATGAACTTGGGTTGTTGGATTATTGGTGTGGAAAGAAACATTATGAATCCCCAAGGCGTCTTGCACCAAAGCATGCATCTCATCTTGAACACTTAAGTCTTCGTTCACTAAGGGCTCATCTTCATTTCCTAATACAACCGGACAAACAGGAGCTGACGTATGATCCTCTCCATGACAAAACCACCGTGTGTCCCCTTGAAGAAAACCATTGACAACCAAATGTGTATGTACTACGTCACATGTCCTCAAATTACAATTTGTACACCGGAGGCATGGACAAAGAATTAGGTTGGGATCACGGGAATGTCGTTTAGCAAAGATAATAAAATCTTTAATACCATCCCAGTACTCCTTGGATAATCGTGGTTTACTAATCCAACTTCTATCCATTATAACAATAACACACAATCTGAAATTAAAATTTGATATATTAAATAGTATTAGATTTAAAAGGTATTTTTTAATAATTAATTTCACCTTTTTTAAAACCATCCCTAGTTACAATTAAATAAACGATATAACAATTAATTGTAAAATAAATAAATCTCAGTCCAAAAAATGTATAAAAAACAATTAAATCTCAATACAATCTACTCTATTCACATAACCCTAAACTACCTTTGTGGAAATTATGTCAACCACCTTAGTGACATTTTATTGAACACCTTGTGTTCGAGTGTAATATCGATTCGACTATAGTCTCCCCTGAATTTGGCTTTCCGTTCAAGGAGATGACGATGGTAAACGGTATTTGCTGTTGAGAGGAATATGGTGAATAACGAGGGCGTCGTCCTGTAAATATGATAACAAGAAGATCTGATGACTCATGAACTATTTTGTTCATGGCTACTAATTAGTAAAACAACATACTTAGAAATATAATTACAATAATATTTTGCACATGATAAACAATATTTTTTTGCACAAAAATCTAAATATCTGATACATATACCTATACAAGCAATGTTGCTGCTTGATATGGCTAAAAATGGGGTTAAATCGGAACCATCCAAATCTGGAACGAATCTTAAAGCTTAGGAGTAAAATGGTAATTTCACCCACCAATGGGTCTGGAATGGGTACGGGATCTCTCCCCCAAAAAGATCCCATAACCCACGAACAGATCCACCACAACTGGGTATGGGTTTTAACCCACATTAAACTCGGTCCAGAAAGGATAGAATTAGGGTTTCTGGTTAATACTAATCAATGGCCTTGATTCACGTCTATCCTTTCACCAGGGGATTAGGGATTACATTCCTCATCTAACCACAGGGATTACATTCCTAATCTACTCCTAGCGGCGCCTATAAATACCCCCCATCCATCTCCATTAAGAGGTAATCAATCTTTCACCAGTTTTTACGCTCTTTCATAATCATTTCTGGTTACTGACTTGAGCGTTGGAGGGTGCGTCGCCGGGAACAACCCCGGTGTCTCGTACTTTTTGCAGGTGCACGGCGGGAGTCAGCGTCAAACTCCGGCGGAACAGGTAACAGGTTTGTTATTCAAAAGTTTCCTAAGAATCCACAAATATCATCTGTTTGCCCCCACACCAGATTTAGCGGCAACACTGCTGTTACTATTTCTCTATCAACTGAACAATCGATATCGACAACATCAGGTGCATATCAATTCAAGTTCAGTACGATCTCATTCATATCCCCATCAATTCTAAAATCCATCAACGAACAGGTGCGTGTACCACGCAACTCAACCCACCACAGTACTTGCTTACTTTTCAACTAAGACCTACTTAGCTAGCTAGATTCAATTAATCCATGATATGATTTTGAAAAGCATATATGCATCAACTCAGGCAAACACATGCCAAAGCAACTGAAAGCAGGTAACTCCTATCTTGTTTCCTCAGTTCGAGCTCACACTTTGTTGCATGATTGACTATTTTATGACAACATTTGCTCTGTAATTATGAAAGACCAATAAGCAACTACGATGTTTTTTTCAGATAGATTGGGATCATATGTACAGTTTTAGACCCACAAACACTTTGATGAAATGAAGATTTCGGAACTTATAAATGGCATTCTACAACTGAGCTACGTCTCCACTTTGTGGCTGTTAATATACTAACTTACAAGAGGTTAAGAATTCACAAAAGTAGGATTAAGTTAATACGTGCTAATTACGTGCGGGATTTGTTATGAATGTTAAGTTTTGTGATAAAAAATGTAGTTGGCTCAGACTATGCACACTCGGTTGTTATCTTCTGCTATGTGGTGAAGGTTTATTATCTAATCACTTCACCTATGTCTAATCTATGAATTTTCTCTCAACTCAAGCCAAAATTGAATCACTTCACCTTTGTGATAACTGAATGCCCAGTTAGATATTAAAAATTCTGATTAGCAAAAAAAAACAAATGCTATAAAATTACTACCTCAGTAATTGCATGTGTACACAACATACAAATGAAGGTGTACCATTTGGTTTACAATTCGGTTTGAACCGTGGAACAAAAATGGGTTTAGTATGATCTTTGAACAAAATGTGGAATGTAAGTGTAGGATCTTTGAACAATTACCATGAAAAAAAAACGACAAGAATAAAGCATTATACCACTCAATGTCGGAAGTTGTTGACGGTGGGGGACTGGGGAGGACTCAGGCCAGCGACGACGGAGGCTACGGAGACGGCGATGACGGGGCCTACGGAGATGGTGACTTTTCGAAGGAAACTTGGTTCGGGAGTTTTTGGGGGGGGGGGGGTGAGAGAGAGAGAGAGTCAGACCTTGCGTTAAAGAGACGGAGGAGTTGTTGTAGGACGCAGGAACATACTCCGATGGCGGATGATTTGTCTCGAAAATCAATGAAGGGAAGGAGTGAGAATGATGGCGGCGCGTGCGAAAAATTAGGGCTGGGAAAAAAAGCAAGCGAAATGTTAGGGTTCGCGGCAGATTTATCCCAGTTAATTCACCGGCATTTTTATTAACCAATGCCGGTGAATAGGAGAAGATTTGTTTGGTACATTTTAGCTGCCTATTCGTCGGCGTTTTTATTAAAACGCCGATGAATATTATCCTTCAACGGCGTTTGTATAAAAAACGCTGGTGAATATCATAATTTTCCTGCCTTTTATAGAGGCCGTCGGCGTATAACCATCTAATGTGACGCCCCATTCCTGGTCTCTTCCTATCCCGGCGTGACTGGTAAAACGCTGGGGTATATACGCCGGAGTACCAAGCAAATGTTGTAGTGGTCTCTTTCTTCCTCTCTCATTCTCTTGTATGAATCTTTGAATACACATTCAGTTTAACTGCAAATTCTTATATTTTGCACAGATTCGCCTATCTTTGACTATAGAGACTGGGGATATTCAACTTCAATGGCTGCTGTTGTGGTGATCAACGTCAACGACCACTCAAACGCGCTGATGAGGTCAGCATCGACAACTCCCTTAATGTAAATTATCTTACTTCTACTATTTATGCACTCATCCGGTTGGATAAATGCAGAAATGAATGAAAACTTTTTAATTGTAGGTACTGAAATGGATGGGTTGAATCATATGGACTTTGGGTTTGGAGCGGATCGGGATCCTCTCGTTTGTTATGTGCAGCTTCGTCTCCCCATTTTCAAAAAGCGAGTGTGAGGCTTTGATTTTCAATAGCCTAGAGTCGCTTTCTGAAAAAGCGATGGGGTTTAACCCAAACTCGCTTTTTCGGAAAGCGAGTGTCGATTGAGACTTTTAACCCCCAGGCTCGAAAATCAGATCTTACTTTCTCTTTCACTCTCTTCTTCCTCCTCCTCTTATAACTCCGAAACCCTAACCCATCTCTCATCTCAATTTCGTCCATTAACCCCAAAAATTCGTCGATTATCCCATAAAATCCTCGCATTTTTCATCTTGTTTCGGTTTTCCACTTCTTCATCTACATATTTCATCTCGATTAACCCAAAAATTCAAAACCCCAATATCCAAGAGTTCGTTCATTTTCGAATTTGGGGATAAAGAGTGCGGTTGAAGGAGCTTCTTCGACCTCTTATTCACTACTTTAACGGTATATTTCTGATACTTCTGAATTTTTTAATTTCATTTTTTTTGAAGCATTAACATTGTCTGTGTGTTAAATCACCCAAAATCACCCAAATTTTTGGTACAGTTAATAACATTGTATGTTTGTTTATAAGTATGTTATAAAATTTTGAGTATATGTAGGTACATAGTATATTCCATTTTGAGTATATGTAGGTATACAGTATAAAAATTGGATATATACGTACATATATGTAGGTTATATATTTTTGGTATAGTTAATAACAATTTGTTTAAGTTGTAGTGTACTATCGGTTATTATAAATGGCACGCACGATGGGTAATGTGGAGGAAGGGTCGAGTAGCTAGTAGACCTCATTGGGCGACGGACCACGTACTTCTTTTGGCCCACGTCCTCGCGGTGGACGTGGTCGTGGTCATGGTGGTACCGAGCGTACTAATGTATGTGATTAATTGTTTTTATTCGATTAGTTTGATTATCGTACAATAAAATTTAATATCGGTCTATTGATTTAAATGTTATTGTTGTGTTCCCAACTAATCCAAATGAGACGGGCCCTTCTTCTTCAGCCCCTTCTTCATCATCTTATATTCCTCCTAGAGGTCTCAGTCCCCTCGACCCTACACTCCTTACTCTTCAATCGCATCACCGTTCGAATGATGTGTGGGAAGGTGAACCTAAGGAGTGTACATTTAGAGGGGGGGGGGGGAGGTCATCCACAACCTATGTGCCCCACGGATTCACGAGATTCTACGGGACTGTTGGTTATATGGTATTGGATTGATGAGCTCCATCAAATGTGATCGGCCTCTTCTTACCGCACTTTTTAAGAGATGGCGGCCTGAAACACATACCTTTCACCTGCCAGTTGGGAAAATGACTGTAACACTGCAGGACGTCTCCGTACTCACCGGTCTTCCAGTTGATGGGCAGACAGTGACCGGTACAATGGACTTTGAGCTGGTATACCTAGTGGAACAATACCTTGGTGTCGAGGTGGAAACTGGTGCAGTAAATGAAAAATTTATTCGCTTGAAGTGGTTGAAGGACACTTTCAAGAATCGATTGAATGAAGATTTCACTGAGGCGGAGGTGGAGTGCCACTACAGGGCTTACATCCTTACACTATTTGGTGGCGTGATGTTCCCAAATTCGACTGTTCATTCGGTCTCTTTGATGTACCTGCCATTGATTGTCGATCTGCGAACAGTCGGACAGTACAGTTGGGGTAGTGCCGCATTTTCATTCCTGTATCGGAGTTTGTATAACTGTAGTCTTGGTTCGGTGCAGATGAATGGACCAATTGTCTTACTACAAGTCTGGAGTTGGAAGCGTATTCATGTGGGTAGGCCCGTAGTGCGGAGGCAATCACCCAATTGGATCCATCTCCCAGAGGACCAGCACATGTTATCTCCGCTCGGTGTTTACTGGTCCGGCAATCTCACATGGACGGCCAACCCCAACAGATTCCGGATGTAATTCCGTGATGAATTGGATAGGTTGGCAGATGATTGCGTCATGTGGCTGCCCTGTGGCTGCCCTACACGGAGGCGCATGTTGCTCGATTATCGCCTATTTGCTTGTACAGGCGCAATCTGTGGTTGACAAAGGCACCACTAATCAACTTTGGCACAGTTAAAATCTACTACGTTAATAGACTGCTACGTCAGTTTGGTCTCCTTCAAATGATTCCTGTTGCCAAGCTGTTCAATGCCGATATTCATTCTATCACCGGAATGGGTCGACAACCCGGACACAATTGGGCCGGATGCTTTGCTACATATGTTGAGAGATGCAATCAACACTGTTACCACTGATTTCGGTGTGGGGGTACACAGATGAATTTGTGGATTCGCGAGAAACCTGAATAGCAGATCCGAACCTGTTCGCCGGAGTTGGGCCGCTGACTCCTGCCGAATACCTGCAAGGAAAGTGCGAGACACCGGGTTTGATCCCGGCGACGCACCCTCCGACGCTCTTGTCAGTAACCAGTGATATGATTAAGAAAGAGCTTTTTATTGAAAAGTATTGATTAACCTGTAACAGTGGTAGGTGGGGGGTATTCATAGTCGCCGTTGGGATCAGATTAGGAATGTGATTCCTGTGATCTGATAAGGCATAAAATCCTCGTAATCAGATTAGGAATGTAATCCCTTAATTCCCGGTGAGAGGATAACTGAAAATCAGGCCTGTTGATTTGGTAAAATCAGTAACCCTGATTTTCCTCTTGCTGATCTGGGTTTGTCTTGGGTCGGGACCCGTACCCAGTTGGAGTGGATCCGTTCGCGGGTTATTGGACCTGTGAGAAGGAGATCCAGTACCCGCTTCGGACCCGCTGGTAGGTGAAATTACCGTTTTACCCCTGAGCTTTGAGATTCGCGTCCGATGTGAACGGTCCCGATTTAATCCTATTTTTAGCCATATCACGAGCCCCCCACTCCCGAAGACTGAGTTTGATCAGCCTTTGAGGAGTAGTTTTACTGTTCTAATGGCGTACGAGATTTTATCGGTGTTCTTAAAGGAGTTTGGAATCTTGCTCGGGGTGTAACGGTGTTATTATGGGCTTGTAAAATGCCCAAAAATAATCTCAGAATTTTCTGGATTTTTGGTGATTTTTCCAGATTTTTCTGAATTTTTTCTCATTTTTTTGAATTTTTTATTCATTTTCCGAATTAAATAATTAATTATCGAAAACATTAAATAATTATTCTAATTAAATAATTATATTTTTCAGAATTTAAAATAATTTTTCTGAATTTATAATTATTTTTAGAATTTTTATTTAATTTTTTCCGATTTTTTAAATATTTTTTCGGATTTTTTAAATAAAAAATACAATTAAATAAATAAATTAATTAATTAAATATACCTGGACACGTGGCGCGATCTGCGCCGTCGGATTCCTGCGCGAATCGCGAGGCGGCGCGCTTTTCGAAAAATCGCTATCTTGTCGTTTAGCGCACATGGCGCGATCTGAGCCGTTCATCAACTTTTAAGCGATTTTCTGGAAGATCCAACGGTTGGAGTTGCTCGGCTAGCTTTTTTCTCCGTTTACAGGGACGGAAAGGGGGTTGCTCGGCAGCCGACCGAGAGTGACTTCGACCAACGCCTGTTTTGGAGCCGACCAATGTGGTGAAGCCACGTGGCTCGCCACGTGGCGTTTTTTTTTATTTTTTTATTTTTTATTTTCTTTCTTCTTCTTCTTGCGCTCTGTTCTTTCTCTTCTTCGTTCTCTTCATCTCTCTTCTTCGTCGTTACCACCCGCTCCCAAGCTCTCCATATCTCCGACTCCGTCTGGCGAGGAGGTCGGCGACGAGGGGATGGAGCTTGGCGGCGGAGGCAGCTGGCGAAGATGGGAGACGAGCGCGGCCATGGAAGTGGGCTCGAGTTTGGAGAAGGAGCTCGACGGGATTACAGCCTCGGCGACGGGGAGACACGGCGAAGGAGGAGCTCGGCCATGGTGGAGTTCGTCTTCTGCAGTGGAACTCGGTGCAGCTCGGAGTGAGTTCGGCCACGGTGGAGCTTCGTTGTCGGAGCTGAGCTCGCCGAAAGAGAAGCTCGACGCCGTGGAGCTGGAGCGGAGCTTGAAGAGCTCGGAGCATGGAAATGCTCGGCATGGAGTGGACGTTGGCGAGTTCGTTGATGGAGTTCTTGTTCGCTCGATGGGTTGATGAGGTGACGCTCCTCTTGAAGACGGAGCTTGACGATGGAGCTTGGCCATGGCGGAGCGTGGTCGCGAGTTCGAGCTCGGAGCTCGTGAAGTTCGGAGCTTGGACGAAGAGCTCGACGGTGGACTGTGCGGGGGAGCTCGGCGATGGAGAGGGAGCTCGGAGATGGAGAGGAGCTCGTCAATGCCGTGGATCTGAACTGCGAGTTCGGAGCTCGAAGCTCGTCGAAGGAAGCTCGCCGTCGTGGAGCTCGGCGTCATGGTGACGCTCGGCGAGGTTGACGAGGGCGGAGCTCGCCGGTGTTGGAGTTTTGGCGAGGTTGATTCGAAGCTTTGTTGATGGAGAAGTTTGGTTTTCTTCTGTGTGGTTTTGGCGGGATAATGGAGAAGAAAGGTGACGTGGCGGAGATGGGTTCGGGTTTGAGGACCCTAACGGGTCCGAACCCGGTACGCTCTTTTTTTTTTTTTTTTTTTTTTTTTTTTTTTTTTTTTTTTTTTTTTTGCTCCTTGTTCGGCAAATCCGAGCGCGGATTTTGAGGTGCATTTTTTGGCCATTCTGCAGCTCGGTAGGGCAGTAGCTCGGATTGGAGATCCGAACTGTGTGGCTCGATCTGGGCCGTTGGATGGTGGCACGAATCTCGAGACGGGCCCAATTCCCAAGAAAACACGATCTTGTCGTTTGGTGCAGCTGGCAAGATCTGGGCCGTCTGATCGAGATCTTACACGAATGTTGAGGAGAAAGTGTGTTTTCTCCGTTTACCAGATCGGGAAGGCACTTGCTCGGCAGCCGACCGAGAGGTAACTTCGCCCAACCACGCGGCGCCACGTGGCACAAAATACATATTTTTTATATTACTTTTTTTTGTCTTTTTCTTGTCCTCTTCTTCTCCTCTGCTTCTTGTTTGGCAGATCCGAGCTCCTCTCCTCTGCTTCTTGTTCGGCCAATCCGAGCACGGATTTTGAGGCAAATTTTTGGCCATTTTGCAGCTCGGTAGGGCAGTAGCTCGGATTGGAGATCCGAGCAGCGTGTCTCGATCTGGACTGTTGAATGGTGGCACGAATCTCGAGACGGGCCCAATTCCCAAGAAAACACTATCTTATCGTTTAGCGACGCTGGCAAGATCTGGGCCGTTGGATGATGGCACGAATCTCGAGACGGCTCAGTTCCCAAGAAAACGTTATCTTGTCGTTTAGTGTCGATGGCAAGATCTGGGCCGTCTGATCGAGATCTTACACGAATGTTGAGGAGAAAGTGTGTTTTCTCCGTTTACCAGATCGGGAAGGCACTTGCTCGGCAGCCGATCGGACTCTTTGATGTTGGGGCTCGGATGGGAGTAGCTCGGCTCGGCTCGTGCGAGTGGCTCGGATGGGAAGAGCTCGGATGGGAAGAGTTCGGATGGGAGTGGCTCGGCTCGTGCGAGTGGCTCGGCTCGGATTTCCGAGCTATTCGGCGCAGCTGCATTGAGGTCCACTTTCCCGGGGCTACGGTGGTCCGATCGGGGCGTGCGACCCCTCGTTTCGAAGCTAGTTCGAAGATCTACAACTTCTCTTTAGGAGTGGGATGAAGATTCACCCTCCTTCATGGTCAAAATAGCCCCGCAAGATGCTTGTCTTCATGAAGTTGATAAGTACTTTGGTCTTGGGGATTTTGGAAGAGGAGCCCCGCTCCTAGGGGCGGAGAAGATGTGCCAGGAAGACCCTTGTGCTTGGAAGACCCTTGGGTTAGGAAGACCCTTGGGCTAGGAAGACCCTTGTAAGGTGTGCTAGGAAGACCCTTGGGGCGAAGAAGAGGCGCGAGTGGGTCGGATCGCTAGTCGCTCGGCTAGGAATACTGAGCGACGTGGAGCGATCTGAGCCGCTGGATCTCAGCGCGGATCTCGAGGCAGGCACAGTTTCCAAGAAAACGCTATCTTGTCGTTTAGCGACGCTGGCAAGATCTGGGCCGTTGGATGATGGCACGAATCTCGAGACAGCTCAGTTCCCAAGAAAACGTTATCTTGTCGTTTAGCGTCGCTGGCAAGATCTGGGCCGTCTGATCGAGATCTTACACGAATGTTGAGGAGAAAGTGTGTTTTCTCCGTTTACCAGATCGGGAAGGCACTTGCTCGGCAGCCGACCGGACTCTTTGATGTTGGGGCTCGGCTCGGCTCGTGCGAGTGGCTCGGATGGGAAGAGCTCGGCTCTGGAAGAGAGCCATTTGTGAGACGAGTGTGAGGAGCAACTCTAGGGGAGAGCTGTAGCTCCGAACTCGCTGCTTGTGTGAGAGAATCAACGGTTGCGGGAGCAATTCCGAATGGCGAACCACTTCTAACCCGCTGAAGAGCAGGTTATTCGAAGAGGAATCGAGCCAAGTGTTGGACTCCGAACCATCGGTAGAGGTGTTCAATGGCTGTGGGAGCAGTTCCGAATGGCGAACCACTTCTAACCCGCTGAAGAGCAGGTTATTCGAAGCAGACTCGAGCCAAGTGTTGGACTCCGAACCATCGGTAGAGGTGTTCAACGGCTGTGGGAGCAGTTCCGAATGGCGAACCACTTCTAACCCGCTGAAGAGCAGGTTATTCGAAGCAGACTCGAGCCAAGTGTTGGACTCCGAACCATCGGTAGAGGTGGAGATGAAGCAAGAGCAACAATTTCCAATGCAAAAATGTAAAGTTTTATTGAAATAAACTAAGTGGCTGCTTCAATATGGCGAGCCCTTATTACATGCTATCGGCCGGATTACAAGCATCGGCCTTATTGAAAATCAGGGTCCTACTTCTACAATAAGGTGAAGACCTCTTGGGAAGAGCCGGGAGGTTCTGAGTCGTAAAGCTCGGCGGGCCCTTCAGTTCGTTTGTTGGCTCCTCAGGGGGGAAGCTCGGCCCCCTCTTTCTGGACGAACTTGGTCAGGTGCCCCCGCTGTATGAGTTCTTCGATCTCCTCCTTCAGAGCTCGGCAATCTTCTGTGTCGTGGCCGTGGTCCCTGTGAAAGCGGCACCACTTATGCTTGTCCCTCTTCTTGCCAGGTGTGTTCATTCTCGGGGGAGCGCGGAGGAGCCCTTCCTTGTCCATCTCCATAAGAACTTCTGATATATTGGCAACGAGGGGGGTGAACTTCTCAAACCGAGGAGTCGGGCGGCGCTGGCCATTACCGTCCTTCTGAAGCTTCTTAGCCTCTTCTTCTTCGGTCAACTTTCGCTTCGTCCCTGAGGTAGACCCCCCGAAGCTTGGAGGGTAGGCGGCCTCTTCGGCACGAATGTACTTGTCACACCTGAGAAGGAGGTCGGCAAAGTTCCGTGGAGGCTTCTTAGCAAGAGAGGAGCGGAGGCTGGAGTTGAAGACGTTGGATTGGAAGGCGGCTGTTGCGACGGATTGGTCGAGGGAGGCTATGGACCTGACCTCCGCAGTGAACCTCTTCACATAGTCTCTCAACTTCTCTTCCTTCTCCTGGCAGAGCTGGAGTAATGAGAGGCTGGTCTTCTCTGTGTGTCTACTACTCATGAAGTGGGTGATGAAGAGGGTCTCGAATTGCTCGAAGGAGAAGATGGAAGAGGGAGCAAGGCGGGAGTACCATTCCCTAGCCGACCTCCTCAGGGTGGCTGGGAAGGTCTTGCAAAGTAAGGCGTCCGAAGCCTGGTGGATGAGCATGAGGGTCTTGAAGCTTTCGATGTGGTCCACGGGGTCCGACTCCCCCGAGTAAGTTTCGAACTTCGGGGGTTCGAATCCCCTCGGGATGGGAGCCTCCATGATGGTTCGGGAGAACGGGGGTCTGCTCGGACGGATGGTTCTGCTGTTCGACCCCTCCCCCTCGTCCATCCGACCGATTCGCCTCTCCACCTCATGGAGACGGCGGTATAGGGCATCGTCCCTCCCGCGATAGTCGAACGAGTCTCTGGACTCGTCTTCGTAGGAGGGAGAGCCGGGGCTACGACGATAGTCGTCCCGAGAGTGGCGAGGGCTAAGTTCATGCTGCCGGTGGTTAGGAGCCGGCGGAGGAGAGGCGGACCTACGGCGAGGACTGGGAACCCGTTGGGGCGAAGGGACCCTTTGGGCGTCATTGTTGTTGGGTCGGAGGTTAAGAGCCTGCAACACTGTTGCTTGAAGCTGCAGAAACTCGGCGCGAGTGATGGGCGCCTCATTGTTCCTCGGCTGATGTCGACCGGCAGGAGAGTGGCGCCTCCTCCTGTAATGCCCGGGTGACTCTCTTGTTCCCCTTCGGACAGGAGACCTTCTATATTCTCGGTGGTGAGGGGACCGCTCACCGGGACGTTGTTGGCGGGAGGCTCCCTCTCGGGCCCGCTTCTCGTCCAGACGGTGGCGTAGGTCCCCTTCCTTCTTCTGATTTTGGGGATTGTGAGAGGCCATGGAATCCGTAGAGGTGTTGTGTATGGAGACGCGGTCCTGATTGAGCGGTTGCTTCATACGAGAGCCCCCCGCACCGGCATTCTGAGGACCGGTGGGAACCCTGGGGGGTTGCTGATTCTGAAGAGGAGGCTGATCTTGAAGAGGGTCCTCCACTTGAAGCGGGGGTTGTCCCTGCTGCGGAGCGGGTTGGATGGGGACTACCTCTTGCTGATCAGCGGGGTTGGGTCCACGGTTGGACCCCCTAGATCTGACCTTTCTGGGAGGCATGGCTGGAGAAGAGCTAGTCGACGAGGAAGAGGCGGAGGCTATTCGTATGGTTTTCCCACAGACGGTGCCAATCTGTTACCGCTGATTTCGGTGTGGGGGTACACAGATGAATTTGTGGATTCGCGAGAAACCTGAATAGCAGATCCGAACCTGTTCGCCGGAGTTGGGCCGCTGACTCCCGCCGAATACCTGCAAGGAAAGTGCGAGACACCGGGTTTGATCCCGGCGACGCACCCTCCGACGCTCTTGTCAGTAACCAGTGATATGATTAAGAAAGAGCTTTTTATTGAAAAGTATTGATTAACCTGTAACAGTGGTAGGTGGGGGGTATTCATAGTCGCCGTTGGGATCAGATTAGGAATGTGATTCCTGTGATCTGATAAGGCATAAAATCCTCGTAATCAGATTAAGAATGTAATCCCTTAATTCCCGGTGAGAGGATAACTGAAAATCAGGCCTGTTGATTTGGTAAAATCAGTAACCCTGATTTTCCTCTTGCTGATCTGGGTTTGTCTTGGGTCGGGACCCGTACCCAGTTGGAGTGGATCCGTTCGCGGGTTATTGGACCTGTGAGAAGGAGACCCAGTACCCGCTTCGGACCCGCTGGTAGGTGAAATTACCGTTTTACCCCTGAGCTTTGAGATTCGCGTCCGATGTGAACGGTCCCGATTTAATCCTATTTTTAGCCATATCAAACACCAATTAGCCGCCTTCACATTGATGGTTTCAAGTTCAGCGAGTTTGGTCCTGAACTTTTGGGGTTGGTTTTGACACGCTATAATTTTGGCTTTTTTCCGTAATGCCTTGCTACCAAATTTACTGAAGAAATTTGTAGCGAAATGATGCATACAATAACGATGATCTGCATTAGGTTCGTTCCAAGCTCCATTTTGCAAATCCATAGCAGACAAAATACCAGCATGACGATCAGAGATAACACACGACTCAGTACGATCGGTGATAAAATACCGAATGCAACTCATGAACCATGTCCATGTATATATACTCTCTGCATCAACTAATGCAAATGCAAAGGAAAATAAACTATCATTCGCATCTGGGAAAAAAATAATTAACAAACAGCCCTTGTACTTACCATACAAATGAGTTCCGTCAACACTAATAACAGGTCTGCAAGACTTGAAACCTTCAATTGAAGGACCAAATGCCCAAAATACTCTATTGAATGTTTCCTTGTCAGGACTAGACTGATATTTATTCCAGTGGACAACGGTTCCTGGATTTGCTGCTTGTATTGCTGATAGAAGAAAAGGCAACTTTGTGTATGCTTCTTTGAAGGTACCGAACAACCTCTCAATTGCCTTTTATTTTGCAATTCAAGCTTTCTTATATAAAATCTGATAATTATACTGTACTTTCACTATCTCAATAATGACCCGTGGTGTTAAACCTATCTCATACTTCACCACACTCACAATCAAATTACAAATAAGGTTAGAATCAACTTTACAGTGGTCCTGATTCAACGTGGGATTCGTACAAGTATGAGGTCCAACTATATTCTTCACTACGAAATTTGTCCCGCCTTTTGGAACAATTGTTCATAATCTCTAAGGGCAGCCACCATCACTTACTACTGGGGAACTTTGCACCATCTCCTTAATTGTACGTTTTCTAGGTGTCAATTCATATTTAACAGTGTACAGTGTCGGTGAAGATTTCAATGTGACGAATTCACGATATTTCTTGATAGAATACAGCTTCACAGCCTGCTGAATCGATACTTTACTTACAAACTCCTGTCCAATGTATAATTTATCTACATTGGATGAACCAGACGACTCTTATGGAACTTGATGTACTCTTGCACCTTGTGTCATCTCCTCGGTAACATGAGCGTTAACATTGGCATAGCTATCAGCAGCTCTCAATTCATTAGAATTGTTGTTCGTAGGATTTACATTTGCATTTTCATCATCTTCGTCCCCATCATCATTTTCTACACTCTCATCAACTTCATCGTCTGTTTCTTCCTCTTCTTCATCATCGTCTAATAGGTCATTGTTAATGGTAGCATTTTGAAATAATTCAAATAAAGTGTCATTTGGAACATAGTCATGAACCGGACTAGGTTGACGTGGCAACTCAACATCTGTAGAATCCAAATTTGTTGTATTTGTGAATGTGTCTTCTTATGGGGATAGTGAGATTGCTTGTGAAGTTCGAACGGGATTAGACCTCATCTGCTGTGTCGGTACTTCTCGTACGAAGCTTGAACTAGGATTATCATGTGGCTGAGCATTCAAAATTTGGATTTTCTGAATATATAACTCCAATGCAGACCAAGTACAATTGGGATCAAGTGTCCTAGCAATCATTGACTTCATAGCATTATCAGTAGATACGGACACTGTCATAAAATACTGACCATCTCCTTTTTCTGCTGCTTACTGAGCTAAATTTTCACATTCCATTGATCCCTATCCCAATTAGTAACTTCATAAATTTCCTCAACTATTTCTGCCAAAGTAATGGTACGAGGTGCCCAAACTATTTCAGGATCAACGGCACTATAACAACAACCTATCTTTGGATCACGAATTATTTCACCACCAAAGTATAACCAAATAGGAATATTGTAATCCATACCTACGTATATTTATACGAATATACGAGTTATTATCTACCCACAAACAAAACCTATAAAAATGTACAAAATAATAGGTGATATAAATCATACCTTCACAAGATTATTCAGAAGGATATAACCGTAGATATTTGGGTAGAAGAGTTGAAGTTGCTATCCTTTTCAAGTTTATCGAAATTCCAAAATTTGGATCTTTTAGAAGATGGGTTTAGGGTTTTGAGAGTGGAAGGTAAATATTTAGATTTAGAGGAAATTTTGTGGGTAGGAGGTCAATTTTGGGAAGCTAGGGTTTTGGGTTTCGGAGTTAAGGAGAGAGCAAGAAGAGGTATAAGAAAGAGTAAGATTGGGGAGAAAGTGAAATCACAAATTGAGATCTGAAACATAAAAAGTCCCAATCGACACTCGCTTTCCGAAAAAGCGAGTTTGGGTTAAACCCCATTATTTTTTCAGAAAGCGAGTCTAAGCTATTGAAAACCAAAGCCACACACTCGCTTTCTGAAAAAGCGATGGGGTTTTACCCAAGATAGCTTTTTCGAAAAGCGGGTAGGGCATTTTGGGAATTTTTAAAAAAGTAGGGCGGTTTGGGAAAAACTTCCAAAAAGTGGGACAGTATGGGAAAAAATTCTCTTAAACCCTTACACTTTACAAATTACCCTTAGTGAAACTGATTTTTATTTTATATGAGTGATACTTCTGTAAATAATTATGTCGTAAATAAATTTGAACTTTAAGAGTATAATGGTAACTTTTCTTTAAAAAAAAAGGGTATAATGGTAACTGAGAACAGTTGTATAAATTGATGGTTAATATAATTCCCACTTATAGATGGGTGGTTGAGATTAGATGGTTGGTTATCTACAAATTACACAAACCCAACTCTTGCATTATACTATTAGAGTTTATGGTTTTGTTCCTGATAGGTGAAACATTAGAGTTTCGAAGTTATGTTAATCTTTGTTTGTCTCATAAAATTTTCCTGATTACATGTTTTGTTCGTTCTATAATTCCAGCCAAATCGCCCTCCCAACCCCGATATGGAGTCTAGATGTGCTCAAACTCCAACTACCCCTCCCGTTGCTCCGATGGCGATCACAAACACTAGTGGTGTTGTGCTTAACGGAGAGATGAAAAATGTCAAGATAAAAGTGTATATTTGAACAAGTTGTATTTTTAAAGTTCGATTAATAAAATACCATATTCTTAATATATTTATTTGATTATCTGAGCCATGGGCCGACCCAAACCAAATCCAACCCACGGTGGGGTGAGCTTTGGCCGGCCAGAGAGAATCAAGAAGAGATAGGATTGAATTTTGAATTGATTGTTTGGATGAGAAACAAATCAATAAGTTATTTGGTGTATAATTAAATTATTAAAATTAGAGGGACTTATGTGAGAAAAAATCCCCCCTTACCCCCCCCCCTCCCCCCCCCCCCCCAAAAAAAAAAAAAAAACCAAAAAAACTAAGCCCGAACTATGGGCAGTAGGATCTTCTTTTTTGTTTTTTTGACTTTGGTGGCTTTTGGTTCGCGACAATTGCATTAGGAGGAAAAGAGCTTTGGATTTTTGTGCTATATTCAACTTGAGGTGAGCATTCTTCTACTCTTGTGTTGTTTATAATGTTTTATATTGTCAATGAGTAATCAAATTAGAAAGCATGCTAGGACTTTTCGTATGGACTTACAACGTTGAGTTAGCATGATATTCATGAATGAATCTACTATGGTTGATGTATGTATGGATGAATGAATGTAGTGTTAATATTTTGATGAAATAAGAACCCTACTTGAGTTGTGGTCATCATGAATAAATATTCTTTTATGGTAGAGATTCATAACTTGAAAAAGGACTCATCTTGATTTTGAACAATGTATTGTATGATCATGGATTGTATAGTGGATAATGAGTATTTGTCATGATAATTTAAAAATCATTATATGCACACAAAGACCTTGCTTGATTGATAAAATTTGCAATTTTTATAAGAGTTATTCTCTGTTTTTATCATCAATTTCGTCGAGAAAACCCATGCCTACTTTCTAGGACTTTGTTATCTGTATATGAAATATGTATATGTGTTAATGGATGTGGATGAACAGTGTCGGGTTTGAATAGTGCTCGAGTTTGAACATTGCTCGGGTTTGAGTATTTTAGGGTTAGAGGGTAACCCTAGTGTAGGGTTCGTTGTGTTTTAAAACAATATTGTTTTCAGAATTTTTATAGCTTTAAATTTCAGATTTTGACTATTATAAATTCCAGATTCTTGTTAGTTTATGTTTCAGATTTTGATGGTTTTGCAGTTCCAAGTTGTATGATAAAAGTCTAGGATTTGAGTGTACAATGAATGACATAATTTCAATTTCTGAGGGATATAATTTTAGATTTGATAAGATTTAATTTTATATTTTGAATGAATAAAATTCTTAGTTTTGAAATATATAGTTTTAGATTTTAAGGAATATAGATTTCAGTTTTAGAAATGAATTGTTGCAGCTTTAAGTGGATTAAATTTTAGATTTGAAATATTTGGAGTTTCAGATAAGGAAAGATAAATTGTGAGTTGAAATGTGGATGCTTTGATCAATTTAAACTAGTTGGCTATTTTGGCTTGTTTCTATAAATGTAAAGGATGAAATTAAAGTAATTATGGAAATAGTTTTGTCCATTTAATTGAGGAAAGAAGATCTATGGTAGTCTATTCGTATTGTTAAAATTAATAATTGATGAGTTGAATTTGAAAGGGGTAGAAATGTATTAATTTGAAATTAATTTGGTTATGTGTGAAATTGTAAATTGAAACAAAATATAAAAGGGAATGAATTATGGATGAACCGTTTGTTGTTATTCTTAGAATTAGGGTTAATGGGAAAAACTCTAGAAAAGGAACATGTTGAGGTTTGATTTGTGAATCTCTAGAGGCTGAGTAAGACCCTAGATGCCGGCAGGTTGGGATTATTGGGATTATTTAATGTGGGAGTTAGCCAGGTTGGGCAAGAATTCTTAGGGATGTTTGAGTTAAGTCCGGTGGGGTGAGCTAGCTCTAGGTGGCGGTGGTTATTTTGTTTGAACATAAGGACAAACATTAGATGGAGACATGATTGAAAACAATGACGAACATGTTCGATAAAGAACTGCGGTTCCTGCAAATGTTGGGGACAGACATGATACGCCCAGTAAATCCACGGATGGTGGGCTAGGAGTAGGCCTAGTTCGTAGTTGTGGGGTGGTCGACTTGCCTGGGTTAACGAGCATGTCTGGTAAGGAACTGTGGATCCTAGGAATATTCGGGACCTAGGATACACTTGGTAAATCCACTGATGTTGGGCTAAGGGTAGGCCGGTAAAGTCCATGATCCTAAGGGTGTGATTGCATGTGATTACGCATTGGAGTACAGTCATCGAGTTAAGTTACATAACGAGGGATTAAACCCTATAATAAGGTGAAAGCTAAGAGCTTGCCATCGGACCTATGTAGTATGGGATGCATAGAATCCAAACAAGTGTGCATTGGTGAGTATTGTGTGCATCTGCTATTTTCTTGGACATTTTTTTGTGCCATTGTTTTATGCATTTTGATTTTTGTTTCATGGCATACACTTATCCACTTAGACTAGATTCACTTCTTGTTTTATTTTTCTTTGTAATTGTTGTTTTTAATTTGCATCAAGTTTGTGGTTGTGAGAAGTGGAAGATCACCATTATTATTAGTATTGCGTTAGTTGCATTCAACTGACGTTCTCACAGTTTAATAGTTTTTGCAGGACTCTTGATAATGAGAGACATGGTGTAACCCCTGTTTTCTATTTCTGTATTTTTGGGTATATTTTTTTTCTTTTTTGTGTATTTATTCTCGTTTTATCTTTTTTTGGACCGTGTATTGGATCTTCTTTTTCAATATACCCATTTATTTGATTTGTCGTCTTCTTATTTGAGTTCTTGATTCTATTGTCCGCCATTGTTTCGTCTCCATTTGATCGAGCTAATTTTTTTTTATCCTCTTTATTTTATTTGTTCATGCCCTATTTCCTTCATCCATTTTTGCCCACCTCGTTATTTGGATCATCTCATTTTTATTTGGATCTATTGTTTTTTTTCTTCTTCCCTTAACTCTATCTTATTTATTTGAACCCAATAACCCATTAAAACCCTTTAACCCTTTTACCTATACTCCTACCTGCAACCCTATAACAAACCAAAAATCCAACACCCTTTTACCCATCAGCAGTCACCATCCTAACCCTAAACCCTAATACCCTATATATAACCCTATACTGTGTATCACCCTGTCCACCCCAAAACCCTAGCACCGTACTCCAGATCCTCCTTCTCTCCTGCTCTCTCCCTTTGCCCTGAACCACCCCCTCCTTCCTATCTTTCCTTCTGCCGTCGTGACCACACAGCACCAGGCCACAACCCCGTCAGCCTCGACAGTGCCACAGTCCCGCAGTGCTGCCCTGCTCCTCCCGAGCACCCTGTGCCCTCCTGCATCGCCAGTAACAGCCAGACCCCCCCTGTGTGCTTCTTGTCGCGGTCTCTCCCTCTGCCTGTCGAGCACCCTACGACCCCGACGATAGCAAGACCCCCTGCAGCACTCAACCGCCCTCGCACCGCTTTCCCCGCGCCTGTCTCCCTTCCGACGGCAACCGGCAATGACAGCAGCATCTGTGCTGCCGTCCCGTCGTCGTGCCGTCGCCGTCTCTCCGTGGTCCGCTCTTGGTGTGTGGGTGATCTCGTGGTTTGTGTATTCTTCTGTTCGTTGGATTGTGTTCGTGTTCAGTTGTTCGTGGATGTCTGTTCGTTGAGTTCGTTGCTCGGAAATCTGTTCCCGTTATTCTCTTTGCATCATCCTTCCCGTCGTTGTCTCTCAGGCAAGCAACTTGTATTCTTTTTTGTGTGTGTAATACAAGTACTAAATACCGCCTGTAGTGTAGTTGTATTCTAGAGACAAATCTTGTATGAAACCCCTGTTATATGTTGTCTATATTATGTTGACCCGTCCGTAGTTGCCTTATTACACACATGACATGAAATAACATAGGGATGACCACTTCTTGTTGTATACATGCATATTGTTCGTATGATATCGTGTGCTTGGTTGTGTTCGTTGTAGTATAGCTTGTTGTAGACTTGCTAAATACCCTATACCATGTTGTTTGGACACCTAGTACACTATATTTCATGTTTGGTTATGTTTTGAATGAGTTTCATATGACCTAGTTGATTTTATGCATCAAGAGAATTTCTGTTTTTGTTATTATCCCGTTTTTGTTCAGTATTTTAAACCCTATTAAGGTCAGTATATGAAAATCATTTGTGAATATGAATTATAGAGAATTCTGTCTACTTTCCAGATTTTCTGACAACCTCAGTTTCGATTTATGAGTTTCAAGTTATGACTATTTTACTACAGATGTGTTTAAAATTCCATATCCAATTTTATATGAATTCTGTATGGTAAATTATTTTTCTACTGATGCTAAAGATAATATTTTGATCCAATATTTTTTTGAGTACGACTAGACTTGATTGGGATTAACCCCTAATTTTTATAGATTTAACTATTCTATGCTTGCAAACAATTACTTTACTTGCAGAATTTTTATGCTGTTCAGTAAAGACACAAAATTTAGACCTAATTCTATTTGCTGTTTATAAAAACTTTGTGAATATAAATTGTAGCCTACTGTATTTACTTTATCACCGTTTTAAAGGATCTAGATTTTGATTTATATTTTGTGAGATATTGCTGTTTTAGTACTGCAGTGTTTATGATTCTAGATTTACAAAACTACTGTATCTTGCTGTTTTCTGATTTTACTTGACTATTCTATCTATGTTGGAAAATTATGAAACTTTATTTTCTGTTACTAAACATACTAGGGAATACCCCAAATTTTTCTTGGATTTAATATGTAAGTTTTTATGCCGTTTCCCTGTTCTTGAATACAAATTTCTGATTTCTGGCTGAACACGTTTTCTGGATTCAAGTCTGTTTTGAGTTATGTTTTTTGTGAAATAACATATGACTTATATATATTTGCTGGATTCGGCCAAGAGTCTATTTTCTAGATTTTCTGACGTATCCAGGTTTGCATATTTGTTGCAACGGAAATTCCAGATTTAGTGCAGTACTGTCTTGCTGTCCTAAACTAGAATTGTCGTTGTTCTATCCTTTCATGAGTTGTCTTTCATCTGTACATGTTTATCTTTCAACCTGAACCTGTTACTTGTTTATGCCATGTTATTTTTGCTCTGTTTTGTGACACATATATGCACTAGGTATGCCCGTGGGCACGTGCCTACGGCACGTATTCGAAACGATGCAACATATGAAAAATTATGTTAACAGTAAGAGATGATTTATATGGATGTTTTTTGTCTAGTAGACGTTGATGTATTAATGTACTCTGAAGTAAGATTATGGAGTGAGTTTGATGTTTATTGATTTGTATATTGCAGGAACATTTGTCAGTAGCTGGAGATTCAAAAATAATATTGTGAATCTACAACAGTAGTAAACCGAAAATTCCTTTCTATGTGTGGCTTGCTCACTTTGAGGAATTTTTTTTTATTTGGAGTGGCAATTCATTTTCTAATGCAATGAACACCTCAAACTGCACATTTTTTGAAAGAGCCCTATAAACAGTAAAATATATGTACGAGTTTGTGAAGGTTGATTTATATAGATGTGTATTTGGCAGTAGACATTGATGTACTGTGAAGTATGATTAAGTTGTTTATTGGTTTATGTATATTGCAGGATCATTTGTCAGCAGTTCGGGATTGAAAAAGAGTATTGTGAATCTACAATAATAGTGGATCAAAATTACATTTGCTCCGAATTTGGAGCCCGCCATAAGTAGCAATTCATTTGCACATGTAGTTATCGCCTCAAACTGCATGAGTTATTTCCCGGTTGTCATATTTTTATGTAGTTAACCATGTATGATTTTAAAAAAGGTAAGAGAGATAGAGAGAGTGAAAGTTTATTGTGATGTACATGTGAAAACCTTTTGTTAAATGTGATCAAGCACAATTACATCTCCATATGAATAAATCTATATCCATATACTGGAGAGTGTATTGCAAATTTGATTTGAAACATGCTTGTTGACCCCCTTTTTTGATATATTCCAGTGCATGAAATATTTTAAATTCTAGACAGAGTGATTAACAGGGACGACAATTTTTGATATATTTAAAAAAAAAGATATACATGCAGGTAAAACTAATAACATAGATGACAACATTAGGCCCAATTTGCCAAAATAATTACAGAGTGGTTAACATAAATCACATAAACCCAACTATCAGGGATTTCACCAGTAAAATAGACAGTAACATAAAGAGAAAGAAAGCATAACAAATATTCGGAGAACATGAAGATTGCAGATGGATAGACGACTAAACCCGCCATAATGAAAATACCTGAAAAATCACGATCAAGAATGAAAAAATCATTTTAATGAAAAAGGAATCAATCAAGTCGAAACTAATGAGAATTTAAAAAACCAACACTAATAGTTTGTAGAAAATTTTATTTTCAAACCAATACCTTTCAAAATGACTGATGTAAAAAAAATAGACGGTTCGAACAACAAATGCTTTCCGTCACCCCCAACATATTTGCATAAAAATGCTCTTTATTACCATGTATGATTGATTTTTTAATTTTTTCCACATCTACTCAAATAAATCCTTATTTCTTTTCTAGAATACTAATAGGATTTTAGTAAAAAAATGGGCAATATCTCTCCTAAAATATTAGCCCTTTTACAGCAATTCCTTACGGAATTCTGCTAACAATTAAAAATATCACATCACAGACAGTTAATATCAAACCTCCCCAGGCCAATCCAAGCAACATTACACAGGCATCATATATATAGGGCACTGGGGGCAAAAATTATCATATAATCCAATATACAAAACAAAAACCAAAATTTCGTTCAAAAACATAATGAATTTTTAGAAAAATCTTCGAAAAACCACACACAGAACCCAATACTCCACAACTTTGCGGGTACGGGTTTTAACATACTATATCCCATCACTATATATCATTATTTACATACTTTACTTACATAAATATTACACATTTTCTCGACTACCCTCATTATACATAACTTAAGTTAACAAAATATAACTAATAACTCATCCACCAACCCTATTACCGATGAAAGTAAAACTACCAAAAAAAAGAATATAAAAGAATTGTACCTGTAATGGAAAAAAAAACAATTTTGAATGTAAATGGACAATTAATTAATTTGATAAAAACACAATAAAAAGCTCCACTTACTGTTTTTTCCAAGCCAACATCAACCTGTAAGGTATGAAAGTAAACATTATAATGTGAAGAACATAAAAGCAAGAATTTTTTGATCTAATATGAAAGAGTTATAGATGTCATAAAAAAAGAGAAACTTACATGACCATATATAGTGATGTTATCCATTGATTTTGTTTAATTCTGATGAAGGACTTGATTAACTTTGGCATTCTAATTGCTTTAACAAACCAATCAATTACTTACATTAGCTAAACATTTACACAGAATTTAGATAGCCTGTAGATGAACCAGTTTTAAGCTAAATCAATCAATTACTTACATAATGTCACTCTAGTAATGTATTGAAATCGGCATAATTTCTAAATGATCTTCATCAGGCATGAACACAAACTCTCAGTCTCAGATATTATACTTGTATCATCTCCACATTAATTATTCATGTTAATCACAATTTCTTTAACTTGAAATTAAAATTCCAGCATCACTTCAATTTCAATGTATTCTTTTGGATTCCCATACAACATTTGCACTGGCAATTTGATTAGACTGGTTAAGAATCTCAGAATGGCAGATTGACAATTTTTTTATGTAATTTCTTTAACAAATAACATGCAATATAAAGTGTCCGTTTTTTGACTATATCGACTAAGTTTGATAATAACTAATGGCATGACATTCATACTTTTTGTTGAATATGAACCTGCTATCAGTATGGACATAAACTTATGTATTCAACTTCTAAAACACAAATATTTGAAATCTAACTCATCACGGTGCATTGTTGAACATGTAACTCATTTTCTATATTCAACTTTTGTATTCAACTAGTCAACTTCTGTATTCAATTTCTATGTATTCAACCCATCAAAGAACTAATAAACTTCTGTATTCAACTTCTATATAATAAATCTAACTCAGTGCACTTCTGATGATAATCTTACTCATCACAGACAATATAAGAATGAATCAACTTCTACACAGTATTACGAAAAAATTGTACAACACAGTGCATTGTTGAACAACCTACTAAACCTACTAACTTCATCTCCAAATCTAACTCATCAACATTCAACTAAACATGTTCAAAATGAAGAAACAACATACTTAGAATCTTGCGAGTCTACGACTTTGCGAAATCATGAATCCTCCCTCATCGAAATCAAAGGCGGAAACACCTATAAAATTTAAAATGATCAAAACTTTATCATCCAAGATTAAACTTTAGATAGAGACTAAAGTTAAACTATATAATATGTGATTAAACTTAAAATTTTGAAATAATGTACGCAGGTAGGAAGAGATTAAACTATAAAAGCGAAGATATATCAAGCTTATCTAACTTTTGTAACCTAAGTTATGAAGCTAGAAATAATCTGAAATGAAAGCTAGAAACATTTCAAATTAGTCAGATTGTTAATTACAAAGTGTTCCCGTTAAATAGAAGACATGCCTTAGCAATTTTCTCAATATGATTGTTAATTACACATTGTGTTCCTGTTCAATAGGAGACATGCCCTGTCAAATTGTTAATTACACATGCTAAACCCTCATCTACTATGGAACCTTATATGCTGCATTTGGCAATCTACAGGCAAACATAGACTAAAACCAAACAAAAGTGTATTGTTTTGACCAATACTCTTTCTCAAAAAAAATTTGACCTCATAGTAGATCTATAAACTTCAGTAAACTCACAACAGAATGTTAATCTGTTTCATGCTCAATAATGAAATAAAATTTTAGGTAAAGGAACAGAAATGATAATGTATAAATACAGTTTTCTACTTCCAACTGTCAATGCCTAATTCATTAAATAACACTTTTCACAATAAACATTGCAACTCCTTTCAATTCTTTAGGTTCTTTCTTGAAATTCTTTTAAAGTCTACCTGTAAGATCTAAAGGTAGAGTGTAGTTCAGCAATTTATGCCAGGGTTGTTTTAGCTTATCCTCGACAACTATCGAAATTTGCAGTATAAAAATCACAAATTCATAATAACCTGCCCCTGTGTATCTGATTAAATCTCCCAAGGATGATTAAATTTTAAAACATTAGAAATTGAAGCCGTAAAATTAAAATGACTGATACTTAATGAACATCAAAATTCTAACATTTTAAACCAAGTAAATAAAATAGACCACAAAATGCCCTCCAACCAATTTCAATCTAAGATCCATCATCTAAATTTTGAAGACAAATCTGAAGATTACTGAAAACTCCGAACATATCCATGTAAAACCATTTTTTGTAACCATCTATAACTAAGAATTATGAGCACAGATTAAATTTAAAAACATTAGAAATTGAAGCCTTAAAATTAAAATAACAGCAAGTGTGAAACTTAATGAACATCAAAATTCTAACTTTTTTAACCAAGTAAATAAAATGGACATCAAAATGCCCTCCTAACCAATTTCAGTCTAAGATCCATCATCTAAATTTTGAAGACAAATTTGAAGCTTACTGAAAACTCACAGTAAACTGGGTATTCGTCACAGCAGGTGATACCATGGTAATGAGATGTAGGCTTTCCAATCTCACAGTCAGTGTTTATCAAGCCTTTGCCCTCATGTAGTTAAAATCTATGAATTTTAGGAAGTGAAGAAAAATTAGCAGCTTGCGAAAACCTAGGTGCTGATATCTGCATAAACTATAAGACTGAAGACTTTGTTGCACGGGTCAAATATGAGAGGGAAGGGTATGTTCTCTTTATCGTTTTGATGTCTGAATGCTTTGCTTGAGATCTCATTAAAGGTGGAAATTCACCCTGAAAATCTGCGCTAAATCCATTTTCATATTCAAATATCGAATGCACACAGATATGGACAGTGTTACCCTCTCCCTCTGAATAGATATCTTAAAAGTAAATAAATGGTTTGTAGTATTACGCATAGATTGTTTTATTTGGATTAATTATATTTTGTACAGATGCATGTAATGGTTAGTACATACATTATATGTATCTTATTAGTTGCTTCCGTTTAAGAAGAGAAACAAAATAGAAAACCAATCTCATTTTACTTGCAAACATGTGTTGATTTGACTAATATCTTGAGTTGAGTTGGGCTAATTTTAGAAATTTCTAAAATTAAGTGCTTTCACTTTAATATAGACAATAAATCATATTAAAAATCGACATTATTAAGTATGACCTACATCATGAAAACTATTTAGAAATTAAATCTCGAAAGTGTACTTTTACTCATCTGTAAAAGGATCACAAAATCAATTATTTATAAATTTTCTACAGTTAAATAATTTGTGGTTGTTGAAAGAGGTAAAATTACTAAAAAGTTTTCTGATCTTTTTTTCTTGAGTTTTTAATTCACCCAACAGGCCAACAACATGGATTTCCAATTTAAGTTGCTTGGATGGCCAGTCACGTTAAAATGAGAGTATCTGCATTTGGATATTTAGCACCTCAGATCCTAATATTTGTAATTGACTCAAATTACAATCTATTTTATCCAGTACAGTCACTGTCTCGTTGAGTTAACCATGAAAGAAATATTTGTTTTTATATCCTTATCTGATCAACAGAAAGTTGCATCTCCTACTTAAAAGTCACTTCTACAGGTGTTGATGTGGTATCATTGGTGGCCCCAACTTGAAGCGAAATCTTGACAGCTTAGCCATTGATGGGAAGCTTTTCATTATCGGTTGCATGGAAGGCATGACTACAGAAGTTGTCCTCTCTTATTTTCTTGCAAAAAGGCCTAATGTGCAAGGTATTGCAACTGTTAGCCCTGTAGTTCCAATTCCAGTTAACGATTTGTAATACAAATTGCACTTTCTGTTTACACCACTTTGAATTTTTTTCTATTTCTGCACAACTTATTAAGTCTATTTGTCAACTATATCTTAATAACATGTATAATTCAAAGCATGCAGAGTTTTCTTTGTCAAACTAAGAGAACTTTATTTAGCAAATGACAATCAATTTAGTTGAAATCTTCATATGTATATTCAGTGAACAACTGAGCTTTTTTCTTGTACTTTATCAAGAATGGGATTCCATTTAGTTCCCTTTTCTATTTCACCTGTTAGCAGGAGATTATCATGCAAAACGTCATTTACAAACTATTCACAGATTAAATTTGAATTACAATTCACCTAAATTACCTAGGTTTGCCCGTGGACAATTCTAACTACAATTCACCTAAGCTACAATTCTAACTACCAGTGATGGGTCTTTCCCAAACAAAGCCTATAAGCTACAATTCACCTAAAAATCCAATCTTTACATGAGAATTGAACATACATTGCAACTGTGCATCAACCTAATCTATACTCTTTAAGCAAGTGGGAAATATCTGGATTTTAGGTCTGCAGTTTAAGCTCGGGCATGGAGGAACCCCACAATTCTCCAAGTTTATGTAGGTTAAGGAGAGATGATATATATGTTAAAGGAAATTCTTGAGCCTAAGACACTCTACAATGACAAAAGAAAGAGTAGAATGCAGCCCTGTTAAATAAAAAAAAAAGAATCCTATTGTAGATAAGATATCTCATGAACATTGACTAAAGCTAAAATTTCACCTGTTCCAAATTTGCAGTGTAAACTTGATGACTGTTAGAGTTTCCAAAAGAAAAAAGAAACTTCCGGAAACAACAGATAATATGCACATGTAAAAAAAATACAGCATAATTAAATGAGTAATTGAGCAAAATAAGACAAACTGCTCAGAGATCTCCCGAGTTAAGAAGAGATGCTATGATGTACAAAACAGGATGCACATTGTATAAAAGGCTTGTGGTTGCTAGTCAAAGGAACTTTAAACAAATCACAAAGGATTTAAAAATACCTGCAAGTGGAATCCCGAAAATAGATATTAATCCACAATAGATAGAAAAAAATGCCATCAATAAGATTACATAGCACCCCCCAAATGCCATCTCCATAAAACTGTCAGGTTTCTGGAAAATAATTGGATAAGTTTGTCAGGAAAGAATGCTTAAAGCAAGCACAAACTGAATTGAATGATGTAGTACACAAAGTACAAAACAGAAAAAAACTACAGTTATTGTGTTCATTATAATTAAGAGATTAAAATACAACAACAAATTATACAGTAGTACTGTAAACCAAAACATGCATAAAATTTAACATTGATCTGGAAATTATCAGTGTCAAACTCGAATGGGCTCCCTTCTCTATCGGTGCTAAACAATGGAAATAATATACTATATAATAAGCACTCAGAGAAAGTTTCACACAATCAATAGAACACATACTATAATTTCTATTAAATCAAAGAAAAGGGAATAAGGCAATACATACAAATGATAAATTATCCTGAAAGATATTATCTGAATAAGTTATGAATACTTTAGTTAACAAATTAACTAACTTGCCAAGCCTTCGAGGGAATAACTTCTCATTTGACCGAACCTTGTTCAACCTCTCTTCAAACGGAGTGGCCAGTCAACCTTTTGATCCTACCACTTAAACCTCTCTCGAAATGAACATCATCTTCATCAACATTACAGAAGAAAAATTGAAAGAACCAACACCTCCTATCACCCTCATTAAACTTAATCTAATCAAGCTATTTGAAAGTAAATATAAAAAGAACAAAAAACTCTAAATTATGTTCAGTCGTCTATCTAAGTAACCAAGTCTAAAATGCAACAAACTAAGGTTCAACATCTAGGATATAATGTTAACAGAATGTTAAATATAAAAAAAAGAATCCTATTGTAGATAAGATATCTCATGAACATTGACTAAAGCTAAAATTTCACCTGTTCCAAATTTGCAGTGTAAACTTGATGACTGTTAGAGTTTCCAAAAGAAAAAAGAAACTTCCGGAAACAACAGATAATATGCACATGTAAAAAAAATATAGCATAATTAAATGAGTAATTGAGCAAAATAAGACAAACTGCTCAGAGATCTCCCGAGTTAAGAAGAGATGCTATGATGTACAAAGCAGGATGCACATTGTATAAAAGGCTTGTGGTTGCTAGTCAAAGGAACTTTAAACAAATCACAAAGGATTTAAAAATACCTGCAAGTGGAATCCCGAAAATAGATATTAATCCACAATAGATAGAAAAAAATGCCATCAATAAGATTACATAGCACCCCCCAAATGCCATCTCCATAAAACTGTCAGGTTTCTGGAAAATAATTGGATAAGTTTGTCAGGAAAGAATGCTTAAAGCAAGCACAAACTGAATTGAATGATGTAGTACACAAAGTACAAAACAGAAAAAAACTACAGTTATTGTGTTCATTATAATTAAGAGATTAAAATACAACAACAAATTATACAGTAGTACTGTAAACCAAAACATGCAAAAAATTTAACATTGATCTGGAAATTACCGGTGTCAAACTTGAATGGGCTCCCTTCTCTATCGGTGCTAAACAATGGAAATAATATACTATATAATAAGCACTCAGAGAAAGTTTCACACAATCAATAGAACACATACTATAATTTCTATTAAATCAAAGAAAAGGGAATAAGGCAATACATACAAATGATAAATTATCCTGAAAGATAATATCTGAATAAGTTATGAATACTTCAGTTAACAAATTAACTAACTTGCCAAGCCTTCGAGGGAAGAGCTTCTCATTTGACCGAACCTTGTTCAACCTCTCTTCAAAAGGAGTGGCCAGTCAACCTTTTGATCCTACCACTTAAACCTCTCTCGAAATGAACATCATCTTCATCAACATTACAGAAGAAAAATTGAAAGAACCAACACCTCCTATCACCCTCATTAAACTTAATTTAATCAAGCTATTTGAAAGTAAATATACATAGAACAAAAAACTGTAAATTATGTTCAGTCGTCTATCTAAGTAACCAAGTCTAAAATGCAACAAACAAAGGTTCAACATCTAAGATATACTGTAAACAGAATGTTTTTGAAGAAAAAATATTGTAAACATGATAATACCTGACAGTTGTGATTATTGTAAACATCTAATGTACATTATTAAACCTGTCTAAAATTTATGAAAATTTACACATTTCTACTCTCAAATTCAGGGCTTAAACTCTTCTGTCACGCCATTAATTAAACCTCGGTAGCTCTTTCATGCAAAAAGCCTTCTCAATTAACCTAAACCTTACAAAGATTCCTCTTTTTACCCCAAAACGCCAAAAGTATGTGCGATTTTAGGGTTTTCAACCATAAAGGACAAAACTTTTTGGACTAATTGATGATAAAAAGCAGTTACCCTAAAAAAATTGACACTAAAATTGAAGAAATCAAAGATAATTTCCCTTATAAAAATGGTGATAAATTACCTCAAAATACTGCAAACATTTCTACACTTAAAATACTGTAAACAAAATCTGAAACAGTGCTGACATTATTTCCAACGATCATTAACAATAATCACAACTACAAAAAATCTCACCTGGCCCATGATGAAGTCGAAATAATACCCCATCGGCCTGATCCATGAAAGCATAGAGAGTTCCCCTATCAAAAAAAGAAAGCATAGAGAGTTCAACTGATCTGAAATTCCTTTTCGTCATGCAACATTTGATGACAGATCATTTGCAAGATAAAAATTAAAAACTATCAAATCTTATATTCATGATAAGATAAATCACAACAACCGAGCAACTTATTAATTAGACACCAGCTAGCAATCAAAATAATTTGCAACCGACCTAATTCCCAGTAACATCGCTCAGTTAATTACTAATTTAATCTAATATAATCTAACACCAAATTCAACTACCTCAATCTATTTGATTCAACTAACACCAAATTCAACCAACTCATTACCAAAGCTCACCTATCGAAAGCAATTTCTTGAACTGCGTCGTCGCCTCGAGCTGTAAGCTCCCATCATCCGAGTAAACCCCAGCTACCATCGCCGCAAGCTCTCCAACTAAAAAAAACCACAAAACTAAACATCAGATTTACTAAATCCAAATCCCAAACACTCAGATCTAATTACCAAATAGACCAATCAATCAATCACCTTCTTCTCAATGGCGGAAGCGTGAATCGGCTGAGGGGCCTGAGCTTGCATCCCCTCCCTTCTCTTCTTCTGCAAGTTCTCCTCCCTCTTGCTCTTCCGGATCTCCCGTCGCCGCCGCCCCTCCTCGGCATCGATGGCAACCTTGGTTCTTTCGTTCAGACAAAGCGACATGGCTGATTTTGCGATTGGAAATTTGAGAATCGAGATTCGAAACCCTAGAAATTTGATCGAAGAAACCCTAGAAATTTGATCGAAAAAAGTGAGGGCGGGGAGAGCGGGGAGAGAGAGAACGGGGAGAGAGAGAGAGAGAGACTGGGTTAGGGATAGAGAGCGGGGAGAAAGAGAGAGAGAAGGGGGTTTATTTTGGGGAAAAAGAGAGAGGGTGTGTGGGTTTTGAATTTGTGGAGTTTAAAATTTTATGCGGGAAAATATGTTTTGTGAGATTAGATCTGGTCCATTGATTTTGGGAGAGATTGAATGTGAGCCACTTGATAGCTTTCTTTGTAATTTATTATATAGATGTTTGATAATAATAACAAATAACCAAGCCGGGCTTAAAGGAAAGATCTAGTAGTGGAAAATATAGAATTGTGTACTTGAAAGGGGGCCCGTGTTTTCCACCTGATTATCTGATATCTGTTAGCTGTGATATGATTACATGACATGTGATTCTGTTATCTATTTCCTGACCACATACTTCCTACGAGAGGGTGTACTCAGAAGGGGGCCCGTGTTTCCCACCTGTTACCCAACTACATACTTTCTACGAGAGGGTGTACTTGGAGGGGACGTAGTCCTACCTGATGCAAGAAATACTTGGTTTAATTCTACCACTTATACTAGGAGTAGCCTTTTTAGTGCTAGCTGAACTTAAAGTAATGGCATTTGTGCAACGTCGAAAGGGTCCTGATGTAGTGGGATCGTTCGGACATGATACTATACCTGTTCCTGTGCCTGTTTACCTGATACTTGAGTACACGGCCCTATGGACTCCACTACGAAATCTAAACGCAAACTTGTTTGGATGTAGCAACCATGTGGTAAAAGTTTGGGATGCATGAAGTGCTACCTAGATAGTAATAATACAAGACTTGACATGACATAATACCTGTTACATGATATCTACTACATGATACCTGTACATGCTACCTGTATACTTGTTTACTTATTTACTTGTTCATCTATTACCTGTTTACCTGCCTGCATGATACTTGATACATGTTACATGTACCTGTTAGTATATCATGTTACTTAATCTCATTTTCTGATTCATGTTAGTTATCTTGTTTTGTTGACATGTCTATTCCATGCTATGCCTACTTCCGCTGTTATTCTGTATTTGTTATTCTTTCCCATGTACTTGTGCCTGCACTACAAGCAGACCGTAACTTGCATTGATGGGTAATTTATTTTTTTTCCTCTTCCTGCAATTTATTAAATTGCAGATCATGGAGATCAGCTTCCCGAAGGAGTAGGTGACCTTGGTTACTAGCTGCTGGAGTTTTGCTATTATTATTATTATTATTTCATGTTGCTTATTTGAATAATTGTATCTGTTACTTGGATTATTTTGTATTGGGCAATGACTTATTCAGATCTGATTTATTTGAGATTATTATATTTTGGTTTCAAGTAATTCTGTTGGTATATTGATTCATATATGCATACGTGGTTGACTTCTATTGCTTCCTACTCTGATGATTCCTGTGAAATGTTGTAAAGATCTTGACAGCTTATGGATGATAAAAATTATTCGCTGGGCTGAGTCACGTATCCGTATTCCATATTTCCTTATGGGAAGCGGGGCGTGACACATGAATATGAGTTAAGGCATGGATTCTAATGGAGACTGAAGTTTAATATTGTATCAAGTTGTAATTAATATATAATAATTCCGATATGCATTGTAAAGAGAGTTGATGGAATAAAAAATTTAATTTTACCTGCACTTTTGTACTGTGTTTGTTTTACATTGAAGTAAATGATTCTGGATGAGTCATGGATTTCTTGTGTTTAAAATTCGGGGCACTATAAAAGTGGTATCAAAGCAAACTTCAATTAGTAATACTAGACATGGTATGAGGAATAAACTTAGATGGACATTAGAGGTGTGAGTATCAGTCTTAGAGTCATGAATGCGTAGTTGTTGAACTTGCATTTATGTTGCTCTATATGTGTACAGATGTTCTTTTCCCTCTTTCTGTAGGTTGGCGGATAATCAAGATCCTATAAGAAATGTGGGAGAAGAAGATTTCTTCGAGGACCCTGTAGAGAATTCCAAGAAGGGTCCAGAAGAGGATACGGAAGAGGAGAAACCGCAGGAATCGCGGGAGATCACTCCCCCTCCCAAGGAACCTTCGGGCGAGTCTTCAGACGATCGCTAGGCCTGACATATAGCAGATCTTCAGATGAATTGCATCCTTGAAATGGAGAATAGGGGATCTCGAAGAGGTATCGGTATATAGCAAATCGGCATTTCCAATTGGACAACTATACTAGGTGGGGAAAGAAGGATTTTAGGCGATTCTGCGACGAGTTGCAGCAGGAAATTGATGAACAAACTTAATGAACTATGAGTTGAACTCAGAGAGGCCAAGAAGAACCATCACATCTGATTGCTATTATGATTGTTTTAGTTTTCTAAACTTGGGTGGAAAAAAATATATAGCTATTTTTGTGGATTTATGAAATATTTTGAATAAATCAGCTTATTTATTATTTTGGTGTATGGATTTTGGCTAATGAATAAATAAAATTTTGTTTTGAGCATTTGGTGTGAAATCCTATGAGGCATTATTTTTCCCTAATCAAATTGGTGTGTTTTGTAGACTCAAAAATGGAAGGACCTAGAACAAGGAATGACAACAACGAAGAGGGAGCCCATGAGAATAAGCTTGACCTAGTGACCGAGATTGACAGGGGTTTATCAGACTCTGAATGCAATTATGAAAATAGAAGTGGGCCGGAACATTAGAGCAGGACCAGCAACTCCGAATTCTGATCCCATCAAGCAGGTGGTGTCATTCAACTAGATGAAGCCACTAGTGTTCGAAGGGCATACTGATCTCAATGCAACTGATGATTGGATCAGGCAAATGGAAATGGTCTTCGAAGTTTTGGAGACTCTAGTAGCTAACAAAGTGAAGTTGGACGCTATTCAGTTAGAGAAGGATGCATGAGTATGGTGGCAGTCTGTGAAGATGACTCTTGGCTAGGTCCCTGGGACTTAAGAGGCGTTCTAGGAAGAGTTTAAGGATCATTACTTCCCTGTGGACATTTAGGAGAAGAAGGCCATGCAATTCATGAGTCTGTAACAAGAAAATATGACCATAAGGGAGTTTGAGACCAATTTTACCCAGTTATCAAGCTACACTCCCGAACTGATTGTGGACGAGGTAAGGAAGTCCAGGAAATTTGAGCAGAACTTGAGGCCAAGTTTGAGATCCCGTATGATACCTTTGGGGATCAGAAGGTTTGACAAGCTTTTCCGAAGAGTAGCAATGATCAAGTCGAAGATAGAGCGATTTCAGCAAAAGAAGGAAGCATGGAACAAAGAACAAAAGGCCTGCAGCAGCAAATCAAGGTGCAAGGAAATTCCTGGATAAGAGGGGCAAATTCAATGAGCCAAACAAAGAAGTAGCTACTACTCAAGGGAAATGTTGTTTTAACTGTGGAGAAATGGGTTACTTTAAGCACGAGTGTCCCAAGAACTAGTGGACTCAAACCTGTTATCATTGCGGCAAGGAGGGTCACATTAAACCAAATTGTTCGCAGCTGAAGCAAGGGAGTGCTAGTGGAAATCAGCCTTGGAAGAAAGAGAAGCCACACCAGCAAGGGCGCATTTTTGCATTGACAAAGGAAGATGTAAAGAACGCCGAAGATGTCATCACTGGTATGCAAGAGTTTGAGTAAAGTTTGAAGTTGTTTAAATAAAACTTTGTAAGAAAATAAATATGAAGTATTGAGTATTGTAATAATTCATGTAATAGAACAACTTTTGGTTAATGGAATAAAGGCCAAAGTTTTATTTGATACTGGATCTTCGCTTACTTTTGTATCTCCCAGTTTTGTGAAGGAGTTAGGTGTTGAGCCTAAGATTTTCTCTGGCAGAGTATTATCGGTAGCCATGCCTTCGGGAGAAACGTTGACTACTGATCGTTATTACACTGGTTGTGATATCGAGATCGGAGGAAGGATTTTGGAGATTAACCTCATAGAGCTGGAAGTTTTGGGAGTCGATGTGATTTTTAGCATAGATTGGATAATTACCTATGATGCTACTATCGACTGCAAGAATAAGGAGGTAGTAGTGAAGACACCAGGAGGACCCACGATGACTTTCCAAGGGAAGAAGGGATGCAAGAAAGTAGTAGCGGCATTATCGAAGATGAAGATTCTGGAAGAAGTCAGGGTCACTCCAGTAGTTCGAGATTTTTCAACAGTGTTATTGGATGACCTACCGGAATTACCACCGCATCGAGATGTTAAGTTCTGCATTAACATACATCCGGGAAGTGCTTATATATCCACAGCTCCTTATAGGATGACACTTGTAGAGCAGGATGAAGTGAAGAAGCAAATTGAGGATTTATTGCATAAGGAATTCATTAGACCAAGTGCTTTGCCATGGGGAGCGCCAATGTTGCTAGTGCAGAAGATTGATGGATTAATGAGGATGTGTATTGACTACCGTGAGCAGAACAAGGTGACTATTCAGAATAAGTATCTGATTCCTCGGAATGATGGGAGCAGCAGTATTCTCAAAGATTGATCTACGATCTGGTTATCACCAAGTTCGTGTTAAGGAGGAAGATGTGCACAAGAAAGCTTTCCGGACTCGACATGGGCAGCATGAATTTTTTGTTATGCCATTCAGGGTGATGAATGCACCGATAGTATTTATGGACATGATGAATCAAATTCTTCGGCCATTTATTGACTCATTTGTTACGGTGTTCATCGACGACATCCTTGTGTACTCGAAATCAAAAAAAAGATCATAATGAACACTTAGCTGAAATGTTGAAGAAGTTTCAAGAGCAGAAGTTGTACGCCAAGTTATCCAAGTGGGAATTATGGAAGTTGGAGGTGGCATTTTTGGGTCATATCCTTTCTAAGGAGGGAGTAGCCACTGATCCATAAAGGATTGAGGCAGTGAAAGGATGACCTAGACCGATGACTGTGAAGGAGATCAGAAGTTTCTTAGGGTTGACAGGATACTATCGGCGGTTTATTCAAGGATACGCGCAAATAGCTGTTTCGTTAACAGGACTAACTAAGAAGAATGTGAGTTTCAAATTGACTGATCAGTGTGAAGCAAGCTTTCAAGAGTTGAAGGAGAAGTTGACGACATCGTTTATACCGATACTACCACAAGCAGGCAAAGACTATGATATCTACAGTGATGCTTTCACAAAGGTTTGGTTGTGTTTTGATGCAAGAAGAGAAAGTTATAGCTTATGGATCAAGGTAGTTGCGTCCACATGAGAACTATCTGACTCACGATCTGGAGCTAGCAGCAATTATTTTTGCCTTGAAGCAGTGGAGGCATTATGTACCACCCTAGTATTTTAAATAATGTTTTTGGAATTAATAAATAAATTAAAGTGATTTTTTGGTGATTTAATAAAATTTTTCTGAAATTTACCTTTTTGCACATGCAAAACACATGCAAATATTTTCTTGGAAAACACAAAGTCAAGAATTTTAATTGGAGGACCTAATATTCGTTAGAGAATAATAATTGCAATTTTTCTGGATTTTATAATTCACTATTCGTATTTTTCGCAAATATTGCTAAGTGAAGGGCTTTTTGCAAAAATGTCACTTGGAGGCAAAAATTTCAAAAATCAATTTTTCTGGGTTTCAATATGAGGCCAGCCAGGTCTGGAGGGATTTGAGAGATTCAATCTCAACTAAATTGGTTAATTTAATTACCTAAAGTAATGAATCATTATATGTAAAGAAATTTTCCTAAAGGGATATTTTATAAAATCATCTAAAAAGCCCTAAAAAGAAATCCCAACCTATATTTAGAGAGAGAGCAGCCATTCCCCACGGCTGAGAACCCAAATTTTATTCTTCAATTATTTTTCCTTGGAGTTGGATCTTAAAGTTTTGCAAAAGGAGGCGGAGAAGGCTTTCTTATTACTTTTCTTTCTTCAAGTTATTCTTCTTTAAAGGTGAGTGATACTTTTATTTTTGTCCTACAATTGTTGAGTATGATGGCGTGTATAGTAGGATGCATGCTAGAGGATTTTATAGTTGATTTAGTAAATAAATGCGATGGGTGAGTGTAAATTCTCTTGGTTATTGATTATCTATATGACGAATTGATTATATGATTGTGAAAATAAGATGATTTGTTGAATAGATTGCATGTTGATGGATCATAAATTTTTGAAATAGATCTATTATGAAATGAATCCATGTGACTGAATAATCAGAATAACTCATCCATGAACAAATTAGAAATCAATGTGTGAACTTACATGTATTATCGGTTGAAAATTGATATTGCACAAATTCTTACTTTTCTAATGCAATGCTTGTCTGATCATATAGGAGACAAAGTAGAGAATGTTTGAGATTGCATGAGGTGTTGTCTAAATTAGAAAAGGTCTAAATTTTGATTCATGAAAGTGTATGCTTTATTGTGTTATATCATGTGTAGCTGGTATGCAATTGAACTGATAGTTTCATGTCTACACATGAGTGAATGATGGATTATTAATTACTGTTTTGCCTACTTTGTTTCCCTATTTTGACTGGGTATGAGGAAATTCCTTTTTTTTTAGTTGGATCTAATGTGAAGTGGAAGAGCTTGGGATTCGTTGAGTTGAATTTGGAATATTGATTAATGAATGTCTACTTCTTGATAGATCGCAGTTTTGAAGTGTATTTATCCATATTTCTGTAAAAGAAGGAATCTTGACTGTGTTTACTGATGTTCAAGTGATTTCATGAAAATTTCTCTAAAGTCATTATTCAATACTGTGGTTTCGAAAATTTTGGGGATTCTGTGAAGTTTTGAAGGGATTTGATTGAATATGAACTGAGATAGTTTTGGCCAAGATTGTGCCTATTATATTGAAGATTTTATCATGAGAAACCAAGTAATTATTCATGTATATAAATATATCTGTTTAGAAAGAATTGCAAAATTTTGGCTGTAGCAGACTCGACATGTCAGTCGACCGCAATGCATTTGAATGCGAAGTGGCAGTCGACCGTCATACCTATTCTGTAGCCGTTTAACTGCGACGGTCGACCGCAGTGAATTATACTGCATTTTTTGGTTGACTGTCACGAGTTTGGGTTTCTTTTGTTCTTTTGGACGATGACAGTCAACTGCAGTAGTTTATACTATGGTTGTCAGTTGACTGCCATGGCTTGACTTTCCACAATCTATTTTGCTACAGTTTTTGATTATTTATTCAACTTTTATAAATTTTAAATCTCATTTTTCCAGTGTTTAGATTCAGATTGTTGTAATTCGAGAAAGTAGGTGGTCTCAATTTTATTAAGTATTTAAATTCTACTTTGGTGGTTTTAAAAGGGGTATAGGTTTTCAAATTTGAAAAGTATTCTATTACAAATTATCTTCTACTATTTGCTTCAGTTTTGATTGAGATTGTTTCAGTTTCATTGAGCAAATTATATGGTTATGGCTACACATGGAGGTGCTTGGTTTTGACTGTTGGATTTTTTTTTTTGGAAATTTTCCTAACTTATTGAATGAATTCGAAAGATAAGGGTTATTGTGATAACCTTGGGATTTTGAGACTCTAGAGGTTGAGTGGGACCCTAGTATACCGACAGATGAGATTTTGTGGTTATGGCCAGTTTGGGCATTGATGTTGAGTAGACGAGTTAAGTCTGGTAGGGTACACCAACTCTAGGGGAACTGTGGTTAATTAAATAAACTTAATGAATACAAGGACATGCACTAGATGGTGATATGATGAAATGAGAGCAAACGTGAGTTATGGACTCTAGGGTGATCCGAGGAGAGATATTCTCCATTAATCCGGGACGATGATAAAATAGGCCACAGAATGATCCATGGAGAGGATTGATCTCCAGTATTCTAAGGACGAGAGCGACGCTCATGTGATATTTGTGCAATGAGGGTTCTAGGATGACCTGCGGAGTGATACATTCCCTATTACTCCGGGATGATGGAGGAAGTAGGACACAGAATGATCCACGGAGGGGATTGGTCTCTATTATTCAAAGGGCGAGAGCCAATACTTGCAAAATGTCTAAAAATCATAGTATTCATTGTAGTAGGATAGTTGCACAACGTGAGATCGAACTCTATAAAGTGGAGAACAAGAATGGCTTGCACCGGACCTATGCAGAGTGGGGAGCATAGAATCCGACAAGTATGCATTAGGATTCATCATATGCATTTGTGATTTCCTTGACTTGTATTATGCATGCTTGTTTTTTGTTTTCTACACTTGACACATAGCCTAGTTTCACTCGATGATTTATGTTTCATTTATTGTTATTTCATATTTCATCTATTATTACCACGTTAATATGTTGACTATGATTTTGTTCTTTATGTTTCACTTAAGTTGTATTTCTTTTGAATATCACTCACACCGTTATGGCTGACCCCTGTAGTTTTGGGGGTTAGGGTTATCTCTAACCTCATGTTTCATAGGTAGGTACCATTAGCATGGAGTTGGGAGCAAGTGGTAGAATGTTTTATGTTATCGTATATGTTGTAAAAATATTGAAAGTAAATGTGTAAATATGGAACTGTGTGGTAAAATAAATTGTAATTCAAGGTGTTTAATTTTCCGCTGTGCTTTTAAAAGAATTGATGTAATAAAAGTTTTAAATTTCCCTATATGCGGAGACTATGTTTATAATTATAATTGAGGTAGATACTGGGAATTGTGCCACGTATTTCTAAGTTTATTTATTGGAAATTCGGGGCACTACACATTATGTTTATAGAGAAAAGTTCAACATGTATAATGATCACAAGAGCATGAAGTGCATCTACCAGTAGAAGGACCTGAACTACGACAGAGACGGTGGTTGGAAGTATTGGAAGACATTCGTCCTGAAATCAAGTATCACCCAGGAAAGGCGAATGTAGTGGTCGATGCACTCAGTCGAAAGAGTACTTTGTCTTGTTTGATTACAACGCAGAAGGAGCTAGCAGAAGAATTGGATTTGGCAGGTATTGAAGTCATGATGCAGAGTTTGGGGGCGATGTTGGCAAAGTTGAGACTTCAGCCTACATTGGGGGCACAAATTATTGAGGGCAAGAAGTCAGATGCAGCAATTCAGAAGATGAAAGAGCAGGTTTCTATTGACAAGTTATCAGAAATTTGTGTTCAGGATGAAGTTCTATGGATGGGAGAGAGGTTGTGTGTGTGCCGGAAAGGGGAGATTCAAAGGACAACATTATGCAGGAAGTGCATACCACCTTATTATCTGAATACCCTAAAAGTACAAAGATGTATAAAGACATCAAACAACACTTATGGTGGCCAGACATGAAAGAGATGTAGCAAATTTTGTGGCGAAGTGTATTACTTGTCAGCAGGTGAAATTGGAGAATCAAAATCTCAGAAGATTATTGCAGCCATTGTCTATCCCAAAATGGAAGTGGGAGAATAACAACATGGATTTTATCACGCGTTTACCTAGAAGTCCGAAGAGTAATGACTCGATTTGGGTAGTTGTTGTAACACCCCACAAAATTGAGTTATGACAATTTTGCTCCACGTGTGTTACGCGTATGTATTTTGTCTGTTACGGAAAATGTCCTACGCCCATGTATTTTGTCTGTATTTTAATACAAATATCCTACGCATTTATGTATTTCAATTAATTATATATTTTCCTTCATCTCAAAATTCTTTTTATCCTATCTTGAACCAACTCAAATATAAATCCTAATCTTTTTTGTATTTTTACGTGTATTGCACGTATTTTCAATACACGTGACGATTACGTATATTCCACTGTTATGTGTAATGTTTCTACGTATTTCAAATGTTTCTTTTTATAACTTATTCGAATTTGTTTTATAAATTAAAATTCATTTTTCTCATATTTTGACTCAAATATAATTTTACGTATGATGCACGTATTTCTATGTACGTGTAGATTACATTATTGTATATATAAAATTAATGAAATTTCTTTTTCGTATGTTGTATTTCGATTATTTATAAACATTTCCCCGTTGAAAAAATCTATTTTGTATTTGAATATTTGTTTTTACGTGCGACGCACGTGTTTGCAGTGCACATATTGGTTTTGTTCTCTTTCAAAATAAAATTTATGAAGTGTGTGTATGTTTAATTTTATTGGTGCATGAAAACTCTAATTATAATTAAATTAAACTAGTTTTATTAAATACATATTATATATTATAACATATGCATTTAATTTAAATAAAAACTATTAATAAATTGTGTGCACACACGTGGCAGGCACGTGCATGTGCTTTCTCACCCTTGGATGGCTGGCCTACACTTGAGTGGAGAGAGTGGGAGAGTGTCATGCCCCGCTTCACAAAAGAAATACGGAATACGGATACGTGACTAAGCCCAGCGAATGATTTTCATCATCCATAAGCTGTTCAGAATCTTTACAACATCTCACAGAAATAATCAGAGGCGAAAGCAAAATAATCAACCACATATGCATAATCGAATCAAATATACCAACCAAAATTTACTTGAAACCAAAATATAATAATATCAAATAAATCAGATATGAACAAGTTAACATCCTAGGGTCACATTGCCCAAATACAAAATAAATCTAAGTGTCAAATACAATATTCAAATAAGCAACAGAATAATAATAAAAACTCCAGCACTAATATCTCATGTCGCCAACTCCATCTGGCAACTGGTCATCCTGATCTGCAATTAATAAATTGCAGGAAAAATGAAAAGAGAAAAACAAACTCCCGTCAATGTAAGTTACGGACTGCTTGTAGTGCAGGATACAAGTACATGGAATAAATAACAAAAATAAAATAACAACAGACCAAGCATAGCATGGTATAAGCATGTCAACAGAAATATAATATCTAACATGAATCAAGAAAACAAAAAAGATAGCATGGTATACTAACAGATACAGATAACATGTGTCGAGTGTCAAGTGTCAGATGGTATGTAGACAGATATTCAGATGACAGTGTCAGATGATAGTCAGATAGTCGAACAGATAACAGATAATCAGATTACAGATGTCAGATAAACAGATACAGATAAAAAGATAACAGAAGTCATGTTCTTATAAATCTTGTGTGATTACTATCTAGGTAGTACTTCATGCATCCCATTTTTTACTACATGGTTGCTACATCCAAACAAGTTACGTTTAGATTTCGTAGTGGAGTCCATAGGGCAGTGTACTCAGGGATCAGACAGACAGATATTAGATACAGATTAGACAAACAGATAGAACCTATGGGTTCTCTTCCGAGTATACCTTCCTATAGGGAAGTAATGTAGCCAGGGTTCAGATAAACAGATTCAGGTATCACGTAGTCATGAACACGTAACAGGTAGGGAACACGGGCCCTCTTCTCAGTACACATTTCTATATTTTCCACTATTGGATCTTTCCTTAACCCCGACTTGTTCATTTTCTTATTATTATCAGACATTCATGTATGTGCAGAAAACAGAGTGAGAATAGCATGGTTTAAACATGTAACAGGTTCAGGGTGAAAGACAAACATATACAGACTAAAGATAACACATAAAAGAATAGTACAACGAAAATTCAAGTTCAGGACAACAAGACAGTACTGCACTAAAACTGGGATTCCCGTTGCCACAAAAATGCAAACCTAGATCTGTCGAAGAATCTAGAAAATATACTCCCTGCCGAATCCAGCAAACATATATAAGACATATGGTATTTTTACAACATCATAACTCAAAACAGATTTGAATTCAGAAAATACATTCAGTCAGAAATCAGAAGACTGTATTCAAAGTCAGGAAAACAGTATGAAAATTCATTAATTAAATCCATGAAAAATCTGGGGTATTACCCTATATGTGTAGTATCATAATATAAAGGATTATAATTTTCCAATATAATTAGTTTAGTCAACAAAAATTAGAAAATATGAAGATGCAGTAGTTTTGTAAATCTGGAATTATAAACACTGTAGTACACAAACAACAATATCTCACAAACCATAAATCGAAATCCAAATCCGTCGAAAGGGTGATAAAATAGATACAGTAGGCTAATTTTCATAATCAGAAATATTTTAGAAACAGTAAGTAGAATTAGGTCGAAAATCAGGTTCTTTGCTTAACAGCAAGAAAAATATGCTAGTATAGTAATTGTTTGGAAACATAGAACAATTTGTAAAACTCATCAAATAATTCCACAAAAATTCAGGGTTAATCCCAATCAGGTCTAGTTATACTGTGAAAAATATTTGATCAAAATAATACTTTTAATATCATGATAAAAATAGATTACTCTTCAGAATTCATAGAAAACACAATCTGGAAATTTCTCTACACCTCTGTGGTAAAATAAACATAACTCACAACTCGTAAATCGAAACTGAGATCCGTCAGAAGGGTTGGAAAATAAACAGAATTCTCTACAGTTCATGTTCAGAAATAAAATTCATATACTGACCTTAATAGGGTCTAAATTACTGATCAACATCAGGGTAACAGAAATTTCAGAATTTTTCTTCATACACAAATCAACATGGGTCGTACAGAAATTATCTAAATCATAATTAAACATAAAATATGGTGTACTAGATGTCTAAACAACACGGTATAGGGTATTTTACAAGTATTCGACAAGTATATCACGAATAACACATCAAGCACAGATATCTCAAAGTAGCATGAACATATATATCAAAAGTGGTCAAGCCTAGGTTGTTTCATGTCACATATGTCGTGAGGCAACTATGGTCAAATCATCACAATAGAGACAATTGATAACAGGGAATTTACACACAAATTGTCCTTAGAACCCAACTACACTACAGGAGGTATTTAGTACTTGTATTACACAAAGAAAAGAATACAAGTTACTTGCCTTAACCGACAACGGAAACGACGATTATCAAGAATAACGGGAACAGATTCCCGGAACACGAACTCAACGAACGAAAGTCGCGAACACAACAAAGCAATGCGAACACGACGATCTCCGAGCAAACCAACCAACACGTGAGAATGCCCGTACGCACGACAAAGAGCGAGAGGGAGAAGCACGACACGATAACGGGAAGGGACAGCAGCACAGCGGCCGGCACTGTTGCTGGTGCTGTCTTGCGTCAAAGAGAACAGCGACGGGAGTCGTTGTGCTGCCGCCGCTGATACCGAACAATAGAGAGAGATCGAGGTGTCGGGGTGCACCACGGGGCTGACGATGGGTCTGCAGGCAGATAGGGAACACAGGCGGCTAGGGGATGAACAGGTAATAGAAGGTTATATATATATATATATATATATATATATATATATATATATATATATATATATATATATATATATATATATATAACCTTCTATATATATATATATATATATAGAAGTAGGGGGGATATATATATATATATCTTCTATATATATATATATATATATATAGAAGTAGGGGGGATATATATATATATATATATAACCTTCTATATATATATATATATATAGAAGTAGGGGGGATGGGTTTTTAGGGTTTACTGAAGTGGGTATCGGGTAGAGTAGGGGCAAACGGTATGGGGTTTTGGGCATACGGGTCTGGGTTGCTTAGGTGCAGGTAAGTGGCTTTTGAATGGATTTGGTATTAGATTAGGGGTAACAGAGTGGGGTGTTTAGGGTATAGGATTAGTTAATGGGTATATAGAGTATGATTAAAATAAAAAGATCCGAATATGAGGTGAGAACAAAAAGAGGAATTAAAACAGGGCACGAACAAATCAAATTAAAAAAAAAATAATGAGGATCAAAATAATGGCATGATCCAACAGAGACAAAACAAAAGAGACAACAGAATCAAGAACTCAAATAAAAGATGACGAAATGATCAAATGAATATATTGAGAACAAAAGATTCAATATACGGTCCAAGAAAAGATACAAAGAGAGAAATACACCAAAAAGAAAAATACATTCAAAAATACACAAAATGGAAAATAGGGGTTACAAATCCTATCCACCTAACAAGAAGAATTTCGTCCTCGAAATTCAACAAGAAGATACATAAGGTAACCCCGAAAAGAAAAGAAAGAACAAAATAAAAACTACTCAAACAAATAAGAAAACTTCTGCTGAATCTCCTCCTCCAGCTCCCAAATCGACTCACCGGGAGAGTGATGATTCCAAGAAACATAAACAAGCTTGATGACCTTGTTCTTAAGCACTTTCTCCCGCCGATCCACAACAGCAACTGACGGAATCTCACAAGTCAAATCTGGCTGAATGGTCAACTCAGAATAGTCGATCACGTGGCTCTCATCTCGGATACATCTCCTGAGTTGTGAGACATGGAACACATCGTGCACTCCGGATAAAGCTGGCGGCAATGCAAGACGATAGGCTACCTTGCCTACTCGCTCCATAATATCAAACGGTCCAATAAACTTAGGGCTAAGCTTGTCCCCCACCACCAAACTGAATAACTCTACGCCAAGGCGATACCTTAAGGAAAACATGGTCACCAACCTTAAACTCCAAAGCTCTCCGATGGACATCAGCCCATCGCTTCTGCCTATCCTGAGCTGCCTGTAAGTGCTTCCTGTTACGGCATCAAATGTCCTAGTGATCAACTCCGGACCCAACAACTTTATGTCATCCCAGCACACTGGTGATCTGCACTTTCACCCAAAAAGTGCCTCGAATGGTGCAGCTTTAAGACTAGCCTGAAAGCTGTTATTGTACGAGAACTCTACGAGATGCAAATGGTCCTCCATGATCCACCGAACTGCAGCATACATGACCTCGACGTGTCCTCAAGAATCTGAATGGTCCTCTCTGACTGTTCATCAATCTGGGGATGAAAAGCTATACTGTACTTTAATTTACTCCTTAAACTGCTCTGAAGACTCTCCCAAAACTGAGATCTGAATCTCGTATCCCGGTCTGATACAATACTGACTGGAACCCCCATGAAGTCTGGCAATCTCTTGCATGTACTTCTCAGCTAAGCTCTCAGTAAACTGTCCGACACGAAAAGGAATGAAGTGAGCACTCTTCGTCAAACAGGTCGACAATCACCCAAATGGCATTATGACCCTTAGGACTCCTCGGCAAAGTGATCACAAAATTCATAGTGATATTGTCACGCCCCGCTTCCCAAAAGAGATACGAAATACAAATATGTGACTAAGCTCAGCGAATGATTTTCATCATCCATAAGCTATTCAGAATCTTTACATCTCACAGAAATAATCAGATTCAGAAGCAAGAGAATCAACCAAGTATGCATAATCGAATCAAGTATACTAACAAAAATTTACTTGAAACCAAAATGTAATAATCTCAAATAAATCAGATCTGAATAAGTTAATATCCAGAGTCACATTGCCCAAATACAAAAATAAATCCAAGTATCAAATACAATATTCTAGATTAAGCACATAATAATAATAATAATAATAATAATAATAATAATAATAATAATAATAATAAATGCAAAACTTCAGCACTAATATCTCATGTCACCAACTCCACCTGGCAACTAGTCATCCTGATCTGCAATTAATAAATTGCAGGAAAATGAAAAGAGAAAACAAACTTCCGTCAATATAAGTTACGGGCCGCTTGTAGTGCATGATACAAGTATATGGAATAAATAACAAATATAAAATAACAACGCATCAAACAGAGCATGGTATAAGCATGTCAACAAAAATATAATATCTAACATGAATCAGGAAAACAAATCAGATAGCATGGTAAACTAGCGGATACAGATAACATGTGTCAATTTTCAAGTATCAGATGGAATGCAGACAGGTATACAGATGATAGTGTCAGATGATAGTCAGACAAATAACAGATAATCAGATAACAGATGTCAGATAACAGATACAGATAAACCGATAATATATTTTATGTTCTTATAAGTCTGGTGTGATTACTATCTAGGTAGCACTTCATGCATCCCGGTTTTTACTAATTGGTTGCTACATTCAAACAAGTTACGTTTAGATTTCGTAGTGGAGTCCATAGGGCAGTGTACTCAGGGATCAGATAGACAGATATCAGATACAGATCAGACAGACAGGTAGAACCTATGGGTTCTCTTCTGAGTACACCTTTCTATAGGGAAGTAATGTATTCAGGGTTCAGATAAACAGAGTCGTGTATCATGTATTCATGAACACGTAACAGATAGGGAACACGGGCCCTCTTCTTAGTACACATTTTTATATTTTCCACTACTAGATCTTTCCCTTAATTCTGGCTTAGTTATTTTGTTATTGTTATCAGACAAGCATGTATGTGCAGAAAATAGAGTCAAAAAAGCATGATATAAGCAAGTAACGGGTTCAGATTGAAAGATAAATGTGTACAGATGAAAGATAACTTATAAAAATTTAATAGAACAATGTAAATGCTAGTTCAGGACAGCAAGACGGTATTGTACTAAAACAGAGATTTCCTTTGCTACAAAAATGCAAATCTGGATCCGTCAAAGAATCTGGAAAATAGACTCCCTTCTGAATCTAGCAAACATATATAAGTCATATGGTATTTCACGAAAACATAACTCAAAACTGAATTGAAACCAGAAAACATGTTCAGCAAGAAATCAAAAGATTGTATTCAAAGTCAGGAAAACAGCATGAAAACTCATTAATCAAATCCAAGAAAAATCTAGGGTATTCCCATATATGTTTAGTAACAGAAAATCGAGTTTCATAATTTTCCAACAAAACTAGAGTAGTCAAGTAAAATAAGAAAACAGCAACACATGACGGTTTTGTAAATCTGGAATCACAAACACTACAGAACAAAAATAGCAATATCTCTCAAACCATAAATCAAAATCCAAATCCGTCGAAAGGGTGATAAAATAGATACAGTAGGCTAACTTTCATATTCAGAAAAATTTTCAAACAGTAAGTAGAATTAGGCCGAAAATCAGGTTCTTTACCGAACAGTAAGAAAAATCTGCTAGTATAGTAATTGTTTGGAAATATAGAACAGTTTGTAAAACTTATTAAATAAATCCACAGAAATTTAGGGGTAATCCCAATAAGGTCTAGTTATACTATGCAAAATAATGAATCAAAATAATACTTTTAACATTACGATAAAAATAGATTACTCTTCAGAATTCATAGAAAAGAAAATCTGGAAATCTCTCTACATCACTGTAGTAAAATAGACATAACTCACAAACCATAAAACTAAACTGAGATCCGTCAAAAGGGTTGGAAAATAGACAGAATCCTGTACAAATCATGTTCACAAAATATCTTCATATACTGATCTTAATAGGGTCTAAAATACTGAATGATAACGGAATAACAGAAAATACAGATTTATTCTTCGAACAGAAATCAACATAGATCATATAGAGATTGTCCAAATCATAATCAAACACGAAATATGGTGTACTAGATGTCTAAACATCATGGTATAGGGTATTCTACAAGTATTCGATAGGTATATCACGAATAACACATCAAGCACAGATATCTCAAAGTAGCATAAACATATACATCAAAAGTGGTCAACCCTAGGTTGTATCATGTCATATGTGTCATGAGGCAACTATGGTCAAATCATAGTACTAGAGAATAGATAACAGAGAATTCACACACAAATTGTCTCTAGAACCCAACTATACTACATGCGGTATTTAGTACTTGTACTACACAAAGAAAAGATACAAGTTACTTACCTTAACCGACGACGGAAACGGTGCAAAGATCAAGAATAACATAAACAGATTCCCGGAGCAACGAACACAACGAACGGTCATGAATCCACGAACCAATGAACACACAAGCAAAAGAACTCAGCTCGCACACACAGAGAGAGCGAGGAACGACAGTGGAACACGTCAACAGGGGAGCACAGTGCACTACGGTGCATGGGGAGAAGGGTTGGCCTGTCGCTGCGTCAGCAGAGGGAGAGCACAGCACGCAGTCTGTTGCTGCTGCTCTCTGGTCTTTTGATAGGGAGCCCATGCAGGAGAGGGTGTACATTGGGGCGCTGGCTTCGATGTGGTCTGCGCCACTCAGGGGAAGGAGCACGAGGACAGGGAGCACAGAGAGAGGGAGAACGGGATGAGAGAGAGGCGGCGGATAGGGTATAGGGCATGCATGGGTGGAATATATATATATAAGGCAGATGAATAGGGTTATGGGAGATAGGGAAAGGCAGCACAGTAATGGGTTCGGGTTGGGGTAAATGCAACCTGGTTTGGGTTGAGGTAAATGTAAACAGGGTACGGTCATTTAGTGGATATAGGTTGCAGATGGGTATTGGGTAATTAGGTATAGGTTGATATATAGAAATGGCTTTAGAGTTAGGTGTTGGCTAGTTTAGGGGTTTAGTGTATAATTGGGTTTGAATAGGATTAATTAAGAGGCGGGAAACAAATGAATAAACACAATAGGACAAGAATAATCAAAATAATGGGGATCAAGAAAAATAAAAGACGATAAAATCAAGAACACAATAAAGAAGTCAAAAATAATAAAAATAAATATATTGAAAATAAAATCCAATATACGATCCAAAAAAATAAAATAGAAAGAGGGAAATACATCAAAAGGAAAAATACACTCAAAAATACACAAGATGGGAAACAGGGGTTACAGATATGTTCCCACTTCCACTCCAGAATAGGAAGCGGTTGAAGAAGTCCAGTGGTTCTCTGATGCTCTGCCTTAACCTGCTGGTAGATCAAACACTAAGCAACAAACCGAGCCACAGCCCTCTTCATACCATGCCACCAGAAATGAAGCTTCAAATCCTAATATATCTTAGTACCGCCAGGATGGATAGAATACGAAGACTGGTGTGCTTCCTCAAGCAACCTCTGATGACCTTCATCCTTCGGGACACATAACCTGGACTCAAAACGAAGCGATCCATCAATAAGAATAACCATGTCCGTTCTAGACCCAGACTCAACCTCAACTCGAAAACCCTGCTACTGTGCATCATCAGCCTGCGCCTCTTTGATCTGATCAACATGAGACGACTGAAGTTGGAGCACCAAACAACTCCGATCAGAACTCAGCAACAAAACATCCAACTCCAACCTCCGCATCTGCTCAATCAAATCCCTCTGCTGAGACAAGAACATAACTGCCGATCTCCTGCTCAAAGCATCTGGCACCAAGTTCACTTTACCAGGGTGGTATTGCAAACTGATGTCATAATCGGCCATAAGTTCCAACCAATGCCTTTGCCTCGTGTTTAACTCCTTCTGGTTGAAGACGTACTTGAGACTTTTGTGGTCTATAAGATCTCCACTCGGTCCCCAAGTAAATAATGTCTCCACAGCCTCAAAGTATGGATCACTGCCGCTAACTCCAAGTCATGATTCGGATAGTTCTTCTCATGCAGCCTCAACTGCCTCGTTGCATAAGCAACGACTCGGTCCTTCTGCATCAGAACTGCTCCAAGACCCTTATCTGAAGCATCACAGCGAATTACAAATCCGCCTGAGCCATCTGGAATAGTCAACACAGGTGCTGACGTCAATATGCTCTTCAACTCAACAAAAACCTCACTACAATCACCAGACCAACAAAACCTATGATCCTTCCCAGTCAGCTTAGTCAATGGTCCCGCTATCTTCGAAAAATCCTGAACGAATTTCTGATAATATCCAGCTAGACCAATAAAACTCCAGACTTCTGAAACTGACTTGGAAATAGGCCAATCCTTCACAGCCTCAATCTTGGCCAGATCCACAGAAATACCATCGCCCGAGATAATGTGCCCCAAGAAAGAAACCCTGTCGAGCTAGAACACTTGCTGAGTTTCCCATAGAGATGATTCTCTCTCAAAGTCCGTAGAACTACTCTAAGATGCTCAACATGATCTTTCGGATTCCAAGAATACACCAAAATATCATCAATGAAGACCACCACAAATCTATCCAAGAACTGAGAAAAGACCCGGTTCATAAGACTCATGAATACAGCAGGCGTATTTGTGATCCCGAACGGCATCATAAGATACTCATAGTGGTCATATCTGGTCCTGAATGCAGTCTTCTGTACATCAGTTGCCTTCACCTTGACCTGATGATACTCAGAACGAAGATCCAACTTTGAGAAAATAGCAGCTCCACTCAACTGATCAAACAAATCATCAATCCTAGGCAACGAATACTGTTTCTTCACAGTAATATATTTCAGTACCCAATAATCCATGCACAGGCGATGCCTACCATCCTTCTTATTGACAAAAAGGACTGGAGCACCCCAAGGCGAAACACTGGGTCTGATGAACCCCAAATCAAGCAACTTCTGAATCTGCACCTTAAGCTCTGCTAACTCAACCGGTACCATCCTGTAGGGACTCTTCGATATAGGCACCGTACCCAGCTGAACTTCAATACCGAACCCCACATCCCGATCAGGGTGTAATCCAGCCAACTCCTCTAGAAAAATATCCAGGAAATCCCCAACTACTAGAGGCGCAGACTCACAGCCTGAATGCAATTCCATCGCATAAACCTCCTGATCAACTGCAGTACGGCCAAGGGACATTTTTCCTGGCATGGAACTCAAACTCTGCGCGATCTGGCATTCTGAACACAACTTTCTGGCACGGCAATCAATAATGGCATGGGTTTCACCCAACCAATCCATACCCAGAATAACGCCGAATCCTGAATTCCCAATTATAATCAGATTGGCCTTGAAATCTGTGCTACCAATAATCACGGGACACTACCTGCACTCCCGGAAACAAATTACAACTCCACCACCTATCACAATGTTCCAAGCCTCTAACATGGTGCTGCACTCCAACTGATGGCGAACCACAAATCGAGAGGAGACAAAAGAATGGGTTGCCCCGGAATCAAAAAGAACATGAGCAGGAAAAGAGAAAACAAAAACGATACCTAAGATAGAATCAAAAGACAAGGAAACAAGGAATGGTTGAACAGGGGTGAGGAAAAACAACGCAGGAAGATAACAGGAAAGAATAAAGCAAGACAAAAAGAAAGGTGCAAAAAGAAATAACAAAACAACAAAGCAAAATACCTGCAACAACACCTACAGCTGACTCCACATCTACAGTAGTCAGGTTGAAAGCCTGACCTCTCCTCAGAACAGCGGTCCTCTGACCGATAATCTGGCACTGAGGAGGAAGCCGGTGGTCTAACTGGACCACGAGTTGGGCCAACCGGCTGAACGGAACCCCTGGCTAGAAAAGCCAACTGCTGCTACGGCTGCGAACATTCCCGAACTGAATGATCAGCAGTGCCACACCTAAAGCATTGGCGGCTGGCGCAAAAATAGTTCTTGTGCTCATGCCCAGAAACCTGGCAGAAGTCGCAAAAACCACCTCTCGGGAAACCAGCAGAAGGGTAAGAGCTGCCCTGACAGGACGGGGAACAGACCTCCAAATAGGCCTACTAGAAGGCCTAACAATAACAGAAGAGTGCGGAACAGTCTGCTGAGAAGGAGTCAAACCACCACAAGCCTGCTCCTGAGCACGAGCTGTCTCAAGAGCTTCTGCATAAGAGTGCAAGCGAAGGGAGACAAGCTGCACCATAATCTCTCGCTCATGCCCCAAAATAAATCTACGAGCCCTGTCTTCTTCGTTTGCCACAAGAACGGCTGTGAAGCGACTACTTCTTTTAAATTCAGCTGCATACTCGTCCATAGACTTGGAGCCTTGTTTCAAGGGTAGGAACTATTGCTCCATCTCCACTCTAGTACTGTTAGGGAAAAACTTCTCCAAAAAGCCTCTAGTGAAAGTGGCCCAAATGATCGGTCGTTCGAGCCTTTCCGACTCGGACCTCCATCAAATATGAGCCAAGTCCACCAGCTGGATGGCTGCCACATCCACACAATCTGCATTTGCAACCCTAGCTGCCAAAAGCAGTTGCTCAGTCTGGATCAGCCACTGTTTAGCCCCCAAAGGCATCTCAGTGCCTGAAAACCTGTCAGGATGCAGCCTCATGAAGTCCATGACTGTACCCGGATGGGGAGGTAGAGCTGCCTGCATAGGCACAGCAGCCGGCGGAACCTGAGCGGCTTCCAAAGTAGCCATCACCAAATCACTGTGGTTTTACTGCATATTGATCAAGCGCTCAAGCACAGTGGTGACAGCCTCAAGCCCAGGCTGATCATCCTCTGGACAAGAAGTATATACTCTACGAGCCACAGTCTGCACAAAACCAAAAATAATTAGCATCCAGATCAATGTTGATAATAATAATTCATTTATGCATGCATATTTGGTGAAATGTTGAGCTGATCCCAGGTCGAGCCAAGCTTATCTAATATATTAGGCAACTAATACATTAGCCTACCTGGGCTCTGATACCACTAAAAACCTTGTCACGCCCCGCTTTCCAAAAGAAAATACGGAATACGGATACGTAACTAAGCCCAGTGAATGATTTTCATCATCCATAAGCTGTTCAGAATCCTTACATCATCTCATAGAAATAATCAGAGTCGGAAGCAAAAGAATCAACCACATATGCATAATCGAATCAAATATACCAACATAAATTTACTTGAAACCAAAATATAATAATCTCAAATAAATCAGATCTGAACAAGTTAACATCCTGGGTCACATTGCGCATGTAGTACCCCGTATTTTTAAAATATTATTTTGAGAATATTAAATGAGTTAAAATGGTTTTTGGTGTTTTAATAAATATTTATCTAAAAATTTATCTTCTTACACGTGCAAATGTTTTCTCAAGAAGTTCAAAAGCCAAAATTATTTTGGGGAAACTCATTATTTATTATTTGAAATTATTTGTGATTTTTCTAGATTTTTCTGACAATGGTTGGACCAATTTGCAAATATTTCAAAAAGAAGGAACTTTTTGCAAAATTACCAAATGGGGGTGAAAAACTCTAGATTTTTGGATTTTTGGGCTGGAAATAATGCCTAGTCAATTCAGGAGTAAAAAGTTTACCTTTCGTTTCAACACATTTGATATATTTTACAAGTTTTGATAAAAGAGCATCTTTTTTGCAAAATTGCTATTTGAAGGGATGAAATTGCAAAATTATTTTCTGGGTTTTTCCCTACAGTGCTGGCCGATGCTAGTGGGGGATCTTTTTGATTTTTGAACCCAATTAAATTGGTTTTAACTAATTTCCTAGTCTGGTGATCTATTTATGTAAAGGTATATTTAAAGGGGAGTATTTTTGCAAATGTATTCAAAAACCCTAGAATCTTTAATCCTGGCCTATTTAGGGTGTCGTGCAGCCGTCTCTTTGCTGCAAAATACAAGGAATTTCTTATTTCTTATTATTTTGGAGTTCTAAAGAGAAGATCTTGGATTTCTTGCGAAGGAGGAGCTTTTCTTATTTTCTATTTGTCTTCGTTCGATTTCTTCAACAAGGTGAGTAATATATTTGTTTTGTTTTGTTCCTTGAATTTTGTATGTGGTGGTTCATCTACTAGAAAGCATACTAGGGTTTGGTATGAATATATAAATGATGGATTGGATGAATTGATGAATTAAAATCGGATCGTTTATGAAAACCAAGTTATTCATGAGTAGAAATGCATGTGGATGATTTGAGATTGTTAAATAACCTAATATAAATCATGAGTAAGCCATTTCTTCGGGTTTATGCTGATTTGATTGAGTATGGAGAATGTTATGCCTAAATTGATTAAAGAAGAGATTTTGACTATTTATGAGGTTGGATGAGTGCATCTTGATTATGGTAATGTTAAAATTGTTTATGTTCATGAGTTAAAGATGGTGATTGAGTTGAGAAAATTTTGAGAATGACTAATGAATTAAGAGACCATGTCTTGAGAATTAGATTTGTGATAATTGAATTGAGTTTGATGCAATATGATAAATTTAGGGATTTGTGATTTTGTGAAAGATTTTACTTGAATTTGGATTTCTTAAATACGAAGATTAAATCTGAATATTTTGTCATTTCTAACTGATGGATTTGTGAAGTTTCTTTGGTGCACGAACATGCACGAACATTTTACATGAATATTGTAATCCATTGCTTTTGAAGAAATTGAGTTTTTGTGTGTTTTCGGAGGATTTGACTATATCAACTTATTTTCGTATTGATATGGTTTGCAACATAGTATGAAGTTAATTTGATGTATGATCGATTCTTAAAAAACTCTATTTTGGATATGTGCACAAATTCATGTTCAAATTATAGTAAATCAAAAAATTGTGATTTTTATTAATTCAAAGTGGTTTTGATTGTTTTTTGGGCTCTTATATACCCTAAAAGTCATATTTGATCATATCAAAAATATGATTTTCGCAGAATTCGTTTTTATAAAGAAAAACTTTGTATCGGTTGGAATGTGCACAACTAAAAACTGTAGTCTGCAGGTCGACAGTCAACCGGTTAATTTATACAGTCGACCGTTGCTACATGGCTGCTGTATTTTCTTGGAGTTTTAAGATTTCACGCGGAACAGTCGACTGACCCATTTTTACAGTCGACTGACTCTGCTATGTTTTGATGTTTTCTCGAAGTTTTGGATTTTCGGCTCTAGACAGTCGACCGATGACTTTAACAGTCGACTGTCATTACTTAGAATTACTTTTCTTTAAAATGTTGGATTTTCGCTCTGGACAGTCGACCGATGACTTTCACAGTCGTCTGCCATTACTTAGAATTATTTTCTTGAAATGTTGGGTTTTCGCTCTTGGACAGTCGACCGATTATTGTTCATAGTCGACTGTTACGGCTCTGACTGATGTTTTCTTGAGTTATTCCGATGTTCTTTTAAACGGTTGATTCTTTAAATGTTTTGGGATCTATAACTTACTATTATAAACACTATTTTTCTACAGAACATATGTTTTCAAGTTGTTTTATTAAAGTTTTGATTAATGAAAGTTTAGTTTGGATGGTTGAGCGTCAGTCTCTAGAGGGTGTGTGGGACCCTAGTATACCTGGCAGTTAAGATATTTTGTTTTGGCCCGTTGAGGCACATTGTTGATCGGTTGTTGAGTTAAGTCCGGTAGGGTACATCAACTCTAGGAGATTCGTAATTAATTAAGTAACTTAACTTAAACAAATAAGGACAGACACTAGATGGTGATATGATGAAATGAGAACATGGGTTATGGACCTCAGTTTGGCTTGTGGTGTGAGATAATCCCCGAAATTATCGAGGTGTGAGTGAAATAGTCTTCGGAATTACCTGCAGTGTGGGATTGATCTCTGGAATTATCGGGGTCGAGGCGACACTCATGTGGTATTCGTGTGATGAGGTGCCATAGCTTGCAGTGTGAGGTATTCTCGAAGATTCCCAGGTGTGAGTGAAATAGTCTCTGAAATTATCTGTGGATAGAGATTGACCTCCGAATTTATCGCGGCGTGGGCAAATACTCACAGTTTATCTTTATCTCGTAGTAGTCATCTTGGTAAGATTAGTTGCATAACGGGAGATTAAACCCTATCAAGTGGAGAACGTTCAGGACTTGCACCGGACCTATGTAGAGTGGGATGCATAGAATCCGACAAGTATGCATTAGAGAGTCAGCATATAGCTTGCTGTTTTCTTGACTTGGTTTTATGCATATTGTTTCCTGTTTTCTACACTTGACACTTAGTCTAGTTCACATGATGTTTTAATTATTGATGGCTCCTATTTCATTTATTCTTGCTGTTGATGCATATTGTTTATAATACTATGTTTCATGTTTTACTTATGTTGCATTTATTTATTTTATGTCACTCACACCGTTATGGCTGACCCCTATAGTTTTGGGGGTTAGGGTTATCTCTAGCCTCAAGTTCTTACAGGTAGTTGCTTGTAACTTGGATTTGGATGCTTGGGTTAGACTGAAGTTATGGATTATGTAAAATTGTAAAAGATTTGTTGTAAAGAAAAGACTGTAATTCAAGGTGTTTGTTTTTCTGCTGTATTTTGTAATGAACTAATGTAATAAAGGTTGAAAGAAAAATTTATTTGTATTTTGGCTATGTTTACTATTATAATTGAAGTTGATACTGGAAATTGTGTCACGTATTTCTGAGATATCATATTGGAAATTTGGGGCGCTACAGCCCAAATACAAAATAAATCCAAGTATCAAATACAATATTCAAATAAGCAACAGAATAATAATAAAAACTCCAACACTAATATCTCATGTCACCAACTCCATCTCGCAACTGGTCATCCTGATATGCAATTAATAAATTGCAGGAAAAAGGAAAATAGAAAAACAAACTTCCGTCAATGCAAATTACGGGCTGCTTGTAGTGCAAGATACAAGTACATGGAATAAATAACAAATATAAAATAACAACAGAACAAGCAGAGCATGGTATAAGCATGTCAACAGAAATATAATATCTAACATTAATCGGGAAAACAAATCAGATAGCATGGTATACTAACAGATATAGATAACATGTGTTAAGTGTCAGATGGTATGCAGACAGATATTCAGATGATAGTGTCAGATGATAGTCAGACAGATAACAGATAATCAGATTACAGATGTCAGATAAACAGATAACAGATGTCATGTTCTTATAAATCTTGTGTGATTACTATCTAGGTAGCACTTCATGCATCCCGGTTTTTACTACATAGTTGCTTCATTCAAACAAGTTACGTTTAGATTTCGTAGTGGAGTCCATAGGGCAGTGTACTCAGGGATCAGACAGACAGATATCAGATACAGATCAGACAGACAGATAGATAGAACCTATGGGTTCTCTTCTGAGTACACCTTCTTATAGGGAAGTAATGTATTCATGGTTCAGATAAATAGAGTCGTGTATTATGTAGTCATGAACACATAACAGGTAGGAAACACGGGTCCTCTTTTCAGTACACATTTCTATATTTTCCACTAGTAGATCTTTCCCGTAACCTCGGCTTGGTCATTTTCTTATTATTATCAGACAGACATGTATGTGCAGAAAACAGAGTGAGAATAGCATGGTTTAAACATGTAACAGGTCCAGGGTGACAGACAAACATCTACAGACTAAAGATACCACAAAAGAATAGTACAACAAAAATTCTAGTTCAGGACAGCAAGATAGTACTGCACTAAAATTGGGATTCCTATTGGCCCAAAATGCAAATATGGATCCGTCGAAGAATCTAGAAAATAGACTCCCGGCCGAATCTAGAAAATATATATAAGTCATATAGTATTTCACAACATCATAACTCAAAACAGATTTGAATCAGAAAACACGTTCAGTCAGAAATCAGAAGATTGTATTCAAAGTCAGGAAAACAGCATGAAAATTCATTAATTAAATCCATGAAAAATCTGGGGTATTCCCCTATATGTGTAGTATCAGAATATAAAGTATCATAATCTTCCAATATAATTAGTTTTGTCAACAAAAATCAGAAAACATCAAGATGCAGTAGTTATGTAAATCTGGAATTATAAACGTTGTAGTACGAAAACAACAATATCTCACAAACCATAAACCGAAATACAAATCCATAAAAAGGGTGATAAAATAGATACAGTAGGCTAACTTTTATATTCAGAAATATTTTATAAAAAGTGAGTAGAGTTAGGTCGAAAATCAGGTTCTTTACTGAACAGCAAGAAAAATCTGCTAGTATAGTAATTGTTTGGAAACATAGAACAGTTTGTAAAACTCATCAAATAATTCAACAAAAATTCAGGGTTAATTCAATCAGGTCTAGTTATACTGTGCAAAATTTGGATCAAAATAATACTTTTAACATCATGATAAAAATAGATTACTCTTCAGAATTCATAGAAAGACAATCTGGAAATTTCTCTACACCTCTGTGGTAAAATAGGCATAAATCACAACTTGTAAATAGAAACTGAGATCCGTCAGAAGGTTTGGAAAATAGAGAGAATTCTCTACAGTTCATGTTCAGAAATAAAATTCATATACTGACCTTAATAGGGGTCTAAATTACTAATCAACATCAGGGTAACAGAAATTTTAGAATTGTTCTTCATACACAAATCAACATGGGTCATACAGAAATTATCCAAATCATAATCAAACATGAAATATGGTGTACCTAGATGTCCAAACAACATGGTTTAGGGATATTTTACAAGAATTCGACAAGTAAGTCACGAATAACACATCAAGCACAGATATCTCAAAGTAGCATGAATATATACATCAAAAGTGGTCAAGCCTAGCTTGTTTCATGTCATATATGTCGTGAGGCAACTATGGTCAATCATCACAATAGAGACAATAGATACAGAGAATTCACACACAAATTGTCTCTCGAACCCAACTACACTACAGGCGATGTTTAGTACTTGTATTACACAAAGAAAAGAATACAAGTTACTTGCCTTAACCGATGACGGAAACGACGATGATCAAGAATAACGGGAACGAATTCTCGGAACATGAACTTAACGAACGAAACTCGCAAACACAACGAACCAATGCGAACATGACGAACTCCGAGCGAACCAACCAACACGTGCGAATGCCCTTACACACGATAAAGAGCGAGAAGGAGAAGCACGGCACGGCAGCGCGGAGGGACGACAACATAGCGGTCGGTACTGTTGCTGGTGCTGGTGCTGTCTAACGTCGAAGAGAACAGCGATGGGGAGTCGTTGTGCTGCGCCGCTGATACCGAACAACAGAGAGAGAGAGATCGAGGCATTGGGGTGCACCAGGGGACTGACGATGGGGCTGCACGTGGATGGGGAACACAGGCGGCTAGGGGGAAAGTGGCTAAGGGATGAACAAGTAATAGGAGGTTGTATATATATGTATATAAGTAGGGGGTGGGTTTTTAGGGTGTACTGAAGTGGGTATCGGGTAGAGTAGGGGGAAACGATATGGGGTTTTGGGCATACGGGTTTGGGTAGCTTAGGTGCAGGTATGTGGCTTTTGAATGGATTTGGTATTAGATTAGGGGTAACAGAGTGGGGTGTTTAGGGTATAGGATTTGTTAATGGGTATATGGAGTTGGATTAAAATAAAAAGATCCAAATAAGAGGCGAGAACAAAAAGAGGAATTAAAATAAAGCATGAACAAATAAAAAAAAATAAAATAAAAAATAATGGGGATCAAAATAATGGCACGATCCAACAGAGATGAAAAAAGAGAGAGAACAGAATCAAGAACTCAAATAAAAGATGACGAAATGATAAAATGAATATATTGAGAACAAAAGATCCAATATTTGGTCCAAGAAAAGATACAAAAAGAGAAATACACCAAAAAGAAAAATACACTCAAAAATACACAAAATGGAAAACAGGAGTTACAGAGAGTATAGAGAAGTGGGGAGTCATTTTAACCACACAAATTTTCTATAAATCGTAGCATCCTGAATTTTCAAATAATTAAAATCATTAGTTTTCACGTGTTTTGCTCGTGCAAATTAATGTGTGTTCTTAAGCTTTAAAATTATTCTTATGTCATGCATAATTGTTTTCTTCTCTTTTTAAAATTAAAGCCTATTATTAATCTTTAGGCCTAATAATCTAATTCTAGCCCACTTAAATAAAAAAATTAAATAATTAGAGAGCCCATGGATTTTTATCCCACCTAATTAGCCCACTAGTTATTTATAATAATAACTAATACAACTTGTAGTGTAGACTTGATCAAGTAGCAAATAAATTAACAATTTAATGAACAAATAAATTTGTAGTATGCATAATGAGGCACGTGCATTGCACATGCATGTGTAAATTGATGAGAAGGGGGTGGCCGGCCATGTTCATAGAGTGGGAGAGATGGAGAGAGTGGAGAGTGGTTACTAGATGGTGGGTAGTTCTTCTAACTCCCAAATGCATCCTAGCCTTTCATCTAAACTCATCTCAACCCTTCATCCACTCTTGAAAAGTGTATAAATACACCCCCCCCCCCCCCCCCCCCCCCTCACTATTGTCATTTGCATTAGAAATTTCAAAGAGTAAGAGAAAGAGAGAGACATTTGTGAGGAAAAGATTTAGTGTGAGAAAAAGAAAGAGAAGTGTGTGTTCTCTTTCCTATTGGAGGCCGGCTAGCATCAAGAGGAGGAGAAGACTCGGTTCGTGTAGCACAAACTAGGAGGAGAAGGAAGACGATCGCGCTTTCAAGGAGTTCTTTAGGAGTTTTTTCTTGTTTCTTCAATAAGGTGGGTGATTTCTCAAACTTCTAATATAGATGCCACACTAGGATTTTAAATTGTGAATATGTTAGAAACAAGGAGAAAAAGTTGCCTTATGCTTGCTTAAAGAGACTAGTAAGAAAGAGAGGAACTCTAGTTTATCTACATGAAAAAGTTAGCAAAATGAATTGGAATGTGTTAATTAAGATTTGTTATGATGCTTTGATAATATATTTGCATGTTAGAATACATATGAATTGATGAATCATGATTATATGAAAATTGTACTTATGAATAAATTGTAGAATGCAAAATAATATCCATGGATTGTGAAATAAATTGATTAGTTGCAATAAGTGTGTTTTAATTGCATTGTGTGAGTAGTATTGTATTCATTAGAGTATCATTTATGTTGTCTCTTTGAAACTCAAGAAAACGATTAGTTTTGTAAACGTAAGACTAACTTAAGAGCTTTGTTTGGGTTGAAGAATGAAAAATTGTACCAACATGTGGTGAACAAATGGGGAACAAGTAGATAAAAAGATTCATTTAGAAAAGTGAAATTTTTGTATGTCAAAAATGTATTAATGTTCCACTTTTTCAAAGAATTAAGAAAGATAGTCTACTATGTGTTTAAAAATGAGATTTTGAAAATCTAAGAAAATATAAGTTATTGTTTTTCAAAGAAACACATTCTGGAAAAAGATTTAGATTTTTATAAGTACAAATTGATTTGGAAAATCGAGTTTATTAAAGAAAGAACTAAAAACAGTACTGTACATACAAAAAGTTGTCGACCAACCTTGTATCGATTAGTCACTAAAGACCTACTGGTCTGCGGGTGCATTTTGGGAGCATTACTGTAGCTGAGCGGAGCTACTGGCCTTGGGTTCGAGTCTCTTAACTCTATTTTTCTGAAAATTCGATTTTAATTCAAATCCGAAAACTAAACCTTAAGTATACCTTAAGCCCATTCTATATTAGTTAGTCACTCTAGCCTTTCTGGTCAACGGGTGCGCGTTAGGCCGGTTACTGTTCATGAGCGGGGGGTTTGGCCTGGGTTCGAATCTGGAGTTTGGCCCTTTTGTTTGTGGTTTTGATTTTTTTTTTTTTATCTTAATTCTATTTTTCTTAGTATTTTTAGAGTATAAAAATGTGGAAAAAAATATTAAATTCTTCTAAAAATACCTAGACTTCATGAAAATTATTTCTACAATATTTGACTTATTATAATGGGAATTAGAAGTAATTTTTGAGAAGAAGAAATTGGTAAATTTTCTTAGAATATGATTTTGATCAATTAACGAAAACAAATATCTTTTTGATGTAAAGAAACTTGGTGTAGAGATTTAAAATGAGATTTGTGACATGGAAAATTTGAGTAGGATTAAATATGAGATTGTCGTCTAAATTATGCAAATGTGCATGAAAAATGAAGTAAAAGAATCATGATGAAATATAGAATTTGTGAATATGAATACTCATTTTTTATGAACATGAAAAGATTTTGAAACTAGAGTTTAGTTAAGTCCTTACATCGGTATGAGTAAAATTTTGAAAGAGAAATGTAATAAATAAAGACCAAGATTAGGTCGTGATTAACAATTGATGTTTAAGACCGATGTCGAGGTAACGCTAACTCTAGGATATTAATTTTATTCATGATTCAATTATCTAAGGATTAGACACATGGTGAAGATGTGATGAAAGTAAGAGAAAAACACAAGTATGAGGGTCTCAGATCTACGGTGTGAGAGTGTTCACAGGTTGTCTACATGATGTGTCATGTCATGACGTGAATATATCTCCGGAATTATCGGGACCGTGGCGACGCTTGTGGGGTGTTTGGTGACTACATAACGCCATTATCCCATGACAGAGGCGAATTGTCCATAGGCTGTCTATATGATGCGTCATGTCATGACGTGAGATTCCCCTCCAGGCTGTCTGGACATGGGCTTGTAACTCATAGAACACCTAGGATACTTACCGTAATTACCGTAGTAGTTTAACTCATAGCGAGGGAATCAACCCTACAAGATGAAGAACGATTAAGAGCTTGCCCTCGGACCTATGTAGTATGGGATGCATAGAATTCGAATAAGTGCGCATTAGTGTCATTAAATATAAATAACTGCATTAAGGACTAAGTGCACAATCACACACGACATCAATAAGATAGTCTCCCTTAGCTTTGTTTGTGACAAGTGTGTGCTTTCCAAGTAAGAGAAATTGATGTATTATATCCTAGCGTCGGTTGTATGCAACTGACGTGCCCTACAGTTTTCATGCAGGATAAATTGAATGAAATGACCTAAGAAGGAATGCTGCTTAAAGAAATGTTCAAATTGTTATTTAAATTCATGTATCATGTTGTAATTTATAATTTCGCTGCGTTGATGTAAATATTATTGTATAAAAAGTTTTAAATTCCTTGTAAAATTGTACGAAGTTAAGTGTAAAGATCCTGTAGAACTTTGAATTCAGTCTTATTTAGAATTCGGGGTGTTACATAAATAGTCCCTACTTTTGACATGAACAACACAACTCAAAATAAAAACAAAAGAGAGAAGGAGGGAGAAGTGCATGCGGGTTGTGCTAGGAATAGGCCGGCCATTTTTGAGGGAGCTTGGAGCTTTGAAGCATTATTTTCTAGGAGTTCTACTACTAGAAGTTCTACAATTGAGGTGGGTGTTTCTTCAACTTTTTAATATATGTTTATTAGTAGAATGCTTGACATGTGTGAATTGTTAGATGCATGATAACTTATATAGATTGAACATTCATGTTTAGATTATTTTTTGTTGATTGAATGTGTGAAATTATGATATGTTTGATTTGGGAGAATTTTCATAAGGTTCTGTTTTGAGTTCTAGTTGTACTTCAAAAAATCATAACTATTAAACTAGATGAAATCTAGAGCTAAAAGTTTTATAGGAGTATCTCGTATGTCAAGAACATCTCCTTAAAATTTTATAATATTTGGATTTCTTTTACTATTTTAATAAAATCACAACTTAGGACTGGTTGGTAGTTAGCTAGTTGCTGAAATTTGTACACATTTCGGTACCTTAGATGCAGTATTTTGAGAAAAGTCAAAACTAAGAACTTGAAGTAAACTTGTTAACCTTTCTTTAGAGTCTAAGAAATCAATTTTCCATGAAAATTGAACTTATTATTAATTTTACAAGATTGAACAGTGGCAGTCTGTATAACATTTCGACCCTACTATAGATTTCGAAGAATTATAGACATAATATTTTGGGGAAAGTTATAACTACAAAGTTATAGTAGACTTGTATACCTTTAATTTTATCTAAAGAACACAAATTTTCATGAAGTATAGAATTTTCTGATTTCTACAAGTAGCATGAGCTACAGATTTCGGATTGTGATCCTACTATTTTGCAAATGAATTTATACGAAGTAATTGAGGATGATTTTAGATGATCTTAACTTTAAAGTTGTAGTAGACTCATTTATGATTCCAATGAAACTAATAAATCTATTTATGGAGTAGTACTGAAATTTATATGATTTTTTTTTATACCGTTGGGTTAATGTCTTTTATCTAGTTGTCCCAAAACTTCTACAACGTATAAAATTGGATTTAAATTGGAATGTTAGTCAGATGTATCTTATGAGGAATTAAGATATAATTAAAGGATGAAGTTGGTATGTTAACATGTGATGTTTATAAGGATTTTAACTCATCAAGTGTTATTGAATGTTGTTATAAGAAGTTGGTTACTTTATGATTGATAATAGCAAAGAAAATGAATAAAAGAAGTTAAAAGATGTTTAATGAATGAAAATTTTTATAAGAGAGTATGAATAACCCATGGTGTTGTGAACATTATGTTGACTCTAGAGGCTAGGTGAGACACAAACTAACGGCAGAGTGATGAAAATGATTATTGAAATTTGAGAAGTGACCAATATGGGCTATCATTCGCGGTATATTATTTAAGACCGGTAAGAGGGTAAGCTAGCTTTAGGTAGTATTATTATTCATGTTTCAAATTTAAGGATAGGCACTAGAAGAAGATGTGATGAAACCTGAGCAAACGTAAGTGGGTCATTTCTATATAGTTGGGCGATGTACTCTGGGACTATAGATTCAGTCGGGCGGTGTATGCCGAGACTGTAATTATCCTGCATCCAGTCGGGCGGTGTACTCGGAACTGTGATGCGGAATGAGACGAACCTCAATTAAATTCGGAATTATGAATGATCGGGTGGTGTACTCCGGGATCATTAATAGTCGGGCAGATGGTAGGCAGATCTCTGATATTTCGGGGCTAGAGCAGCTCTTGCGGGATGTCCACATGAGGTGGATTCTGTATAGTCAGGCGGTGTACTCCGGGGCTGGAATCCATATTTGTAGGATGTCTGAACCTTGTTTTGTTACCGGGTAGGATTTCTTAGCGATGGATTGAACTCTAAAATGTGGAGTACGTAAGGGCTTGCCCTCGAACCTATATAATATGGGATGCATAGAATCCGAACAAATATGTGTTAGTGTCATCGTAGTGTAATGTCTGCATTAGGTATTAAGTCATATCATACACTGCCACGACTAGGATAGTCACTTTTCCTGTTTGCATTCAAGTTTGTGTTTGCTAAAGTAGAAGAATCGTTGTATTATAGCATTGCGTCAGTTGTATGTAACTGACGTGCCCACAGTTTTCCAGATGCAGGATTGGACTTGATATGAGCTTGAAGTCACTACGATGAGTTGATTACAAGATTGAATAATTTTCTTTATTGTAGAATGCATTGTATTCATTTAATTCCGCAATGCTGTTGTAAAGAACATGTTGTAAATAAAAAGTTTTAAATTCCTTGTAAATTTGTACGAATTTGAAGTAAAAGATCATGAATTTGCTACGAATTACCTGTGTTTGGAATTTGGGGCGTTACAGTTGTGAACCGATTAACTAAGTCGGCACATTTCTTGGTAATGAAGGTTACTTGGTCATTGGAAAATTGGCAAAAGTGTACATAGCTTCATGGAGTACCCATAACAATTGTTTTGGATAGAGTTTGTAACGCCCCGAATTTCAAAATACAACTGAATTCGGGATTCCACAGGATCTTTACACTTCTTTCGTACAATTTTACAACGAAATTAAAACTTTTCACTTTACATCAGAGTTACATGAAAAACTTTACACTTTATATTGTACAGCGGACGCAAATTTACAACATTTGAATAAAGTACAACAACATTGAATAATCTCTAAGCATATGTTCCTCTTTAATCTTTATTATGTCATTTACCCTGCATACAAAACTGTGGGTACGTCAGTTTAGTCAACCGACGAACATTATACACGGCCATCCTCTCTATGCCGGAAATAGTATAACTCATTTTCCATATTTAACAAACACAAACTTGTCACATATCAAACTAAAGGGAATACCCTATTGATGTCGTGTTGTGATTGTGCACTTAGTCCTTAATGCACTTATTTATATTACATGAGACTAATGCACACTTGTTCGGATTCTATGCATCCCATACTACATAGGTCCGAGGGCAAGCCTCTTAATCGTTCTTCATCTTGTAGGGTTCAATCCCTCGTCATGTCTTAATCTACTACTGTAACTACGGTAAGTATCCTAGATGTTTTCTAACATACGAACTCATGTCTAGGCGCCCTGGAGGAAATCCCAACGCACTGACACATGACTCATCATGCAGGCATCCTGTGGTAATTCAGCTCCTACCATAGACATGACACCACCCGCAGTCGTCCAACACCCCACGAGTGTCGCCACCGGGACGGTACTCTGGAGCAGTATCCACGCCCTATCATGACTCATCATGGGTGTAACGCCCCAAATTCCAAAATACACTGAATTCGAGATTCCACAGGATCTTTACACTTCATTTAGTACAATTTTACAAGGAAATTTGAACTTTTCACTTTACATCAGAGTTACATGAAAACTTTACTCTTTACATTGCACAACGGAAGTAAATTTACAACATTTAAATAAATGTACAACAACATTGAATAGTCTCTAAGCATCTGTTCCTCTTTAACCTTTATCATGTCATTTACCCTGCATACAAAACTATGGGTACGTCAGTTTATTCAACCGACGAACATTATACACGGCCATCCTCTCTATGCAGGAAATAGTATAACTCATTTTCCATATTTAACAAACACAAACTTGTCACATATCAAACTAAAGGGAATACCCTATTGATGTCGTGTTGTGATTGTGCACTTAGTCCTTAATGCACTTATTTATATTACATGACACTAATGCACACTTGTTCGGATTCTATGCATCCCATACTATATAGGTCCGAGGGCAAGCCTCTTAATCATTCTTCATCTTTGTAGGGTTCAATCCCTCGTCATGACTTAATCTACTACTGTAACTATGGTAAGTATCCTAGATGATCTATGAGTACAAGCTCGTGTACAGAAAACCTGGAGGAGAACCCCACGCCATGTCTTGACTCATCAAGCATGCATTTTGTGGCAATTCAGCCTCCTTCATGTCACACGATCCTCTTGCAGTCACCAAACATCCCACAAGCGTGACTAAAGTCCGATCATTACTGAGTAGTGCCCATGCCATGTCTTGACTCATCAAGCATGCATTCTGTAGCTCACACCCGCACCGTAAACTCTAGCTCTCATACTTGTGTTTTTCTCTCACTTTCATCACATCTCCACTATGTACTAATCCTTAGTTTTTATCAGAATCATGAACAAAATCAAAGCTCTAGAGTTAGCCCCTCCACTAAATCGGACTTATTCATTCACTCAAACAAGACCAACCTTGGTCTTTCATTTCAAATTTCATTTCATTTCTTTCCAATTGCCGGGGGAGACTTAGTTACTCTTTCGTTTCAATTCCAATTCATAATTACTAAAATTGAGCATTTCCAGCTCATAAGTTCATCTTCATAATCATAACAGATTTTTCTCTTTCAATGGCATGATTTCTAATTTATTCATGAGTCCATAGCCATACATGGAATTATATATTTCATCAAATATCAATTTCACATTTAAATCACATCACTAAATGAATATTCACATTTCATAATTTTCACACTATTCTCCAATGAGAATAATTCACATCACATCACTACATATAATTTCTATCATTATTACACTTCTTTTCTAACATTTTTTTTCAAGTCCTTTTGCAAAGTGCAACTTTCATAACATACAAGTGTATAACCATAGTTCTAAATTATACAATTATTCTCAAAACATACTCCATTTCATGTAAATAATTCCCAAATTAATTTTCATAAATCACACATATTTTTAGGATAATAACCATATTTTTTTCATAATTTTCAATCATCAAAACACCAAAAAAAATTATTTTTTCCCACCACATAAACACAAGCCGAGACCAAGGATCGAACCAGCGACCACAGGGAACCCAACCGAAGGCACAGACCACTAGGCCGAATGTGCTAGGCATTATAAAGAAGGCTGAGAGCATTAAATGCTCTCGGCTGCAGTTCATTTTATTTTTAAAAATGCAACAAAATATGCAGTGCTAACAAGATTCAAACCCTCAACCCATGAGAAGCCGCACAACACTGTAGCAATCAAGAGCATCCCGACCACTCGAGCTATAGGCTCGGGTTGTCTTAGATACAACTCGAAGTCTACTGAAACAATACTCTCTGTTTATTAAAACATTTCAATGTTCAACAAGTTCTCATTTCATTTTACTCTTACTAAACTTGCTGTAAAAATTCCAGATTAATTATTCCCAATATAATTTACACTCCAGTATATTAAAGTAATTTTTCCCAATAATTAACACATATCTACCATACAATTTGGTTAAATTTATATACTACTACTAACACATTTTTTTTCGACATTTCTTATCTAATTTTAATTTCACTAACCTCTACATCAATTTTCTGTTTTTATTCATTTCACAAACACATCAATTATATTCTAATTCATTCATTACAACGTTATCATGAAAAGTCTATTTAAGCACTTAAAGCGACATTGTCAATCTACTAATTCTTGCATATAATTATTGATGTTAATAACGAAGTTCTCTTCAAACAATTCATGGCTATAATCAATTCTCACACAATTTAAATTTTACTAATAGAACCACATACAATTGCATATCAACATTTCAATCAATCAATAGGTCATTTTCCCAATTAAATGTGTACTCTTATTAATCTTTTTCATGCATCAATCCTTCAATTCAAATCTAGCATGCTTCCTAATTAGAAATACGGAAAATTACCCACCTTATTTGGAGAGAAGTACAAATAGCAACACCTCCTAAACCAATGTCCTTGCAAAGAGAGCGATCCTCCTCCTAGATGCGCGCACCCGAGCCTTCCACAATGCCAAAGCCGAGAGCTCCTAGTGCCGGCCTTCCTCTTTTTTGCAAGCACAAATCCCTCACACTACTCTCAATCTTTTACTCACTTGTTACACTACTAGCAATGTATTTTAAACTGTAGGTTTGAAGGAATAATTAGCACAAGAATACTAGGCAAAAGGGGGGGTATTTATACTAAAAATTTTGGAAAATAGAAGGCTAAGATTAACTTAGGAGTTAGGATTAAAAGGCTAGGATTCAAGGAGGAGTTACAATAACCAACCATGATCAAGTAACCACCACCCATGACTCCACTCAAAATTTCCATTTACCCTCCTAGTCAAAACCGGCCTCACAAGTGTGCTTTTGCACGTGTATGTGCAATGCACGTGCATGCAACTTGTCACCATTTAAAAATTGTACATTATATTTTACATAAAAATAATCTTTAAAATGTATTCTACATTACAAGTTGTATTTAAAATAAAAATAGCTCATGGGCTTAAGTTTATGGGCCAAAATAATAGTTTATAAAGGAAAATAAATAAATTCAATTTGGGCTTTAAAAAGAAAGGCTTTTGTCTATTTGAAAAAGGGCTTTATATAAAAATAATTAAAGAGCACATATATAAATATCTATACTCATCATAATGAAAATAATTACCAAAAATATTGCACGTGCACACTACGTGCAAAATAAAATAATTTTCATTAAATGAAAATCGGGGCATTACAATGGGACATCCTGGGATACTCTCTCGCCGCCAATCCAATGGCCCTGATACTTAATGTTTTTCTCTTACTTTCATCACATCTTCAATATGTAACTAATCCTTAGTTTAATGAAATCATGAACAAAATCAATCTTTTAGAGTTGACCCTCTCACTACTACCGATCTTATTTCTTTCATTTCACAATGACTCAAATTGGTCTTTTCAATATCAATAATCATAATTCATCATTTTTCACTTGCCGGTGTGAGTTTTGGCTACACTCTAATTTTCAATTTCAATTCATAAATTCACATATTTGAGTTTTCCTACTCAATGACATTCTCTTTTCCAATCACATGATTTCTAAATTATTCATGAGTCCATAACCATACATGGAATTCAATTATTCATCAAGTAATTCCTCAATATTTATTTCCACATCTAAAAATCATATCAAAATTTAGAAATATCCTTAACTCATTATTATCACACTATTCTTCAATAAGAATAATACGCATCACTTCACGTCATATATTTTCCTTCTTATTCATATTTCTTTTCTAACACTTTATTTCAAGTTCTTTTACAAAGTGCAACTTTCACAAAAATACAAGTGTAGAACCATAGTTTCAATTACACTTTTGTTCTCAAAAATATATTCTATTTTATTTTATTAACTCCCAATTTATTTTTTATAAGTCCCACACAATTTTAGGATAATAATAATATTTTTTCATAATTTTTTTAACTATAAAAAACCACCCCAAAAATTTTTTTTTTTACAATTTAAACCCTAGCCGAGAACGGGTTTCGAACCAACAACCACAGGGAACGAAGCCGCAAGCACTGACCACTAGGCCGATCGCGCCAAGCGGTATAAAAGGGGGCTGAGAGTTATACATGCTCTCGGCTGCAGCTTTATTATTTTTTAAATGTACAAAACAAAATATTTGATGCCAACGGGAATCGAACCGTCGACCTTTGAGACCCACCGCACAACACTGTAGCGATTAGGAGCCTCCCGACCACTTGAGCTATAGGCTCAGGTTGTTATAATACAACTCGAACTCTAATTAAATCAATTATTTCTGTTTAATAGAACATTTCGATGTTCAAAAAGCTCTCATTTGATTTTGCTTTTACTAAACTTAGTGTAAATTTCCAGATTAATTATTCCCATAATAATTTATACTCCAGTATATTAAAAATAATTTTTCCCAATAATTAACACATATTTTCCATACAATTTGGTTAAATTATAAGCTACTACTACCACATTTCTTTTTCGACAATTCTTATCCAATTGTGATCTCAATAATCTCTATATCAATTCTCTGTTTTTATTCATTTGACAAACCCACAAATTATATTTTAAGTCATTCATTTCAACATTATCACAAAAGTCCATTTAAGCATATAAAGCAACATTGTCATCCACTAACTTTTACATATAGTTTTTGATGCTAGTAATGAATTTTTCTTCAAAAAATCCATAGCTATAATTAATTTACACACAACTTAAATTAAATGATGGAAACACATACAAGCTATTTATTAACATTCCAATCAATTAATAAGCCATTTTTCCAATTAAAATGTACTCTTATTAATCTTTTTCATGCATCATCATTTCAATTTAATCCTAGCATGCTTTCTAATTAGAAATGTGGAAAATAACCCACCTTAATTGGAGAGAAATACAATTTGCAACTCCTCCTAAACAAAAGTCCTTGCCAAGAGAGCGATCCTCCTCCTCCTCGATGTGCACGCGAGCTCCAAGATGTCAACCCGAGCTCCTTTGATTGCCGGCCTCTCCTTCCTTGGTGCAAACACAAACTCCTCACACACAACTCTCAATCTTTTAACTCACTTGCTATACTACTAATAATGTATTTTATACTATAGGTCTTGAAGAATTAAAGAGTACAAAAATAACTAGGCTTGGGGAGGGGGAGGGGTATTTATACTAAAAATTTGGGTAAATGGAAGGCTAGGATCAAACTAGGAGTTAGAAACAAAAGGCTAGGATTCAAGGAGGAGTTACAATAACCAACCATGATCAAGTAATCACCACCCATGACTCCACTTGAATTTTTTTCATTTCCCTCCAATGTAAAAATCGGCCATACATCATGTGGTGCATTTGCACGTGTACGTGCAATGCACGTGCATGCATTTGTCTCCATTTAACAAAAGTTGTACATTATATTTTTCATAAAAATAATCTTTAAAATATGTTCTACATTACAAGTTGTATTTACAATAAAAATAACTCATGGGCTTTAGTTTATGGGCCAAAATAATAGTTATAAAAAAATAATAAATAAATTAGATTTGGGCTTAAAAGGAAAGGCTCATGTTTATTTGAAAAAGGCCTTTATATAAAAATAATTAAAGAGCACATATACATATATCTATACTCATCATGGAAGAAATAAAATTTAATATTACCAAAAATATTGCACGTGCCCACTACGTGCAAAATAAATAATAAATTTTCATAAATGAAAATCGGGGCATTACAACACTCCCTCCTTAGAATAGTTCCGTCCCGGAACTACAGTCAAGAGTGAGAAAACAAACACTCACAACAAGCACAAGAAAAATACAAATACAAATTAAGCAAAAAGCTCGGGATAATCCTTCAACATCCCCTCCTCAGACTCCCAAGTAGCCTCTTCAACCAAATGGTTTCTCCAGACTACCTTGACCATCGGTATCGTCTTATTCCTCAGGACTTTCTCTCAACGATCAACAATCTCGACAGGAGACTCGATGTAATTCAGATCCAACTGCAAACCTTCCGGCACTTCAGGCAAATGATGACTCGGATCTGGAATATAACCTCTCAGCATAGACACATGAAAGACATTGTGCACCTGAGATAACTCTTCCGGTAACTCAAGATGGTAAGCAGTTTTTCCGATCCTTTTCAATATCTTGTACGGGCCTATAAACCTCGGGGCTAACTTTCCGCCTTTGCCAAATCGAATCACACCTTTACTGGGCGATACTTTCAGAAAGACGAAGTCACCTTCCTCAAACTCAAGGTCCCTTCTCCGGTTGTCTGCATAGCTTTTCTGCCTGCTCTGAGCGTCTACCAACCTTTTCCTGATCAGATCAATCTTCCCAGAGGTTTGCTGCACAAGCTCAGGCCCAAACAATTGACGTTCCCCAACTTCAAACCAACAAACAGGTGTCCTGCACTTCCTACCATACAAAGCCTCGTACGACGCCATCCCAATACTGGTCTGAAAACTATTGTTGTAGGCAAACTCTACCAAAGTTAAATGCCTTTCCCAACTGCCTCCAAAGTTTAGTACACAACACCGAAGCATATCCTCAAGAATACGGTTGACTCTCTCGGTCTGCCCATCGGTCTGCAGATGAAAAGAAGTGCTGAAATCCGTCTTGGTACCCAAAGCTGTCTGAAGACTCCTCCAGAAATGCGAACTAAACCGCGCATCTCGATCAGATACAACAGTTGACGGAATACCATGAAGCCTGACGATCTCGCCAACATACAACTCAGCTAACTTGTCCATCGAAGTAGTGAGTTTCATCGCCAAAAAGTGAGTGGACTAGGTTAGTCGATCGACTATAACCCAAATCACATCATTGCCTTTAGGACTCCTGGGCAATCCCGTAATGAAATCCATACTGATGTTATCCCACTTCCATTCCGGAATAGGTAACAGTTGTAATAGACCTCCGGGTCTCTGATTCTCGGCTTTGACTCCAGGTCTCTGATTCTCGGCTTTGACTTGCTGACAAACCTCACACTTCGCCACAAATTCAGCCACATCCCGCTTCAAACCTGACCACCAGAAATGCGGTTTGATGTCTCTGTACATCTTAGTACTCCCAGGATGTACCGACAAAAGAGTATCATGCGCCTCCTGAAGAATACTCTCTTTCAGGTCTGCCTGATTTGGAACGCACAGTCTATCTCTGAACCACAGCACTCCATCTCTGATTTGAAATCCGGGCAATCTACCAGCACCAACCTGCTCCTTCATCTCCAAAATATCAGCATCAACCTCCTGACTTGCAATGATCCTTCCATTCAATGTAGGCTGAAGCCTCAACTGAGCTAAAGATGCTCACAATCCTTGCAAGACAACTTCAATACCTGCTCGATCCAATTTCTCAATCAAATGCTTCTGAGTTGTAATCAAACTGGATAAACTGCTCTTGCGACTAAGTGCATCAGCAACAACATTAGCTTTCCCAGGATGATACTTGATCTCAGGTCGCATGTCCTCAAGCACTTCCAACCATATTCGCTGCCTCAAATTCAGATCCTTCTGCTGGTATATGTACTTAAAACTCTTGTGGTCCGTGTACATGTTCAATTTCTCACCGTACACGTAGTGCCTCTATTACTTCAGGGCAAAGATAATCGCAGCCAACTCCAGATCATGAGTCGGGTAATTCTTCTCATGCGGTCGTAGTTGCCTAGACCCATAAGCGATTACTCTTTCTTCTTGCATTAAGACAAAACCAAGCCCACGATGTGAAGCATCGCTATAAACATCATACTCAACACCTGCTCTAGGCAAAGCCAAAATAGGTGCAGTAGTCAGCTTCTCTTTCAACTCCTGAAAGCTTGCCTCACATTGCTCAGTCCACTTGAAGTTTACATTCTTCTTGGTCAAACTAGTAAGCGGTACGGCTAACTGAGCATAACCTTGAATGAATCTCCTGTAGTATCCAGTCATTCCAAGGAAACTTCTGACTTCCTTCACTGTAGTAGGCCTAGCCCAATCTCTCACTGCCTCTATCTTCTGAGGGTCAGTTGCCACTCCCTCCTTAGAAAGGATGTGACCTAGGAATGCCACTTCAGATTTCCAAAAATCACACTTGGATAGCTTGGCATACAACTCCTGCTCTTCCAGCTTCTTCAAAACTGCTGCCAGATGCTCGGTGTGCTCCTCTTCTGACTTGGAGTACACGAGAATATCGTCGATAAACACCACGATGAAAGAATTAATGAACGGCCTCAGAACTCTGTTCATCAAATCCATGAAGATTGCAGGTGCATTCGTCACTCCAAATGGCATAACTAAGAATTCGTAATGCCCATGTCGAGTTCTAAATGCAGTTTTGTGCACATCTTCAGCTTTCACTCGAACTTGGTGATATCCTGATCGAAGATCTATTTTGGAGAAAACAGCTGCTCCTTGTAGACGATCGAACAAGTCATCAATTCGGGGAATAGGATACTTATTCTGAACAGTGACCTTATTCAGCTCTCGGTAATCGATACACATTCTCATCGAACCATCCTTCTTCTTTACCAAAAGCACTGGTGCTCCCCAAGGTGACGCACTAGGTTGAATAAAGTCTTTCTCCAACAGTTCCTCAATCTGCCGTTTCACCTCATCCTGTTCCACTGGAGCCATCCTATACGGTGCCTTAGAAATGGGTGCACTTCCCGGTTGAACAGTGATGCTGAACTCTACATCACGATGCGGGGGTAACCCAGGAAAATCATCCAAGAACACAGTCGGATAGTCCCGAACTACAGGAATCCCTTGCACTTCCACAGGAATCTCTTCCTTGCGGATAGCTGCCACCAGCCTAGAACACTTCTTCTTCCCTTGGAAAGTGACTTCAGGTCCACCTGGAGCCTTCACTGTTACCGTCTTGGTCTTGCACTCGATGTTTGCACTGTACACCGACATCCAATCAATGCCAATGATAACATCGACTCCCAAGATAGTCAGCTCGATCAGATCAATTCCGAAGATTCTGTCCCCGATCACAATCTCGCAATCAGCATAGTACCGATCAGTGGTTAAAGTTTTTCCTGATGGAGTAGCTATTGCTAAGATCTTGCCTGGAAAAATCTTCGGTTCAACTCCCAACACTTTAGCAAATTTAGGAGACACAAAAGTATGAGAGGATCCAGTATCGAACAACACAACAGCTTTCATTCCATTTAAATAAAGTTCCTCTGTTACATAATACACACTCATTACGTAACAGTTCACTAAATAAACGGGAAAAAGAAACACATAAACCTCTAAACATCCGCCCTCGTACCAGTGATGACATGATCCACCTCATCGGCATCAGCTTCCGTCAAGGCAAATACTAGCCCTAGTTGGTACGGCTTCTTCCCGGCCTGCTGAGTTGATCCATTGCGGACGACATCCTGCAGTTTGGGGCAATGAGACTTGTAGTGGCCTGTCTCTCCACAGTTGAAACAAGTCACTGGAGGTCTCGCCCAAGTATTCCCGGGTCTTCCTGCCACTTGAACAGCGTTCGCACCCGTAGGCTTGAACCTTTGTGCCGATGGTTGACCCTTGAAATTCCCAGAATTAGCGGGCCTCTTTCCAGACTGCCAGTTGTTCTTCCGATTCTGAACAACATGAAACTGCTCCATGTCTGCTTCCGTGGCTGCCGCGCGCTTAACCAACTTGTCGAATCTTCTGATACCAAGGGGTATCATCCGGGACCTCAAGCTCGGCCTCAATCCATGCTCGAACTTACGAGCCTTCTTCGCCTCATCCATCACTAATTCAGGAGCATACCTAGAGAGCTGAGTAAATTTGGTCTCGTACTCTCTAACTGACGTGCCACCTTGCTGTAATGACAGAAACTCCATAGCCTTCTTCTCTTGGACGTCAGAGGGAAAATAGTGACTGCGGAATTCTTCCAAAAATTCCTTCCAGCCAAGAACTATGCCTCCCATTGTCCGCTTCATCGACTGCCACCACACAGCTGCATCCTTCTCAAGTTGCAGAGTCGCCAACTTCACCTTGCTGCCCTCAGGGGTCTCCAGCACTTCGAAAATCGTCTCTACCTGACGAATCCAGTTGTCAGCCGCATCAGGGTCTGACTTCCCTTCGAACACAGGTGGTTTCATCCTCTTGAATGATTCCACGAGTTTGATTGCTTCGGGCACCGGATTCGCAGGTACCCTTCCTTGGTTCTGATTCATGGCCACGGCGTTGAGCATCTAATAGACCCTCACGAGTTCCGTTTCCAAGTCCAGACCTTCACCGTTTCTAGATCCTCTTCTAGCCATATTCTGATGCAAAAGATCCATTAAATTCGAAGTATGGGACATGAATTTTAAATCAACTTGCATTTCATTGAATTCCAAACTTTATACATTTGAATTAAAAATATTTCTTGACATCAGAATGAAAACAGTAGAAGCTATAGCAGTCTAATTCCTACGGTTCCTCTTCGCTTCTCGAAGTTCTCCCCGTAGTTCATCAACTTCTTCCTTCAGCACATCGGTCATATTCTTCCTCTTCTCGAGTTCCCATACACGATGACTGAGAACTTAAAAGTCGTCCTTGCACTTTGCCAATTGAGCCTCCAATAATCCAACTCTCTCCCGCAGTGTTTCTACCAGCCTCTGAAGAGATATCACAAGACTACTTGTAACTAGTTCTTCTTCTTCGTCAGAAGAGTCATCAGATGAATCCGGAGGTGGAGTAATCTCTTGGAATTCAGGCCATTCTTCTCCGTCAGAGTCTGCTTGCCCTGGATAGTACTCTTCCTCAGAATCTGCTTGTCCAGGATAATAATCTTCCTCGATGATATGCCAATTGTCGTCTCCAGCAGGGTCGAAGTGGTCAGCCATCTTAGAAATAGAGAGGAAGAAGCATAAGTCATAGAGCAACACAAATGTAAGTAACTTACATTTAAATCTCTAGACTCAACACACACTCTAATGTCCACTTCTAGGGTGTCGTTCCTTATAAATTTGTACTAGTGTGAAGCGTGGCTCTGATACCACTCTGTAATGCCCCGAATTTCAAAATACAACTGAATTCGGGATTCCACAGGATCTTTACACTTCTTTCGTACAATTTTACAAGGAAATTAAAACTTTTCACTTTACATCAGAGTTACATGAAAAACTTTACACTTTACATTGTACAGCAGAAGCAAATTTGAATAAAGTACAACAACATTGAATAATCTCTAAGCATCTGTTCCTCTTTAATCTTTATCATGTCATTTACCCTGCATATAAAACTGTGGGTACGTCAGTTTATTCAACCGACGAACATTATTCACGGCCATCCTCTCTATGCCGGAAATAGTATAACTGATTTTCCATATTTAACAAATACAAACTTGTCACATATCAAACTAAAGGGAATACCCTATTGATATCGTGTTGTGATTGTGCACTTAGTCCTTAATGCACTTATTTATATTACATGACACTAATGCACACTTGTTCGGATTCTATGCATCCCATACTACATAGGTCCGAGGGCAAGCCTTTTAATCGTTCTTCATCTTGTAGGGTTCAATCCCTCGTCATGTCTTAATCTACTACTGTAACTACGGTAAGTAACCTAGATGTTTTCTGACATACGAACTCATGTCTAGGTGCCCTGGAGGGAATCCCAACGCACTGACACATGACCCATCATCCAGGCATCCTGTGATAATTCAACTCCTACCATAGACATGACACCATCCGCAGTCGTCAAACACCCCACGAGCGTCGTCACCGGGACGATACTCTGGAGCAGTATCCACGCCCTATCATGACTCATCATGGGACATCCTGGGATACTCTCTCGCCGCCAATCCAATGGCCCTCATACTCAATGTTTTTCTCTTACTTTCATCACATCTTCACTATGTAACTAATCCTTAGTTTAATGAAATCATGAACAAAATCAATCTCTTAGAGTTGGCCCTCTCACTACTACCGGTCTTATTTCTTTCATTTCATAATGACCCAAACTGGTCTTTTCAATATCAATAATCATAATTCATTACTTTTCACTTGCCGGTGTGAGTTTTGGCTACACTCTAATTTTCAATTTCAATTCATAAATTTACATATTTGAGTTTTCCTACTCAATGACATTCTCTTTTCCAATCACATGATTTCTAAATTATTCATGAGTCCATAACCATACATGGAATTCAATTATTCATCAAGTAATTTCTCAATATTTATTTCCACATCTAAAAATCATATCAAAATTTAGAAATATCCACAACTCATTATTGTCACACTATTCTTCAATAAGAATAATACGCATCACTTCACGTCATATATTTTCCTTCTTATTCATATTTCTTTTCTAACACTTTATTTCAAGTTCTTTTACAAAGTGCAACTTTCACAAAAATACAAGTGTAGAACTATAGTTTCAATTACACTTTTGTTCTCAAAAATATATTCTATTTTATTTTATTAACTCCCAATTTATTTTTCATAAGTCCTACACAATTTTAGGATAATAATAATATTTTTTTCATAATTTTTTAACTATCAAAAACCACCCCAAAAATATTTTTTTTTTACAATTTAAACCCTAGCCGAGACCGGGTTTCGAACCAACAACCACAGGGAACCAAGCCACAAGCACTGACCACTAGGCCGATCGCACCAAGCGGTATAAAAGGGGGCTGAGAGCTATACATGCTCTCGGCTGCAGCTTTATTATTTTTTAAATGTACAAAACAAAATATATGATGCCAACGGAAATCGAACCGTCGACCTTTGAGACCCACCGCACAACACTGTAGCAATTAGGAGCCTCCCGACCACTTGAGCTATAGGCTCAGGTTGTTATAATACAACTCGAACTCTAATTAAATCAATTCTTTCTGTTTAATAGAATATTTCGATGTTTTTTTTTTTTTAGAATAAAGATGGTCCTGCCATCGTTTCATTAATGATTTGTTAACGAAACAGAGAAGTACAAAAGAACAGTAGCTAAAGAAGACGCAGCACGCGTCAATACTGTCAAACATCTAAAAGCCATAAAAACAACAACATGAAATAAAACCAGATACAAACTACATCTATCACATCACATCTATGGGCCATCCTGCACCCACAGTAGTCTGGCGCACTCTGCACTTCCAAACCTGCCATCTTGGCTACAAAACATGAACCAAAGGAACCTCCTGTCCGGATGAAGGCCCGTCCTGTCACCGATGCATCTTAGGCTATTCTCCTTCATTGTTTTTCATCTTCTTCCTCGCCTGCTCTGCCCCTGCCCAGACATGAGTCAACGAAAAAATGTTATGCATCGAATTTGAGAAATTATAATCAGAATTCTGAAAAATAAAGTTATTTCGATCTAGCCACAGGTTCCACAACGACGCTACGGAAACTATGTCCCAAGATAATTTGTCGCCTATGCTAATGTAGTCCTCTCTAAAAGTCCCCCAAATTTCCGAGGTGGAATTCGGGCGTCGATCGCATCCGAAGCCCCTACAAATAACTTCCCAAGTAAGAACTGCCCTAGGACAACGGAACAGAATGTGGTTGACATCCTCTTCCTCTAAAAGACAAATCCCGCATGTGACGTCAAGAAGGATGTTTCTCTTCCTAAGATTAACTCTGGACAGAATCGAGTTGTTGTGCGCTAGCCAGCAGAAGACCTTGACCTTTAGGGGAACCTTCGCCCCCCAAATGATGCCTTCCGCTTTACCTCTCAGACCTCCATTGTTGAGCCAATTGTACATCGATGAAACTGAGAACTCTTTAGAGTCGTCCCTATTCCAATATCTGACATCCTCGCTGTTGTTAAGGGGGCCGCTCTCATCTCGGATCAGTCTGTTCATTTCTTTGAATTGGGCGCAATTCTCCTGGGAAATACTATTAGACACTATAAATCTGAGTTCTCATCTTTTCCGAACTTCTGCCACCGTACTGTTTAAGTCTAGGACTGCGTTAGCTGCACTTGGGAATCTGTTTTGTAGGGTAGTGTTACCGCACCACTTGTCTTTCCAAAATCTAGTTCCTTTCCCGTTCCCTACTTTGATAGTAGTGTTGGTGTGGAATATGTCGCCCTGCTTTGTGATCCCTTTCCACATGTATGAGACTTTTGAGGAGACACTTTTTCCTCCAAACCTAAATTTCTTCCTTCTACGGAACAGATCAAAAGAGTAGCACCACCAGCTGTTACGCCTCTGAGTTAACTTCCACCACCACTTACTTAGCAGAGCTCTATTCATGTCTTGTAGATTTAAGATTCCAAGACCGCCAAATTCCTTTTTCTTGCACACTCTACCCCAATTTACCAGAGGCATACCTTTGTTACCCTCGCCGGTACCTTTTCACAGAAATCTTCTTCTCAATTTATCTATCTTAAGGATGACCCATTTTGGGAGTTCGTAGAATGACATAATATACAGCGGGATTGCACTGAGAACCGAGTTTAACAGCACTAACCGAGTTTAACAACATTGAATATTTCGATGTTCAAAAAGCTTTCATTTGTTTTTGCTTTTACTAAACTTACTGTAAATTTCCAGATTAATTATTCCCATAATAATTTATACTTCAGTATATTAAAAATAATTTTTCCCAATAATTAACACATATTTTCCATACAATTGGTTAAATTATAAGCTACTACTACCACATTTCTTTTTCGACAATTCTTATCCAATTGTGATCTCAATAATCTCTATATCAATTCTCAGTTTTTATTCATTTCACAAACCCACAAATTATATTTTAAGTCATTCATTTCAACATTATCACAAAAATCCATTTAAGCATATAAAGCAACATTGTCATCCACTAACTTTTGCATATAGTTCTTGATGCTAGTAATGAATTTTTCTTCAAACAATCCATAACTATAATTAATTTACACACAACTTAAATTAAATGATGGAAACACATACAACCTATTTATTAACATTCCAATCAATTAAAAAGTCATTTTTCCAATTAAAATGTACTCTTATTAATCTTTTTCATGCATCATCATTTCAATTTAATCCTAGCATGCTTTCTAATTAGAAATGTGGAAAATAACCCACCTTAATTGGAGAGAAGTACAATTTGCCACACCACCTAAACAAAAGTCCTTGCCAAGAAAGCGATCCTCCTCCTCCTCGATGTGCACGCGAGCTCCAAGATGTCAACCCGAGCTCCTTTGATTGCCGGCCTCTCCTTCCTTGGTGCAAACACAAACTCCGCACACACAACTCTCAATCTTTTAACTCACTTGCTATACTACTAATAATATATTTTATACTATAGGTCTTGGAGAATTAAAGAGTACAAAAATAACTAGGCTTGGGGAGGGGGGGGGGTATTTATACTAAAAATTTGGGTAAATGGAAGGCTAGGATCAAACTAGGAGTTAGAAACAAAAGGCTAGGATTCAAGGAGGAGTTACAATAACCAACCATGACAAAGTAACCACCACCCATGACTCCACTTGAATTTTTTTCATTTCCCTCCAATGTAAAAACCGGCCATACATCATGTGGTGCATTTGCACGTGTACGTGCAATGCACGTGCAAGCATTTGTCTCCATTTAACAAAAGTTGTACATTATATTTTTCATCTTTAAAATATGTTCTACATTACAAGTTGTATTTAAAATAAAAATAACTCATGGGCTTTAGTTTATGGGCCAAAATAATAGTTATAAAAAAAATAATAAATAAATTAGATTTGGGCTTAAAAGGAAAGGCTTATGTTTATTTGAAAAAGACCTTTATATAAAAATAATTAAAGAGCACATATACATATATCTATACTCATCATGGAAGAAATAAAATTTAACATTACCAAAAATATTGCACGTGCACACTATGTGCAAAATAAATAATAAATTTTCATAAATGAAAATCGGGGCATTACAGAGTTGTAAGGTTCACTTCGAGATTTTGAAAGAGTTTGTAAGCAGCTTTGGGGACTAGAACTGACTTTAATACAGCTTTTCATCCATAAACAGATGGGCAAACTGAAAGGGTGAATCAAGTACTAGAGGACATGTTATGATCATGCATCATAGATTTCGGAGGAAGTTGGGATAGGTATTTAGCGCCGGTAGAGTTTGCTTACGAAAACATCTATCAGGCTAGTATTGGCATGAAGCCGTATGAAGCGTTGTACGAGAGGAAGTGTAGAACACCCTTTTATTGGTATGAAGTAGGAGAAAGGCAGATGTTCGGACCAGAGATCATGCAACAAACTATGGAAAAGATCGAGAAGATACGAAAAATATTGATTGAAGCACTAAGTAGGCAGAAAATTTATGCAGATGTCCGAAGGAGGGATTTGGAGTTCAAGGTCGGAGATACCGTTTTCCTTAAAGTATCTCCAGCGAAGGGGATAGTCGGGTTTGGAAGATGAGGCAAGTTAGCACCAAGGTATATTGGACCATACAAGATACTGAAGTTGATTGGTAAAGCGGCATATATATTGGAATTACACGAAGAATTGGCACAGGTACATAATGTGTTCCATGTGTCTATATTGAGGAAGTATGTGCCGGATCAGAATCATCATTTGCTCGAGGTACTGGAAGGGTTACACCTAAATTTGAGTTATAAGGAGCAACCATGGAAACCTTGGATCGACGGAATAAAGTGTTGAGGACAAGGTTATACCTATGGTCAAGGTATTGTGGCGGAATCATCTGGTCGAGGAAGCGACTTGGGAGTCTAAAGATTGGATGAGGACCGACCATCCCGAACTGTTTGTGTAATCTTGTATTGTATTTTGTTGTTTCCCCCTTACTAAGCGTAATTCTGAAGACAAAATTATTCAGAGTATTGTAACACCCAACAAAATTTTGATTTTTTATTTTTGTCCACTATGATACGTGCGATGCACGTGCATGAAATTGTGAAATTTCAATGACGATATTTCTTTACTATCGCTTTGTTATTAAATTACTTGTTTTATTTCACCATATTATTTTGAAGATGAAAGTGTATTTTTGAATAAGTTGAATTTTTAAAGTTCGGTTAATAAAATATAATATTCTTAATATATTTATTTGATTATCTAAGCCATGGGCCGACCAAAACCAAGCCCAACCCATGGTGGGGTGAGATTTGGACGGCCAGAGAGAATCAAGAAGAGATATGATTGAATTTTGAATTGATTGATTTGGATGAGTAACAAATCAATTAGTTATTAGGTGTATAATTAAATTATTAAATGTAGAGGGACATATTGAAGCAAAAGATTATGAATGAGTAACAAATTTCTTGTGTTTGAAATTCGGGGCATTACACACATATACTATGAATGTCTTTATGGCATAATGTTGCTAAACTATATTTGCTATTTTGCTTGACTGACCAATTTTTTGATCCTCTACTGTTCATTGTAACTGTTTCAGAGCATGTTTATGGCACTTATATGCATTATGTAGTTTAAAACTTTAATTTTGTTAAATGTTAGTTGGCTTTGCAGTTCTGATAGTGTTTTATAGGTTGCAACACTATTTTTCTATTGAGTTCATTGATTCTAATATTGTTGGTGATCGTTCCTGCAATGGGTGGAACTTTTGTAAGGGCTGTAATTATGTGAGTGCATGTACTTTATCATTACTTTTTTTTCTTTTTCAAACAATCATAGTCTTTACTTCTAAAAAAATAAATTGTTAAGGTGTATGTGTATCGCACGCGTGCAAATAACTAGTACATATGATTGGACCTCGTCAAAACTGTGCATTACACATTATTATGCACTAATCTCATTCTACACACGAATTATCATGAATTATAACTAAATTTGATTGTAGTAATTTTTATCTCTTAATTCTGACTATTTTTTCCCTCTAAACCATGCTTTACACATGATTATGCACTTATCTCATACTATACACGAATTATCTTGAATTATAATTTAATTTGAATATAACTATTTTTATCTCTTAATTCTAACTATTTTTATCTATTATATACGACATGAGATGATATTTCTAAAATGACATACGAATAGAAAATTTACAAATCTAAATATAACTATTTTTTATCTCTTAATGTAACTAATTTTAAAAAAACATTAAATCAAACTACTGCTATATCTTAATTTGAATGCATACTATATAAGATAAAATATTTTCAAATGATATATAAAAAGAAAATCTAAATATAAGTGTTTTTATCTTTTAATGTAACTATTTTTTTAAAAAAACCTTAAATTGATCTATTTTTATCTCTGAGTCATGTATGCATACTATATGATATAAGATATATTAAATGATACATAGAAAGAAATTTTAAAATATAAATCTAACTGTTTTGTCATATTGTCATATGGCTGTACCTAGTCACATATCAATTGCAATCCAACTTTTTTTTCTCTCTCTTAATTCTAACTTTTTTTTTATACATTATGTACACTATGAGATGATATTTTTAAAATGGTAAATGAATAGAAAATTCTAAAATCTAAATATAACTAATTTTTATAACTATTCTCTAAACATTAGTCTAACTATTTTTATCTCTTAATCACTTATGCATACTACATAAGATAACACATTTTTAAAATGTCATGTACGAAGAAAATTTAAAAAGTCTAGATTTAATTACTCTGAATATAACTATTTTGAATCTTAGTATACAAACGACTGGACCTCGTCACATGTCATTCTCTTGTAAAAAATGTATACAACATTTCGTTTTTGGCCTAAATAACTTTGCCACATGTCTCCCGGCCGAAAAAAAAATCATTATTAATAAATAAAGAAGATAAGATAAGATAAGATTAGGTTTATATCATTAAGAGATATGAATTTGATGCAATATGTGTGGCTAGATAGAGGTAATTGTTGGATTCTAACTGCGGAATAAACTCAACAACGACGACGAGATGCAAGAACTATAGAATCAAAACAAGAGAAGAAAGAACAAGCAAAAGCAACACATAAGAACACACAAGATTTTTATCGAGGTTCACCCAAACAATGGCTACTTTTCCGTGCAGAGGTACTCCTACGATTTCCACTAGAAATATGAAGATTAGGTTTACAAATCTCTCAAGAACTCACCACCAAGGTGTAGGGTTTCTCTCTATCTCCCCATCTCTTAATGAAGACTGGTAGATCTCTATTTTCTTTTATCTTCTTTTCACTTAAACCTAAAATCGTACACAACACAATATATATAGGATTCCACATCTCTAATCTCAGCCGTTCATCTATTCAGCGTCGGGACGGTCGACCGCAACTCTAGGACAGTCGACTGGTCCTTTCCTCGACTGCATGAAATCCAACAGAGAGTGGGTCGGTCAACTGCGCGGTCGACCGGTCACTTCTTCAAGACTCCAGGTTGAACCAGAGAGCGGGATGGTCGACTGCGCGGTCGACCGGTCGTCGGTCGGGGGGTGCGGTCGACCACACGGTTGACCGCAACTTTGCTGTAGCCACTTGCTCCCACTTCAACTCTCCTTCTCGCCTATCTTCTTCAACCTCATTATCGTGTATTGGATCCACAAACCCCAACAATCTCCCACTTGGAGACATATACACGAAGTCTCTAACCTGTTATTCATTCTTCCATTGGCCTAGTCTAGGCATGTGCCTTTGCGAGTCTCCTCAACAATTAACCTGGAGACAATCCGATAGCGGTATAGCAAAGCTGATGTTTTCTGCTATCCACCACCTTAGTGAGCATGTCCGCCGGATTCTTAGTACCAAGAATCTTAGTTAGCTTCAACCATTTCTTCTCAACCGCCGTTCTGATAAAATGATACCTCATTTGAATGTGCCGAGTCCTAGAGTGATATGCCGAGTTTTTCGCTAAGAAAACTGCACTTTGACTGTAACATCATAGTTCACCTGTGGGTTGCTTCCTGCCCAACTGTTTCATAAGCTCCGAAATCCACAACATGTCTTTCGTCGCTTCAATTAGTGCCATATACTCCGACTCCGTGGTTGACTGTGCTACAACATTTTGTAACTATGAAGCCCAACTAACAGCTGTTCCACCAACAGTAAAAACATACCTTGTAGTACTTCTGCAACCATCACGATCGCCAAAAAAATCCACATCCACATAACCATGTATATGCAAAGAATCTCCCCCAAAATAAAGAGGGTAATCTGAAGTACCTGCTAGATATCTAAGAATCCACCTTATTGCATCCCAATGTTGTTTACCTAGATTCTTCATGTAACGGCTGACAACTCCCACTGCTTGTGCGATGTCTGGTCTTGTAGACATCATCGCATACATCAAACTCCCAACGGCTGAGGTATAAGATATAGCAGCCATTTCTTCCATCTCCGCCTCCGTTTTAGGACACAAGTCCATTGATAACTTGAAGTGAGCAGTCAAGGAATAAGTGACTGGCCTCGCGCCATCCATATTAAATCTCTTCAACACCTTCTTTACATAGTCCGCTTGAGATAACCAAAGCTTCTTGCTACTCCTGTCTCTACTAATCTTCATGCCGAGGATTTGCTTTGTTTCACCCAAGTTCTTCATTGAAAACTCCGAAACCAGCACCTGTTTCACTTCCTTGATCTTCTCCATACATGAACCTACTAACAGCATGTCGTCCACATACAACGCCAAGGTAACTATATCATTGTCTTCATATCTACAAACATAAACACAATGATCCGTTTCGCATCTATCGAAACCTTTCCCTCTCATGAAGTAATCAAACTTCAAGTACCATTGCTGCGGTGCTTGTTTGAGCCCATAAAGACTCTTCTTCAATCGACACACCATGTCTTCCTTTCCTTTAGCTTCAAAACCTGTGGGTTGTTTCATGTACAACACTTCTTCAACATCACCATGGACAAATGATGTCTTCACATCCAACTGCTCTAAGTGCAAGTCTTCAACTGTCACAATACTAAGCAGAACCCTAATAGAAGACATCTTCACAACCGGTACAAAGATCTCACTATAATCAACACCTTCTCTTTGAGAGAATCCTTTTACAACAAGCCTTATCTTGTACCTCTTACTGCCATCTGCCTCATCTTTGACTCTGAAAACCCATTTGTTCATATGAGCATGCTTCCCTGCAGGTAACTTGGTCAACTCCCAAGTTTGGTTCTGTTCCAAGGAGCTTATCTCGTCCTTCATGGCTAACTCCCACTGAATTCGAGCCTCATCCCTCAAAGCCTCCTCATGAGTCTCTGGCTCTCCTGAATTCGTGTACAGAATGTGCTCGTGAACAACACTAGCTAATGGATCAAATATCCTGGTTGGCATCCTCTCTCGTGTTGATCTCCTCAATGTGGATACCGGTTCACCAACTGGTTCAGGTTCTCCGAACTGTTCTGGCTGTACCTGTTCGTCTTGGGTAACCTGCTCATTCTCAATAGGCTCACCATAAGCCTCCTGTGCTGCATGTGGTACATGTACCTGCTGCTACACTGTAGGGCCCTCACCACTAGGGCCGCCTTCAGAATCTGAATCTGAGTATGAGTCTGAACCCCAATCTGATTCTGAACTGGTTGTACTGTCTTAACCTGTGTGCATGTCCTTGTATAGAACCTCTTCATTGAACACTACATTCCTGCTGCAAATAACTTTGTTATCCACAAAATCCCAAAGCTTGTAACCATACTCATCGCCACCGTAGCCAATGAAGACACACCTCCTGGACTTAGAGTCCAACTTCTTTCTTTCTTCCCTGTCAATTAGTGCATTTGTCATACAACCATAAACTTTTAAATAATTAACAGTTTTACCTGACCATAGTTCTTCTGGAATGGCCCCATCAAGGGCACTAGACGGACAACGGTTAATCAAGTACACTGCTGTATCAACTGTAGCGGCCCAAAGATAGACCGGAAGACCCACATGAAGTCTCATGCATCTCGCCCTTTCGAGTATGGTGCGGTTTATCCTTTCTGCTACACCATTCTCCTGTGGAGTCTTACGAACTGTCTTGATTCCTCTAATACCTTCCTATGCCAAAAAGTTAAAAAACTCTTTGTTTATGTACTCACCTCCGTTGTCTGACTTTATTTCTTTCACCTTGAAACTCATCTCATTCTCAACCCTGGCCTTCCAAGCTCTGAATGCCTCAAATAATTCTGATTTCTCGCGAATTGCATAGACCCAACCCTTTCTTGTAGCATCATCAATGAATGTGACAAAGTATCTTTTACCACCATAAGAGAATTCCTGAGCTGGACCCCACACATCTGTATGTACCAACTCTACCTTCCCAAGCTTCTTCTCACGCCCACCAACTGAAAGCTAACTGTCTTCTGTTTGCCCATCACACAATTCTCACAAAATCCATCTCAACTTTCTTCAGCCCCGACAAAAGATCCCTAGAACAAATCTGCTTTACACCCTTTTCACCAAGGTACCCCAACCTAGCATGCCATAGAATTGAAGAAGAACTACCTGCTGATGTTGTAGCAATGATATCACCTGAATCACCTCCTCTGAGTAAGTACAACGTATCACCACGCTTTTCTTTTGCCACCAACCTGGCACCTGTAGTCACATTCCATTCTCCATCCCCAAAAGTTGTCGTAAACCCTTCTTTGTCTAGTTTGCTAGTTGAGATCAAGTTTTTCTTCAAGCTCGGAATATATCTTGTATCATACAAGACCAATTGCCTACTATTGTGAGCCTTTACTCTCACAGTGCCTCTACCCACAACTGAACATATATGTCCATTACCAACTGAAACTGCACCAAAATCACTTGTCCTGTAATCCTCAAAAACATCCCTCACGGGGGTACAATGATAAGAAGCACCTGAGTCTATACACAAATCATCTTACAAAATATTAAATTCAGTAGATAAACACAATTCATCTAGACGAGGTTCAATACTTACCACATTGGCTACATGTGACCCTGCTTGTGCTTTCTTATACTCCTCGCATTGGTCTCTCCCGTGTCCTGGCTTCTTGCAGTACCAACACTCACCTTTACAATGTCATGTTCTTGACTTGGATCTATGATTCCTGCTCTGCGACCTCCCTCTATTGTTACTTCTACCACGGTTATCAACTGACAGTGCGGTATTGCTAGGATATGACACTAAAGTCTCTCCATGTCTTTTCCTTCTTGCATCCTCATTCATAATGCTGCTTATAACATCCTTTAGGGTAGTCATATCAATCATGGTACTAGTAATAGTCTGCTCTACTGTGTCGTAACTGTCGGGAAGACTGGATAGCAACAACAACGATTGTTCCTTCTCCTTAAACTTTAAACCCGACGATTCCATCTGATTATAAACCATACAGAAATAGTTGATGTGCTCAGCAACCGAACCCCTTTCCGACAACTTCAAGTTAACCAACTTCTTTAGGTGTAATATCTGATTCGCTGCATTCGGCTTCTCAAAAATGTCTTTCAATATCTCCATTGCCTCCTTTGCGGTTCTTGCTTTCTCAATGTGAAATAACACCTTCCTGCTCAGCGACAACTGAATCTGTCCAAGCGCTTTTTGATCCAATCTATTCCAGGTCGCCAACACAACCGGATCGACCTTCGCCCCTTCTGGCTTCACACCAAACAACGGATCATCTAGATCCTTTTGTCGGAGATACGCAATCATTTGGATCTTCCACATTGTGAAATCCGTTCCATCGAACTCCTTGACTCTACTCTTATCCCTCATCTCAATCAATACTACCAACCTGTAGCTCTGATAGCACTTTGTTGAATTCTAACTGCGGAATAAACTCAACAACGACGACGAGATGCAAGAACTATAGAATCAAAACAAGAGAAGAAAGAACAAGCAAAAGCAACATACAAGAACACACAAGATTTTTATCGAGGTTCACCCAAACAATGACTACTTCCCCGCAGAAAGGCACTTCTGCGATTTCCACTAGAAATATGAAGATTAGGTTTACAAATCTCTCAAGAACTCCAAGGTGTATGGTTTTCTCTCTATCTCCCACTCTCTTAATGACGGCTGGTCGATCTCTATTTTCTTTTCTCTTCTTTTCACTTAAACCTAAAATCGTACATAATACAATATATATAGAATTTCACATCTCTAATCTCAGCCATTCATCTATTCAGCGTCGGGATGGTCGACCACAACTCTAGGACAGTCGACTGGTTCTTTCCTCGACTGCACGAAATCCAACAGAGAGCGGGTCGGTCGACTGCGCGATCGACCGGTCACTTCTTCAAGACTCCAGGTTGAACCAGAGAGCGGGATGGTCGACTGCGCGGTCGACCGGTCGTCGGTCGGGGGGTGCGGTCGACCGCAACTCTACTGTAGCCACTTGCTCCCACTTCGACTCTCCTTCTCGCCTATCTTCTTCATCCTCATTATCGTGTATTGGATCCGAAAACCCCAACAGTAATTCATTGGAAAGGTCTCAAATCCTTGAATCTCTGGGCTTAAACAAGAATATAATTATATTGCGCCCTTACACTCAAAGCTAGCTCAAATAATAATAGTACAATTAGCAGCACCTGTCATATATTTTGTTTTGCTATCCGACGCTTACTGAAACACGATAGTCCTGCTTCACCTTTTCCAAAATTAAAAAAAAATAGTAGCGGCAGCAAAGCAATTTATGTTTGAATTGATGTAAAAGTTTGAATACATGAAAATCTTCATTTTGAAAAATTTTTATGAAGACATATTTTTACAAATCTTATTTGGTTGCTTCCAGTGATACAATATTTTCCAAAAAAATAGGATAATTTTGATAGAAGAAAAATTTGTTGAAAAAGTTAAGAAAGAAAAGAGCATAGAAGAGAAAATAAACAATAATAATTAAAAATGTATTAAATGAGTTTTTTCACAGCATATTTTGCACTTTTTAAGGAGAAAATATTTTAATCAATGAGAAGTGCTATATGTATCCCTTAATGTACCTACTAATATAATTGATGTGTTGGATTTCTACGTGGAGTTCACTTGACATTAACAGTTAAAGCATCTATCATCATCTAATAAAAAATTCATAAATTAATTGTTTTCTTTAATTACATATACCATATCAGTCTGTGCCAATTGGATTGCATATACGAATTCAATACATCAACTAAAACATTTGGTACAACAAGAGGCATTTAAAACATCTCTCAAAAACGTATGCAATAATGTGTGAGCTTGTGAGGTCGTTTAAATAATGTCAATACTACAAGAACGATATTTTTCTAGTAATAATAGTAAAAATGAGAAAATATTCTTATTTCTAATTAAGAAAATGGCAGCTTAGCATATCGCAATTTTAAGACAATTGAATTGTGAAAGACACTTGGAAAGCTGATTTTTAAAAAAAAAAAAAAAAGGGTTGCGCAAGAATCTTACCATCTTGTAATTGTGCTTCTGCATTTTCTGTTATGGGGTATTCAGGTAGATATAAAATATTGAAAATATGTGGAATACTAATTTTCATGTCGATTTTGTGTTTGAATAAAAAAAAAATGGGGTGAACAATTTTCCACAATATGACTTGGCATTCATCTTTTGATTAAGAGAAATGTTATAAGTACCCTTTGTTGTTCTCAATATTTTCATTAAAGTGTTGGATTTGTACGTGAAGTCTAATTGACATAGATTGCTATAATAGAAAAATATATATTAATTCTACCAATTTTTGATTTGATGATGATAGATACATTACCTGTTCATGTTAATTGAACTCCACTATGAATCCAACACATCAATTATATTAGTTGGGACATTAAGGAGTACAGGTAGCCACTTATCTATATTTTTTACATATATTTTCATAATCATCAAAATTGACGATAATTATCATATGTAATATGAATGTTGTATCATCCAAACTTATTGTAATTATTTCTGTCTTTACCTAACTGAAGAGTTACCTATAGGGGTAGAAAATTACAGCCCGAACATTTTTGACATAGATGACATTCCTTTATTCCCAAACCCAGCCTAAGATGTTTTGCCCAGACAATAACTAAGTGAGCCCCACAAGTAGGGGACCCCTAATTAATGACGTTTGTTGTATGGAATGATACTATTGTATTATCATTTTATTTGGTTGGTACAAGTGAGAAAGGGAGAGATCCGACGAGATTACGACGATGAAGATTGAAGAAAAGATGATGGAAGCCTTGGTTTGGTATTTTCTCATTTCTGATTCAATGGACCTCACATGTGCGCACGAGGTGAGCAGCTGCAACTGCTAACCGGCCTATAGGTTTACTATACAGAGTAAATTACGAATCGCAGACAGTGGCCAATTACTCAATTAGTACTATTATTAGGGTCATTTTAGTTTGAGCCCCTTGTTTGATACTGAATTTTCGTTAGATTTTTTTTTTTTTTTTAAACTCTTTATAAATGTACAACAACAGCAGTACACAACTTATAAAACAACACATAATATATCTACCTCATAGACTTTATATACATTTCTTAAAGAAAATGTCGAGCACAACAATTTCATTTATCAAAAAAATCTAAAACAAACATGAATAAAAGAGATAACAATCTTATCCAACATATCTAGGTATGTGTGTTCACAAACAAAGAAAAGTACAACAACAACAACAACAAAGCATTTTTCCCAACTAGTCGGGATCGGCTACATGAATTCTGGTTTTCCATTTTGCTCGGTTTAGCGCAATATCTTCTGTAAGGTCACAAGCTATCATTACCTTTTTTCACCGTTTCCACCCATGTTAGTTTAGGTCTTTCTCTACCCCTAACTCTACCCTCAATACTTATCAAATCACTTTTTCTAAAGGGGGCACTACTAGGTCAACATGTGGCATGTCCAAACCACCCGAGACGATTCTCTATTAACTTATCTTGGATTGGAGCTACCTTTAGCATATCTCGTATATGCTCGTTTCTAATTCTATCATTCCTTGTTTTACCACACATCCATCTTAGCATCTTCATCTCCGCTACACTCATTTTTTGGATATGTTATTTCTTTGTTGCTCAACACTTTGCTCCATACATCATTGTTGGTCTAACAGCCGTCTTATAAAATTTTTCCTTCAACTTCAAAGGTATACGTTTGTCACACAAAATACCACTGACACTTCTCCACTTAAGCCACCCTGCTTGGATCCTATGTATATCATCTTCACAAATCTCTCAATCTCTTTGTATAATCCTAAATATCGGAAACAATCTCTCTTAGGTATCTCTGGGCCATCATGTTTCTCTACTTCATCAGTTGTGTTCCGAATATCACTAAAATTACACTCATATACTCTGTTTTAGTTCTGCTAATCCTAAAGCCTCTAGCTCCCAAAGTTTCTTTCCATAATTCTAATTTAGTATTGACTCTTGCTCTAGTCTCGTCAACTAAGACGATATCATTGGCAAAAAGCATACACCAAGGCACCTCATCTTGTATTTCTCGCGTCAATTCATCCATAACCAAAGTAAAGAGGTAGGGGCTTAAAACCGAACCTTGGTGTAAAACTATTGTAATAGGAAAATCACTGGTCTCTTGTAACACCCTACAATTTTAAATAATATTTTTGAGATTAATAAATTGATTTTTGGTGATTTAATAAATATTTTTTCTGAAATTTATCTTTTTGCACGTGCAAATATTTTCTTAGGAAACTCAAAGCCAGAAATTATTTTGGAAAAACCTAATATTTATTAGTAGGTATTATTTATGAATTTTTTAGATTTTTTTAATATTTATTTGACATGTTTGCAAATATTACAAAAGGAGGGATTTTTGTGCGAAATTACCACTTGGAGTAAAAGCTCCAGATTTTTGATTTTCTGGGCTGAGCATGATAGCTGGCCAACTCAGAGGTAAAGAGTTTAAATTTTGTTCTAATAGATTTGGTTTATTTTGCTAATTTATTAAAAAATGGTCTTTTTGCAAAATAGGCACTTGGAAGCAAAAATTACAAAGTTGATTTTCTGGTTTGATATAGATGCTGGCCAGATCTGGGGAGGTTAATTTTGTTTTAAATCTCAATTAAATTGGTTAATCTAGTTACCTAGTATAAAGGATCTATATATGCAAAGATATATTCTAAATGAATATTTTTCAAAATCTTCTAAAAACCCTAATACTCCAGATTTTGGCTATTTAGAGGGCTGCTACAGCTGTCTCTCCTCTGCAAAAAAACAAAAGTATATTTTTATTATTGATTTCTTGAAGTTTCGAATCGAGGATCTCGGATTTTTGCGAAATGAGGAGCTTTTCTTATTTCTTATTATCTTTCATTGAATCTTCATTGAGGTGAGTGACATATGTTTGATTTCTTGTTGATCTATGCATGTTATTTGTGATGTTTGTCTAGTAGAGTGCATGATAGATGATTGTATGATGATATAATGAATAGGTTAAATTTGAAAAAACCTCCTTGAACTATGACCTTTATGCAGAAAACCCCATGATCTTTTTTTTATGCAGAAAATTCTCCTGAAGTATTATTGCGAAAAATCCACCCCACCAGCGTGAGACTTCTGCTAAAGTTGAGGGAGGTTTTTGACAATAACGAGAAAGATGTATGATGTTTTTTGAAACAACTTGCAAAGATGAATGAGGTTATCTAATACAAGTAGAAAAGTTAGATGTGGTTTTTTGAAATACTTCAGGTTTTTTTTTGCAACAACCATACTTCATGGGCCGGGTTTTCAGCATAAAAAAGATCATGGGGGTTTTCTGTATAAAGGCCATAGTTCAATGGTTTTTTTTCTTCAAATTTAGCCTAATGAATATATTGATGAATGGATAGTTAAAAGTGGAACCTTTATGAATGTTATGCAATTCATGAATAAAATCTCTAAATAAATGACTTAAGAATGTTAAGAACTCAGTAGGAATCATGGGTATGTTGTTTTCCTTCATCTTCTTGCTGAATTGATGACATATAATGGGTTTGTAAGACTTATAATGCATAAAGTGAATAAAGATGGATTCTTTACTGCGTATGTATTATACATTCTGTGTTGATGTTTGATGGGAAAAAACTAGACTACTACATATTGTAGATGCATATAATCATGGCCAAAATAATATAACTAGTTTGTAGTTGTGTATAAAAAGTTGCAAGAGAGGTTTTAAGATCAAAAGATCAAGTTTTGAAGGTTGAATAGGGTTTTGATTTTCGGGTCCGGTTGTACACAGCTGAAATTGAACTTTTGAATTTTTGTGATGTTTTCAAGTGGATCTTGACCTACATCGATACTGAGATTTGATTTGAAACATTATACTACTCATATACAATGAATTTTGATGAAGCTACTGATGCATATACACATATATACACATATAGATATTTACATTCCTGATTTCACGAGTTTTTGATGAAAGATTTCTCTTTTGTGAATTTGTTGAGAGTTTGATTTGATTTATAAACTCCAGTATGTTAGACAAGTTGTATTTGATCATCTCAGTATTTTTATTTCACGAATTCATGCTTTTAAAGATTTAAAACTACATATCAACTGTGAAGTGCACGATTTTTAAAGCTGACTAAGGATCAGCCGAAGGTCGACCGTCCACTTTTTGAGCTAAAATGACAGTCGAGTGTCAGTTGTTGGATTTTGAATTTTTAGCATGTCAGTCGACCACCACTTTTTGTACTAAGATGTCGATCGACCGACACTTGCTATCAGTGTTGTTTTGTTGAGTTTTCTTGCTAATTTCTTGAACAATTATTTCTTCGAACTTATGGATTATTGATCTACTATTTTAGATGAAGTTTTTGCTACAGATTACTGTATTTTACAGAGAGTTATATTTTAATTATAATAGATTTTAACTCATATTTCTATGGCTTTAGAAAGAGGATTATACAGGGATTTTGAGAGATTGATATTTTGTGATTTTCTATGACTTCGAAAATGTGAAACTCAGTTGTTTAAGAGAATTAATCTCAGATTTTATTTCTGGAAATTTGTGAGTGTTTGGATAAATTTAGATTTGTGTGATTTAAAAAAAATTCTTAATATGAATGAATTGATGATGGAATGACATTTCGATTTGTGAGTCTCTAGTGGTTGAGTAGGATTCCTGTAAACCGGCAGATGAGATTTTGTGGATTTGGCCAGTTGGGACCTTGGGGTTGTTTTAGTGGAATTAAGTACGGTAGGGTACACCAACTCTAGGGAGGGGTAAGTTGTGTTTTAATTAATAATAATCAACCTAAGGACAAACACTAGTGGAGATGTGACAGAACTTAGATAACGTAAGTATGAGCTCTGTTGTTAGTTTGACGGATGTATTCTAGGACTGTGTTTTGTTGTGTCCCTAGTATATTCACGTGTCGAAGGTTGACTGACCTATTTACGGAATGTCTAAAGGGCAGTTGGTATGTTCATGTGTCGAGGGTCGATATGCCTATTCATGGAACATACGGTGCATTCGCGTGTCGATGGTCGGCAGACCTATTCACGAGATGTACTGTGTATCTGCACGTCGCTGTTCGGCAGGCCTATTCATGGGGTACACGACAGGGAGGTGATTCTTCTGAATTTAGAGTTATGCTTACATGATCCTTGCGCGTCGAGGATTGTTAAGCCTATTCGCAGAGTATTCTAGATCTTATTTCTATCACCGTAGTAGGATTAGTTGCATAACGAGGGATTTAACCCTATAAAGTGGAAAATGATAAGGGCTTGCACCTGGACCTATGTAGTATGGAATGCATAAAATCTGACAAGTGTGCATTATAGAGTCATCATACTGTATTTGTGTTTTCTTGACTTGTATTATACATGATGTTTTCTTGTACTCATACACTTGACACTTAGCTTAGTTTTACTTGATACTTTCATGCTTTATTTATCGCTATTTCATATTCTGTTTGTTGCTACTGCGGGAATATGTTGGTTATGAATTTATTCTCTATGCTTCATTTAAATTGTATTTTTTTTTATGTCACTCACATCGTTATGGCTGACCCCGTAGTTTTGGGATTAGGGTTATCTCTAGCCTCGTGTTTACAGGTAGGTACCATTAGCTTGGGAATTGGATGCATGTGGTAAAATGATAATATGACTTATGCAAATTGTAAAAAAATGTGTTGTAAAAAAAAGAAAGTGTAATTCAAGGTATTTAATTTTCCGATATGCTATGTAAAGAATTGATGTAATAAAAGTTAAAAAAAAATTCTGTGTTTGGCTATGTTTACTATTACATTGAGGTAGATGCTGGAAATTGTGCTACGTATTTTCATATTTATTTATAGAAAATTTGGGGTGCTACATCTCTCTTGCGGTTGTTCTAATTGTGATCGTTGTCCCTTCATACATATCCTTAATTTCCTCAATATACTGTATAGTTACTCTTTATTATTTAACACCCACCATACTATGTCTCTAAGAACTTTATCATATGTTTTTTCTAGATATATAAAACCCATATTTAGATATTTTTTTATTCTTCCTATATTTTTTTGTAAGTCTTTTTTAGTATATAAATTGTTTCTATTGTTGACCTCACAGATATAAACTTAAAATAATTATCGGACACGGTTATTTCTAGTCTCTGGAGGGTGAGAGAACATAAAGTAGGGTCACTCCAAAATATCTGGAGGGTGACTCGGTCCAGTCGATCTCCTCATCATTAATATAGGTGTTCAGCTGAACCTAATAGATTTTATGTTGTTATTCTTAGTTATAAATGATATCAAGGGTTCAGAATGGAGTTTAAACGATAAAGGGGTCTAATAAAAATTATATTGCCGAACAAGGGGCCTTATTTAACCTTTATCCTTATTATTGTATTCCACTAATTAATTCATAAGTAAGTAGGTGAGGCAATCCCTCATCACTCGATCTCACCCATTCAAATAGTAGCCCTTTGTACTTTAGCTTCTTGAAATACAACTAAGAAACGTTCCTAATAATCCCTTCTTTCTTCCCTCTCTCGCTCTCAAAGTCCCAAGTCCCAACTAAGAAAGAACACACACACACAAGCACACACGTACGCAATATGAAGTGTAAAGCTACTCTTTCCATCTTGTTCTTCCTTCTAGCAACCTTCCTACTACTAATCCTATCAAAAACCCTGGTCAAAGTTCGACATGAGCTCGCAAAGTGGAAGAGAACGAGGGCCAAGTTGCCGAAGGGATCCTCCGGTTGGCCTTTCATCGGCGAAACCCTTGATTTCATATCTTGCTCCTTTACACCCTACCCGGAAAATTTCATGAACAAGCGCCGTCTCATGTAAGTTCACAACTAAGTTGACTGACTTGTTCTAATTTTGTACATGATCAGCTGCTGCTTAACCTCAGTCTTGATTGACATCGATCAACCATCTCTAATTTTTTTTTATTTTTCACTGACCAGGTACGGAAAAGTGTTTAAATCACACTTATTCGGTAGTCCAACTATCGTATCCACGGATGCAGAATTCAGTAAGGTCGTACTCCAGAGCGACGCGGGAGCATTCGTGCCATGGTACCCGAAATCCTTGACGGAGTTGATGGGCAAGTCGTCGATATTGCTGATCAATGGGAGCTTGCAGAAGAGGGTACATGGACTTATAGGGGCCTTCTTCAAGTCGGCCCAACTCAAGGCCCAGATCACTGCCGACATGGAGAATTATGTCAAGTTGGCGATGGGCCGGTGGGAAGATGGTCAGATCGTCTACATCCAAGATGAAACAAAACATGTACTCTCTCTCTCTCTCTCTCTCTCTCTCTCTTCAACTTTATCTCTATTGATTGCACACACACATGCAAACCTCTGACACCACAAAAAGAGGGTTAAGCTTTTACGGTATGGGTACATTCGATGTGGTGGATTGGTTGTTTTAAGGAGTAATGAGTTCGGGCTGAATCCGACAAGATCTGACTTGTTGATTCAAACCCACAAAAGTGAGATGATTTTAGGAAGTTCATATTTGACAAGAACTTGGGGCAGATTCGAACCAGTTGTCAGTTTGTGAGGTTGAATTGCTTCACCTTAGGCAAAGAAATCTGAAGTCTAATCACTCTGTTTTATTTATTAACGAGAGAGAGAGAGAATAACAAAGTACTATATCAGCTGAAAGCTGGAAGAATTTTTTTTATTTTTTTTTAAATATATTTTCTATTTTGTTCGACGACAAAATGACCACCCAAGTGTCACGTGAATGTTTTGCTTAAAAAATTTCCATTTATTATGTGAATTAATTAAACTTTTTACATGTTTCAACAGATTGTGTTTCAGATACTGGTGAAAGTGCTGATCGGTTTGGGGCCAGGAGAGGAAATGCGATTTTTAAAGCACCAATTTCAAGAATTCATTGCTGGTCTCATGTCTTTGCCCGTGAAGTTGCCTGGAAGCAGGCTCTACAAGTCACTTCAGGCTAGTTTAATTAGTATTTCCAACTTCCTCAGTCAGATTAAGGATATTTATTAATTTATTAATTATTAAACCGTTCGTTTTTTCTCGATATATTTATTAATTAATAGGCAAAAAGGAAGATGGTGAAGCTTGTGGAGAAGATCATTGACGAGAAGAGGGAGAAGAAGAAGGAGGAGGAGGATGGAAGTGTCCCTAGCCCTAAGGACGTGATCGATGTTTTGATCAAGGACACGAGCAATCAATTGACTGATGAGCTGATATCGGACAACATGATTGATTTGATGATACCGGGGGAGGATTCAGTACCCATGCTTGTCACCCTAGCCATAAAGTACCTCGGTGATTCCCCTATCGCTCTCCAACATTTACAAGTACGTGCAACCTGCACTTTTTTTGAAAAGTCACACCCATCCACATATATATATATATATATATATATATATATATATATATATATAGTAAGTCTATTAAGAGGTGGGAAGCTGAATGACTTATCGGGAGCTGGGAAGCTCAGCCATCCGATCGATCTTGATCGCGATCGGACGGCTGAGATCCGACAACCGAGAAATCGATTATACCACTTTTACCCCTCGACAGATCTGAAGATAAGCAAAGTCTAAATCCAGTCGATGGTAGAGATAGGGTTTTACACAGGTGACGAAGAAAGAGAGCGGGAGAGAAGAGCGCTCGACTTCACTTTCTTATCGATTAGGGTTTCGAAGAGAGGTGGATTAGGGTTTCGAAGATGCCGCTCTCGTCAGATAGGGTAAGAAGAGAAGAGAGGGTTGTGAAGAGAGCGTCTTTGATCTTCGAGAGCGGGAGAGAAAGCGGGAGAAGCAATTAGGGTTTGGAACGAGAGAGAGAGCGGGAGAGAAGAGAGACTCTTAATCGATAAGGAAGATTAGAGATAAGGGGTATACTCAATCGATTGAGTATACCCCTTTTACCCCTCACCCAAACTGAAGATAAGCGGAGGTGGATCTCAGCCGTCCGATCGCGATCAAGATCGAACAAAACATATATATATATATATATATATATATATATATATATATATATATATATATATATATATATACTAGATTTGCCCGTGGGCACGTGCCTACGGCACGTCTTTGGAACGATACAAAACACAAAAAGTCTGTAAACAGTAAAACAACAATTATGTAGCTCAAGTTTGAATAGTATGACAATAATTAGTTGTAAATAAAAGTCCATGTTTCTATTAGTATATGTTGAAAAATAATTATAAATGGGTGTATAAAATCTGACTTCTTAGAACTTTAAGTGTGGAGTTGAAGAGATATTTACTATTTTCAATATAACATGTGCGAAAAAAAACATTAAAAATTTGAAAATCTAAATTTCAAAGTAAATATAGAAATAAAAAGAATGGGAGAGAGAGATAGGGAGAGAGAAAGAGAGGAAAAAGTGAAAAGAGAAGAGAGAGATAGTAATAAAATAATAAGTTTTTTAGTTTTGGGGGGAAAATTTTGGTTTTGGGGTTTGAAATTTTGGAGGAAAAATATGTTTTGTGAGGTTTGATCTAGACCTTTGATTTTAGGGGGGATTGATTGTGAGCCACTTGATAGCTTTCTTTGTAATTTATTATATACTAGGTTTGCCCGTTTACACGTGCCTACGGCACGTCTTTGGAACAGTGCACCTTGTTTGATTATATAAAATAGTTTTGGATCTCCAGCAAATTAACTGAAGTAGCAAACATATTATATGAGAAACTTTTGGGGGTCTAGCAAAAAACATATTATATGATTTTTTTTATTTTTTTGAATTATTTTTAAAGTTTTTAATTTTTTAATTTTTTTTACTTTTTAAATTTTTTGTTTTGTAAAAATTTTTAAAATTTTTATTTTCTTAATTTTTTGAATAGAAGAGGGAGGGAGAGAGAGAAAAGAAAAATAAATAAATAAATATAAGAGTTGTTTTGGGTGGGCGATTTGAATTTGAGTTTTGGGGGGAAAGTATGTTTTGTGAGGTTATATCTGGGCCTTTGATTTTTGGGAGGATTGAAGGAGAGCCACTTGATAGCTTTCTTTGTGTTTTATTATATATATATCTATATAATAAAACACAAAGAAAGCTATCAAGTTGCTCTCCTTCAATCTCCCAAAAAATCAAAGGCCTAGATCTAACCTCACAAAACATATTTTCCCTCCAAAAGTTTTCCCTCAAAACTCAAATTCAAATCCCCCACCCAAAACAACTTCTATATTTATTTAATTATTTCTCTCTCTCTCTCTCTCTCTCCCCTCCCTCTTCTATTAAAAAAATTAAGAAAATAAAAATTTTACAAAATAAAAAATCAAAAAATTAAAAATTTAAAAATTTAAAAACTTTAAAAATAATTCAAAAAAATCAAAAAAAATTATATAATATGTTTTTTGCTGGACCCCCAAAAGTTTATCATATAATATGTTTGCTACTTCAGTTAATTTGCTGGACCTCTAAAACTATTTTATATGATCAAACAAGGTGCACCGTTCCGAAGACGTGCCGTAGGCACGTGTCAACGGGCAAACCTAGTATATATATATATATATATATATATATATATATATATATATATATATATATATATATATATATATATATACTAGGTTTGCCCGTTGACACGTGCCTACGGCACGTCTTCGGAACGGTGCACCTTGTTTGATCATATAAAATAGTTTTAGAGGTCCAGCAAATTAACTGAAGTAGCAAACATATTATATAAGAAACTTTTGGGGGTCCAGCAAAAAGCATATTATATGACTTTTTTTTATTTTTTAAAAACTATTTTAAAAGTTTTAAAATTTTTATTTTTTTAAAATGTTTTAAAATTTTTATGTTCTTAATTTTTTGAATAGAAGAGGGAGGGAGAGAGAGAAAAAAAAAATTAAATAAATATAGGAGTTGTTTTGGACATGAATTTGAATTTGAGTTTTGGAGGAAAACTTTTAAGAGAAAAATATATTTTGTGAGATGAGATCTGGACCTTTAATTTTTTAGAGAATTGAAGGAGAACCACTTGATAGCTTTCTTTGTGTTTTATTATATAGATATATAAAACTTATGCGAAGATAATGCAACACCTACTGGTAGTGGTAGCACGTCTCTATCTTCTTCAATTTATTTTATTAGTGCATATTTCTAAATAGAAGGAGAAAACATGTTAGACAATGACGTTAATTAGTTTGGATTTAACCGTGTATATCTCCGATTATGTTATCTTACCTCGTTATCAATGGACATTAATTTGTTTATTTTAGTAGTGGGACCTACCCAAGGTAAATATATTTAAAACTAAAAAAATCAGACTAGTGTACTGTAGAAGAGGGGAGTATGAGGTGATGGGGCAAGGAAGGCATCGAGAGGATGCCAATTGGGCCTTCTCCCTGTCTTCTTCGTTCCTGTACATTTAATGATGATAACATTACATATATACTAGTATCATGCACGTGCGATGTACGTGAAGAGAGAAGGAAAAAGACAAAAAAAACATACCAGCACGTGCAGCGCACGTGTTGACTAACATACAAAAAACAATAAAAAATTATTTATTTGTTTGGAACCCCATCTCTCCCATTATAATAGTTATAGATATTTTATTTGAAGTCCCTCTCATATATATATATATATATATATATATATATATATATATATATATATATATATATATACTAGTAATTTTCATGTGCGATGTACGTTTTGATAAAAAATTGAAGTTGAACGTATGATACATGTAAATTGGTAGTAATCAGCATTTGTGAAAAATGCCTTAAACTTTTAAAAAATTGGAGTTAAACAGGCACTGCACGCAAATTTTTAAATTTTTTAAAAGAGAAACCTTAAATTGTACGTACGGTGATGTGTTACGAAATATATTTCGAGTTGCACATGCGACGTATGTATTTGCTTTGTGACAAAAAAATTTAAAATTATTTGTTTGGTGAAGAAAAAAACTTTGATTTACACGCGTGATGTACGTCTTAATAAATAGAGTTAGAGTTACACGTGCAGCATATGTGTTTTATTTGTGACAAAAAAATATTAAACAATTGTTTGTTTGGTTACAAACTCAAAGTGACAATTGTTTGGTTACAAACTCAAAGTGACAAACTCTCCCCTTAATAGTAATATATATATATATATATATATATATATATATATATAATCCCCCCGCCCCAAAATTTTTTTGTTTTTGTAGTTTCTGAATATTACAGGATTGGTCAGTCTTTTTGTGGCAATTGAAAGTGTTACCTCAATTAGGATGCATTTACTATTTATAATAAGGAAATGTATATGTGTGTCAGTGTATCTTGTTCGATGGGTAGAATATATATATAGATACAATTTGATGACTACAGTTAATTTTGAAAAAATATAGTTTAGGCTCCTGGCTTGAAACTAAATATCTAATAGGTCATTTAAATTTTGAACCCTATTAAACCCCTCAGACAGTGCATAATTTTCAATACCAGTATATAACAGATAAAAATTGATAGAGATATGTGTTGTTTGAGAGTTATTTACTGTTTCAGAGTTTCAATAGAGTTAAAAATCCGGAAGAAAAACAAAAGAAAAAGAAAAAAAAAGGTCAGTGTCAAGTCAGGGGCCTAAAGTGTATCTAGCCTTTGAAAAAGCTGCACATTGTACAGGAGAAGAACTCTAATTTTTTTACTATAGCACTTCCTATATTATACTACTAGTAGTACAACAAAAGCCATTCAAAGACTGCAAAGTGTCTTCCATGTACCACATAACTGTAGTCTGTCTTCGCTAATATAGATGATTGATATGAGTCATGACTGACAATTGTGGATGTTGATGGGATCAAGATTCTCTCCTTTGATGTATGTACACTGTATTCTTAAAAAAATGTAATTACACTCTGTATTTTGTTTAATTAGTTTTTGATGAACTGGTAAAATTTTGTTTAATTAGTTAAGATAAAAAAGTACTGGTCTATAGATACTTATATATAATTTGGTGAAAAGAAATGCTACTTCATTAATCAAGTACCAAACAATATACTATAATTAATACATTGGACTTACCTTGGTATATTATTATACCAATTATAAGAAAATACAGTAGGTTGCACTTAAGGGCTCTTTTGTTACAAGAAACACAATGTGAAACTTTAAAACTCAATAAGGCTTAAGTTTTATATAATGGGTTTTTGTATTTGACTAATGAAACTGTATGAAAGTTAGGTTTCACCACCTTCGGTTGTTCTTTTAATTACTTATTTATTGAACTGGATGGTTCAATTGGATCATCTTTTGACTGAAAAAAATAAAAAAATTTAGGTTTCATCAAGTTTTTTAAATGGTGGCCTCATATGTCCACATAGATTAGTTTTATAGATTGTGTTTCAATTTTTATTTTTTTTTGCAACCCATTGAAACCCTTTGAGCACCTGTTTAACTATTATTTAAATGACATTTTTGAAGAAAATTATTTAAATGATCATGAAATCCTTAACTCCTTTTAGTAAATTATAAAACTAATATATATATATATATATATATATATATATATATATATATATATATATATATATATATATATATATATATAGGGAAGTCTTTTGTTGTGCACCACCTATGGTGCACACGGCGTGTGCACTCGACCTTCCCGCTTTCGTATCGACGATCCGAACCGTTTACATTGATCTACACATCTAAATTAGTCTAAATATGTAAAATTAAATCATTTGAAATTCAATTGTCCATCCGTTGAAATGTTACAAAATTATATGGCTGAAAATCATTGTTTTTTATAGTTACATGACGGCCTTCCCGCCTTCGTATCGACGATCCGAACTGTTCACATTGATCTACACATCTAAATTAGTCTAAATATGTAAAATCAAATTATTTGAAATTCAATTGCCCATTATTGAAGTGTTACAAAATTATATGGCTGAAAATCATTGTTTTTTATAGTCACATGATGGATGGACAAATAAATTTCAAATGATTTGATTTTACATATTTAGACTAATTTAGATATGTAGATCAATGTGAACGGTTTGGATCGTCGATACGAAGGCGGGAAGGCTGAGTGCACACGGAGGGGTGGTGCACAATGGAAGATTTTACTACATATACAATGGAAGAATTACCATTTGAATCTCCTGCACTTTTAAGGACAGATAGGCTGATCTTAGGGGCTGATTTGTGGGTTTGATCATTGGGGGCTATCGGGTTTGGTAATTCAAAATTTCCGACATTAATTTTCTACTGCAAACAGGGAATGTTCTTATTTTGGATCTTCACCGAATCCTTCGGTCCCACCTCCACAAATTTCTCAAAATTTTACTCTTTCATAACTGCCTTTCCTGCCTTGATCTCCCGATGGTGGTCCTCTTCCACCTTCTCATTCGAAATGAACCCCAGCTTCTGCATAGCAGGCATGCCATAAGAATTTGAACTGCTATCGCCCTCCTTCTTACTCCAGAAGGAGTGGAACCCATATTGCTTCGGTGGTTGAGGACCAGAGCTTGTAGTAAATAGTTGGACTCGCCCTGCTTCAACTTCGACCACCACCACTGATTCCCCCGTCAACAGAATCGGCACATCATAAATGTCCCTAAGATTATTCCATGGGGTGCAGTATTCCACCTCTAAGCTCATGGGGATGTGAGACAGACATTGAACTTCGCTTAGAACTATGGCATCCTTCACCTTTTCACACCTTTCCATATCAAAGCGCATTGTAATGACCTTGACAAAAGGTTTGAACAAATTGTCTAGTGAGGCCCTGTTCCATAGGTGAAAGGGAAGAAGGGATACAGTAACCCAGGTGTAGCATGGTTTCGGCCTAAGCCTCGCACCGTACTCCGACGACTAGGGGGTGATGGTGGTCGTTATACCCACGAGCCTGATGATACCTTCCGTAATCACCTTCTTCATCATGGCCTCACTTGGGAATTTGATGAAGAAAACCCCTTCCCCCACCAGCTCCAAGCAGAACTGATAACCCTTGTCTTTCCATTTCCAATTAAAGGCACTAACCACCTGTTCAATTCTAGGTCTTCCCGAAATAATGTGGAAGAATTCACAGTTGAAAAGCTCCATAGTAGCCTTGGAGATTTCAGAGTTATGAACCACCTCAATCTTGAGGGCCTTGGGCCTATTGAAGATCGGGCAATCCCTAACACAGTGGCTCGCCTTCTTGCAATTGAAACAATAAAAGCTCTATTGCCTGCACTCCGATGTCTCGTGATCGCCCTCTCCACACTTCATGCACCTCCTCTCCCTCTTCCTCCCCTTGATAATGGTGGATTTTTTGGTAAATTTGTGGAAGGGTTTGGTGGGGAAAGCAGGCTTAGGGTTTGGGTTTCGGAGAATGTGAGTAGGTTGAAAAAAGTACATAGTTTTGGTGGTGGGATGGACACGTGAGAAATGATGAGGGAGGTGAAGAGGCTCTTGCTTGTGAGTGGAAGGGGCAGCATCAGGGTATTGGAGAGCATGTAAGTAAGATTCATGATGGCACCGTACTCGAGGAAAATGTCAATCCCATATGTCATCGCCTCCGCTCACCCTCTCTCTCTCCCCTCATCTTTTCGCCTCAGCAGTAGAGGAGATGGAGATGGTCGGGACTTAAGGGGTTTTACACGCCTAAATGTAAGTTATTTCATTGTGGTAATTCATCAAATATCTTGTGTTCCACTTCAAAATATGATAGAATGAGTAATAGCTTGGGAATGTATTTCCGTCCAAGGAGATGATGATAGTGTATCAGATGGTGGTGAAGAAGACCGGCAGTGAATATAAGAAGAACAAAGAAGCTTCAGACAAAAACCAAATGGATCAAAGAGTCTGAAATATCTTGGGGATGGATTTGGGTTATGCAGTACTACCAACTTCTTGATTATTTTGTCGTGTTAATTAATCAATCGTGATTATTATTCATAAGAGGGTTTCTTAGTATGCGAGCAAGGTCATTAGTTTAATGCATATGAGTTTGATATAGAGATTCCTTTGAGTTGCAAAGAGGTGGTTAGAAGGGGTTGCACACTTGCACATGGGCAAACTTGTCTGATTCAATTATTGTAGACTATCTGTGTTCTAAGAAACTCGGTGCACTCAATTACAATATTACCCATCGCATTATTATTCTTCCAGTTAACGGCTCTACTTGTGCTAGGAACTGTAGTGGCTTTCTGTTGAGAGTGAGATGTTACTAAAATTAACCAAGCTTTTGAAACACACAGGAAGAGAACATGCAATTGAAGAAGAAAGCTCAACTTGGAGAAAATTTGCAGTGGACAGACTACATGTCCTTATCATTTACACAAGATGTGAGTTCAACCAATCATCATGCACTTGACACCATTATTATCACATGTGCACCATCATCGGCTCTATCTATGTGTTTAATTTAATTTTATGGTTTAACAGGTTATTACAGAGACACTGAGATTAGGAAACATCATCAGTGGAATTATGAGAACTGCAGTGAAAGACATGGAGGTGAAGGGGAAGTTCATACCCAAGGGTTGGTGTGTCTTCATGTATTTTCGATCAGTTCACCTCGATAGTGCCCACTATGATGACCCTCACAAGTTCAACCCATGGAGGTGGAAGGTAAGTTGTTTCAAAAATTCCTGATATGGATTACGAATTGAGCTTAGTTCATGCACTAACGAGTTTCAGTAACACTTTTATTTTACTTTTTTTTAGAACAAGGATATGAGTTTGTGTAGCTTCACGCCTTTTGGAGGTGGGCAGAGACTATGTCCAGGGCTTGATCTTGCCAGGCTGGAAGCTGCCATTTTTCTCCACCACTTGGTCACAAACTTCACGTATGTTTTGTATTCACAAAATCTTTGTACATGTGCTCTGCTAATGTTTTCCGAAATTTCTTACTAAAGATAAAATCACATGCACATGAACATAACGTAATAACGTACTAATTAGACACTAAAATCTTGATGAAACAGAAAGAAAGGAGGCATGCCTACCAAATACATCATATCTATAGAAGTAGTGATATAGATATAGACATAGACATAGATATACACAAATGTTCATTTTGTGAAAAGCATGATTGCTTCAGTTCCATGCATATATATAATCACAAATAGTGGGTCACATACAAAATTCAAGTAGTATGCAAGTACATATCTAGTGATTAATGGAATGTATATTGGGTGCATGTGGGTGGGGTCCGTTTCTGGTGGGCCGGACCAATTCACGGCCCGTCGGCCGGTACGGATTTCAATTTGTGTCAGAATCTCCCCCCCTCCCGGGCAGGCCGAGCCGGGCTAGCTCTCGGCCTAGCTTTTGAATTTTATTTTTATTTTTTCCTTTCTCTTAACAAATTAAATTTAAAAAAAACGTGTAATATTGAAAAAATACCTTAGTAATTATTATAATTGTAAAAAGTTACAATTGTTGTTAATAGAAATTTAAAGTTTGAGTTTTTTTTTTACTGGCAAAAGGTATGGAAGCCCTACCTCATATTAGCATATATTATACAAAAAAAATTAGTACTAATACAAACTACGAAATGAGAGAATCTAAAAACAGGGTAAGCTTGAGGGTGATCAAGAGTTTAAGACCACTTAGGGTTAGATTGAATAGATGACATTGGATTACTGTCTTGTACCTCAACTAACCTAGACTTAGGATATCATCGCCCTAAACTTCCTAGTGAGCTTCCAATACCACAAAATTGAATTCTCCCAATTATTTAAAGTTTGAGTTCATTTACAAGAAATTTAAAGTTTACAGTTGATCTTCAATCTTCGGGAGTTAGTGAGATTTTGTCTTCATACTCGGAGATTTCTTGAGATGTGGTTTTCATTCCTCGGAGTTTTTGATTTTTTTTTCATTATTCGAGAGTGTTGCTACCACTTGAGCCTTCTTGTATTCACTGAGTTCTTATTTTGCTTTCATCTAGTCTTTCGAGTGCACTAGCATTTGTAAAGTCTCTAGTAACGATTCCTTTTCTCGTTCAATATCCTACCATCAAGAGGAAAAAACACTTTCCGTTGCGACAGTGGACACCGGTGGAGTTAGAAGATTATGTATCATGCAAGAAAGATTATGATATGAACCTGCATTATTTTTTCACCATGTTAAAACGTCAATATTGTGTTCACTAGACAATGTAGGTTGTGCAGTATACCATTTTAATTCATTTGGTACATTTATCTTACGTTTTTTAGATTTAATAAGACTACATACAGATGATATTGTTGCAATGTCTTTACCTTTGGATGAAGACGATGTTGTTGTTGTATTTTGAGCACTAGATGCAAATTTTTTATGATAAGTATCATATAAAATATCTAATATTGACTCAAATATTAATATATATTCATCATAATCATAATTTAATTCTTCCCCGTACTATAAAACAAAACTATCAAACTCTTCGCATCATCTAACTTGATACGATGACCCATTACACTTGCAATAAGAAAATGATGAAAATATATCATGAATTTTGCATAAGTGGTAATAATAATTAATTGTGATAACCAAAGTGTCAAATATCATTTCTTGGAAAGTTTTCATCATATACTAGCTATAGTAAATGAAGCATAACTAAGTTGAATCATAAGAACTTGAAAATTATAGAGTTACATCTTGAAAATGTTTTAAAATTTTTAACAAACTTTCTGCATAATTACAATAATCTTGATACATGTAAAAGTTTTCCATGTATTTTACAATACAAAAACCATGTATAACATTAAGATTTAAATGTTGAATTCTAACTGCGGAATAAACTCAACAACGACGACGAGATGCAAGAACTCACCACCAAGGAGTGTGTTTCTCTCTATCTCCCTCTCTCTTAATGACGGCTGGTAGATCTCTCTTTTCTTTTCACTTAACCGTAAAATCGTATACAAAATAATATATATAGGATTTCACAACTTTCCATCTCAGCCGTTCATCAAACAGCGTCGGGACGGTCGACCGCACCATCTTGACGGTCGACCGGTCTTCTCCCTCGACTGCACAAAATTCAACAGAGTGCAGTTCGGTTGACCGGTCATTCCTTCAAGGTACAGAGTTAAGTCAGAGAGCAGGACGGTCGACTGCGCAGTCGACCGGTCGTCTTTCCTGGGCGGTCGGGGGTTGCGGTCGACTGCAACTCTGCTGTAGCCTCCAACTACTCTTGACCTGTTGCTCCCACTTCGACTCTCCTTCCCATCTATCTTCTTCAACTCATAATCGTGTATTGGATCCACAAACCCCAACAATCTCCCACTTGGAGACATATACACGAAGTCTCTAACCTGTTCTTCATTCTTCCATTGGCCTAGTCTAGGCCTATGCCTCTGCGAGTCTCCTCAACAATTAATCTGGAGACAATCCGATAGCAGTATAGCAAAACTGATGTTTCTTGCTATCCACCACCTTAGTGAGCATGTTCGCCAGATTCTTAGTACCAAGAATCTTAGTTAGCTTCATTCATTTTGTTTCAACCGCCATTCTGACAAAATGATACCTCATTTTAATGTGCCGAGTCCTAGAGTGATATGCCGAGTTTTTCGCCAAGAAAATTGCACTTTGACTATCATACCATAGTTCACCTATGGGTTGCTTCCTGCCCAACTGTTTCATGAGCTCTGAAATCCACAACATGTCTTTCGTCGCTTTCGTAAGTGTCATATACTCTGACTCCGTGGTTGACTACGCTACAACCTTTTGTAACTGTGAAGCCCAACTAATAGCTGTTCCACCAACTGTAAATACATACCCTGTAGTACTTCTGCAACCATCACAATTGCCCAAAAAATCTGCATCTACATAACCATGTATATGCAAAGAATCTCCCCCAAAACAAAGAGAGTGATCTGAAGTACCTGCTAGATATCTAAGAATCCACCTTACTGCATCCCAATGCTGTTTATCTGGATTCTTCATGTAACGACTGACAACTCTCACTGCTTGTGCGATGTCTGGTCTTGTAAACATCATAGCATACATCAAACTCCCAACGACTAAGGCATAAGGAATAGCAGCCATTTCCTCCATCTATGTCTCTGTCTTAGGACACAAGTACATTGATAACTTGAAGTGAGCAGCCAAGGGACAAGTGACTGGTCTCGCGCCATCCATATTGAATCTCTTCAACACATTCTTCACATAGTCCGCTTGTGATAACCAAAGCTTCTTGTCTACTGATCTTCATGCCAAGGATTTGCCTTGCTTCACCCAAGTCCTTCATTGAAAACTCCGAAGCTAGCAACTTTTTTACTTCCTTGATCTTATCCATACATGAACCTGCTAACAGCATGTCGTCCACATACAATGCCAAGGTAACTGTATCATTGTCATCATATCTACGAACATATACACAATGATCCGTTTCGCATCTATCGAAACTTTTACCTCTCATGAAGCAATCAAACTTCAAGTACCATTGCTACGGTGCTTGTTTGAGCTCATAAAGACTCTTCTTCAATCAACACACCATGTCTTCCTTTCCTTTAGCTTCAAATCCTGTGGGTTGTTTCATATACAGCTCTTCTTCGACATCACCATGGAGAAATGCTGTCTTCACATCCAACTACTCTAAGTGCAAGTCTTCAACTGCCACAATATTGAGCAAAACTATAATAGAAGTCATCTTTACAACCGGTGCAATGATCTCACTATAATCAACACCTTCTCTTTGAGAGAATCCTTTCACCACAAGCCTCGCCTTGTACCTCTTACTGCCATCTGCCTTATCTTTGACTCTGAAAATCCATTTATTCATAAGAGCGCGCTTCTCTGCAGGTAACTTGGTCAACTCCCAAGTTTGGTTCTGTTCCAAGGAGCTTATCTCGTTCTTCATGGCTAACTCCCACTGAATTCGAGTCTCGTCTCTCAAAGCCTCCTCATGAGTCTCTAGCTCCCTCGAATCCGTGTACAGAATATGCTCGTGAACAATACTAGCTGATGGATCAAATATCCTGGTTGGCCTTCTCTCTCGTGTCGATCTCCTCAATGTGGGTACCGGTTCACCGACCGGTTCAGGTTCCCCGAACTGTTCTGGCTATACCTGTTCGTCTTGGATAACCTGCTCATTCCCAATAAGCTCACTATGAGCCTCCTATGCTGCCTGTGGTACCTGTACTTGCTGTTGCACTGTAGGACCCCCATCACTAGGGCTGCCTTCAGAAATTTGAATCAGAATCTGTGTCTGAGTTCGAACTCCAATCTGATTCTGAACTGGTTGTACTGTCTTGACCTGTATGCCTGTCCTTGTATAGGACATTTTTATTGAACACTACATTCCTGCTGCGAATGACTTTGTTATCCACAAAATTTCAAAGCCTGTAACCATACTCATCGCCACCGTAGCCAATGAACACACACCTCCTGGACTTAGAATTCAACTTCTTTCTTTCTTCCCTGTCAATTAATGCATATGCCATACAACCATAAACTTTCAAATGCGAATAATTAACAGTTTTACCTGACCATAGTTCTTCTGGAATGGCCCCATCAAGGGCACTAGACAGGCAACGGTTAATTAAGTACACTGCTGTATCAACTATAGCGGCCCAAAGATGGACCGGAAGACCCGCATGAAGTCTCATGCATCTCGCCCTTTCGAGTATCGTGCGGTTCATCCTTTGTGCTACACCATTCTTTTGTGGAGTCTTAGGAACTGTCTTGATTCCTCTGATACCTTCCTTTGCCAGATAGTTAACAAACTCTTTACTTGTGTACTCACTTCCGTTGTCTGACTTGATTGCTTTTACCTTGCAACCCGTCTCATTCTCAACCTTGGCCTTCCAAGCTCTGAATGCCTAAAAAACATCTAATTTCTTGTGAATTTCATAAATCCAAACCTTTCTTGTAGTATCATTGATGAATGTGACGAAGGATCTCTTACCACCATAAGAGAATTCCTGAGCTGGACCCCACACATCTGTATGTACCAACTCTAGCTTCGCAAGCTTCTTTTCACGTCCACACAAATGAAAGCTGACTATCTTTTGTTTGCCCATCACACAATTCTCACAAAAATCTATCTCAACCTTCTTCAGCTCCAGCAAAAGATCCCTAGAACAAAGCTTCTTGACACCCTTTTTACTAAGGTGCCCTAACCTGACATGCCATAGAATTGAAGAGGAACTACCTACTGATGCTGTAGCAATGATATCACCTGAATCAACTCGCCTGAGTAAGTACAACGTGTCATCACGCTTTTCTTTTACCACCAACCTGGCACCTGTAGTCACCTTCCATTCTTCATGCCCAAAAGTTGTCGTGAATCCTTCTTTGTCTAGTTTGCTAGTCGAGATCAAGTTTTTCTTCAAGCTCGGAATATGTCTTGTATCATACAAGACCAATTGCCCACCATTGCGAGCCTTCACTCTCACAGTACCTCTACCCACAACTGGACATATCTGGCCATTACCAACTGAAATTGCACCAAAATTACATGTCCTGTAATCCTCAAACACATCTTTCATGGGGGTACAATGATAAAACGCACCCGAGTCTATACACCAATCATCTTGCAAAATATTAAATCTTTCAGATAAACATAATTCATCTAGACGGGATTCAATACTTACCACATTGGCTACCTGTGATCCTGCTTGTGCTTTCTTATACTCCTCGTATTGGTCTCTCCTGTGTCCTGACTTCTTGCAGTACCAACACTCACCTTTGCGGTGTCCTGTTCTTGATTTGGACCTGTGATTTCTACTTTGCGACCTCCCTCTGTTGTTACTTCTACCACGGTTATCAACTGACAGTACTGTATTACTAAGATATGACACCGAAGTCTCTCCATGTCTCTTCCTCCTTGCATCCTCATTTATGATGCTGCTTATAACATTCTTTAGGGTAGTCATATCAGTCATGTGCTAGTAATAGTCTGCTCTACTGTGCCGTAGCTATTAGGAAGATTAGATAGCAACAACAACGATTGTGCCCTCTCCTCAAACTTTAAATCCGACGATTCTATTTGATTGTAAACCATACAAAAATTGTTGATGTGCTCAGCAACCGAACTCCTTTCTTACAACTTCAAGTTAACCAACTTCTTTAGATGTAAGATCTGATTCGCTGCATTCAGCTTCTCAAACATGTCTGTCAATATCTCCATTGCCTCCTTTACGGTTCTTGCCTTCTCAATATGAAATAGCGCCTTCCTTCTCAGCGACAACTGAATCTGCCCAAGCGCTTTCTAATCCAATCTATTCCAGCCCGCCAAAGCAACTGGATCGACTTCCGTCCCCTCTGGCTTCACACCAAACAACGGATCATCAAGATCCTTCTTTCGGAGATACGCAATCATTAGGATCTTCCACATTGTGAATTCCGTTCTAGCGAACTCCTTGACTCTACTCGTGTCCCCCATTTCAATCAAGACTACCAACCTGTAGCTCTGATACCAGTTTGTTGAATTCTAACTGCGGAATAAACTCACCAACGACGACGAGATGCAAGAACTCACCACCAAGGTGTAGGGTTTCTCTCTATCTCCCTCTTTCTTAATGACGGCTGGTAGATCTCTCTTTTCTTTTCACTTAATCCTAAAATCGTACCCAATATAATATATATAGGATTCCACAACTTTTCATCTCAGCCGCTCATCAATCAGTGTCGGGACGGTCGACCGCACCATCTTGACGGTCAACCGGTCTTCTCCCTCGACTGCACGAAATTCAACAGAGAGCGGGTCGGTCGACTGCGCGGTCGACCGGTCATTCCTTCAAGGTACAGAGTTGAGTCAGAGAGCGGAACGGTCGATTGCGCGGTCGACCGGTCGTCTTGCCTGGGCGGTCAGGGGGTGCGATCGACCGCAATTCTGCTGTAGCCTCCAACTACTCTTGACCTGTTGCTCCCACTTTGACTCTCCTTCCCATTTATCTTCTTTAACTCATAATCGTGTATTGGATCCACAAACCCCAATAGTAAATACTAGCAATTGTAATCAATTTGTAAATAGAATTCTATCTAGTTTTAATATCTTTAGAGAATTTTCTAAATTTTATTCCTCTAAGACCACACCATTGTTGAAATTCTTGAAGATTATGACAACTCAAATCAATAAAATGCATGCAATTTTTTGTTGCATTAACATATTGTTTGATTAACTTCAAAGCATGTTGCACACACAAGTTGATGATATGACATGCACATTTAATATGAAATATTTCAATTAATGGAGACATAAACACATCAATTAATGAAGGGACCGTTTTTTAATTATTGACAGCATTGTCAAGGCTAATAGAAATAATTTTATCTTCAATACCAAAAATATTACATGTTTCTTTAATTTGTAATGTGATAGCTACACCATTATGAAAATATATCAAAATAACCAAATTGTATGATCATTTTTTGAATGATCCAATCACTATCAATCCAATGACAAGAAGTGCACATAACAGAAATATCGTTACAATCTTTTTTGACAATCACTAGTTAATGGAACTTTAGAAGGTAAATAAGACAAAGTAGCAACTGAAGTATTTTTAAGCTCATTGTATATTTTGATACAATCGGATTTAATGGTGTTTCTAGAAATTCTTTTAAAAAGGTGGTTTAGAGTGAGTTGATTAAACATTTCTAGGTTCTCATTTTCAGAATAAGAAAATTGTAACTCATTCTTAATAACGAGTTTAATCATTTTCCTACGTAAAATTTCATAATCATAACTAAAATTATCTACTTGACCAATTGTGTGGTTTATTTTTTGTTGGGTAAGATATTGTTGTGTTTCTTTGGGTTTACCATTCAAGTTTCATTTAAGTGTACCCTGCTATCCACTTTTCATTTGTAAGTCATTTGACACTTGTTACATACAATATTTATCTCTTTCGGATTGGAAGCATATGAAATGTAAAAATTAGTTGGTGCATATTGGAAGTTTTTTCTCTAAATTTTCGGGAAGAAGATGAGGTCTCGGTATTTTGTGTTTTGTTATCGTCTAAATGAATTTCATCCTCATTGTGTTCTGATTGTGTGGAAGGCCGAAAAAATCAAAAATAAAAAATGTTTGTAGTATTCAACTTTCTATCTAAATGTGTACTAGAAATATGGTGAGATGCTTTAATAGACTATTGTGTACTTTGACTATGTGATAATACTATAATTGTATGCAAAATATAAAATTAATATTAAACAAGTAACAAATTAACTAGTAACAAATATTGAATTATAAAAAAGATGCTGCAGCAGAAGAATTCTCAAAGTTGTGTTGTGAATGCTTCTTGATGTTGATTGATTCTGAAAGAACTTCAAGATTATACTTTTTCACTTCTTCAAATATTGAGATTCCACAAATTGCAAGAGTAATTTGTGAGAGAGTTAAGAGAATTGTTTGAAATAAACTAGTATACATACTTATAAAAAATATAGATGGATAGGAGGTGTGATCGATCTGAGTTTTTTTAGAGAGATGGAGTTTCGTGAGAGATGGAGAGGATGGTGGGTTTTTTATTTATTTAAATAATTAATTGGAGTTTAATTGGACTGGGGTGAGATTAGGATGTGTGGTTTAGAATTAGTTAGGTTAAGGTTAGATCTAATTGTGTGGTGTAGATTTAATAGAGAGATTTAGTTAGATTAGGGTTACATCTAAGCTAATAGTGTGGTGTAGATTTAATTGATGTTGAATGCATACAAATCACAAGTTGTCTACAAATGACAACTCTCCCATTATAATTTGAAATAAATTGAAAAAGTTGAGAGAATTGTTTCATAGTTTTGATGTAAAGAAAATTGTTTAGAAGACTTCTTTAATTATAGAATTCACACACACACACACTAGATTTGTCCGTGGACGACACGTCTTCAGAACGATACAGCATATAAAAAGCCTTGTAAACAGTAAATCAACAATTATGTAGCTCAAGTTTGAATAGTATGACAATAGTTATAAATAAAAATCTATATATATATATATATATATAGGGAGCTTGTCCATGGGCACGTGCCTACGACACGTCTTCAGAACGATACAACATATAAAAAGCCTTGTAAACAGTAAATCAACAATTATGTAGCTCAAGTTTCAATAGTATGACAATAGTTATAAATAAAAGTCCATGTATATATATATATATATAGAGAGATATATATATATATATATATATATATAGAGCCCTTCGGTTAAGAACTAATTTGATGAGAACTCCTTGAGAACTCATGGAGTAGACCCCCCATGAAAAATCCGAATCGGCCATCTCGTTCACAGGCCTTACATAGCATAACATAAAGAAATCAAGTCATTTGAAGTTCGTTTGCCCATGATTTACATCATCACAAAATTGTATGGCTGAAAATTCTACTCCATTTGATGGATGGGCAAATGAACTTCAAATGACTTGATTTCTTTATATTATGCTATCTAAGATGTGTAAAACGAGATGGTCGGTTCGGATTTTCATGGGGGGGGGGGGGGGGGGGGGGGTCTACTCCATGAGTTCTCACCAAAATTAGTTCTCAACCGAAGGGCTCCCTATATATATATATATATATATATATATATATATATATATATATATATATGGGAAAAAGGGGTTTGAGCAACTTGCTCATTTAGTAAATGAGCAATTGATGATGTGGAATACATGTGATTGGAAAAGTCTTAAAAGGGTTAGTTATCCAATGTATCACATGTATGCCACATAATCAATTGCTCATTTACTAAATGAGCAAGTTGCTCATATCCCTTTTATCCTATATATATATATATATATATATATATATATATATATATATATATATATATATGGGCCATCTCCCATTGCAAACGCTAATGTCGTGCAAACGCGTGCACACCACTTAACCCGTCATTGGGGATGACGGGTTAAGGCAAAACACATAACCCGTCATCCCCAATGACGGGTTATATGTTTTGCCTTAACCCGTCATCGCCAATGACGAGTTAAGTGGTGTGCATATTTGCAAACGCTACGGTAGCGTTTGTAATAGAAGAAGACCCTATATATATATATATAGATAGAGAGAGAGAGAGAGAGAGAGAGAGAGAGAGAGAGAGAGAGAGAATTAAATAAATAAAAGAGTTGTTTTGGGGGAATTTGAATTTGAGTTTTAGGGGAAAACTTTTGGCGGGTGGGGAGGGGGGGAGTATGTTTTGTAATATTAGATCTGGTCCTTTGATTTTGGGGGGATTAAATGAGAACCACTTGATAGCTTTTTTTGTATTTTATTATATAGATATATATTGCTGGCTCACCGGGTTGGACCGCCCGGTTATGGCCTGGTTCCAACAGGGCCGTGGTCCCAAAACGGAAAGATCGGACCGCTACATAGTGGTCCGATTTGGGGCTGAACTGGCCCATTTGCTATCCCTAAATGTAGGTGGGGCGGAAACAATTATGCTCCATACTAACTCAAAAAAATTATGCTCCATACTCGTTCCGTACATTGGCTCCACTTTTATTTAGGTTCAGATGTAGGTATGGTATGTATGTATCTTCATTTTCATTCATTCATTCATATTGTTGAATGTTGGTTGGGTCCTCCGCACGAGTGAGCCACATGACCAATGGTCATGCAGTACGACTCGCCCATGCTTTGACCTGAATTTGCTTGTACATTTGAACAACTATCCCACGTGACCTCTACGTCTCTACTGACCCATCCTCACTGACATGGCCTCTACATTGCTTACTCAGAGTTTAAGCAAGTTTCACTAGTGATTTGCCTCTACGTTGGAAATTTGTGAATAAGATATCGGTGTCAGATTATTATTTGCATCAGTCTCTTACAGAATTAAGAATGAATATCATTGAGTTGTACGGTAACAGGTTAAGATGAAAAAAAAAGACTACTCTTTCTTGGTATCAAGCTACAACGTTACAGACCTCGTCCAAATAAAATAAAATAAAAATAATAATTTCTTTCGAAAAAAAAATAGATTCCTTATACACGGCCGACTCTAAGTTTACGATCCCCGAAGCAAACTCCCAAAATGAGGTCTTTGTTTTTTAAAAAATGGTAAAACAAATTTTTTTATAATTCTAAAAAAATTATATATATATATGGAGATTTAGAGATTTGATAAATTAATAAATCTCTCCATACAATCCTAAGCCCAATTAAAATAAACCAGTTTAGAGATTTGATAAATAAATCTCCATACAATCCTAAGCCCAATTAAAATAAACCGGTCTAAGTATTAATTTAAAAAATAAAAGCACAAAAATTTAAATTTGGGGTCCAAAAAAATATTACATAAAATATACGTGTATATAAATACAAGAAATATTTTGGGGGCTCCAGAAAATGTGCAAGATTCGGGGGTCGGAGACGACTGCCTCTTCCACCTCTAGGCATGGCTGGCCCTATCAACAGGACCGGCCCAGTGTTCCCGGGGGCCCGAGGCGAAAGATCAAAATAATTATTTTTGGATCCCAAATAACAATATAATATTTTTACGAGCAAAATACGTGTATATATATACAAGCGAAATACAAATTTGGAGGTATCTAATATTGTAAAATAATCGGGGGCTTAAGGCGGCCGCCTCACCTGCCACAAGGTGGGGGCCGGCCCTGCCTATCAATATGATTGTGTTTCTCATATTATAATCTTGTAAAAATAAGAAAAAGACAATTATATTATATGGTTGATGCCGATAAAGATAAATCTTCGCTCATGTAGCTTTAGGCACGAGAAAAAATAATTATATATTAAAATAATTGTAGTACGCAATGCATGGATTCATAATAATCAATTTATATACTACTGTCTGATCTTCATAAACTTCAACAATGACTTCAACATCATTAGCCATATTTTCTTTATAGATGGAGAATTTTTGTAAAAATTTTTTGTGACTTTTTCCTAACTTGTTTGTGTTGAAAAAAACAGGTGGGTAGCCGAAAAAGATTACGTGGTGAACTTTCCAACTGTGAGGATGAGAGGCAGAATGCCAATTCGGATATATTACCCAATATCATAAATAATTCATCGTCCTAAGATTAATCAACCATATTTGACTAGTGGAAAAAATGCATGCATGATTGGAATGGTGGACCAGAAAGAACAACAGTGATATAGTATGTCCTCTTCCACACGTGCGGGCCCACGTGATAGCAAAGAAACGCTGATGGTGACGTCAGGCTAGTATGGAGGTGGGTGGGGGTGGGCTCCACATTGCAGATGAGCTTTCAGTACGTGGGCTCCACATTGCAGCTGAGCGTACACATACTGGTCAGCATCTGTATATACTCCATACTACTACATATACGACATCTATTATTAAATTAATATAATATGTAATGCTGTAATGTAGTATAATAATTAGTGAAAAAACCAGCCTCACTTTTTTTTTTGATAACGCAGATGGAGTCGTAAATATTAATAAGATGAATAGTACAAAAAAAATTTACACGCTGTAAAATTAATAGAAACGAAAAGCACACAAACAGATAAAGAATCGCAACAGAGAAAGGCAATGGAATGCATTGCCCACACATACAGGCCAGAGATAACAGATTAAACATACAACCTAAAAAATCAACATCCAAAAGAAAGGAGCACGACACAGGCACTGAGAACACTGAGCTGGATGGACTGCTAGAACCGCGGAAGACCCTCAAGCAGCGCCTCCAACAGTAGGAGGACCCAATAGGCACCAATAGAGCAACGGACAGGAGCATCGGAGTCGTTTGACCAGCTGGTCGATCCAAAGCAACAGGCCGCAGCCAAACCGAAACCATCCTAAGACACACCTGAGCTCGAAGACCGAGACAAAGCGAACGAAAATAATAGATGGAGAACGCCAATCAGGTCCCCGACAAGAAACATTGCACTAAGAAGGCAACTAACACATCAACGAAGCCAACCGGCTAGCGAATGAGTCGTAAAGAACGGCACCGACCCAAAAAAAAAAAAAAAAGAACAAACAACTCAAGATGAACAGTAGAAAAACTGAAAGAGTAAAAACACAGCAAGAGTCGTAATAATGAAGTACTAGCGCCTGAGAACACTACAACACAGAAGTTATTCGCCGGCGTTTTTTTAGACCTACACCGGCGGTTTTTTACGCCGGTGAAATATTCACCGGCGTTTTTATAAACGCCGGTACAAATGCCGCCGAATCGAGCGTCGTGGAAAGATAGGTGTATTCACCGGCGTTTCTTCTGGACGCCGGTATATCTTGAAAATACACCGGCAGCCAGACAAACGCTAGTATATGCGAATTTCTGAGTGTCGTTCTTTTCCCCCATGTACATTCACCGACGGTCACATACCGCCGGTATATATCTTTCATCGGCGATTGTAGAAACGCCGGTGTATGTCCAATATTTACTGGCGGTCATCGAACGCCGGTGTATGCTTGTTTCTGAGCGCCCTTATTTCCCTAATTACAATCACTGGCGTGTTATAAAACGCCGGTATATAGATGTTACCGCTGATTCTGGTGTGGGGGTAAACAGATGAGATTTGTGAGTTCGTAGGAAACCTGAATAGCCGATCCGAACCTGTTCGTCTGAATTGGGCAGTTGAGCTCCCGCCGTGCCCCTGCAAGGAAGTGCAAAACACCGGGGTTGATTCCGGCGACGCACCCTCCGACACTCTTGTCAGTAATCAGTGATGATTAAGAAAGAACTTTAAGGTGGAAAAAGAGTGATTACCTGGTCACAGTGGTAGGAGGGAGGTATTTATAGTCGCCATGGGAGTGATTAGAGGCCTGATTTCCTGTGTAACTGTCAGGAGTAAAATCCTCACAGTCTGTTTAGGAAACTAATCCCTGATCCCCGGTGAGAGCAAATCAGGCCCGTTGACTTGGCCAATTCAGTGACCCTGATTTGTCTCTTGTTGGTCTGGATTTGCCTCGGGTCGGGACCCGCACCCAATTGGAGTGGACCCGTTTGTGAGTTATTGGTTCTATGAGAAGGAGATCCAGTACCCGTTTTGGACCCATTTGTATGTGAAATTACCTTTTAACCCCCGAGCTTCAAGATTCGTGTCCAATCTGGACGGTTCCGATTTAACCCCATTTTTAGCCATATCAATAGATATTCACCGGCATTTTATGACACACCGCTATAGATATATGGGTACATCGGCGTGCGTGGAAACGCCTCTCTAACGAAATTTTCAACTAAACAATTAGATACACCGGCGTTCTATGAAATGCCGGTGTATGCCCGTTTATTTTTCCTGCTCCAATTTTTCATTCGATTTCAATTCACAATTTCATTTAAAAAACTTGTAAACTAATTCACAACTGATTCAACCAATTTCAGGCATATTAATGCGCAAATCACAACCAAACACAAGAATTAAAGATAATAAAGTTTCACACATAGTCCATTAATCGTCCAAATTCACCGCATAATTAACACAGTGTCATATTAACAAATACAGTAATTAACATCCCAAATATCTCAACAATTACTTAAAACAACAATCCAGAACATAATAACAACAAGGACAACATAACAACAACAACTAGAGTAGGCCGACCACAGATTCATACCCCTCGAGTAGCTTTAATGCTGATCATCAGAATTTTCTTCATCTGGGTGACCGCTCTATGAAAAAAAAACAATAATTTAGTTCAACAGTAGACCACAATACAGAATATATATATTTTTTGAACTTGCAAAAAAATCTACCCAATTCATAAATTCTAAGATCAAAGTGCCAATTGCAATTGGAATTGTTAATGATATATAGAGAGGTAAAATAATTATATTGCAGTGCTAAAAAGCTAGTACTTAATTTTGTTTTTGAATATATCAAAAACAGCAAAACAAATGAAAATCAAGTATCTAACTTGAAACCTTTATATTCTCCTCTGATTGGGAATATCTAGTATCTAAAACAGTAAAACAAATGAAAATCTATTATCTGAGCATGTCTTTCATGGATTGTTCAGACAATCCATGAAACTGTCATCGTGGAAGGAAACCAAATATAAGAAAAATAAGAAAAATAAGAAGGGGCTCATATCAAGTGTAGTTTTAAGGAACTGTCATCTTGGAAGGAAACCAAATATAGAAGCCAGAAATGGAAACAGAGAATGGTAGAGAATGAGGATACACCAGGCTAACATAGCGGCATTTTCCTCATCTCTCTCTTATCCCTTCTTTCCCTTCAGCACACGCACACAAAGAGACATCAGCAACAACAGCAAGAGTGACAAGAACAACAATAATAATAAATTATTATAAATGAGATGTCTCTATATGGGTTTCCAGATCTCCACTCGAGCCCTCTCTTTCTAATCACAGCCCTATTAAGAACATAGACGACAGCCACTAAACAATCCAATCACAGCCCAATCCAAAATTGCCATCCTGGATCTTAAATCTTCAGATGCACGAATTCAGCTTCTTTAACAGTAAAAGAAAATGAAAATTTCCAGTATCTAAGCATATATGTTTGTCTATTAATTCTTCATCCCAACTAAATCATTGATGTTTGTGGCTCCAAAAGAAACCTGCACAAGGTTTGTTCAGTCCAATTCTTGTACAGATTTGGAGGATTTTGGTATACAGCTAGCACACTTAGATGACAGTCAACCCATTTTGGTAAAAAAATCATGCTAAGATGACAATCAGATGCATGAACTCAGCTTCTGATACAGCAAATATTATTATTATTATTATTATTATTATTATTTCTCCTTCTTCTTTTCTATTTTATTCATCACAAGATTGTTTGTTTCTTCTTCTTCTATTTTTATAATAAATTAAAGGTGGGGCCAACTTGATTTTTTTTAAGTAAGACATAAAGGTGGGGCTAACATAGAGAAGTTTTTACCAAACTATCCCACCTTTTGTAAGTATGTACCAAACTGTCCCTGTTTGAAACTTTAGTACCAAAAAGTCCCTGTCGCTAACTGAGATAGCGCCCCCAGTAAAATTCTTCGCGCTATCTCAGTTAGCGTGTGCTAGGGGAAACTACTTTTTTCCTCAAGTAGGGGTGTGCGAAAAAAACTCACCAACTATAGACACGCTAACTCCGTTATCGCGCCTATTTAAACCAGGCGCGCTAACGGGGTTAGCATGCTAGGGGGATACTAGGGGACACTACTCCTCAAGTAGGAGTGTGGGAAAAAAATACCAAGTATAGATATGCTAACCTCGTTAGTGTGCCCATTTAAACTAGACGCGCTAACGGGATTAGCAAGTCTATACTTGGTGATTTTTTCCCCACACCCCTACTTGAGAGTAGTGTCCCCTAGTTTTCCATAGCACGCTAACCCCGTTAGCACGCCTGGTTTAAATGGGCGGGCTAACGGAGTTAGCGTGTCTATACTTTGTATTTTTTCCCACACCCCTACTTGAGGAGTATTGTCCCCTAGTGTCCCCCTAGCACGCTAACCCCGTTAGCGCGCCTAGTTTAAATAGGCCCGCTAACGGAGTTAGCGTGTCTATAGTTGGTGAGTTTTTTCGCACACCCCTACTTGAGGGAAAAAATGGTGTCCCCTAACACACGCTAACTGAGATAGCACGAAGAATTTTACTAGAGGTGCTATCTCAGTTAGCGACAGAGACTTTTTGGTATTAAAGTTTCAAACAGGGACAGTTTGGTACATATTTACTAAAAGTGGGGTAGTTTGGTACAAAAATCTAACATAGAAGCTTGCTAACAGGGGGTTTTGTAGATTTTATTTTATTTATTTTTCTGGTGGAGAGGGGGGGGGGGGGGGGGGAGCATCTGTAGTCGCTACATTCCCAAAATTTAAAAAATACAGGGAACGAACTATAGTAGTCGTTCCCTATATTTTTTAAATTTTGGAAAAAATGAATAGTAGCTTCCTATATTTGAGAGACGATATAGGAATTTCTCAAATATAAGAATCGAAAGATCATCTTGCATCCGTTCTAAAAAAAATCTTGCTTGTGACCACTAAAAAAAACCATATCAGACGCAAGATGATCTAGTGTCCGACCACTAAAAAAAAACATATCAGACGCAAGATGATCTAGTGTCCGACCATTTTTTTAAAGTGTTGGATGCAAGATCATTTTGCATCTAATCAATTTTTTTTTTTTAAAAATTGTGTCGGGCACAAGATCATTTTGTGTATGACCCAATTAAAAAAATTATGTAAAGAAATCAGACGCAATATCCTTTTGTGTCCAACCAGAAAAAAATAAGAACAGAATTTTTTCTCCCATTGTTTTTTTAAAAATTTTCAATGGAATATAGCCTATATGATTTTCTATGCATATAAAGTTAATTTGGTATTGGTTTGATTTTTTTGATCTAGGGATGAGATGGAATGGGCTTGTGGGAATTGTTGTGTTCCAATGCATACAATTTTTTTTATTTTCACATGTGTTGGACTCAAATTTTTATTCTTCCAATGACTGAGTTTCAAGATTAAAAAATCATCCACCGTTGGACCATATTTTGGGTTTCAACGACTACAAGCACAACTCAAATTTTCTATTTCTAAAACCCAAATATGGAAGTTTTGAGTCTTAACGACTACAGATGCCCTAAAAGATAGAAATTTGTAAAAGTTAGGGTTTTTTTTTTTTGGCAAAGTGGGAATACAAATGAAACGTATAGAAAAGATTAGAAGAAATAGAGACTCCCATATATATCCGCATGAGAGAATACACGTAAGTAGAACATTTAATCGACAGAATGAGACCAGAAGTGAGCTTATTATAAGCCTTACTTTCTATGTAAATTTGACATTTATTTTCTCTGTGTTAGATTTTGTATTATATATTTAGTCCCATATCGGGTTATGTATCAGTTTAGTATTTGGTTCCCTCTTATATATAGAAGACATTGTACTCAGTTATAATCAATCCAATAATCTTTTCCAATCTCTCTGTTAACTTTATCATGGTATCAGAGCAATAAATTTAAATTTCTATCTCACCAATTCCTAACCCTAATTACACAATTTATTTATTTTTTGCTGTCATCATCATCAAAAACAACATTACCAACTTTGGCGACAACAACTCCGGCAACCTCTCGTTTCCCTACTGTGTCTTATTCATCGAAATCCCTCAACCCCGAACTCCCCGACCACCCTCCTGCGTCTTCCTCAACCCGAACCCATCTCCTCCGACGTCGCCCCACTCCAAATCCACCTCCAAATCTCCAACTCCCGCCGTCGAACTTCCTAAATCCCCAACTCCTGTCGCAACTTCCCAAAACTCCCAACCCCCATTGCGAATTCCCTCCCTAGCCGCCGCTCCACTCCAATTTCCCCACAACCTAAACCCCAACTTCCAAACTCCAAACTCCATTATCTTCTCCCCTACCCGATCTGTTTTGCAAACTCTCTAGATCCAATAACAACCAACTCTTCAGCCTATTTTCCTAAACCCTAACTGAATCCCTACCCGACCCGTTTATAAAAAAATGACCCGAAATCCAAACCCATACCACATCCAAACCCAAATACTCTATTCCTCACCCTCTTCCTAACCTTAATCTACCCAAACTTTACCTCTCCTTCCTTTTCCTCGTTTGTTACTGTTGTCGTTGATTGTCGTCGCCGTCTCCGATCGCCATTGTTAAAAAAAAATTAAAAAAAAGTTTTAAAAAAAAATCCATGTACTTCTCCAATGGAACCCTAGTTTCACCAGTATCTTTCCGTCTCCACTGACTCCCCAGGTGCTGCATCCTCATCTTCCCACTCCCTCACATCTCGATCCTCATCCAGATTCAAACAACAGCAGCTCCGCCCTCATCCTCATTCTGGACTCCTTCCACTTCTAAGCATCATATCTAACTCTGCCCCACCCCTTCTTCCGACACCGACATCACCATCTAGCTCCCTATCCCGATCCCGACAACAACATCTCCATCGTCATTTTGATCCTTGTCACGGCAACACTAGTCTCATTCCTCGTCGTATTTCTTCCCTTACACCTTTGGCCATGACCGTAACTCCAGCCTTGCCATCTCCTACTAATTGGGCTAATTTTCAGCATCGCCTCGCTCAGTTGGAACTCTAGATCTTGGGTCAGTCTGTCACTGCTGACCCCTCTGCCCCTGCATTCTTTGTTACTCTCGGTATAATTTTTTTCTGAATTTTAGATTATGGTGCACCACATTATCTTACTAGTTATTATACACTGCTCACCACTAGCACTGCACTTCCCTCTCACTCTCCATTCCTTCACACAATCGATGGCTCACAACTTCTCGCTATACACTTAGGGTTTATTAGCTCTCCCACACTCACTTTGCCTTATGTTCTTTATGCTCTTCATTTATCCTTGAACCTTATTTCCATTAGTGCGTTGTGCGATAGTGGTCTTGTCGTTGCATTTGATTTTTTAGGTTGTTCTATTAGCGATTCACACACTGGTCAGGAGTTTGGGCATGCTAATCGACAGGGTCTTCTATAGCATCTAAATTTTCTTCATGCACATAAATCTGATCATCATTTTGCTGGTGCTGTGTAATCTGATGTTGATATGTGCACAGACGTTTAGGACATATTAGTGAGTCTCGTCTCAAGACTTTAGCCCGAAGTGGTGCCATTGGTCCTCTTTCTTTTACTCATTTGTTTGATTATCAGGATTGTCATTTAGCCAAACACATAGCACTGCCTATTAATAACAAAAGCACTTCTCAAACCACCCATCCATTTCAACTTATTCACTCTGACATATGGGGACCATCTCCTACACCTTCTCACAAAGGTTATCTCTATTATGTTAGTTTCATTAATTACTTTACTAAATACACATGTGTGTTTCTTATGCGCCAGTGCTCTGAGATACCTGACACATTTACCAGTTCTTTCCGAACATGGTTCACACTCAGTTTGGTGTGTGGATTAAAACCTTTCATTCAGGCGGTGCACATGAGTACACCTCCACTGCCATAAGATCGATCCTTCAATCTCATGGCACACTCTTTCAGTAATTATGCCCTCACACGCATGAGTAGAATGATGTAGCTGAACGCAAATATCGTCACATCCTTGAGATGGCTCATGCTTTTATACTCTCTTATTCTGTTACTCGCTCTTTCTGGACTAAGGCATCATGACGTCTATCAGTTTCATTAACATCACTCCCTCCTTTGCCCTATCTGGCACATCACCTTATGAAGCTCTTCGTCACTCACCACCGGACTACAGTATACTCCGTACTTTTGGGTGCACCTGTTATGTCCTTCTCCATCCCACTGAGCGCACGAATATCACCGCCTGAGCTGTCAAGTGCGTTTACTTAAGTCTCTGTCCTAAGCATAAAGAATATTGTGGTTTTGATCCTGTGACTGGTCGTATTCGTATTTCCCAACATATCTCCTTTGTGGAACCTCTCCTGAGGATGCTAGTTTTTTTCACTCCCCAGTTGTTAGACCTATCTTCCCAGTCATACCTTCACGCATTCCATTTGATCTCACTTCTTTGGATATTTTCTCATCTCATACTGACGTTGCACCTATTATTCTTCTTACGGAGACACCTCCTACATCCCCACAACATCATGCACCCTCACCAACTGCATCCCCACAGCTGCATGTGCACACACCACCTACCTCACCCCCACACACTGTCCATCCGCCACCGGTCCGTCAGTCTACACGTTCTACATCGGGCATCACACCCGCACATTACACACCTAATGCTACTGGTCCTTCTAACCAGTTTGATTTTATCACTCTTGTAATAATCTAGAATTTTAAATATTTTTTTTGAGATTAATAAATGAATTAAAGTGATTTTTAGTGATTTAATGAACTTTTTTTTGAAATTTATCTTGTTACACGTGCAAAGCACGTGCAAATATTCTCCTGGGAAACTCAAAATCAAAAATTATTTTGGGAAAACCTAATATTTATTAGTAGGTATTATTTATGAATTTTCTGGATTTTTTTGATATTTATTTGGCATATTTGCAAATATTACAAAAAGATGGGTTTTTGTGCAAAATTACAACCTGGAGTAGAAACTCCAAATTTTTAGATTTCTGGCTTGAACATAATGGCCGTCCAACTCAGAGGTAAATATTTTGATTTTTTTCTAATAGATTTGGTTGATTTTGCTAATTTATTAAAGAAGGGTCTTTTTTGCAAAATTGTCACTTGGAGGTAAAAAATACAAAATTGATTTCCTGGAGTTGAAATTGGTGCAGGCCATATCTGGGAGGGATATTTTTGATCTAATCTCAACTAAATTGGTTAATCTAGTTACCTAGTATAAATGATATATATATGTAGAAATATATTCTAAAGGAATATTTTACAAAATCTTCTCAAAACCCTAATTACCTAGATTTCGGCTATATAGGGGGCTGCCACAACCATCTCTCCTCTGCACAAAACAAAAAGTATATTTTTATTATTGATTTCTTGGAGTTTCGAAGCGAGGATCTTGAATTTTTGCGAAAGGAGGAGTTTTTCTTATTCTTTATTACTTCCGTTGAATCTTCAATAAGGTGAGTGACATATATTTGATTTCTTATTGTTCTATGCATATCATATATGATGATTTGGCTAGTAGAATGCATGTTAGATGATTGCGTGATGATATAATGAATAAATCGATGAATGAGTAATTAAAAATAGAACTATTATGAGTAATATGCAATGGATGATTAATTCTACTGTATAGATGATCTTAAGAATGTTAAGAACTTGATAGAACTCATGAGCATGCTGTTTTTCTTAATTCCCTGCTGATTGATTATGTGTATTAAGGATTTTATGATGTTTGATGCATAAAGTTGAATAGAGAAGGGTTATTTACTGATTTGAATAAGATATGATCTGTTTTGAATGTTGTCATGAGAAGAAATTGGCTAATGATTGTTGTAGATGCTTATAATCAAGGGTAAGTTGATCTAACTAGTTTGTATATGTGTATTACAAGTTGCAAAGAGGGTTTTTGGAATCAAAAGATCAAGTTTGGAAGTATTGAATTGGGGTCGATTTTTCGGGTCTGATGATATTTAGCTGGAAAGTGGATTTTTGAGTTTTATGATGTTTTCAAGTGGATCTTTGATTTATATTGATGCTGAGATTGAATTAAACAAAATACTACTCATATACAATGATTTCTTGATGTTTTATTGATGCATATACACATAAATACACATACACTTGCACACAATTCTTGATTTGAAGATTTTGATGAAAAATTGCTCTTTTGTGAATTTGTTGAGAGTTTGATTTAATTTATGAACTCCAGTATATTAAACAAGTTGTATTTGATCATCTTAGGGTTTTAAATTTACAAATTCATGCTTTTAAAGATTACAAACCAAGTATCAGTTGAGAAATGCACGAAATTTAAAGCTGTTGTATATGGGCTGTTTTTGACATGTCGTCGACTGTCCATTTTTTGAACTAAAATGGCGGTCGACTGTCAATTCTTTAGTTTTGGGTTTTTGCATGTCAGTCGACCGCCACATTTTGAACTGAGATGTCGGTAAAACGACAGTTGCCGTGTTGATCATTTTTGTTGAGTTTTTACTGTGTTTCTCAAACGACTATTTCTTCAAACTTGTGGATTATTGAACTAATGTTTGAGATGAAGTTTTTACTACAGATTACTGTAATTTACAGAGAGTTACATTTTGATTATAATAGAGTTTAACTTGTATTTCTACAACTTTAAAGAGCGAAATATATACGGTTTTCGAACGATTGGTGCTTTGTAATTTTTCTATGACTTCAAAATGTGGGACTCAGCTGTTTAAGAAATTTAATCTCAGATTTTACTTCTGAAAATTTGTGAGTATTTAGATAAATTTGGGATTATTGATTTGAAGAAGTTTCTTAATATGACGAATTGATAATGGAATTAAGAGTTTAAATGAAAGATTTTGTGTTGATATTTGAGTTGTGAGTCTCTAGAGGTTGCGTGGGACTCTTGTAAACCGGCAGATGAGATTTTGTGGATATTGGCCAGTTGGGGCCTTGGTGTTGTTTTAGTGGAATTAAGTCCTGTAGGGTACCCTAACTCTAGGGAGGGGAAAGTTATGTTTTAATAATAATCAACCTAAGGACATGCACTAGAAGAGATGTGATAGAACTTGGGAAATGTAAGTATGGACTCTGCTGTTAGTCCAATGGATGTATTCCAGGACTGTGTTGTTGTGTCCCTAGTATATTCGCGTGTCGAGGATTGACAGGCCTATTCACGGAATATCTAGAGGACAGTTGGTATGTTCGCGTGTCGAGGGTCGGCAGACCTATTCACGGAACATACGGTGCATTCACACGTCGAGGGTCGGCAGACCTATTTGCGGGATGTACTGTGTATCTGCATATCGATAGTTGGCAGGCCTATTTGTGGGGTACACGGCAGGTATGTGATTATCAGGAGTTAGAGCTATGCTTACATGATGCTTGCGCATCGAGGGTTGTTAGACCTAATCGCGAAGTATTCTAGATATTGTTTCTATCAACATAGTAGGATTCGTTGCATAACGAGGGATTTAACCCTAAAAAGTGGAGAATGATAAGGGCTTGTACTGGATCTATGTAGTATGGAATGCATAGAATCCGACAAGTATGCATTAGAGAGTCATCATACTGCATTTGTGTTTTCTTGACTGGTATCATGCATAATATTTTTCTGTTTTCCTACACTTGACTTTAGCTTAGTTTCACTTGATGTTTTCATACTTTATTTATCGTTATTTCTTATTCCGTCTTGTTACTATTGTGTGAATGTGTTGGTTATGAATTTATTCTTTATGTTTCATTTATATTGTATTTCTTTTAATGTCACTCACACCCTTATGGCTGACCCCATAGTTTTGGGGATTAGGGTTATCTCTAGCCTCATGTTTTACAGGTAGGTACCATTAGCTTGGAATTTGGATGCATGTGGTAAAATTATAATATGGCTTATGAAAATTGTAAAAAAATGGATTGTAAAAGAAAGAAATTGTAATTCAAGGTGTTTATTTTCCTTTGTGCTATGTAAAGAATTGATGTAATAAAAGTTGAAAAATTTTCTGTGTTTGCTATGTTTACTATTACATTGAGATAGATGCTGGGAATTGTGTCGCGTATTTTCATATTTATTTATTGGAAATTCGGGGCGCTACAACTCTTGCCTCTTACTTACCATAGTTTCATGCGTATCTCACTGCTATACACTCCACATGTGAGTCTTGAACCTATCATAAAGTTATTCAATATCCCAAGTGGTGGGAAGCTATTATAGAGGAGTTTAGTACATTTGATCAGGCTGACACTTGGGATGTTGTTCCACTGCCTGTGAGCGTTCAGCCTATTAGCTGTAAAAGGATCTTCAAGGTCAAATATCGACATGATGGCTCCATTGAGCAGCACAAGGCTCGTCTAGTTGCCCAAAGATTTACTCAGGAGCATGACATTGATCATGATGAGAGTTTTGTCCCGGTTGCGCAAATGACTACAGTTCACGCTCTCCTTGCTGTTGCCATCGTTCGTCAGTGGCCATTATACCAGATGGACGTAAAGAATTTATTTCTTCGTAGTACCTTATCTGAAGGTGTTTACATGCAACCTCCTCCTGGCCTTTCCACTCCTCGTCATGTTTATCGTCTGCTTCGAGCTATATATGGTCTGAAATAGGCCCGTCGAGCTGGTTTGAGTGTTTTTGCAATGTTATCACCCAAGCTGGTTTCAGTCAGAGTTCGTAGGGTCACTATATGTTTATGCGGTCATCACTGCAGTGGAGAGTCCGTCTATTATTAGATGTTGATGACATAATTATTACTGGGGATGATTCCGCAGGCATTGCATCCACCACACAAATACCTTCAACAACAATTTAATATAAAAGATCTTGGCAGATTATGCTACTTTCTGGGTGTAGAGATTGCCCATGGATATCGTGGGATACTTATTTCTCAACAAAAGTATACATCAGATATTATCTATGCTGCATGTCTCTCTGTTAGTTGATCAGCCGATACTCCCTTAGAGCTTCATGTGAAGTTTCGTCCCATAGATGGTGAGCTTCTTCCTGACCCCACTAGATACAGACAGATTGTTGGACATCTTGTCTACTTATGCATGACCAGACCTGATATTGCTCATGCAATCAATATTGTTAGTCAGTTTGTTTCCGCTCCTACATCAGTTCACTACGGTGCCCTTCTTCGGATCCTCTGATATCTTTGGGGCACTATCACTCACTCACTATTCACTTCTACATCCAAACTGAAGCTCAGTGCATATTCTGATTCAGTTTGGGCGGGTAATCCTACCAGCAGACGGTCTACCACATGTTTCTATTTATTTCTTGGTGATTCGCTGATATCTTGTTGAAGCAAGAAACAGGAAGTTGTTGCATGTTCTTCCATCAAAGCTGAGTACAGATCAATGACAGCTACTACTAGAGAGATTGTTCATATTCGTTGGTTATTATCAGATATGTGTGTCAGTCTTACAGGAGCTATCCTCTTTATTGTAATAACCGGAGTGCATTATACATTGCAAGCAACCTGTTCTTTCATAGACAAACGAAGCACATAAAGATAATTTGCCACTATGTTCGTGAGCGCTTTGAAGCATGGACCATTTCACTTTATTCTGTTACCTCTTTACAGCAAACAATAGATTTCTTCACCAAATCTCACACTACTCAGAGATTTCGTTTTGTGGTGGGCAAACTCACACTGTTCGACCCATCATGAGTTTGATAGGTGGTGTTAGATATTGTATTATAAATTTAGTTCAATATCGGGTTATGTATCAGTTTAGTATTTGGTTCTCTTCTATATATAGGAGACATTATACTCAGTTATAATTAATCTAATGATCTGATAATATTTTTCAATCTCTCTATGATAACCTTATCTCTGTAAATTGGATGAACAGTTTTAGGAGTCGTTGGGTGGTTCAGCATTGGAGGGAGGAGGGTGAAGTTGATTTGCAATTATGGTGCGTGGTACACACACTAGATCAAATCTAGAAATATTAATTAATTAGGGCATACACACTTCTGTGTCTGATATTGGCATCCCCACTCCTCTCTTGCAGCTTATGATAGCCTGGTCCATGCTCTACTAGCATGTACTCCATCAAGTTATTAGTTTCCAAAAATATACACCTGCTAATGCATAAACATTTACCTTTTATTTTTTATTCTTTATTTTTTCACCATAAGGTTGTAGTCCCCTTCCAGTTTCCCAAATTAATTATGTATGTTTAAAATCATAAACATGTAATTCCACACTTTAAGACTAAGTCTTATACCACTCCAGTACAAGTATTTGACATGTAAATTTTATGATAGCCGTTTTACTAGTGTAGTTTAACCTTAAAAGTTAACTAGCTTTAACCCTACAGATATGATTTAGCTAAGGCAGACAACAAAGGACTTGAATCTTGGACCCCCCGTTGATCTCCCTTTACCAGTGGAGTCACTAGTGTATGGACTAATTCGAAGTATATTGCGAAATAGTATCTAATGTTCTCTAGCCTCTTACTTACCACAGTTTCATACGTATCTCACTACTATACACTCCACATGTGAGTCTAGAACCTATCAGAAAGTTATTCAATATCCCGAGTGGTGGGAAGCTATTACAGAGGAGTTTAGTACATTTGATCAGATTGGCACTTGGGATGTTGTTCCACTGTCTGTGAGTATTCAGCCTGTTAGCTGTAAATGGATCTTCAAGGTCAAATATCGACTTGATGGCTCCATTGAGCAGCACAAGGCTCTTCTCGTTGCCCGAGGATTTACTCAGGAGCATGACATTGATCATGATGAGAGTTTTATCCTGGTTGCACAAATGACTACAGTCCACACTCTCCTTGCCGTTGCTGTCGTTCGTCAGTGGCCGTTATACCAGATGGACGTAAAGAATTTATTTCTTCATAGTACCTTATCTGAGGATGTTTACATGCATTCTCCTCCTGGCCTTCCCACTCCTCGTCATGTTTATCGTCTGCATCGAGCTATAATGTTGCTGAAACAGACTCAACGAGCTGGTTTGAGTGTTTTTGCAGTGTAACCCCTGTTCTCTATATTGTATTTTTCTGCTTTATTCCATTTCCTTGTACTCTCTTATCAATCCAAGATTCTGTATTTTGTTTTCCAGTTCTAATAAAAATCATTTCTTTTGTTTTGACTCAATTTTGTGCCAATATTTATTTCAATTTCATCTTTCCTATACGCTCTAATTTGTTGTTCTTCATAGGGATTTGACTATTTCATCCCATTTAATTCATTTTTCCTAATTATGGTTAATTTTGACCCAATCTCCTGTTGGATCCCACTCAAACCTGCTATCCAATAACCCAAAATCCTACACTATTTAAACCCTAAACCTAACTTAACCCTAACCCTAATACTGTTTAACCCCCTTATCAGCCACCAACCCTTTCTCCATTACTGTCCGTCTTCCTCGCCGTTTCGCCTCCCGACCTTTCACCTTCGTTCAGCTCGTTGCCGCTCCGACCCTCTTCGTTGCCACTCCACCTGCACCTCTAACTCCACCAGTCGAGCCACCCTCCAATCGTCCTCACCGTTCTCCTCTTTCTCCTCCTTCGACTCCGAACCCATCCTCCGCAAACACCTACACCTCCAACTCCCCTGTTGACCATCGTCCTTCCCAACTCACCTCACTCCGAACCCATCCACCGCAAACACCACTTGCTCGTCTCATTACCCCTCACCCATCGTCTTCGTCATCTCCTCTTCGAACCCATCGCCTCTTCATCCTCCGAACCCATTACCCCTCGTCCCCTGCAACCCGAGCGCTCTCCTTGTCATCACCCCCTTCATTTACATTCATCGTCGTCGTCCAAGCCCAGAATCCCCGTAGCTTCCCCGCCATCGCCCACTCTGTTTTCTCCCAAAAACAAAGCTTCGTCGCCTCCCCAACGTCGCCGTCGTCGTTTTCCTACATCGAGCTCCCCTCGACGCTACCACCAATCGCCGCCATGGCCGCCCACAGTCGTCGCTTACATCGCCTCAGTCGATGTGGGCCGTCGCTGCTCTTGATCAGAAGAGAAGGAAGGAGAAGGGCCATTTGAACCTCAGCCACCCGATCTCATCAAGATCGTGACCACGATCAGATCTGATCTGATCTCCATCATCTTGATCAGATTAGATCTGATCTGAGCCATCGATCTTCATAGATCTTGATCGCCATCAAGATCCGCACCGATCCGATCCATCCAATCTCGATCGTTGATCAACGACCTCACCCAATCAAGGCAAGTATCTTCTTGTACAATTTATTATTCTAGTACAAGCGTTTAATTGAAAATACTGCAAGTAGATCGTAACTGTGACTCCTCTTTGGCTCATCGTTTGTTGATCTTATTTTATTTCTTACTAATTCCATGATCTTAAGAGTCACAACCCTTCGTTGATATCTATATTTTTTTCAAAACTAGTTGGACCCATTTTATCTCCTAATTATTCGAACACATAAAACTAAGATGTGTGTTGTATGATGTATGTGTTGACCTTACCTTATTGAGTTGAGGAATAAATGTGACTTGCTGATTTGATACCCATTATATCCCTTTTGTATCACACACTGAATTTGACTCATGATATTCATTAATCATGCCACTTTTATATAAAAGAAATTCCCATATGCTGTCATTCCTGTCTTTACTTGCTGTTTTGACCCCGATCACATTAGAATCTGGACTTGAGTCTTGAATATGAAACTTAGCTCCAGATGTCTAGTTTACTATTCTTTTGACAGAATTAAATTCCGAGTTATTGTTTGTGAGTTATCGCAGTTTTACTGCTGCTGTGTCTGTAATCGCAGATTCATAAAACTGCTGAATCACTTTGTTTTACAATTAATTTAACTATACTACCTATAAGATAATGACTTAAAATTTTGCATGCTGATACTAGAAACATGAGAGATAACATTCACTAATTTTTCTGGAATTAGTTAATGAAGTTTCAAACCTATTTCATATGTATAAACTCAGTCTTACAAATTCTGGCCGAACATAAATCCTATGTAGTTTACTGTTTTGACACCTGATGCTATAACTTTTATATGTCTTGTTTATATGCACTGGATTCTGTAGAGAGTCTAGTTTCTAAATCTTCTGACGGACCCAGATTTGCATTCTTATAGTGGCGGGAATCTCAGTTTTGGTACAACAACGTCATGCTGTCCAAATTTGAAATTCTCGTCGTTCTTGATATTTTAATTTGTTTGACCCTCGAATATGCCTTCTAATTATCTTAAACTTGTTCCATGTTCTTGATCATGTTTACTTGACCTGTTTCGCAAACTTTAATGCTTATTTGATGATAATAATAAATAATAAGTCGAGGTTTAAGGAGAAGACCATAGTAGCAGACAATATAGGTAAGTGTACTCGGAAGGGGGCCCGTATTTTCCAGTTGATATATGTTTCATGAACTAGTTATATTATTATTCGATTCATGAACTAGTTACTATTGATTCATGAACTATTTTTGATCATTCGATTCATGAACTAGTTACTATTGATTCATGAACTAGTATATGATTATTCCATTCATGGACTAGTTATTACTTGATTCATGAACTAGTATACTACCATTTGATTCATGACTTTTTATGTTAATACTTGACACATGAACTAGTTATATGATTACCCGATTCATGAACATGCTTGCTTGATACTTGATGCCTAAGTACACCGCCCTATAAAATCCACCACTAGGCCTAAACGTAATTTGTTTGTGAGTAGCAACCATGTGATAAATCATAGGGGCGCATGAAGTGCTACCTCAATAGAATCAAACATTAAACTTAAGAATAACTTGTCACGCGTACACACTTGACACCTTACTTGATACTCGTTACTTGATACTTGTTACTTGATACTTATCACTTGATATTTGACACCAACTACATACTCACTTGTTACTTGATCTTACTACTAGTACTGGTTACCCAATCATATTACTTGAGTTATCTTACTTGCTAGCTAGTCTCTTGAACTACACTACTTGTTGCATGCCTATCATATTATGTTATACATTCTTGATTTCCAATCTTGTTTCATATTATCTTGCACTTATTTTCATACCCTTACTTGTACTACTTGCGGCCCTAGCTTGCACTAAGGGCCTTTGTCTTTGTTTCTCCATTTCTCCTTTTTATATATATACAAACTTTGGAGATGAGTTGCCAGCTAGAGTTGCTGAGCAAACCTTCTAGGCTTCACTTGGGAAAACTGGCTATAATTATCTTGTATTTGAGTTTATTTCATTTTGTTGCTACTTGAAACTTGTAACGGACTTGTAGTCCCGAAGTTTTATCTTTTGATCCAGATCTGAAAATTATTTGGGATATTTATATTTTGTTTCAATTGTTTTCTGTTGATTAATAAATTATTCATGCATGCGTGGTTGAGTATATTCTTGTTATAATTCTTGTCATATTTCTTGTTATGATGCTGAGTCGATCCTACAGCTTATGAATGATGAAATTCATTCACTAGGCTTTGTCACGTACTCGTATTCCGTATTTCTTTTGGGAAGCGGGATGTGACACGCAGTGTTATCACCCAATGTGGTTTCAGTCAGAGTTCACAGGATCACTATATGTTTATGCGGTCATCACCGAAGTGGAGAGTCCTTCTATTATTATATGTTGATGACATGATTATTACTGGGGATGATTCTGCAGGCACTGCATCCACCACACAAATACCTTCAACAACAATTTCATATAAAAGATCTTGGCAGATTATGCTACTTTCTGAGTCTAGAGATTGCCCATGGATATCGTGGGATACTTATTTCTCAATAGAAGTACACATCAAATATTATCTCTATTGCATGTCTCTCTGATAGTCGATCAACCGATACTTCCTTAGAGCTTCATGTGAAGCTTCGTCCTACAGATGGTGAACTCCTTGTAGACCCCACTAGATACAGAGAGATTGTTGGACAGCTTGTCTATTTATGCATGACCAGACTCGATATTTCTCATGCAGTCAGTATTGTTAGTCAGTTTGTTTCCGCTCCTACACCAGTTCACTACGATGCCCTTCTTTGGATCCTCAGATATCTTCGGGGCACTATCACTCGCTCACTATTGACTTCTACATCCAAACTGAAACTCAGTGCATATTCTGATTCAGATTGGGCGAGTGATCCTACCAACAGACAGTCTACCACATGTTTCTGTTTATTTTTTGGTTATTCGCTGATCGCATGTCGAAGCATAAAACAGGAAGTTGCTGCATGTTCTTCCACCAAAGCTGAGTACAGAGCAATGACAGTTACTACTAGAGAGATTGTTCATGTTCGTTGGCTATTATCAGATATGCGTGTAAGTCTTACAGGAGCTACTCCTCTTTATTGTAATAACCGGAGTGAATTACACATTGCAAGCAACCCGGTCTTTCATGGAAAAACGAAGCACATAGAGATAATTTGCCACTAAATTCGTGAGCGCTTTAAAGCATGGACCATTTCACTTTATTCTGTTAGCTCTTTACAGTAGACATCAGACTTCTTCACCAAATCTCACACTACTCAGAGATTTCGTTACTTGGTGGGTAAACTCACACTGTTCGACCCACCATGAGTTTGATAGGGGTGTTAGATGTTGTATTATAAATTTAGTCCCATATTGGGTTTTGTATCAGTTTAGTATTTGGTTCTCTTCTATATATAGGAGACATTGTACTCAGAGCTATATAATTAATCTAATAATCTAATAATATTTTCCAATCCCTCTATGATAACCTTATCTCTATGTAAATTGGATGAACAATTTTAGGAGTCATTGGGTGGTTGAGCATTGGAGGGAGGAGGGTGAAGTTGATTTGCAATTATGGTGCGTGGTACACACACTAGATCAAATCTAGAAATATTAATTAATTAGGGCATACACACTTTTGTGTCTGATATTGGCATCCCCACTCCTCTCTTGCAGCTTATCATAGCCTGGTCCATGCTCTACTAGCATGTACTCCATCAAGTTATTAGTTTCCAAAAATATACACCTACTAATGCATAAACATTTACCTTGTATTTTTTATTCTTTATTTTTTCACCATAAGGTTGTAGTCCCCTTCCAGTTTCCCAAATTAATTATGTATGTTTAAAATCATAAACATGTAATTCCACACTTAAGACTAAGTCTTTACCACTCCAGTACAAGTATTTGACATGTAAATTTTATGATAGCCGTTTTACTAGTGTAGTTTAACCTTAAAAGTTAACTAGCTTTAAGCCTACAGATATGATTTAGCTAAGGCAGACAACAAAGGACTTGAATCTTGGACCCCCCGGTTGATCTCCCTTTACAAGTGGAGTCACTAGTGTATGGACTAATTCGAAGTATATAGCGAAATAGTATCTAAAATGTTCTCTTTGTTAGGTCGGCTCAAAACAAACTTGGTTAGGTTTCGACCTGTCCATTTCATTTGGCCTTCCCTACAAGTACTACACATCAAATTGAGAGCAAGTGGATCTATCTAGGCCAAGAAGATAAGATCATAATGCTAATGGTGGTCTCAAGTCGGATTCATTTGGCCTTCCCTACAAGTACTACAAGTGGTCTCAAGTCGGATTCGTGCACAATCCATTCGCGGGCGGGTCTGATATAGGAAGACCGACATTGTGGCTTCTAAGGGGCTGTTTGTTTTGATCAAGATCAGAGGCAAAGGCAGGAAAAAGGATAACTTGTTTGTAGAATGTAGATCCAATGCAATGTTTCTAAACTGATTTCAAACAGAATTTAAAAGAAAAAGAAAAGAAAAGAGCGGTGCTTTTAGTTAAAAAATATGATCAGAAAAGGTTTACCAATTTGATCTCTGCTTAGTGCTTTTAGGGTAGGACAGCTCTAATGAAAGCATTGTTGGTACAGTCAATCATCGTGTACCTATCGATCATTAGGAGATTGCGCTATATATGCATACCCCACGATATCTCTGATTCATGCTATCTTATCATTGTCACTTAAGCAGTCATCTTCATCTTTGCAGATGCGTCGGTATCATAATCATTTATTTTAAAGATAGAAAGCGATCCAGCAAGACAATGCGATGAGATTTTTTATGTCCAATAATTACTAAATTGACTTTTTAAGCTTTAAATTTTTGGAATTTTTTCCCAAAATGATCCTTTTTGCAAAAGTTTTGCCACAAACGACCTGTTTTTTTTTATTCCATAAACGCCCCACTCGCTTTTTGAAAAAGCGAGTGTGGTATAATCCCTCACGCTTTTTCAAAAAGCGAGTCTTAGGTTTCAGAAAATTGGAAAACTAAGACTCGCTTTTTGAAAAAGCGTGAGGGATTATACCACACTCGCTTTTTCAAAAAGCGAGTCTTGGCCTTCTGTGCCCAGCAACACTCGCTTTTTGAAAAAGCGGGGGCAATTAACCCACACTCGCTTTTTCAAAAAGCGAGTGTCGTTTGGGACTTAAACCCCCCGCCCCCAAAACAGATCTCACTATTCTATTTCTTTCTCCTTCTACGCTCGCGAAACCCTAACCCATCGTCGGAAATCTTCGATTTAAGGCCTATTCCATCAAATTAGCTGTCGATTAACTCCTAAATTCTTCACTATCTCATCCCAGTCCAATTGCCCACTTTGATATTGCTGGTTCTTTCGATTTTGTGGTGATTGCGGTGGCGTTCATCAAAACGGGGTTGAACGATTTGGGGGTGGTTCTTTCGATTTTGTGGTGATTGCGGTGGCGTTCCTCAAAAAGGGGTTGAACGATTTGGGGGTGTATCTCGTGGTTCAATTTTTGCGTGAAGATTGAGGTATATTTTTCAAACTCCATATTTTCTAATGCTGTATATATATTGTGTGCAATTTGTGGTAGTGTGTGTAAAATTTGTGAACGATTTGCTGGTAATGTGTGTAGATATCGGGGTTGAACGATTTGCTGGTAATGTGTGTAGAATTTGTGATTTGTGAGTATAAGTAGAATTGAACCAGTAGAATTTGTAGAATTTGTGAGTAAATGTAGATTTTGTGAGTAAAATTAGGATATGACTATTAGTGATCAAAACTAGTATAATGCACGTGTTCTATATTTAGGTATGTTGTATTTGCATTTCACATAATTTTGCTTCTGTAATTATTTAAATTGCTAAAATGATTTGCAATATGTAACCAAACTTCATTACCTACTTATTGTGCTCAAATCTTGTAGTGGGTCTTTTTAAGAGTTTGAAACGAAAGGATATCCTTACTTCAAATTGATTTTTATATGAAGTAATATCCTAATTTTATTTGTTTGTGTACCTCAACTCTCCCATTATAATAGTTATAGATGTTCGTATGTGTTCTATATTTCTTGGTTTTATATTTTGGTATTGTTAATAATGATTGCTCGCTCCACATTGTAGGATACTCTTTTTTTTGAAAAATGCCACGGACTAGGGGACGTGTGGAGGTTGGTTCTAGTAGTAGAGCCAATCGTGGCGATGGACCACGTACATCTTTTGGCCCACCTCCACGCGGTGGACGTGGTGGTGGTCGTCGTGGTGGCACCGAACGGAGTAATGTAAGCTTATAATTTTCTGCATTCGATTTGTTTCATTATCATATAAATAAATGATATATTTCTTTGCTGATGTAAATGTTGTTTTGTAGGTCCCAAGTAACCCAAATGTGGCTGGTACTTCGTCCCCGGCCCCTTCTTCATCTTCTATTCTCCTTGGTGGTCCAGGTCCCCTCGACCCTGCTCTTCTTACGCTTCAGTCGCACCATCGTTCTAGAGATGTGTGGGAGGGCGATTCGAAAGAGTGTACATTCCGTGGGGGTCATCCACTCCCTATGCACCCACGGATTCACCAAATCTTACGGGATTGCGGTCTATATGGTATTGCACTGATGAGCGGCATCAAGTGCGATCGGCCACTACTTACAGCACTCCTCGAGAGATGGCGTCCTGAGACCCACAGCTTCCACCTTTCAGTTGGGAAGATGACTGTTACATTGCAGGACGTTTCAGTAATCACAGGCCTTCCGGTAGATGGGCAGGCGATGACTGGATCTATGGACTTCGACGCTCCATATTTAGTAGAACAATATCTCGGTGTCGAAGTGGAGACTGGTGCAGTAGTTGGGAAATAGATTCGGTTGAAGTGGTTAAAGAAAAAATTCAAAGACCGATTGACAGATGATTCGACTGAAGAGGAGGTCCACTACTACTGCAGGGCGTACATCCTGACTCTTTTTGGAGGTGTATTGTTCTCTAATTCTAGCGGCCATTCCGTCCCCCTCATGTACCTCCTGCTTATTGCAGACCTTAGACGAGTCGGCCAGTACAGTTGGGGTAGTGCTACCTTAGCATCCCTCTACAGGAGTTTGTGCCTGTGTAGTCTCGGGTCCGTGCAGATGAATGGCCCGATGATATTACTTCAAGTGTGGAGCTGGGAGCGTATCCACGTTGGACGTCCTGTAGTTAGGAAACAATCACCCAGTTGGATCCATCTCCCTGAAGACCAGTACATGCTTCCTCCTCTTGGTGTGTACTGGTCCGGTAACCTTACTTGGACTGCCAACCCGAACAGGTGCCTGACCTACTACCGTGATGAGTTGGACAGGTTGGCAGATAACTGCGTAGTATGGATGCCCTATACGGAGGAGCGTCTAGCTCGACTACCGCCCATTTCCCTGTATAGGCGAGATCTTTGGCTGACAAAAGCACCACTCATCAACTTCAGCACTGTCGAGTTCTATTATGTGAACAGAGTACTACGACAGTTTGGTCCCCAGCAGGCGATTCCGGTAGCCGAGCCTTTCAATGCGGATATTCATAAAATTACTGGAATGGGTTGTACGCCAGGTCATAATTGGGCGGAAAGCTTCTCGACATATGTCGAGAGATGGAATTTTCAAAGGTTCGATGAAATCATCCACAACATACCTCCATTTGACTTAGCAATGCACGAGAACTATATGAATTGGTATGGGAGGATGACAAGGCGGTACATCTCTCCGACAGGGCAGACTCCAGCCGGCGTGGTGATGCCTATACGTCGTCCAGCAGCAGAACCGATAGATGTACACTCAATGCATTTGCCTATGTTTCAACCAAAGGCATCGGCTATTCGCACGATTGTAAGTTTTTTAGTATTGTTAAGTTTTTTAGTTTTTTTGAACTGGAACTATAAAGTCGAACTTATTATATTTTGTAGATGGCCCAGACTTGGAGTATGGACAAGAAATGTGCAGCTGTGTTGAGTAGCAACGTAGCCGATGCGGTTAAGGACTTCGCACGCGAGATGCTGACGTCCTGTCGAGCACAGGCAGATGTTGTGGGAGAGGGGGCGACCCTGGATGCTATCTTACATACTCCCGCTCATCGGACCAATACACGTGGTAAGCGTGTGAAGAACGTTGCCCATAAACCGTCGCGTCGTCCAATAATTGAAGAAGAAGAAGAGGAGGAAGTGCAAGTAGAGGGTGAGGACCAAGAAGAGGAAGACGAGCCAATAGAGGGTGTGACACAGAAAACTTCATCACCCCGAGGAAAGAGGCAACGACGACGTCCCGACATGTTCACCCCAAACCCGTGATTTTTTGGTTGTGTAGTTGAATGATGTTAGATATTGTTTAGTCGAATATTGTAATTAACTTTCGAAAAGTGGATTGAATGAAATTCAAAATTCGGTATGGGGTGTGTGCGTGTGGTGATCTTGATTGTTAAAGTTTTCTTTATTTTTTTTGAGATTGTGCTGATAAATTGGATTGAATGTGCTGAGAAGCTGTGGAATGTAGATAGTGATGAGAAGCTGGATTATATGTGTATTGTGGAGTTTGTGGAATGATGATGGATTGTATGTGTATTGTGAAGTTTTTGGTATTAAGATGGAGATGGTGGAGATGTTAGTGGTGTAGTTGTCCCACCAAGAGTTGAAGTCTTGGTCTCTTCTGCATACAGAGTAAGACTCGCTTTTTCAATAAGCGAGTCTAGGTATAAATACCCCGCTTTTTCAAAAAGCGAGTCTAGCCCTTTGGAATTCCAGAGGTGTTGAAGCCTCTGGGAATCAAGCAACATAAACAGTCGCGATCCCAAAAACCGCAAAGTTTAGCCCTAAACTCGCTTTCTGAGAAAGCGAGTCTTGGTTCTGTATTCTTTTTTGCTAGCAGATCCAAGACTCGCTTTCTCATTTGATCCAAGACTCAGAAAGCGAGTCTAGTCATTTGATCCACGCTTTCTCAGAAAGCGACTGTCAAACCAGTGAATTATTGTTCTCTGGTAGAATACAGATCCAAGACCCGCTTTCCCAAAAACCGCGAAGTTTAGCCCTAAACTCGCTTTCTGAGAAAGCGAGTCTTGGTTCTGTGTTCTTTTTTGCTAGCAGATCCAAGACTCGCTTTCTCAATAATTTGATCCACGCTTTCTCAGAAAGCGACTGTCAAACCAGTGAATTATTGTTCTCTGGTAGAATACAGATCCAAGACTCGCTTTCCCAAACACCGCGAGTATTTACACCAGACTCGCTTTCTCAGAAAGCGAGTCTTTGGCTTGTTGAAAAAAATCTACAAGCAACAGACTCGCTTTCTCAGAAAGCGCGGTGGTTTGTATAAGACTCAGTTTTTGGAAAAGCGAGTCTTGCCTATGTTAATGAAATCTTTATGTTAGATTACGATACTCATAACGCAACAAACACACCAGGACATCAACAAAAAATACAAACGAATTTTCAAAATAAAACTTACAAGCATACAATTACAAAGTCCAAATTACAAGCATAAAATGCAAACTTACAGACATAATTTAGTACAATTACAAAGTCCAAATTAAAAATTACAAGCATACAATAGTTAAATGTTCTGAGTTCCACTATTAGTGCATCGTCGCTTATTGTGTCCTTGTAAACCACATTTTGAACATCTCATCCCCGTATCACGACTTGACCTATCTCTCACATCCATGTCATTGCAGAATCTGGTAGTTCTAGGCCTGCCCTTCCTTTTACGTCACAAAGTGGCATCAGGTACTAGTTTGGTCCATCAATAATAGGCCAATATGCTGGATCTAGTATAGGCTGAAACAGTGGACTGTATGTTTGTGCTAATGAAGTAACGGTGTAAAATTTATCAACGAGATGCTTGTGATTGATTGCACGATATGCACAAGCTGCCAGTACATGAGAACATGAGATATGGTATAGATAAAATTTCATACATGTGCACGTTTTCGTTCCCAAATTCACAGTGTGCAAGTTCCCACCCTTCCTTTCTCCACCCACCATGCGTATACCCGTTCTCACGGAAAAAACTCCCGGTTGATGATGGAACATTGTAACCTCATGTCCGTTAGCTCTCTCACGGCGACTATCGAGCAGTTCATGTACTCTTCGAGCAAAAATCGTCCCTTCAGATAAAAGTTTACTTGCTTCCTATCGACGAGTAGTAAAATAAGAGTTCAGACGTAAGAAGATCGTCTCAACAATCGCTGTTACTGGCAAACTACGGACTCCTTTCAAGACTGAATTGAACACTTCTGATAGGTTCGTAGTCATTATCCCGTATCTTCGACCTTCATCTGCATAAAGTGTCCATTTCTCAACCGGCTTCTCTTTTAACCAATTAGCCGCCTCCACATTTACGTTCTCAAGTTCAGCAAGTTTGGCCATGAATTTTTTGGGTTGGCGTTGACATGCTATAATTTTCGCCTTCTTACGCAATGCCTTGCTACCAAATTTAGTAAAGAAATTTGTAGCAAAATGGCGCATACAATAACGGTGATATCCATTAGGTTCGTTCCAAGCTCCATTTTGTAACTCCATAGCAGACATTATACCAGCGTGACGATCAGAGATAACACACAACTCAGTGTGATCGGTGACATAATATCGGATGCAAGTCATGAACCATGTCCACGTATTTATACTCTCTCCATCAACCAATGCAAATGCAAACGGAAATAAGAAATCATTCGCATCTGGGGAAACAGCAATTAACAAGCAACCCTTGTACTTACCGTACAAGTGAGTTCCGTCAACACTGATAACAGGTCTGCAAGACTTGAAACCTTCAATTGAAGGACCAAATGCCCAGAATACACCCTTGAATGTTTCCTCGTTAGGGCCAGACTCATACTTATCCCAGTGAACAACGGCTCCTGTATTTGCAACTTGAATTGCTGTGAGTAGAAAAGGTAACTTTGTGTATGCTTCTTCGAAGGTACCATACAACCTCTCGATCGCCTTTTGTTTTGCTCGCCAAACTTTCTTATAGGAAATCTGATAATTATATTGTATTTTAACAATCTCAATAATTGACCTCGGTGATAAACCGGTATCCTTTTTCACCACATCAACAATCAGATTACAAACAACATTGTAATCAATTTTAAGGTGATCCTGATTCAACCTTGGATTCGTTCAAGTGTGTGGCCCAACTATCTTCTTCACCACAAAATTCTTCCCGCCTTTTGGAACCATTGCTCGTAATCTCCAAGGGCAGCCACCATCACTTACTCCGGGGGGGCCTTGCACGATCTCCTCAATGGTACGTTTTCTAGGTTCCATTTTACATTTAACAGTGTACAGTGACGGTGTAGATTTCAAAGTTACGAATTCACGATATTTTTTGATAGAATACAACTTCACTACCTGTTGAATCGACTGCTTATTTATAAACTCCTGTCCAACGTACAATTCGTCTACATTGGACGAACCAGACGACTCTTGTGGAACTAGGTGTACTCTAGCACCTTCAGCCATCTCCTCGGTAACATGCGCGTCAACATTGGCGTAGCTATAAGTAGCTCTGACTTCATTAGAACCGTTGTTCATGGAATTTACATTTGCACCACTATCATCATCATCTACGTCTACGTCATCAGTTTCACCACTATGAACATCTTCATCGTCTGTTTCTTCATCTTCTTCATCATCGTCTAATAAGCTGTTGTTACAGACTGCATTTTGAAAGAGTTCAAATATACTGTCATTTGGAACAGAGTCAGGAACTGGGCTAGGTTGGCATGACAGCTCAACATTTACAGAATCCGGAATTGTTGTATTTGTGAAGGTGTTCTCTTGTGAGGATACCAGATTTGGTTGTGAAGATTGATCGGGGTTAGACATCGTCTGCTGTGTAGGTACTACCCTTATGAAGCTTGCACTGGGGATATCATGTGGCTGAGCATTCACAACTCGAATTTGCTGAATATATAACTCTAATACAGACCAAGCACAATTGGGATCAAATGTCCTAGCAATCAATGACTTCAGCGCATTATCAGTAGGTACGGGCACTGTCATAAAATACTGACCATCTCCTCTTCCTGCTGCGTATCGAGCTAAAATTTTCACATTCCATTCATTCCTATCCCAATTAGTAACTTCATAGATTTTCTCAACTAGTTCTTCAAATGTAATGGTACGGGGTACCCAAACTATTTCCGGTTCCAAATGACTATAACAACAACCAATCTTTGGATCACGAATTATTTTACCACCAAAGTATAACCAAATAGGAATCTCCAAATCCATACCTACGTTAATTTATACCAATAAGCGAATTACTATCTACCCATAAAGAAAACCTAATTATATTAACAAAATAATGGGGGAATAAACATCATACCTTCACAATAAAGTTGCTTTCCTCTTCAAGCTAACGGAAGATGGGTTTAAGTTGTCCAAAGCAATTTTATGGGTTATTCAACAAATTACGAGGGTACTTTGACGAATTTGAGATGAGAGATGGGTTAGGGTTTCGCGAGCGAAGAGGAAGAGAAAGAATAGAGAGAATAGTGAGATCTGTTTTGGGGGCGGGGGTTTAAGTCCCAAACGACACTCGCTTTTTGAAAAAGCGAGTGTGGGTTAATTACCCCCGCTTTTTCAAAAAGCGAGTGTTGCTGGGCACAGAAGGCCAAGACTCGCTTTTTCGGCGTTTATGGAATATAAAAAAAAACAGGTCGTTTGTGGCAAAACTTTTGCAAAAAGGGTCATTTTGGGAAAAAATTCAAATTTTTGTTGGCAAATTCATGCATTGAATAGTTTCACTTTAGCTTGTTACAATGCTTTTAAGGGCAAAAAATAATGTACTCCCAACGATTTGGGCTTAATACAATATGTCCGTTTGAAAAAGGACATTTAACCCATTCGACCGTTAACTTAACCACATCCGTTAAGTTAGAATTATTGAATTACTTTTTAACCTTTACCCTTTCATAATTAAATATCTTCTTCTTTTTTCCTCTTTCTTCATTCTTTTCTTCATTCATTTTGAGTTCATGCGGGTTTTCTTTTTTATTTCAAGGAGTTTCTTTTTTAAGTTCATGCGGTGGGTGGGGACTTACGATAATGAAGATAATGCTGAAGAGTGAGAGTTTCATGAAAAATGATCAAATATGCGTAACATTGTTTATATAGTAAATTCATCTCAATGACAATTTCTTATCGAGTTTGAAAAAGAAAAATTGAATAACTTAGCATTATACTGTAGCAAAATGTTGTTCTAACTATAGTAGCATTCTAAAAATATTTTTCTCGGGTCATCGAGCATTTTGAAAATATTATGGCAATACAAAAGAAATAGAGAAATCCAACATCAGCTTACCTAGTCTAGTGGAATATGCAACCAACACACCTCAAGCTCAAATGTGGAAACATTAATACTTAAAAATAATATCATGCAAATTAATGCAGTTTCGATGATCATCAAAAATATACAATTGCAAGTACTCTTACTTCGAAAATAATGATTGATCATCAAATCCCCCTAGAATATCAGATTTTCTGATGAAATAACTGATAAGAATGAAGAAAAAGAATGAAGACAGAGGAAAAATAAGAAAAGATTTGATTATGAAAGAGTAAGGGTAAAAAGGTAATTCAATAATTTTAACTTAATGGATGGGGTTAAGTTAACGGAGGAATGTGTTAAATGTACTTTTTTAAACATTATTAGTATTAAGTTGAAATGTTGGGGGTACTTTGCTTTTTACCTTCGTTTCTTAGTAGCTAATTTATCATAATTAAATACCTTAAACTTTCATACATGTAAGTAATAAATACCATTCCGTGTTTTCATTATAGCTTACTAGTAATATACACGTGCAATGCACGTATTAATTATTTTTTTAAAATTAAAATAAAAACTCTGATTTACACGTGCGATGCATGTCTTAATAAATAGTATTATATATTTTTTAATGTAAATGTGAATACTATAATGGAAGAGTTGGAGTTGCCCGTGCGTTGAACGTAAGTAGGTAGATTTACAACTCCAACTATTTCATTATAATAGTTATTATATATTATATTATAGAATGATAGATGGATAGATAGATAGATAATAATTTACACGTGTGAAGCACATTTAATATATTTTTAAAAAAAATTAAAGTAAAAAACTTGACGTTGTGAGGACTCGAGCTTGAGACCTCTTTCATATTAGTTATGCACGTGTAATACACCCGTTGGTAATATATAAATGATACTAAGGCCTTCTCCCATTATAATATTAGAGATTAGAGATAAACGGTAGCTAGTTTCTAACTTCAATTAAATTCTTAGACTGAGAATCTAAAATATTGTCATACAATCCAACAAACGGACATTCTATATCGGATTAACGCAAATGCATCAACCAACACAAAGATTACGCACGAACATTTCAAATTTATTGTACCGTATGAGTTCTTCTTTCAAGTGTACGCAAATCAATTAATTAAAATTTATTTAATCGAACCAAAATGTTGTTATTTAGGAGAATTGGCTGTACGTACCCTAATGAAAGCTGAATTTGAAGACGTCGTGCATAGTCTAAAGAGCCCTTATAGCAATACAATACAACAACAATTGCAGGAACCATGTTTTATTGGGCTATTCTGTCTAACTGAACTATGTGGTTCAATGATAGGTGTTGCTGCTTATTTTTGTGTGAGAGCAAATAGATATGTAATTTTTTTTAATAAAAACAATAAAGATCGACCTTTCGCTATTCGTTGATTTTGATTGCCAAAAAGGTTGCTATTGACTCTGAGATCTGATCGCTGAGAACGGCTGTTATCGCTCCTTGGACCTGCAAAACAAGTCTGAAACATCGGGGGTGGCCCCGGCGACAGACCCTCCGATGCCCATGTCGGAAACTCAAAGTTATTGTAACATCCTGAATTTTTATTTATGAAGAGTGTGATTTTACGTGTTTTGCACGTATAATTTCATATGTATATTTTCTTTAGAAAAATATTTCTTCATGGCATGAACAAGTAATTATTCTCTTCATTTTCCAAAAAAGACTATTTTTAAAAGCTTAATTAAATTCTAGGCTTAATTGTCTTTTTTAGCCCATCTTAATTAATTAATTAATTAAATTAGTAGAGCTCATGGTTAATTGGCTCATTAGTGAGCCATTTAACTTAATTTCTCTTTTTCTAATCTAACTTGTAGTGTAGACATGTTTAGTGAACAATTAATTAATTCACATGAATAAACTTGTAAAAGGGGGATACTAGTATGGCACGTGCATGCACTAGAGTGTGCAATGTGCACTTTTTAACCATTGGCCGGATGTGCATAGGAGAGAAGGAGAGATGGGAGAGGTGGAGAGTTGGTTGCTTCATCATGGGTAGTTTCTATAACTCCCTAGTTCATCTTGACCCTTGATCCCTAACCATTTGGACTAATCATAGCCCTCCATTTACCCACAAAATTTGTATAAGAACCCCCCCCCCCCCCCCCCCCCCCCCCCCCCCCCCCCCCCCCCCCCCCCCCCTACACTCTTCATTCTTGCACCTAAACTATTGAAAAAAGAGAAAGAAAAGAAAGACAAATTAGTGAGACAAAAGATTGAGAAGATTGTCAGTTTAAAAGATTGAGTGCTAGTGTGTGTGTTCTTCAATCTAGAAGTGGCCGGCATTTTTTTCAAGGAGCAAGGGTGAGGACTCGGGTTGCTTACATACTAGGAGAAGTCAATTGGTGGCTTGATCTAGGAGGAAAAGGCTTTCCTTGTTCATTCTAGGAGATCCTAGGAGTTTTATTTGTTTTTCTCTCCATTAGAGGTGGGTGATTTTCTCGAACTTCTAATTAGACATCATGCTAGGGGATTATTAGATAAAATTGAGAAGAAAACTCTAATTGATCTAGCCATGTGTTGTAAAATGAGACAAATAGCAATTGGTAGAAATGATTATTAAATGGTTGTTAATTAATGCAAATTGTGATTATTATCTTAGAACTTACCATGCTACCATGATCTACATGCTTGTTATGAGTTAAAGTAAGAAAGTATGATTGTATGTTCAGTTAATTGAAATGATAACCATACAAAATGTGATCTTCATTAATTCACTTGTTAATGGCATGAAAAAGGGGAAATTTGTTGCTAAAATGGTTGGATAATGGTAATAAAAATAATAAAAGAAGCTATGGAAAGTTTGAATGCAAAATTATAAAGAAACTACACTTGTATGCGCATTTTCAAAATTGTAGATAAAAATGTATGCAGAGAGGAAAATTGTACATTTTAGTGTCAAAAATTAAGTTCTATTGTAATGATATATTAGAAATGCATAAAAATTATATTCTGGAATTTCAGAATGAAATTGGAGAAGAAAAGAGTTTAAAAATAGTTGTTTTATAAAAATTCGAAGTGAACAGAAACTTGAATCAAAACCCCTAAAACCCAACCCATATCAGGTTAGTCACTTGGACTTATTGGTTAATGGGTGCGTTCGGGTGCGCTTACTGTAGCGCGTGGGTTTGGTCTTGGGACTCGGGTTCGAAACTAGGCATTAGCCCTTTTGTTTTATTTTTCTTTTTGAAAAATCCAAGTACAGGGAATGTATTCATATGAGTTTAAACCCCCTCCTCTATCGTGGTTGCGCTCTATCCTTTCTGGTTAGCGCAGGCGCCATAGTGCGCTGCACTGTAGCGTGGGTTTGGCCTTGGGTCGCTGGTTCGAATCCTGAGTTCGGCATTAAAAACAGTTTTTTTTCTTTTTCTTTTGTTTTTAATTGATTTTTTTGAATTTTAAAAATTCGGAAAAAATATTATAATTATTATAAAAATATATGGACTTCATGAAAAGTATTTACACGCTATTTTGACTTAAATTAAAGAGATTGAGAAGTAAAAATTGAGTAGAACTCTATAAAATTGATTGTTTTGCATAAGTATAAAAAGTGATTTATTCCATGAGGAGTTATATTAAATTATAAAAGAGAATCTTGTATGAAGAAAAAAATTAAAGTGGGTTCATTTATGGATTTTTTACATTAATTTGGGTACTGTATGCATTCGAAAGATAAATGAAAAATACGATTGTGATTTTGAATCAAGTAAAGAAAAGAAATAATAGTGTGAGAATTAAATGGAATTATTGAGGCTTATTTTCTTGAATGAGAAAGATATAAATCGAAATTGAATTTTATGTAAGAAATTGATTCATGGGAAAGAAATGGAAATCATGTTGAACTATGAAAAAGACCTTAAGAGTATGAAAACTCGATTTTGTGATTATGAAGTGAAATTGAGAACTAGAGTGTAGCTAAGCCTCATACCGGTATTGAAAAGAGATTGTTGAAATAAGATTTGAAATGAAAAGACCAAGATTTGGGGTCATGTTATATAAATGGTTAAGACCGGTATAGTGGAAGGGCTAACTCTAGAGGATTGATTTTATTCATGATTCAAATAACTAAGAACTAGACACATAGTGAAGATGTGACGAAAGTAAGAGAAAACCACGAGTATGAGGGCCTCGGAGCTACGATGTGAGAATATTCACAGGCTGTCTACACGATGCGTCGTGTCATGACGTGAATATATCTCCAGGAGTCCGTACCGCAGACGATGCTTGTGGGGTGTTTGGTGACTACGGGTAGTGTTATGTCCCATGACGAAGGCTGAATTGTCCATAGGTTCTACACAATACGTCATGCCATGACGTGGGGTTCCCCTTCAGGCTGTCTGGACATGAGCTCGTAACTCATAGAACATCTAGGATACTTATCATAGTTATTGTAGTAGTTTAAGTCATGACGAGGGATTGAACCCTACAAGATGAAGAACGGTTAAGGGCTTGCCCTCAGACCTATGTAGTATGAGATGTATAGAATCTAAACAAGTGCGTATTAGTATCTGATATGGCTAAAAATGGGGTTAAATCGGAACCGTCCAGATTGGACACGAATCTTGAAGCTCAGGGGTAAAACGGTAATTTCGCATATAGACGGGCCCGAAGCAGGCACTGGATCTCCCCTTCACAGATCCAATAACCCACGAAACGGATCCACTCCAGCTGGGTACGGGTCCCGACCCAAGACAAACCCAGACCAGCAAGAGGAAATCAGGGTCTCTAATTTGACTAAATCAACGGGCCTGATTTGCGGTTATCCTCTCACCGGGAATCAAGGATCAGTTTCCTAGACCAATTATGAGGATTTTACTCCTAACGGTATCACAGGAAATCAGGTCCCTAATCAAATTCCCATGGCGACTATAAATACCTCCGACCTACCACTGTTACAAGGTAATCACTCTTTTTCCAATTAAAGCTCTTTCTTAATCATATCACTGGTACTGACAAGAGCGTCGGAGGGTGCGTCGCCGGGATCAACCCCAGTGTATCGCACTTCCTTGCAGGTGAACGGCGGGAGTCAGCAGCCCAACTCCGATGAATAGGCTTGGATTCGTTATTCAGATTTTTCCACGAACCCACAAATTCTATCTGTTGGCCCCCACACCAAATTTAGCGGCAACAGATTGGCACCGTCTGTGGGAAAATCAGACGAATAGCAGCTCCTCCTCTTCCCGTTGGAAAGATCTTCTCCAGCCATGCCGCCTAGGAAGGTAAGATCCCGGGGGTCCAATCATGGACCCAATCCCGATCAGCAACAGGAAGTACCCCTCCAACCCACTCATCAACCGGGGCAGCTTCCGCCGCAGACCGAGGATCTACCTCCTCTTCCAAATCAGCAACATCCCAATGGCCCCATCGGCGCAGGGGTCTCTCACCCTGACCTGCAGAAACAAGCTTTCCATCCTGACCATGTCTCCATCCATAATGCCTCCTCGGATTCTATGGCCTCCCATAATTCCCGAGCTTCCGACCTCCGCAACATCGTCCTAAATCGGCAGAAGGATGAGGACCTTCGCCGCCGCCTAGATGAGAAGCGGGCCCGAGAGGGAGTCTCCCGCCAACATCAAGGTGAGCGATCTCCTCATCGCCGAGATGGTAGGAGGTCTCCGGACCGAAGAGGACGGGGGGAATCTCCCGAGCGTCGTAGGAGGAGGCCACATTCTCCTGCTGGTCGGCATCATCCGAGGAACGATGAGGCACCCATTACTCATGCCGAGTTCCAACAATTCCAGGCGACGGTGTTGCAGGCCCTCAACCTTCGCCCCTACAACAATAATGCCCAAAGGGTTCCAACACCCCCACGGGTCCCAAGTCCTCGCCACCGGTCCATTACTCCTCCCCCGGCTCCTAGTCACCAGCAACACAATCATAGTCCTCGCCGATCCCAGGACTATCGTCGCCGCAGTCCCCGCTCCCCTTCCTATGAAGATGAGTCCAGGGGATCGTTTGACTACCACCGGAGGGACGATGCCCTCTACCGCCATCTCCACGAGATGGAGAGGCGCCTCGGTTGAATGGACAAGGAGGAGGAGTCGAGAGGAAGGACCATCCGCCCAAGCAGACCCCTTCTCTCGGACCATAATGGAGGCTCCTATCCCGAGGGGCTTCAAGCCTCCGCAGTTTGAAACTTACTCGGGAGAGTCGGATCCCGTTGACCATGTCGAAAGCTTCAAGACCTTGATGCTAATCCACCAAGCTTCCGACGCCATGCTTTGCAAAACCTTCTCAGCCACTCTCAAGGGTTCGGCTCGGGAATGGTACTCCCGGCTCGCTCCCTCTTCCATCTTCTCTTTTGAGCAGTTCGAAACGCTCTTTATAACCCACTTCGTGAGCAGCAGACGAATGGAGAAAACCAGCCTCTCTCTACTCCACCTCCGACAGGAGAGGGGAGAAAAGTTGAGGGACTATGTAAGGAGGTTTACTGCGGAGGTCAGGTCCATCGCCTCCCTCGACCAGTCAGTGGCGATGGTCGCATTTCAATCCAACGTCCTCAACTCTAACCTTCGGTCGTCCCTTGCCAAAAAGTCCCCGCACAACTTCGCCGACCTTCTCCTTAGATGCGAGAAATATATTCGGGGGGAGGAAGCCGAGTGCTTCCCGGGTTTCGGAGGATCCGCTTCCGGGTCGAAGAGAAAGACAACAGAAGAGGAAGGGGCCAAGAAGCTACAGAAGGATAATAGCGGTCAGTACCGTCCTCCTCCCAGGTTTGAAAAATTTACTCCTCTCACCACCAGCGTCTCCACCATCCTGACGGAAGTCGAGAAGGAGGGAGTTATACCTCCCGCTCTGAGGATGAACACCTCAGCCAAGAAGAGGAACAAGGAGAAGTGGTGTCGTTACTACCGGGATCATGGCCACGACACCAACGACTGCCGGGCGCTGAAGAACGAGATAGAGGCCCTCATCCAGAGGGGGCAGTTGGCTAAATTTGTGAGAACAAATGATCCGGGAGATCGCACCACTCCTCCGCCTCGGGGAGCTAATAAGCGCTCCGAGCGACGCGATGAAACCCCCGAGTTCGAGGAGGAGCGTGTTCTGCACCTTATCCACGGAGGTCCAATGGGGGGCTCTTTCAACTCCTCCCGGAAGGCCTTCGTCCAAGAGGTCAATTCGGTTCATGGTGCCCCTCCCCCCAAAGGCCTCGGCGTCCATTAACTTTCTCTGATGAAGACCTCGAGGGGGTCCGAACTCCCCACTGCGACGCACTTGTTATCGACCTCCGCATGGCGAACTTCATAGTGCAGAGGATCCTGGTAGACAATGGGAGCCCGTGAACATCCTCTTCCTCTCAGCCTTCCGAGGGCTGCAACTATTCCCGGATCGCCTCAAACCGGCCGGCTACACGCTCCACGGGTTCACGGGGGTGCCAGTAACTGTCGAAGGGGTTATCACCCTAGACGTAACTACTGGGAAGACCCCTACCACCCGGACAGAGCCGAGGGACTTTATGGTCGTCGATGTCCCGGCTGCATACAATGTCATCTTGGGCCGACCTGGCCTAGCTATCCTGGAAGCCGTTCCTTCGGCGTACCACCTCAAGATGAAGTTCCCCACCCGGGCGGGAGTGGGAGAAGTCAAGGGCAGCCAAGAGACGGCTTGGAAATGCTACATGACTTCCACTGGGGGTCCGGTGCTCTCCCTCGAGACTCTAGAGATCCCCGAGCCGAACACCCGACCAACGTCCGAGCCGGCGGACGAATTGGAAGAAGTGCTCTTCTCGGACGAGGACCCGAGCTGAAAGTTCCTCATCAGCAAATCCCTACCGACTGCCCTATGTTCCGACTTGGTGCAGTGCATCCGGAAGAACCGCGACCTATTTGCTTGGTCCACCGCGGATATGCCCGGGATTTCCGAGGAGCTTCTAGTGCACCGCCTCAGCGTCGAACCGGGGTGCAGACCGGTTCAGCAGAAGAGGCGTAAATTCGCTCCCGAGCGACAACAAGCCATCAAGGAGGAGGTGGACAAACTCCTAAAAGCTCGGTTCATACAGGAGGTGAACTATCCCAAGTGGCTCTCCAATGTCATCATGGTTAAGAAGTCCAATGGTTCCTGGAGGATATGCATCGACCTCACAGACTTGAATAAGGCATGTCCGAAGGATCCGTTCCCTCTCCCGAATATCGACACCCTCATCGATGCCACCTCGGGCCATGAGCTCCTTAGCTTCATGGACGCCTTCTCCGGCTACAACCAGATACGAATGTTCCCCCCAGACATCCCGAAGACTTTCTTCATTATCGACAGGGCCTCTACTGTTATAGAGTTATGCCGTTCGGATTAAAGAATGCTGGAGCCACCTACCAGTGCCTTGTCAATAAAGTCTTCCAAAGCCAGATAGGCTGCAACATTGAAACATACGTCAACGACATGCTCGTGAAGAGCATTCGAGGTACCGACCATGTGGCCGACCTACAGGAGGCATTCGGCGTACTGAGAAGGCACAACATGAGGCTTAATCCGAACAAGTGTGCGTTCGGGGTCTCGTCAAGAAAGTTCCTCGGCTTCATGGTCAGCCAGCGAGGGATCGAAGCAAATCCTGAAAAAATTAAGGCCATACTGGACATGGCCCCACCCCGGAACATCAAGGAAGTGCAGAGGCTTACTGGTCGCCTCGCCGCTATTGGGCGATTCCTTTCGAAGTCTGGGGAAAAGTGCCTCCCCTTCTTCAAGGCTCTCAGGGGGGCCAAGGGTTTCGAATGGGGCGAACTGCAACAGGAGTCGTTCAACCAACTGAAGGCCTACTTGGTCAACCCTCTCCTGCTCAGCAAGCCCGTTCCAGGGGAAACCCTTTTTATCTACTTAGCTGCTTCCAAGCAGACCCTAAGTGCTGTTTTGGTGAGGGAAGAAGACCGGGCTCAGAGGCCCATCTACTATGTGAGCAAGGTGCTTCGAGATGCCGAGCTCTGCTACCCGAAGATAGAAAAGATGGCCTACGCCCTAATTATGGCAGCGAGGAAGCTCCGCCCATACTTTCAGTCCCACTCGGTTGTGGTCCTCACCGACCAACCGCTGAAACAAGTACTCCACAAGTCGGAAACCTCAGGCCGGCTTATGAAATGGTCCATCGAGCTGAGCCAACATGACATCTCCTACCAGCCCCGGACTGCAATAAAGGCGCAGGCCTTAGCGGAATTCATCGTCGAGAGCACCATTCCCGAGGTTAGCCAAGTAGAGAACGGACCACCCATCTGGACGGTTTTGGTGGACGGTTCCTCTTGCAACGAGGGAAGCGGCGCCGGTATCATCCTGACAGGTCCAGATGACTTTGTCCTCCAGTATGCCCTCCGCATGAATTTCAAGGCCTCAAACAACGAAGCAGAGTATGAGGCACTAATCGCCGGCCTCGGACTTGCCCGAAGTGCCGGGGCACAGCGCCTCCGAATCTATAGTGACTCTCAGCTGGTTGTGAATCAAGTCTTGGGCGATTACGAGGCACGAGACGAACGGATGGCGAAGTACCTCGCTAAAGTCCGAATCCTCATGGCCCGGTTCGGAGAAGCGCTCATCCAGCGAATCCCTCGAGAAGAGAATTCACAGGCCGACGCCCTCTCCAAGTTGGCCTCATCCTCCCTCTAAGGTCTCGAGTAGACCGTCTTGATCAAGGTCCTCTTGGAACCAAGTATAGAAGACGAGACCCTCGACTCAGTGGAGTCACTGCCGGTCCAACTGCAAGACAATTGGATGAAACCGTTGGTGGAATTTCTAAGAGATGGTCTCCTCCCGGAAGACCCCAAGGAGGCTCGTCAAGTGAGGACCAAAGCGGAACGGTACACTCTAGTCGAGGATATCTTGTACAAGCGCTCCTTCTCGCAAGTGGACGACAGGCCATACTTGAGATGCCTCTCTCCCGAGCAAGCCAATTATGCCTTGCAGGAGCTCCACGAAGGCATTGGCGGAGCGCATTTAGGATCCAGATCCCTGGCCCGGAAAGTGTTGAATTACGGCTACTTCTGGCCTACCATCCTCCAAGACGCCGAGCAACACGTTCGGAAATGCGAGTCTTGTAAAAAGCATTCGAACGTCCGTCGCCTCCCACAAGCTCAGCTCGCCTCCCTATCAAGTCCTATCCCCTTCGCCATGTGGAAAATGGATTTATTAGGGCCATTTCCTCCGGCTCCCGGCCAGTTTAAGTTCCTTGTCGTAGCAATCGACTATTTTTCGAAGTGGATAGAAGCCGAGCCTCTGCCAACCATCACGGAGAACAAAGTGCTTCAGTTCTTCTGGAAGAACGTCATCTGCCAATTCGGTGTTCCCCGAGTCCTTATAACTGACAATGGAACTCAATTCACGGGGGTCGCGTTTCGAGCTCTGTGTGAAGACCTCGCCATTCAACAACGTTTCTCCTCCGTCTCTCACCCGCAGTCAAATGGTCAAGTCGAAAATGCTAACTGGCAGATTCTCGCCGGCATTAAGAAGAGGTTTGACAAGTGCTCCAAAGGCTTATGGGTCGATCAGCTACCCAACGTGCTGTAGAACTACCGCACAACTAAACGGACCCCCACGGGAGAGTCCCCGTTCAACCTTACCTATGGATCCGAGGCTGTTATCCCACTGGAGGTCGGAATACCTTCTCCGCGCTTTGTGGCCTACAACGAAGAACAGAACGCCAGGGACCTTCGAACAAACCTAGACCTGATAGACGAGCTGAGGGAAAGAGACTCAATTCGCCAACAGAGCTATCGAAGGAGGATCGAGTCGGCGTATAACAAAAAGGTCCGACCTACCAATCTCAAAGAGGGGGACCTAGTCCTCAGGAAGCTAGCGGTCTCCTTCCCTAGTCAGAAGAGCAAGCTGGCACCAAATTGGGAAGGGCCCTACAGGATCACGAAAGTAGTTTGGACAGGAGCTTATCATCTCGAAGACCTCGAAGGCAGAGAAATTCCTAGGGCCTGGAATGCTGTCCATCTTTTGAAATACCAGGAGAGTGCCCCGGCACCTCTCTAAGTATTTCGGGATGTCGAACCGTTCCTCTCCTACCCCCTGTATTTTCTCTATTTTGTTTCTCATATGTAATCACGGCTCGCAACTCAGAAGCAGCCGACTAGTAGTCATCAATAAAGAAATTTTTCGTACTTATGCAAATGCATCTTTCCCTTCTTTGCCCTTAATTTACCGATGGTTCGGAGTCCAACACTCGGCTCGACTCCACTTCGCCGGCTCGCCCTTAGGCGAGCCAAAAGTAGATCGCCGTTCGGAACTGCTCCCACAACCGTTGAACAAATCTACTGATGGTTCGGAGTCTAACACTTGGCTCGATTCTTCTTCGCAAGCTCGCTCCTCGGCGAGCTAGAAGCAGGTCGCCATTCAAAACTGCTTCCACAACCGTTGAACTAATCTACCGATGGTTCGGAGTCCAACACTCGGCTCGACCCTACTTCGTCGGTTCGCCCTTAGGCGAGCCAGAAGTAGATCGCCGTTCGGAACTGCTCCCACAACCGTTGAACAAATCTACCGATGGTTCGGAGTCCAACACTTGGCTCGATTCTTCTTCGCAAGCTCGCTCCTCGGTGAGCTAGAAGCAGGTCGCCATTCGGAACTGCTCCCCCGATCGTTGAGCGACTCTAACGGTGGTTCGGAATCCGTCGTTCGGCTCAACCGCGCTCACACAAAACTCCGAGCCGAACAGACGAGGAACTGACCCTCGTATATGGAGAAAAGTTCTGCCGAACCAATTTTGCCGTTGGATCATCTCAAAATGCGTGCTAGAACGTGATGAACGGATCGGATCATGCCACGTGTCCACAAAACGACAAGATAGTGTTTTCTTGGAACTCGTGCCTCTCACCTCGTGATGCATACCACGATCATGATCGACCGTCTAAATTGTGCCACGTGGACAGAGTCTGAGGTCCGAGCTGTCCCTCATCGGAAGCGCGAAATCGCCTCGGTATACTCCGAGCAAGAAAAACTAAAAGTTCTGTGGCTAAAACCTTCATAGAGGACAACTATGGATTCTTATGGTTCGGCGTCAAGAGTACGGCAACTACGACACAACGATGAACAAAACAACTTTGATTTCATTGCAACACTTGGTAAATTTACAAAGTGGACAGTTACAACGGGAAAGCAACTAAATAAATTTACAAGGCATGTTACGACGACAACAAAGACGATACAAGTGGTAAAAGGCTCGACGCAACATGATCAGTGCCTCCTCGGGACAGGAACGTTTCGATTAAGAGACAATCGAGGTTTCCGTCGTTTTATCTCCGAGCTTGTCTCAAGGCCGACGAACTGAGACACCGCCTCGCCACTAATCCTAACTGTGGCTCCGACCGAGGCCCCACTCGAGCTAACAGCCACTCCGCTTTGTGCGTCGGCTGCTGTCCGACCCATAACTTGGCCACGAGTCGCTAGCTCGTAGAAGGTGATCCCCCGTTCTCTCTCCTCGCGAGTGCAGGAAGTGCTGCGGACGTTAGCCCTCACAGGCTGAGGCTTCAGTCGAGCCACCTCCTCCTCGAGCTCAACGATCCTATCCTTCAAAGTGTCGTCCTTAACCATTATCTTGAACCGAGGGAGCTTTGCCGAACCGGGGTACTCAGCGCTGTCGGATATAATACGACGTAAGTTAGTCACCTCGATGCTCGTGTCGACTGTGACCCTCTGCAGCTGCTCGACCTTCTTCTCGAGCTCTTCTCGTTCTGCCAACACCGAGGCTAGCTCTGCCTCTTTCGCCGAGAGCTCCTCCTCAACTATCCGGAGATGGTGCACCTCGGCTAGAAGCTCGCTGTTCTTCTTCTCCACGTTGAACATCAACCTTCTGGTGAGCTCGATCTCACCCATGAGTCGAGCCTCGTGAGATTGCTTGAACAGCTCGGCACATCGCCGAGCCGCTGCGGTATTTGGGGTGTGATCGAGGATCTGAAATACAAGAACATCGCAATTGGAAAACTACACACCGACCCAAACACTTGCACAAATTTAAATTGAAACAAAGATTTTCATTCATTGAAAGAAGCGGTGGCCAGTCCGCAAAAAAGGCATTACATTTTTGAAAAAAGGAAAATAAAGACTACAAAGAGACGAGAAGATCAAGGGTCCACCTGCGTCGCCGGTTCGACTACAGGCGCCTCGCCAGATGCCCCCTCATTTCTCGCCTCGCCCTGGGGGTTCGTCTCCAAAGCATTGGCGACAACGTCCTCCTCATCGTCGCCCTCCACCTCCTCACCTTCGACTCCTTCCTCCTCGCCGTCCGATGGGGGTCCGGGCCACAGTCTGTAGCCGACCCGCTCGAAGCCGGGGATGCGGTCCTGAACATGGTCGAGCGCCCTCTGGTAGGACTTCTCCAAGGTCGAGGCCATGTGCTTCTTCGCCTCGGCCTCGACCTCCGCCTTGATCTTCGTTGCTAAGGCCTCTTTCTCTGCCTTCACATCGGCCAGAGCCTTCGCTAACGCAGCCAGCTCCTCGGCAGCCTTGGCGGCTTTGGCAGACTCTTCAGCGAGCCACCCCTTGACTCGCTCCAGGTCGGCCACAAGATCGGCAGCCTGGACCTCCAAGCCCTCGGCTCGCCTCTGCTCGGATTTGAGCTGTAATACCCTGATTTTTCAATAATTATTTTATTTTGCACGTAGTGTGCACCTGCAATATTTTGGTTGAATTAAATCTTATAATTATTTTATTATGATGTGTATAAATATTTAAATATGTGTTCTCAAGTTATTTTATACAAAAGCCCTTTTCTTTAATAAATAGAAAGCCTTATTTTAATTTAATGAAAAGACCTTTTTCTTAAAGCCCAAATTGTATTTTATTTACTTTATTTTTAAAGAACTATTTTGGCCCAAACTAAAGCCCATGAATTAACCTATTTTTATTTAACTTGTCATGTAGAAGACTATTTTAAAACTATTTTATTTTTGTACAAAATTAAATTGCACAAATTTGGTCCTAGTTGCATGCACGTGCACTACACGTACACGTGCTTTGCACACTTTCTCCATGGGGCCGGTTTGCATCTTTTTGGAGGGATTTTCAAAAATGGTCATGGTGTTCATGGAGGTGGTTGTATAGTTGTGGGTAGTTTTTATAACTCCAACTCTAATCTTGGCCTTCCATCCTACAACCAACTAGTCAATCCTAGCCATCCATTTCACTTAATTTCTAGTATAAATACCCCCCTCTAGCTATATTCATATGCAAATTATATCTTTCCAAACTATAGTCTTATTTTAATAATAGTGTGAGTTAAAAAAGAGTGAGAGTTGTGTGGGATTGCTTGGAGGAGAGGCCGACCATCACTAGGAGAAGCATTCGGTTTGCTTGGTGTTCGTGGAACTTGCGCGCGCATCGTCTAGGAGGAGGTGCATCTTGTTGCAAGGATTTGTTGCTCTGTGTGTTTATTTCTCTCCATACAAGGTGGGTAACCTTTCATATTTCTAATATAGGTATCCATGCTAGATTCAACTATCAAAACGATGCATGAAAAATACTAATAAGAACACACTTTAATTGAGAAGTTAGTTTATGAATTGATTGAAATGTTGTGATTAACGTGCATGTGATTCTAGTATTAAATTAAATTGTGTGTAGAATTCTCCATGATTATTAGCATGAATGAATGATGGTGGTTAAATTCCCTTAAGAATGTTGCTAGTATGATATTGAGACATGATGCATGAAAATTTCCAATAAGAACGCTTGTTAATTGTAAAATTGAAACATGGAATTGATTAAGAAATAGCACACTTTAATTTGAAAAGAGTGACTTTCTTGAATGATTGAGATGTGATTATGCAAATTGATAAGTGATTATATACAGTGTGACATAGATTGATTAATGGAACTACTTTGTTATCATCAAAGAACTACTCAAAAAATTAGTAGTTTTGAGTCTTGCCTATTCATGTGCTAAATAGACCTTTATGTTGATATGGGTATGGACAAATTCAAAATATATGTGTTTGTTGAATAAAAGGTTAATAACAGTAAATTATTATAAGAAAATTTGAATAAAAAGATTAGGAGACCAATTGTTAAGCAATGTCGAAAATGAAAAATATAGTAGTTTTAATGAATAATCCATTGGTTTGTGTGAAGAAATATATTTTATTAGTACAAAAATTATTTTTATCATACTGATATGAAATTCATGTGAATGAAAGTTGATCTGGAGCTTTTCAGTAATTTTTACAAAAGCAATAAGAAACAAAGTTTAGTTGAACATCGAAACATTTTTATAACAGTGAGAATTGGTCCAAAAGGAGTTTAACGCACACTGTAACAACCTGAGCATGTAGCTCAAGTGGTCACTGTGTTGCGTTGGGTTCTCTGCCGTGACTAGTTCGAACCCCATGATCAACCATATTTTGTTTGGTTTCTTTTTAAAAAACAATTCATCATCGGACCGAGAGCATTTATAGCTCTCAGTCGTGTTTTATACTATGGCACAAACCGGCCTAGTGGTCTGAGCCTTGGGCTTTGTCGGTGGCGTGCTGGGTTAGATTGGAAAAAATTATTTTTTTGGGTTTTTAAGTGTCCAAAAAATATGAAAAAAATATGGTTATTCTCCTAAAAATGTAAGGGACTTTCTAAAAATGGTTTGGGGATTATTTGAATGAATTTAACTATGATTTGGAGTTAAAATGCATAAATAGACATATGGCTCTATATGGATTATTGATGTGAAATTATAACTTGAAGGAATAAGTGAATTGAAAAATTAAGAGTTGATTTGACAAAAGAAATTTGGTTGTGTGACATGATGCAATTTGTTTCTCATCGTAGAACAATTGAAGTATGCATATTGTTTAGAAATGTGAAATTGATATGATGTGATAATTGATAAAGTATATGCAATTTATGTACAATTATGGACTTGTGAACAAAATTAGAAGTCATGAAATGAAAAGAGAATATACATGTGAGTATGAGAACTCGACATGGAAAATTTATAAGTTGAAAATTGTGAAATGAAAATTGAAATAGAGTAGCTAAGTCTCCCCCGGCATTGAGAAATGAAATGAAATGAAATGAAATTAGACCAAGGTTGGTCACGTTGAAATGAATGAATAAGTCCGGTTAGTGGAGAGACTAACTCTAGAGATTTAATTTGTGTTCATGATTTTTAATAAAACTAAGGATTAGTACATAGTGGAGACGTGATGAAAGTAGAAGAAAAACATGAGTGAGGGCCATCGGATTTGCGACGGAGAGTATTTCACAGGTTCTTCACGATGAGTCGTGACATGACGTGGATACGGCTCCAGGGTACCGTGGCCGCGGAGAGTATTTCACAGGTTCTTCACGATACGTCGTGACATGACGTGGATACTGCTCCAGGGTACCGTCCCTGTGGTGACATTTGTGGGATGTTTGGTGACTGCATGAGGATCGTGTGCCATGAAGGAGGCTGAATTGTCCATAGGTTCTTCACGATGCGTCGTGACATGACGTGGGATTCCCCTCCAGTTTCTGTACACGTGCTTGCACTCATAGATCATCTAAGACACTACCGTAGTTACAGTAGTAGATTAAGTCATGGCGAGGGATTGAACCCTACAAAGATGAAGAACGAATAAGGGCTTGCCCTCGGACCTATGTAGTATGGGATGCATAGAATCCGAACAAGTGCGCATTAGTGTCATGTAATATAAACAAATGCATTAAGGACTAAGTGCACAATCACAACACGACATCAATAGGGTAGTCCCTTTAGTTTGAAATGTGACAAGTTTGTGTTTGCTAAATATGGAAAGTTGAGTTATACTATTTCCGGCATAGAGAGGATGGCCGTGTATAATGTTCGTCGGTTGAATGAACTGACGTACCCACAGTCTTATATGCAGGTAAATGACATGTTAAAGAGTAATGGATGCTGAAAGATTGTACCATGTTGTTGTACATTTATTTAATTGTTGTATTTTACTTCCGCTGTGCAAAAGAAAAGTGTAATATTGATGTAAACTCTGATGTAAGATGAAAAGTTTAAATTTCCCTGTAAAATTGTACTAAAGAAAGTGAAAAGATCCTGTAGAACATCTCGAATTCAGTGTATTTGGGATTCGGGGCGTTACAGAGTGGTATCAGAGCCACGCTTTCTACGCTTTCCACACTTGTACAAATTTATAGGGAACGACACCCTAGATGTGGACATTAGAGTGTGTGTTTGAGTCTCGAGATTTAAATGTAAGTGACTTACATTTGTGTTACTCTAAGATTTATATTTCCTCCTCTCTATTCTAAGATGGCTGATCAGTTCGACCCTGCTGGAGGCGACGACTGGCATATTATTGAGGAAGAGTACCATCCTGGACAGGCTGATTCCGAGGACGAGTACTACCCTGGGCAAGCAGATTCTGATGGTGAAGAATGGCCTGAATCCCGAGAGATCACCCCACCTCCGGATTCATCTGATGACTCTTCTTTTGACGAAGAAGAAGAACCAGTTCCAAGTGGTCTTGTGACTTCTCTTCAGAGGCAGGTAGAGACACTGCGAGAGAGAGTCGGATTGTTGGAGGCTCAGCTGGTGAAATGGAAGGACGACTTTTCAGTTCTCAGTCATCGTATATGGGAACTCGAGAAGAGGAGGAATTTGACTGATGTGCTGAAGGATGAAGTTGATGAACTACGGGGAGAACTTTGAGAAGCGAAGAGGAACCGTAGGAGTTAGACTGTCTTAGCTTCTATTTTCCCATTCTGATGTCAAAAATGTTTTAATTCAATGAAATGGAAATATTGACTTGAAAGATCATGTTTCATACTTCGAATTTGATGGACCTTTTACATCAGAATATGGAATGAAAGCTGTTGTATTGTTCGATACTGGATCCTCTCATACCTTTGTGTCTCCAAAATTTGCTAAAGTGTTGGGAGTTGAACCGAAGATTTTTCCAGGCAAGATCTTAGCAGTAGCTACTCCGTCAGGGGAAACTTTAACTATTGTTCGGTATTATGCTGATTGCGAGATTGTGATTGGGGATAGAATCTTTGGCATCGATCTGATCGAGCTGACTATCTTGGGAGTCGATGTTATCATTGGCATTGATTGGATGTCGGTGTACAGTGCAAGCATCGAGTGTAAGACCAAGACAGTAACAGTGAAGGCTCCAGGTGGACCTGAAGTCACGTTCCAAGGGAAGCAGAAGTGTTCTAAGCTGGTGGCAACTATCCGCGAGGAAGTGACTCCTGTGGAAGTGCAAGGGATTCCTGTGGTTCGGGACTATCCGACTGTATTCTTGGAAGATTTTCCTGGGTTACCCCCGCATCGTGATGTAGAGTTCAGCATCACTGTTCAACCGGGAAGTGCACCCATTTCTAAGGCACCGTATAGGATGGCTCCAGTGGAACAGGATGAGGTGAAACGGCAGATTGAGGAACTGTTGGAGAAAGGCTTTATTCAACCTAGTGCGTCACCTTGGGGAGCACCAGTACTTTTGGTAAAGAAGAAGGATGGATCGATGAGAATGTGTATCGATTACCGGGAGCTGAATAAGGTCACTGTTCAGAATAAGTATCCGATTCCTCGAATTAATGACTTGTTCGATCGTCTACAAGGAGCAGCTGTATTCTCCAAAATAGATCTTCGATCAGGATATCACCAAGTTCGGGTGAAAGCTGAAGATGTGCACAAAACTGCATTTAGAACTCGACATGGGCATTACGAATTCTTAGTTATGCCATTCGGAGTGACGAATGCACTCGCAATCTTCATGGATTTGATTAACAGAGTTCTGAGGCCGTTCATTGATTCTTTCGTCGTGGTGTTTATCGACGATATTCTCGTGTACTCCAAGTCAGAGGAGGAGCACACCGAGCATCTGGCAGCAGTTTTGCAGAAGTTGGAAGAGCAGAAGTTGTATGCCAAGTTATCCAAGTGTGATTTCTGGAAATCTAAAGTGGCATTCCTGGGTCACATCCTTTCTAAGGAGGGAGTGGCAACTGACCCTCAGAAGATAGAGGTAGTGAGAGATTGGGCTAGGCCTACTACAGTGAAGGAAGTCAGAAGTTTTCTTGGGATGACTGGATACTACAGGAGATTCATTCAAGGTTACGCTCAGATAGCTGTACCGCTTACTAGACTGACCAAGAAGAATGTGAGCTTCAAGTGGACTGAGCAATGTGAGGCGAGCTTTCAGGAGTTGAAAGAGAAGCTGACTACTGCACCTATTTTGGCTCTGCCTAGAGCAGGTGTTGAGTATGATGTTTACAGCGATGCTTCACATCGTGGGCTTGGTTGTGTCTTAATGTAAGAAGGAAAAGTAATCGCGTATGGGTCTAGGCAACTACGACCACATGAGAAGAATTACCCGACTCATGATCTGGAGTTGGCTGCGATTATCTTTGTCCTGAAGCAGTGGAGGCACTACGTGTACGGTGAGAAGTTGAACATGTACACGGACCACAAGAGCTTGAAGTATATATATCAGCAGAGGGATCTGAATCTGAGGTAGCGGAGATGGTTGGAAGTGCTCGAGGACATGCGACCTGAGATCAAGTATCATCCTGGAAAGGCTAATGTTGTTGCTGATGCACTTAGCTGCAAGAGCAGTTTAGCCAGTTTGATTACAACTCAGAAGTATCTGATTGAGGAGTTGGACCGAGCAGGTATTGAGGTTGTCTTGCAAGGATTGGGAGCATCTTTGGCTCAGTTGAGGCTTCAGCCTACACTGAATACAAGGATCATTGCAAGTCAAGAGGTTGATGCTGATATCTTGGAGATGAAGGAGCAGGTTAGTACTGGCAGGTTGCCCGGATTTCAAATCAGGGATGGAGTGCTGTGGTTCGGAGATAGGCTATGTGTTCCAAATCAGGCGGACCTGAAAGAGAGTATTCTTCAGGAGGCACATGCTACTCTTTTGTCGGTACATCCTGGGAGTACTAAGATGTACAAGGACATCAAGCAGCATTTCTGGTGGTCAGGTTTGAAGCGGGATGTGGCTAATTTTGTCGCGAAGTGTGAGGTTTGTCAGCAAGTCAAAGCCAAAAATCAGAGGCCCGGAGGTCTATTACAGCCGTTACCTATTCCGGAATGGAAGTGGGATAACATCAGTATGGATTTCATCACGGGATTGCCTAAGAGTTCTAAAGGCAATGATGCGATTTGGGTTATAGTCGATCGACTAACCAAGTCCGCTCACTTTTTGGCGATGAAACTCACTGCTTCGATGGACAAGTTGGCCGAGATGTATGTTGGTGAGATTGTCCGGCTTCATGGCGTTTCGTCAACTATTGTGTCTGATCGAGATGCGCGGTTTACTTCGCATTTCTGGAAGAGTCTTCAGACAGCTTTTGGTACCAAGACAGATTTCAGCACTACTTTTCATCCGCAAACCGATAGGCAGACCGAGAGAGTCAACCGTATTCTTGAGGACATGCTTCGGTGTTGTATACTAGACTTTGGAGGCAGTTGGGAAAGGCATTTACCTTTGGTAGAGTTTGCCTACAACAACAGTTTTCAGGCTAGCATCGGGATGGCGCCGTACGAAGCTCTGTATAGCAGGAAGTGCAGGACACCTGTTTGTTGGTTTGAAGTTGGGGAGCGTCAGTTGTTTGGTCCTGAGCTTGTGCAGCAAACCTCTGAGAAGATTGATCTGATCAGGAAAAGGTTGGTGGAAGCTCAGAGCAGGCAGAAAAGCTATGCAGACAACCGGAGAAGGGACCTTGAGTTTGAGGTTGGTGACTTTGTCTTTCTGAAGGTATCGCCCAGTAAAGGTGTGGTTCGTTTTGGCAAAGGCGGAAAGTTAGCCCCGAGGTTTATAGGTCCGTATAAGATATTGAAAAGGATCGGGAAAACTGCTTACCGGCTTGAATTACCGGAAGAGTTGTCTCAGGTGTACAATGTCTTTCATGTGTCTATGCTGAGAGGTTATATTCCAGATCCGAGTCATCATTTGCCTGAAGTGCCGGAAGGTTTGCAGTTGGATCTGAATTACATCGAGTCTCCTGTCGAGATTGTTGACCGTAGGGAGAAAGTCTTGAGGAATAAGACGATACCGATGGTCAAGGTAGTCTGGAGAAACCACTTGGTTGAAGAGGCTACTTGGGAGTCTGAGGAGAGGATGTTGAAGGACTATCCTGAGCTTTTTGCTTGATTGTATTTTTGTATCTTTTTGTGTGTGTGTTGTATTTTTTTGTTTTCCTCGCTCTTGATTGTAGTTCCGGGGACGGAACTATTCTAAGGAGGAAGTGCTGTAATACCCTGATTTTTCAATAATTATTTTATTTTGCACGTAGTGTGCACGTGCAATATTTTGGTTGAATTAAATCTTATAATTATTTTATTATGATGTGTATAAATATTTAAATATGTGTTCTCAAGTTATTTTATACAAAAGCCCTTTTCTTTAATAAATAGAAAGCCTTATTTTAATTTAATGAAAAGGCCTTTTTCTTAAAGCCCAAATTGTATTTTATTTACTTTATTTTAAAAGAACTATTTTGGCCCAAACTAAAGCCCATGAATTAACCTATTTTTATTTAACTTGTCATGTAGAAGACTATTTTAAAACTATTTTATTTTTGTACAAAATTAAATTGTACAAATTTGGTCCTAGTTGCATGCACGTGCACTACACGTACACGTGCTTTGCACACTTTCTCCATGGGGCCGGTTTGCATCTTTTTGGAGGGATTTTCAAAAATGGTCATGGTGTTCATGGAGGTGGTTGTATAGTTGTGGGTAGTTTTTATAACTCCTACTCTAATCTTGGCCTTCCATCCTACAACCAACTAGTCAATCCTAGCCATCCATTTTACTTAATTTCTAGTATAAATACCCCCCCCCCCCCTCCATGGCTATATTCATATGCAAATTATATCTTTCCAAACTATAGTCTTATTTTAATAATAGTGTGAGTTAAAAAAGAGTGAGAGTTGTGTGGGATTGCTTGGAGGAGAGGCCGGCCATCACTAGGAGAAGCATTCGGTTTGCTTGGTGTTCGTGGAACTTGTGCGCGCATCGTCTAAGAGGAGGTGCATCTTGTTGCAAGGATTTGTTGCTTTGTGTGTTTATTTCTCTCCATACAAGGTGGGTAACCTTTCATATTTCTAATATAAGGATCCATGCTAGATTCAACTATCAAAACGATGCATGAAAAATACTAATAAGAACACACTTTAATTGAGAAGTTAGTTTATGAATTGATTGAAATGTTGTGATTAACGTGCATGTGATTCTAGTATTAAATTAAATTGTGTGTAGAATTCTCCATGATTATTAGCATGAATGAATGATGGTGGTAAAATTCCCTTAAGAATGTTGCTAGTTTGATATTGAGACATGATGCATGAAAATTTCCAATAAGAACGCTTGTTAATTGTAAAATTGAAACATGGAATTGATTAAGAAATAGCACACTTTAATTTGAAAAGAGTGACTTTCTTGAATGATTGAGATGTGATTATGCAAATTGATAAGTGATTATATACAGTGTGACATAGATTGATTAATGGAACTACTTTGTTATCATCAAAGAACTACTCAAAAAATTAGTAGTTTTGAGTCTTGCCTATTCATGTGCTAAATAGACCTTTATGTTGATATGGGTATGGACAAATTCAAAATATATGTGTTTGTTGAATAAAAGGTTAATAACAGTAAATTATTATAAGAAAATTTGAATAAAAAGATTAGGAGACCAATTGTTAAGCAATGTCGAAAATGAAAAATATAGTAGTTTTAATGAATAATCCATTGGTTTGTGTGAAGAAATATATTTTATTAGTACAAAAATTATTTTTATCATACTGATATGAAATTCATGTGAATGAAAGTTGATCTGGAGCTTTTCAGTAATTTTTACAAAAGCAATAAGAAACAAAGTTTAGTTGAACATCGAAACATTTTTATAACAGTGAGAATTGGTCCAAAAGGAGTTTAACGCACACTGTAACAACCTGAGCATGTAGCTCAAGTGGTCACTGTGTTGCGTTGGGTTCTCTGCCGTGACTAGTTCGAACCCCATGATCAACCATATTTTGTTTGGTTTCTTTTTAAAAAACAATTCATCAGCGGACCGAGAGCATTTATAGCTCTCAGTCGTGTTTTATACTGTGGCACAAACCGGCCTAGTGGTCTGAGCCTTGGGCTTTGTCGGTGGCGTGCTGGGTTCGAATCTTGCTATCGGCAAGATTGGAAAAAATTATTTTTTTGGGTTTTTAAGTGTCCAAAAAATATGAAAAAAATATGGTTATTCTCCTAAAAATGTAAGGGACTTTCTAAAAATGGTTTGGGGATTATTTGAATGAATTTAACTATAATTTGGAGTTAAAATGCATAAATAGACATATGGTTCTATATGGATTATTGATGTGAAATTATAACTTGAAGGAATAAGTGAATTGAAAAATTAAGAGTTGATTTGATAAAAGAAATTTGGTTGTGTGACATGATGCAATTTGTTTCTCATCGTAGAACAATTGAAGTATGCATATTGTTTAGAAATGTGAAATTGATATGATGTGATAATTGATAAAGTATATGCAATTTATGTATAATTATGGACTTGTGAACAAAATTAGAAGTCATGAAATGAAAAGAGAATATACATGTGAGTATGAGAACTCGACATGGAAAATTTATAAGTTGAAAATTGTGAAATGAAAATTGAAATAGAGTAGCTAAGTCTCCCCGGCATTGAGAAATGAAATGAAATGAAATGAAATTAGACCAAGGTTGGTCACGTTGAAATGAATGAATAAGTCCGGTTAGTGGAGAGGCTAACTCTAGAGATTTAATTTTTGTTCATGATTTTTAATAAAACTAAGGATTAGTACATAGTGGAGACGTGATGAAAGTAGAAGAAAAACACGAGTGAGGGCCATCGGATTTGCGGCGGAGAGTATTTCACAGGTTCTTCACGATGAGTCGTGACATGACGTGGATACGGCTCCAGGGTACCGTGACGGCGGAGAGTATTTCACAGGTTCTTCACGATGCGTCGTGACATGACGTGGATACTGCTCCAGGGTACCGTCCCTATGGTGACACTTGTGGGATGTTTGGTGACTGCATGAGGATCGTGTGCCATAAAGGAGGCTGAATTGTCCATAGGTTCTTCACGATGCGTCGTAACATGACGTGGGATTCCCCTCCAGTTTCTGTACACGTGCTTGCACTGATAGATCATCTAAGACACTACCGTAGTTACAGTAGTAGATTAAGTCATGGCGATGGATTGAACCCTTCAAAGATGAAGAACGAATAAGGGCTTGTCCTCGGACCTATGTAGTATGGGATGCATAGAATCCGAACAAGTGCGCATTAGTGTCATGTAATATAAACAAATGCATTAAGGACTAAGTGCACAATCACAACACGACATCAATAGGGTAGTCCCTTTAGTTTGAAATGTGACAAGTTTGTGTTTGCTAAATATGGAAAGTTGAGTTAAACTATTTCCGGCATAGAGAGGATGGTCGTGTATAATGTTCGTCGGTTGAATAAACTGACGTACCCACAGTCTTATATGCAGGTAAATGACATGTTAAAGAGGAATGGATGCTGAAAGATTGTACCATATTGTTGTACATTTATTTAATTGTTGTATTTTACTTCCGCTGTGCAAAAGAAAAGTGTAATATTGATGTAAACTCTGATGTAAGATGAAAAGTTTAAATTTCCCTGTAAAATTGTACTAAAGAAAGTGAAAAGATCCTGCAGAACATCTCGAATTCAGTGTATTTGGGATTCGGGGCGTTACACGAGCTGCCGAACCGCCTTGACCTTCTCCGCCCTGTCTTTATCGCTGGCGGCCTTCAACTCTTTCTCCTGCTCGGCGAACACCTCAAGGAGATGGCTGAAGTGACAGGTGGCCTGTGAAGACAAAACAATGGTGAGCGCAAGATACGGGCCGAGTAATAGACTTGAAGAAATTCACAAGAGAAACTTACCGATACGAGCGACCGAGCCACTTCGTAGGTGTCGTCGCCGAATGTCCCCGCCTGCAGCGCGGCTCTATCTTTCGGGGTCGCCAGGTGTTTGACGACCTGCATCGACATCTGCGAGTTTCCGAGGAATCCATCATGATTCTTCACTCGCCAGTTCGGCACGAACAGCTGCTTGTACTGCTCGGTCAAGATCTCCTCGGCCGGAGCGGTCAACGGCGGAGCCTCGAGCGAAAATGCCGCCGTGACATCGAAGGCCCCATCGACCGGGGCAGAAGCAACGGGCGCCGAGGGCTCTTCGGCAACAAACACCGACGAGGGCACCTCGGTGACCGGAGGAGGCGGAGTGGTAGTCGAAGCAACTTTGAGCTGCCGACCTGACGAGGCGGTCGTACTCGGCCTCTTCCTCTTCCTACCATCGGCCACCTTGCCCCTCTCATTCATCATGGCCGTAAATTCCATCTTCGGCGCTTCTGCACCAAACAAAAAAAAACAAGGTGAGTCAGTAAACCGAGCTAAAGACTTAGGAAAAAATGATAATACGAGATGTCAGGAGCGTACTCGGGTCGATCGGACTAACGCCTGACCCGAACAGCACCTCCTCGGTCATCTCCCTCTAACTCAACATCGGGAGGGCTACGATCTTCCTCGCCACTTCCTCCTCGGCCGCATTCAGTTCCGGGTCGGCCCTCGCAAATTTGGGCACCTCGGGCTTCCACCGGCTCGGAACTTGCAGCATCGATGCCTCCCTCAATATGAAGAACTTTTCCTTCCAGCCTTTGATCGAGCGCGGGTTTTCTACTATCCGAACTCCCTTCCTCGGCGCCAGGTAGTATCGATGCTCGGTCTTGTGCATCCAGTTTATCCGATACATGCTTCGGAAGATCATCAGGTCCGGCTCGACTTCGGCGTTGCGGCACTAGAGCAGGAAGGCATTCACATGATGCCATGTGTTTGGCATAAATTGGGTCAGCGCGAGGCAGTACCGTCCGAGGACCTGGCGAATAAAAGGTTGCAGTGGAAAATGCAGTCCGGCGTTAAGAGAGTCGTAGTCGAACATGCACATATCCGACGACAACAGCTTGGAGTTCGCCCGCATCCCAGCACCAGGGAGAATTAGCTTGTACTCTAAAGGGATGGCGAACCCCTTTCTGATCCGAAGGAGGTCCCTCTCGGATAGCACCGATCCGATCTCATCCGCCTCGGTAGTCAGAACCGGGTTATTCTCTTCGTAAACTTCCAACTGGCCGAAGATCGCCTTCTTCAAGAGGTCGCCCTCGTACTGCCTAACCCCAACATGCCCGGACAGTACACAAGGGTATCGACCCGTCTCGGGGGCTTGCTTCGGATTCTCCATAATCACCTCGACCACGGGAGATTGGGCCACTACCCTCCTCTTCTTCTTCTCCTTCCTCACCTCGGCCATTGACGGCTCGGCTACTTACTTCCCCTTCCTTCGGATCTCCGACTGCCTCCTCTCCTCGGCACCACCATCGCCTGAGGACGAGGCCTCGCTCCCCGAGTTCACCCTTGACATCTCTATAAAAAAGCTAAGGCAAGAGACTGACCTTGAAGTGACGTTTACGGTCGGAATAAGTTCGCCGGAAATTGCCTGGCTCACGTGACAGCTAACGTCACCGCCTTGGAGCAAAAGTCGCCGCTAGCAGAGAGCACAGAGAGAAAGTGAAATCTTGGAGTGAAAAGTGAGAAATGAGCTTGGGGGTGGGAGAGTGAAAATTTATAACCCTAAAAGCGATGTTGGGCCTCCTTGGGAATCTAAAAGGCCCCCTAAGAAGCCAAAGCGTCAAGCGGAGAGTTGCAACATTTCGAAAAGCAAAAAACTCCTCAAATCACTTAAGTCCACGACTCGGCCACCGGTCTGCCAAGCCGAGCTATCGAACAGCCTGGCTAAGTAACCGAGCTACTGAGTCCCTTCAAAACATCTAACTCCATACCTCGGCTAACGGTTCTGAGCTTCCGAACCGAGGGAACGAGGAACCGACCCTCGAATATGGAGAAAAATCCTTCAGAAGACAAATCACCGTCAGATCTCTCCAAAATTCGTTTCAAAACACGATGGACGGTTCAGATCGTGCCACGCCCACAAAACGACAAGATAGCGTTTTCTCGTGATCTGAACCCAGCCCTCGTGATTCACGCAATGATGGATGCTCAAGATCTGACCACGTGTACCTTCCGAGCTGCCTGCCACCGGTTCGCCTAGCCGAGCTTCCGAACAGCTTGGCTAAGCAGCCGAGCTACTGGGCCAGAGTGCGACGACACTCTAGAGCCAAGACTCCTCAAAACATTTAACTCCATACCTCGGCTAACGGTTCCGAGCTTCCGAACCGAGGGAACGAGGAACCGACCCTTGAATATGGAGAAAAATCCTTCCGTGGACAAATCACCGTCGGATCTCTCCAAAATTCGTGTCAAAACACGATGGACGGTTCAGATCGCGCCACGCCCACAAAAAGACAAGATAGCATTTTCTCGTGATCTGAACCCAGCCCTCGTGATTCACGCAATGATGGACGCTCAAAATCTGACCACGTGTACCTTCCGAGCTGCCTGCCACCGGTTCGCCTAGCCGAGCTTCCGAACAGCTTGGCTAAGCAGCCGAGCTACTGGGCCGGAGTGCGACGACGCTCCAGAGCCAAGACTCCTCAAAACATCTAACTCCATACCTCGGCTAACGGTTTCGAGCTTCCGAACCGAGGGGACGAGAGACCGACCCTCGAATATGGAGAAAAATCCTTCTGAGGACAAATCACCGTCGGATCTCTCCAAAATTCGTGTCAAAACACGATGGACGGTTCAGATCGCGCCACGCCCACAAAACGACAAGATAACGTTTTCTCGTGATCTGAACTCAGCCCTCGTGATTCACGCAATGATGGATGCTCATGATCTGACCACGTGTACCTTCCAAGCTGCCTGCCACCGGTTCGCCTAGCTGAGCTATTGAACAGCTTGGCTAAGCAGCCGAGCTACTGGGCCAGAGTGCGACGACGCTTCCAATCCAGGATACTTCAAAACATCTAACTCCATACCTTGGCTAATGGTTCCGAGCTTCCGAACCGAGGGGACGAGGAACCGACCCTCGAATATGGAGAAAAAACCTGCCGACCATCCTCAGCCGTTGGATCTTGTCAAAAAGCGCGCTCGTCAAGATGGATGGCTCAGATCTTGCCACGTCCACTAAACGACAAGATAGTGTTTTTTGGGGATCCGCGCTGAGATGAACGCTCAGGATCACGCCACGTAGTTCGGCTAGTTCCGAGCTATGGGCCGACCTGCCGAGTCGAGGGGACGAGGAACCGACCCTCGAATATGGGGAAAAAACCTGCCGACCATCCTCAGCCGTTGGATCTTGTCAAAAAGCGCGCTCGTCATGATGGACGGCTCAGATCTTGCCACGTCCACTAAACGACAAGATAGTATTTTTTGGGGATCCGCGCTGAGATGAACGCTCAGGATCACGCCACGTAGTTCGGCTGATTCCGAGCTTGGCGCCGAGCAGCCGAGCCGAGGAGACGAGGAACCGATCCTCGTACGAGAAGAAACTATCTGCCGAGGAGCGCGGATCGTCTGATCGCCCAGAAAATCGCACTCGCCGCTGATCAAGGGCCCAGATTGCGCCACACCATAAATCAGTATTTAAAATTAATTTTTATTTATTTTAATCGCTTTATTTATTTAAAAATTGCAAAAAAATTTACTAAAAATTCGGGAAAATTAGCTAGAAATTCTAGAAAATAATTATTAATTCAGGGGAATATTTTTGAGCCCCTGAACGAACAATTATTGCTAGGAATGCGTTGCTAAGACCCCCGAACGACTGGTTAACGCATCGCAAAATTAAATAAATAATCTGAAAAAATAGATAAAAACCACCGGATATCCAGAGAAGCTCAAGAACAGCTTACAGCTTCAAAAATCACCTCACTTCCCCCTTCGAGATTCAAAACCCTCCATTCGGACTCCGATACAACTCCTCTAGCCACTAAAACAGTTAAACTACTCCTCAAAGGCTGATCACACTCAGTCTTTGGGAGTGGGGGGCTCGTGATATGGCTAAAAATGGGATTAAATCGGAACCGTCCAGATTGGGCACGAATCTTGAAGCTCAGGGGTAAAACGGTAATTTTGCATATAGACGGGCCCGAAGCGGGCACTGGATCTCCCCTTCATAGATCCAATAACCCGCAAAACGGATCCACTCCAGCTGGGTACGGGTCCCGACCCAAGACAAACCCAGACCAGCAAGAGGAAATCAGGGTCTCTGATTTGACTAAATCAACGGCCCTGATTTGCGGTTATCCTCTCACCGGGAATCAAGGATCAGTTTCCTAGACCAATTATGAGGATTTTACTCCTAACGGTATCACAGGAAATCGGGTCCCTAATCAAATTCCCATGGCGACTATAAATACCTCCGACCTACCACTGTTACAAGGTAATCACTCTTTTTCCAATTAAAGCTCTTTCTTAATCATATCACTGGTTACTGACAAGAGCGTCGGAGGGTGCATCGCCGGGATCAACCCCGGTGTATCGCACTTCCTTGGAGGTGAACGGCGGGAGTCAGCAGCCCAACTCCGACGAACAGGCTTGGATTTGCTATTCAGATTTTTTCACGAACCCACAAATTCTATCTGTTGGCCCCCACACCAAATTTAGCGGCAACAGTATCATATAACATACATAACTGCATTAAGAACTAAGTGCACCGCACAACACGACATCAATAGGATAGTCTTCTTGTAGTTCTGTTTGTGACAAGTTTGTGCTTTTCAAGTAAGAAAAATTGATGTATTATATCCTAGCGTCAGTTGAATGAACTGACATGCCCACAGTTTCTATGCAGGATAAAGTGATTAACAAGACTAAAGTATGCATGCTTCTTAAAGAATGATTCAAGTGTTGTACATTTCTATTATGTAATTTGTTGTAAATTGCTTCTGCTGTAAATATGTAATGTAAATGTAACTCTGATGTAACAAAAGTTTTTAATTCCTTGTAAAATTGTACGAAGAGAAGTGTAAAGATCATGTGGAACTTCGAATTCGGTCTTATTTGGAATTTGGGGTGTTACAGTTATGGTGGGTTTCGAGAGTAAAGTTAGTAGTAACCTTGTTTCTGAGGAGGTCTTGAGGTATATATAGTCGCCAAGGGGGGCCAGTTTCAAGATATTCATCTATCTCTACTTTCCAGTGTTTGGATAGAGTCGGTTATGCCATCCATATGACCAGATTGAGTCTGGACTGCTCTCTTGATGAAGAGATAAAATTTTTAAACTCTTTCTTGTACATGGGTGGATAGAATCAGTTACACCCTACGAATAAGGGGCTTAAATTGGATTCGATGAATCCAAATTCCTTTGCAAAAGGTTTATTGTAACAATCCCTATTACAGGTTGGATTGGGTCATTGGGCTTGAAAACGGCCCAACTTATCTTATCGGGCCTGTATCTATAGAAATTACAGTTTTACCCTTGAGAGCTTTAAGATCCGTGCCCGATTTGGATGGTCCCGATTTTGTTCTATTTTTACCCATATCACAAGCTCCCCACTTCCAAAAATTGAGTTTCACAGCCTTTGAGGAGTAGTTCACCCGTGTTTAATGGTTAACAGAACTTATCGGTTCCTTCGGGGACGATTGAATCTTGATCGGGGTGCAACAACATTGTTCTAACTTCATAGAGTATCCAGAATTATTTTTATAATTTTCTAAATTTTTAATGAATTTTCCTGAATTTTTGGTAATTTTTTGAATTTTTTTGAAAATTTTAAATAATTTTTTGGAATCTTTAATTCATTAACCAGAATTTTAAATTAGTTTTTCTAAATTAATAAATATTTTTTAAAATTTAAAAATAATATTCTGAATTTTTTATTATTTTTCAGAATTGTGAAATAATTTTCCAGATTATTAAAATAATTTTTGGATTTTTTAAATTAATTTTTAGAATTCTTTAATTAATTAATACGAATTTTAAATTAATTTCCGGAATTTTAAAATAATTTTTCTAAGTAATAATTATTTTTCAGAATTTAAAATAATATTCTAAATTGTAATTATTTTCAGAATTTTGAAATAATTTTCCACATTATTAAAGCAATTTTCAGATTTTTTAAATTAATTTTCAGAATTTTGTAATTAATTAATTGAAATTTTAAATTAATTTTTGGATTTTAAAAACATTTTTTCTGAAATAATAATAATTTTTCAGAATTTAAAAATGATATTCTGGATTTTTAATTATTTTTCAGAATTAAGAAAATATTTTTCCAGATTTTAAAAATAATTATCTGATTTTATAATTATTTTTCTTGAATTCTATGATAATAAATTGAATTTTACATAATAAACAATACCTGAATTAATCTGGATTGTCGATCGCGAGGAGCGCAAATCTTGAGGAAATCGAACAGTCACAAATAGCCAAAGCAATTAACCTCCCTGGTTCGCACTTTCCCTTATCTGGCGACGAGGAGCTCGGTAGGGCCCTCGTGCCACGTGGCCGCTTGTAAGGGAGCCACGTGGTGGGCGCTGTCAGGAGGGGGTAGCAGTAGCAGGGGCGGGGCACACTGCCACATGGGCGGAGTCTGGAGTGGCAGCAGGCGTGGTGACGTTTTATGGGTCTCGCACTGTCTCTAGCATTAGTATAAATACCCAAAATTTGGATCCAACCCGGACCCGACCCAGACCCGGCATTGGACCGAAACCGACACGGCTTATCCAGGTCCGGGTTCAGGTCCGAGTCCTTAAATGGGATCCGTTGTACTTTCGGGTCTGGGTCCGCTCAAAAGAGACCCGACCCGGACCCGGATCCGTTAAAAAAACTCAAAAAATCAACATAAAAATAAATATTCCATCCTCATCCCTCCTTTCCTTCCTCGTCAATTTTAAATTTTCCTCTTCCAAACTCACACTCCCCTCCTACACGAACGGGTAGGCATTGGTATCGGGTTGGGTCGGATCGGGTCCTTCACTACCTGGACCCGGACCCAGTCCCGGTCCCCTACGTGTCCAAAAATTGGATCCGAACCCAGACCCAGACCCGTGAGGACCTGGTCCGGTTCCAGGTCCAACGAGCTTTGCAGTCAAACTGACATTTCGAGGTCCGACTGGGGCATATGACTACTCGTTCCGAAGATGACTCTAAGATCCACAAGTTTTGTTCATAATTGGTTTAACGAATTGTCCATCTTTGGGGTCAAAATTAGCTCACAATGTCTCTGTCTCCGGGAATCTGAGAAGAAGAGCTTCGCCACCGGGGTGTTTTCGCCATCAAAAATCTTCGAAGAGGATCTTCGCTTCCGTGGAGCTACGAATAGGAGCTTTGACACCGGGGTGTTTTCACCATCTGGAAGCTTTAAAGAGGAGCTTCACTTCTGTGGAGCTACGAATAGGAGCTTTGGCACTTGGGTGTTTTCAGCATTGGGATGCTTCGAAGAGGAGCTTCGCTTCCGTGGAGCTATGAATAGGAGCTTCAGCACCGGGGTGTTTTCACCATCGGGAAGCTTTGAAGAGGAGCTTCGCTTCCGTGGAGCTACGAATAGGAGCTTCGGCATCGGGGAGCTACAAAGAGGAGTTTTGTTCCCGGGAGGCTAAGAAGATAAACTTCTTCACTGGAGAGCTTCGCACCTGTACGGAAAGGTTGATAAGGGTTTTCCAAGTTTTTTCGTCTTGACTCGCACTCTCTTTGTGTTGCCACATCCTAAATTGGGTCTTGTGAGTTTAAGAAGCAGGCTTTAGGGGAGAGTTGGACGTCAAACTTGCTGTTTGAGCCCGACAAGTTTGTAGAGGTGACCCGAGGAAGGAAAAGGATAATGAACTTGCTGTTTGGGCCTGACAAGTTTATAGAAGCGACCCGAGGAGGGGGTTAGCGCCGACCTTGCCGTTTGGACCCAGTAGGCTTGTAGAGGTGACCTGAGGAGGGGGTTGGCACCGACCTTGCCATTTGAGCTCAGCAAGTCGGTAGAGGCAACTCAAGGAGGAAGATGGATGCCTAACTTGCCATTTGGGCCCAACAAGTTTGCGAGGAAGAAGTTGGTGCCAATCTGCCATTTGGACCCGACAGACTTGTAGAGGCGACCCGAGAAAGAAGATGGATGCCTAACTTGTCGTTTGAGTCCAACAAGTTTGTAGAGGTGATCTGAGGAGGGGGTTGGTGCCGACCTTGCCGTCTGAACCCGGCAGACTCGTGGAGGTAACTCTTAGAGGGAGTTGGCATTTAAACTTACTGTTTGAATCCAGCAAGCTTGTAGAAGCGACCCGAGGAAGGGGTTGGCGCCGACCTTGCCGTTTGGACCTGACAGATTTGTAGAGGCATCGCTTGGAGGGATTTGGCCTCTATACTTGCTATTTGAACCCAACAAGCTTGTCGATTCGACCTGAGGAAGGGGTTGGCGCAGACCTTGCCATTTGGACCCGGCAGGTTTGTAGATGCAACCTGAGGAGGAAGATGATGCCGACTTGCCGTTTGGTTCTGGCAAGTTTATAGAGGCAACCTGAGGAGGGGGTTGGTGCCGACCTTGCCGTTTGGACCCGGCGGGTTTGTAGAGGCAACCCGAGGAGGAAGATGGATGCCGACTTTGCCGTTTGGACCCGGCAGGTTTGTAGAGGGAACTCGAGGAGGAAGATGGTACGAACTCTACCGTTTGGACCCGACAAGTTTGTAGAGGCAACCCGAGAAAGGGGTTGGCACCGACCTTTCCGTATGGACCCAACGGGTTTGCAGAGGCAATCCAAGGAGGAAGATGGTGCCAACTTTGCTGTTTGGAACCGATAGGTTTGTAGAGACGACCCAAGGAAGGGGTTGGCGCTGACCTTGCTGTTTGGACCTGACGGGTTTATGGAGGCAACCCGAGGAGGAAGATGGTGCCCACTTTGCCGTTTGAACCCAGCAGGTTTGTAGAGGTAACCTGTGGAAGGGGTTGGTTCTGACCTTGCCATTTAGACCCGACAGGCTTGTAGAGGCAACCCGAGGAGGGGGTTGGTGCCGACCTTGCCATTTGGACCCAACAGGCTTGTAGAAGCTACTCTTGGAGGGAGTTGGCCTCAATGCTTGTTATTTGAACCCAGCAAGCTTGTAGAGGCAACTCGAGGAGTGAGTTGGATATCATATCTGATGTTTGAAGGCGAACTAGTTGCGGGAGAAGCTCTACGGATGAGCTAGGCTCCAACACCATCACATGGGGTGAAGGAGTTGCTGGTGTGGCTCGAGAGAGGAACTGAGCATGGAGCTCATTGATGAGGGTCGTCGAGCTGCATGAGCACCTATAAGGGCGAGCTAGGCCCTAGATTCAATATGTTTGAGTCAAGTTTTATGGATAGCCCTTGGAAGGAGCTAGTCTCCGAACTTGCTTGTTGGAAAATCAACCAGTTTCGGGAGTAGTTTGAATTGTCATTTCGATCCCCAAACTCACATACTTGCAAGTTGTGAGGGCAATTTCGATCCATGATTATGAACTCTGAACCAGTTGTTTAAAATTCATCAACGAGCTGCAGGAGCAATTTTGAATGGTGAGCTACCCCGCACTAGCTTGTTTGTAAGAGACTAAAACAGCGTCAAACCAAGTGTGGGACTCCAAGCTTGTTGTTGGGAAGTTTCAACTAGTTGCAGGAGCAATTCCGAATGATGAGCTGCACCGCACCTGCTTGTTTGCAAGTTACTAAAGCAGCGTCGAACCAAGTGTTGGACTTCGAACTTGTTGTTTAAGGGGTTAACGAGTTGTAGGAGCAATTCCGAATGACGAGCCACTCCGCACTTGCTTGTTTGCAAGTGACTAAAGTAGCATCGAACTAAGTGTTGGACTTCAAACTCTTCATTTGAGCCTAGCAAGTTGCGGGAGCAGCCCTAGGTAACAAGCTGGACTCTAAACTTGTTGTTTAACGAGTCGTAGATGTGACTCAATGGGATAGACATAAGGCCAACACAATGATCTTTATAAGAAAAGTGCTAAGTTTTATTGAAACAAACTAAGTGACTGTCTTGAGGGGGGCGAGCCGTTATTACATGCTTTGGCCATATCGCAAGTGGCGGTTTGAAAACTGAAACCTACTTCTAGGAGAGAGTGTTAGGCACCCTTGTGGTACTTCATTTGATGCTCTGTATTCCGAGTTAGTATTCCCAAAAGAAGGGGATCTTCTTGAGTTCATCAGCTGGCTCGGAAAGAACTTGATTGTCACTTTGGAGGAGCTCTAATGCTTCAAGTGGGAGGACCGAGCCCCCTATGTGGTGTAACATCTCTGAGCGGTCTCTTGACTTCCTTTGACTTCTCCTACTCCTGCAAAGGTCGGAACTTTATTTTCATGTACAACATGAAGTACTACTGGGCCTGGTCGGCCCAGAATGACATTGTAAGCGGTCTTCACATCGACAAACATGAAGTCCATTGCCTCTGTCCAGGTTGTTAGGGTTTTTCCTACGGTCACATAGGGAGTGACTATTCCTTCGATTGAGACCGGAACCCCGGAGAACTCATGGAGTGTATATCCAGCATGCTTGAAACGATCTTGAGAAAGTTTGAGGCCTTGGAAGGCTTCCAGGAAGAGGATATTGACGGAACTGTCATTGTTGACCAGGATTCGGCGCACCTCGTGGTTGGCCATGTGGAGACTAATTACATGCGCATCACAGTGGGGAGTTCGAACGCCTTCTAGGTCTCTATCTAAGAATGTCACTTGGACTCCAAAGCGCTTGGGCAAAGGGAGGTTCTGTACCGAATTAACTTCTCGGATGAAGGCCTTTCGGAAGGAGTTTGATTCCCCCCCCTACATAGGCCCTCCATGGATGGCATGGAAAACTTCCCATGGCTCTCAGTCTTGGGACTCAGTGGGTTTCTCTGTCTACTTGTTAGATCCCCAGGGTGGAGGAGGATCAGCTTTGTCCTTTCGGACGAATCTAGCTAGATGAACCCACTGGATAAGCTCTTCAATCCCCTCCTTAAGGGCCCGACAATCATCTGTGTCGTGGTCATGGTCCATGTAAAAGCGGTACCACTTGTCTCTGTTTCTCCTCTTCACTAGGGTATTTATTCTAGGGGGAGCACGAAGCAACCCTTCCTTGTCTACTTCTATGAGGACAGCCGATAAATTGGCGTTGAGGGGGAATTTCTCACAATGAGGAGGGTGACGCAAACTATTGTCGTCTTTCTAGAATTTTTAAGATCCTTCTTCGTTTGCCCTCCTCCATTTATTCCCGGAGGAGAGCTCTTCTTGACCATGGGGTTTGAGAGCCTCTTCATCTCGGATGCACTTCTCACTCCTAAGCAGGAGTTCCGAGAAGTCCGGCATTGTTGATGTTGTGTCTGAATGCGACGGTCGCTACTGCTTGATTGAGGAAGGCAATAGACCGGGACTCAGCTGCAAAACGCAGGACAAAGTCCCTTAGTCGTTCCCTTTTTTTCTGGTTCAGGTCCAGCAAGGATGCGCTTGTCTTTTCGATTTGGTAGCTGCTGACGACGTGGGTGAGAAAAAATTCTTCAAAATGATCTAACGAGAAGATCGAATCGGGAGATAGGCGGGAGTACAACTCCCTTGCTGGCCCTTTCAAGGTGGTAGGGAAGGTCTTGCAGGGGAAGGAGTCTGAAGCTTGATGGATCATCATGAGAGTTTTAAAACTCTCAATGTGATCTGTCGGGTCAAACTCTCCGTGTAGGACTCAAAGTGAGGCGGCTTGAAAGTCTCTGGGACATGGGCTTCCATGATCGTCTTGGAGAATGGAGGTCTGCTCGGTTGGAAACACTTGGCTTGATGATCCTCTTCCCTGTTGATGTTGTTGAGACAGTTTTCCATCTCTTGGAGGCACTGAAGGACTAAGTTGTCCCTCTAGTCAGATCTGGCTGGCCCACGAAACTTTCCTTCATGTACGGTTGCAAGACAGTGACTGTTTGTTTGTCGGCCTCTGTCTGGGGCGACGTTGAGGGCTTGGAGGATTTGACTTTTGAAATTATTAAACTCTGCTTTGGTGACGGGTGCATGTTCATCTCCATTGGCCCTATGAACTGATTGACTTACCGCGGTCTGACTCCTTTGCTGTCGAGAGGGAGGTGACCTTCTTCGTCCCCTGGGAGAGGTTGTTCTCCTATGCCCCCTTGGAGAGGGGGTTCTTCTGCGCCTTTACCTTCGAGGAGAGAGACTTCTCATATTTCCCTAATGTTCTGAACTAAGGGGCTCATCATGAGTTCATCTCTCAACTAAACTGGTTCGAAGGTCGATCCCTTGTTTGTAACACCCCGTGATTTTCAAATAGTATAATATACAAGATATAAAAATGTTGACAGCATATACATATGGTAAATTAATGTGTATATGTGAGTATGGAATTATAATGGTGAAAGGGGGCCCCACGGTGTGTATACAGCACGTATGTTGTATGCTTTGAAAGCACTGAACGTGCTGGTTGAGGGGCACATGCAGTGTGCACGTGGCGCTAGTGGGGGGGGGGGGGGCCCGTGTAGTTGAAGGCAGAGTCTTCAGGAGAAGTGGTATTGATATAGTATCACATCGAAAAATCACTATAATAAAATAATATATAAATAACTAAGCCTATGATCAAGAGTCACCAATCCGGTTAACCACCTTTTGAGAGGCAGCCTGTGGTGGGCAGTTGTACTACATAGTATCTAATTTGTCTTTTAAATTGTATAAATTGTCCGAGCTAGGGTCAGGGGCGTTACAAATGGTATCAGAGCCGACTTTCGACACCGGGGTGTGGAGCATGTCTATATAGTTGGGCGGAGGATTTCGGGACTATAGACCCAGTCGGACAGAGGATTCCGGGACTGTGGTGAACCCTCCGGGATCATAACTAGTCGGGCGGATAGGAAGGTAGGCTCAATTAAATCCGAGATTATGATTGATCGGGCGGTGGATTCCGGGATCATGAATAACCTGGCAGATAGAAGAGCAGATGCTCCACAATGGCTAGAAAGGAGATCCTGCACTAGATTGTGCATGCCCGTGCTCAGCGAAGACGCTGATTTCTTAAGGGAGAGTGTATGTAACACCCCGTGATTTTCAAACAGTATAATATACAAGATATAAAAATGTTGACAGCATATACATATGGTAAAATAATGTGTATATGTGAGTATGGAATTATAATGGTGAAGGGGGGGCCTGCGGTGTGCATACAACATATATGTTGTATGCTTTGAAAGCACTGAACGTGCTGGTTGAGGGGCACGTGCAGTGTGCACGTGGCGCGCGCGGGGGGGGGGGGGGGGGGGGGGTCCGTGCAGTTGAAGGCAGAGTCTTCAGGAGAAGTGGTATTGATATAGTACCACATCGAAAATCACTATAATAAAATAATATATAAATAACTAAGCCTATGATCAAGAGTCACCAATCCGGTTAACCACCTTTTGAAAGGCAGCCTGTGTTGGGCAGTTGTACTACATAGTATCTAATTTGTCTTCTAAATTGTATAAATTGTCTGAGCTAAGGGCAGGGGTGTTACATTGTTGGCGGATAACGATAATTTGACAGAGGTCTCTTGACCCCTAAGGACCTTGCGAGGCCATCGAGTCGGTGGAAGAATTGTGGACCGAGACATGGTCATGGAGAGGATGTTGTTCTTGACGGCTTCGACGGGAGCCCCCCGGTGCTGCTCTTCTAAGCAGAGGTTGGAATTGTTGGAGAGGGGGCTGCTCGAGTTGAGGTTGTTGAAGTGGGTCCTCCGCGAGGGGATGAGGTGGAGGAAGGTAGTTGGCTCATCGACGGGTAACCATCGTCCTCGCCTTCCTTCTTAGAGGCATGGTTGAGAAGGTAGTTTCAGATCGACGAGGTTGGGTCGGTGATCTTTTCTTTTTTCCACAGACGGTGCCAAAGTGTTGCTGCTTATTTCTGTGTGGGAGCAAACAAATATGTGAATTCTTTTAATAAAAACAGTAAAGGTCAAACCTTCACTATTTGTCGATTTTGACCACCAAAAAGGCTGCTATTGACTCTGAGATCTGATCGATGAGAACAGTTGTTGTCGCTCCCTAAACATAGTGCGAGTCTACAATTGACTTAGAAGTACACATGAGAATCTTAAAGTACCTATATCAGTATATCACAAACAGAGATCTAGGTCCTCAGGTGTCTGAGTTGTTGATCGAGTTTAGTGAAAATCACTCACTCAACACCTACATGTCACCCTAGTACCTCAACACCAAGGTTCAAGGATACCAAATCCTCCTTTGAAAGCCAAACATGCACTAGTCTTATACATATGAGTTCACCCTAATCTCATGCACTGCTAGGAATAATTACAATAGGTTAGCAGCTGACAAGAGTTGTCCTCTGGCTTTCAAACTTAGCATACACTACGTTTACCTAAAAAATGATGAACGAACAGAACGAGCCGAACTCTAGCCGAGCCCTGTTCGGCTTGTTTATGTAAATTCTTTGTTCAAGCTTGGTTCGTGTTCATTTATAATTGAACGAGCTTCCTTTGGCTTGTGTTCATTTAGAACTTGGTTCGTTTGTTTGTGTTTGAAGCTTGGTTAGTTTTGTGTTCGTTAATATGTTCATCTAAAGCTTGGTTTGAAGTTGTTTAAAACCTCTTCAAACTCAGAACTTGTTGAAGTTTGAGATGGACTGGAAGACTAAATGTTTGAAGAGATAAGAAAGAGAACTTTGGAACCTGTTTTGGTAAATAATATACATATTCAATTAACCTAAGACTAAGACTAAACCTAATGTAATTATATACCACATACATGTAACATGTTTAATACATTTGAGACAAATGAGCCTAAATGAACAGAGTCTCAAGCCTTAACCAACCCAGCCTAAATGAGCCGAGCTCAAACAGGAGTTGTTTATGTACATTCATTTAATTAAATGAACACTCATTCATGTTTAAGCTTGGTTCATCTAACTATCAAACGAGCTGGATTACATCCCTAAACCTGTTTTAGACTTATCCATGTCAACAATGAAGGACATGAAAAGTAAAAAATTTGAATTAAGAAACATAATTGTGCTCACGGTAACTAATCTGCATAGTTTTAAGACACAAACGGAAACTAATCTGCATTGAGAAGACTTGCATTCTATATCTTTTTGAAATGATTTGGAAGATGAAGAGCATTTAAAGGTCAAAGCATGACTTTCTGTTATTGAATTCTGCAAGGAACTAATTTAAGTCTTAGCCACACACACACAAAATATACTTGAAACCAATTAAATTAAGGAGACTTGTGCATACAAATTTTTTGACAAATATCTCTACATTTCGTAACGTGCTTCCATGACCTTCCAAGTTGACGATATCAAGTTTTCAAATACCACACATGCACAAGTACCCGCTGAATTCTGACAATATAATTTAAACTGTCCTTTGATATATAAATTCTTCAACTAAACTAATTTCTTTTCAATTTTGCGAAATCAATATGTTCGTTATGATCATGAAGCCTACAGGTAAGTAGATTTTGCTCGAACCTTGATAGGTAGACCTTTAGGGAATTCGAGGAAGGGCATTGACACAGGGTGATCCGGCTCTACAAGCTCCCAATCATGTTTCAGTATGAGATGGTGAAGAAAAACAGTTGTCTCCAATCTTGCAAGCTCTGCCCCTGGGCATAGCCGTACTCCCCCACCAAATGGCATGTAGCTATTAGTCGTCTTTGCGCTGGTTGAGGACTACAAATTAAGTAAACATGGTTAGATAGAGTACCACGACAGGATTTTGGTACTCAAATTTTTGCAAATGGTTATTGAACTAGACAAGAGTTTTCTGTTTTCTTGAGTTTTGAAAATAAAGAGATATTCTTATATTGAATGGATATAAAAGCATATAAGACGGTCAAGAATTTCTGTTCTATAATATATGTTCTATAGATAATCCTTACTATATCATAGTATTGAAACAGATTGTCGCTACCCCATTACAATTCAACGCATAGGATTTTCTGGAGGTTATTTCAAAAATTGATTGGTTATTTAACTTATTCGCCTTAACCATAATCATTTTTGTTAGAAGAAAATCTTAACCATAATCATGATTTCATGATCAACCATATATGAGAAATACCATAATCAAATTCATTTCAGATAGACAAGAGACACAAATTAATATTTACGGCCCTAAGGTTTAGTCAGCAAAATTAAGAACTTACCAGCCATCTCCATGGATTGAAACACTGAGGATCATCAAATAATGAAGGATCTAAATGTGCTGCTTTAAGATGAAGAAGAACATTACAATCCTTCGGAATTACATAACCTAACGAGATGTATAATATCATAAGTATCTCCATGATTAACAATTATTATTATCAATATGTCATATTTGTTAGACCATACCTTTAAATTCAACATCTGTGATTGCCTTTCTCTGAACATAACCAGCAATATTTCCAAGACGTAGCGTCTCATTGATAACCTTAAACACAGGATTCATCTTATACTATTACCGAACAAAATCCATATACACTATGAACATAGATATTTGTGCAAGATTTTCGTTAAGAACTTACGCATTTTGTGAATTCCATCTTCTTGAAGTCTTCTAATGCGAGTTTCCGTTCTCCTCCCAGTAGCTCCTTCGATCTTAAAGCCTGAAGATGTTCATCCTGAAAAGTACTTCAAGATAATTAATTACTTTCACATTTTGCACTACCCATTTACTTATGAGGAATCTAATTGTGATAACAGATTGGATGGACTTTAAAAATGAGGAAACCCATAAATTGAACGACAGAGATTTTCAAAAATAAATAGATAAAGAAACAGGCAAATCATTGAGTATATATTCTACGCTTAAACTTAAGGCTAATTTCTCAAGAAATACCCTTCAATTTGGGAGGTTTTGTACTATATGTCCTGAGGTGTACTCTATTTTTATCCAATACATTGAGTATCATGGTTACTATCCTTAATTCCTTGTGTATGGTTAGTAAACTTAACGTTCAGTTTCTTCAAATTGGTATGAAGTTTGAATTTAGGAGGTACTAAATGACGAGTTTAAATTCCTTACCGGTGAAGGGTATGCTTTGTTGGATAGGAGTAGAAGAATATAATATTATCAATATAAGAACAATGATACAATAGACTCACAACTGCACGCTTCCTCTCTTTAGGTGTTTCAACACCGATACTTTTCCTCACTATTACACTCTACTCTCTTTACTACTCACTTTATTTCACTTCAAAGGAGTTTGATCCAAAACATCCAATATCTAAGGGGTATTTATAGTTGAGTTAGGTTGGTGGGAGAATTCCGTTATAGAATTTTTTTAGAGAAGATCATTAAATGAGAAGCTTCATGTTGAAGCTATAGAAAAAATGTAGATGTTGAATTTTCTAGAGTATAGTCTAGAAATTGATGTTGAACTCTCAAGAGTATGGTGTAGAAATTTGGTGATGATTCTCAACACTCCCCCTCATCACCAAATTTGATCATCCCGAGCTTGATCTTCAACTTCTCAAATACTTCGGTCTTTAATGGCTTGGTAAAGATGTCAGCAATTTGTTCTTCTGTCCTGCAGTAATTGAGCTTTACTCTTTTCAACTTAGATTGGTCACGCAGAAAGTTGAATCTTGTCTCGATGTGCTTGCTCTTCCCAAGTGCAACTGGATTTTTTGCCAGTTCGATAGCAATCAAATTATCCACGTACAATATTGTACTCTTGCTGTTGATGATTTAACTCTGCATGAGATTTCTGAGCCATATTGTCTGGCATGCACATATTGCTATTGCTATGTACTCGACTTCACATGTTAACAGAGCAACTACTGATTGCTTGTTCGAAGTCCATGAAAATGCAACTGATCCGATGTTGAATGCAACCGAATGTGCCTTTCCTTTCATCTAAGTCTCCTCCGTAGTCACTGTCAGTGTAGCCAACCAACCTGGACTCTTTTGAGTGTGTGTACAATAATCCATCTCTAGTAGTTCCTTTCATGTACCTTGCTATTCTCTTGGCGGCATTAAAGTGCCCCTCAGGGCCGGCCCTAGGATTTTGGGGGCCTGAAGCAAACTCTCAAAAAGGGGCCCCACATATACCCAAAAAAAAAAAAATCGATTCGTGTATTAGAATTTTTTTTTCGCATATACCCCACATATACACATTTCCATTTTTTTTTCTTTTTTTCTGAAAACGGGGACCCCCTCATGTATTAGATTTTTTTCACATATACCCCACATATACACATTTCCATTTTTTTTCTTGAAACGGGGGCCCCCACATAGACAATTTTTTTTTTCTTTTGGGGCCTAATGCAAATGTTTCACTTGCATCAGGCCTGGGCCGGCCCTGGTGCCCCTGCTTTGGCTTCTCCACGTATCTACTTACTAGCCCTACTGCATACATGATGTCTGGTCTCGTAATGTTTAAATATCTTAGACTTCCAACTAGGCTCTTGAACAGTGTAAGATCAATTGGTTTTCCTGGTAGGTCGTGCCTGAGCTTGAGTCCAGTTTCAGCTGGAGTACTGACTGGATTGCAGTCTGCCATGTTAAACCTTTCAAGTATCTAACTTGCATACTTCTTTTGGAAAATAAATATCCCTTTCTCTGATTGAGTCACTCTACACCAAGAAAGTAGGACATCTTTCCTAAGTCCATCATGTCGAACTCCTTGGTCATCACCTTTTTGAACTCTTCGAACATCTTTGGATTATTCCCTGTAAAGATTATATCATCAACATACAGGAATATGATCATGATGTCATTACCTTGTTTCTTGGTGTAGAGGGAATGCTCATAAGGACTTTTCTTGAAGCCATTCTTTTGCAAGTAGTCATCGATCCTTGTGTTCCAGGCGCTGGGCGCTTGTTTCAATCGATATAATGCTTTCTTTAACTTGTAATTTTGACTTCTTGACCTTTCTTCTCATAGCCTGGTGGTTGCCCAATATATACTTCTTCGTCCAAGTAGCCATTCAAGAATGCAGACTTCACATTCATCTGATAGATCTTCCAACTATTTTGAGCGGCTAGTGCGATGAGCAGTCTAATGGTGTCCATCCTTGCTACTGGGGCAAAAACATCTTCGTAGTCAACACCTTCTCTTTGATTGTGGCCTTTAGCTACTAGCCTTGCCTCGTACTTTTCTACATTGCCTTCTTGGTTGGTCTTTGTTTTATACGCATTTTACTCCAATTGCTTTATGGCCTTTAGGCAGTGTTTTCAACTCTCATGTGTCATTCCTTTGGATCGCCTCGATCTCTTCGTCCATCATTTTTCTCCACTTTGTTTCTTGTGCAACTTCCTGGTACGTGATGGGATCGCATTCTGCAAGCAGCCAAAATAGACTGTAGTCTTTTGTCATTTCCATAGGCTCGTATTTTTATAATAAAACACAAAGAGAGCTATCTAGTGGCTCTCCTTCAATCCCCCCAAAATCAATGGCCCAGATCTAACCTCACAAAACACATTCCCCCCCCCCCCCAACTCAGATTCAAATCTCCCAAAATAACTCCTTTATTTATTTAATTCTCTCTATATATATATATGAAAACATGGACTTTTATTTACAACTAATTATTGTCATACTATTCAAACTTGAGCTACATAATTGTTCATTTACTGTTTACAAGGCTTTTCATATGTTGTATCGTTCTGAAGACGTGTCGTAGGCACGTTCCCCCGGGCAAATCTAGTTCTCATACAAGTCATTAAGAATTCACACTCTTCTAGATACCCCCCCTCCCCCCCTGAATAGTTGCTTGTATTGGGGATAGAAAACGATGATCCTGATGCTGATGATCCTGGTGTAGATGGAGCCGGACTAATAGGAGGACTTGGATCTAGACCTTTTTGTTCTTCATCATGATCATCATCTTTTGTTTTGAACCATATTTCTTTTGCTTTCTTCTCTTCTTCGGTCCACCGCTAGTAAGCTTCTTCGTCTAACTCCACACTCTTGAAATGATCACCTTCTTTGTGACTGGGTTGTATAACTTGTACGCCTTGGTTCTCTTATCGTAGCCAATGAAGATGCATTTCACTTCTCGATCATCGAGCTTCTTCTTTTTTTGCTCTGGAATGTGTGCATATCCGATGCATCCGAACACCTTCAAGTGGTTGACACTTGGCTTCAAATTGCTCCAACTCTTTAGCGGTGTGAACCTCACACTTCGAGTCGGACACCTATTTAGAAGATACACCGCAAAATCTACGCCTTTAGCCAAAACATTTTTGGCACATACTTACTCTTCATCATGCTCCTTGCCATGTTGAGAATTGTGTGTTTCTTCCTTTTGCTACTCCATTTTGTTGTGGAGTGTATGCCGTAGTGAGCTGGTGGATGATCCCATGCTTCTTGTAAAACCCATTTAAATTTGTCGAGTTGTATTCTCCTCCAAGGTCGGATCTGAGTACTTTGATGTAGTACCCATTTTGCTTTTCTACCATCTCTTTGAACTCCTTGAATTTCTCCAACACTTCTGATTTATCCTTTAAGAAATAGATCCAAGTCTTTCTACTATAATCATCAATAAATGTGAGAAAATATTTGTTTCCTCCTAGTGAAACAATTTCAATTGGTCCCGTAATATCTGTGCACCAGCTGCAATAACTTTGTAGCTCTCATGGAATTTCCCACTTCAAAGCTTCTTCTGTGTTGCTTGCCCCTCATACAGCCTTCGCATAGCTGATCTAGATGCTTAATCTGTGGCAAACCTCTCACCATCTTTCCTTTCCATAGTAGATTGAGTCCACTAAATATTAAATGCCCATAGCGCAGATGCCATAGCCAAGATTCATCTTTAATTATTGACTTCAAACATTTAACACTAGCAGTAATAATGTTTAAAGTGAATAGTATATTTTTGGCCATGCCCACCTTAGCAATCAATTCTTCTTTTTTATTGATGGTGAGAGTAAAGTCATTCAGTTGAATATCATAACCTCTTTCTAGTAGCTGACCTAGACTGAGGATATTTTTCTGCAATACGAGAACATAGTAAACATCAAATATATACTTGTGGTCGCCAGCTTTGGTCTGGATCATGATGTCACCCTTGCCTTTGACTGGAATCTTTGACTAATTTTGAACAATACTTCGTCTCCAACCGACTCATTTAGCTCAGTGAAGTACTCCTTGATTCCACACATATAGTTACTGGCTCCTGAATCCAAGTACCAAACATCTCGATTCTTGTACTCTTGATTTTGGCATACTAGGAGTACTGTTGATCCATCACTTCCTTCTTCTGTGACGAAGTTGCTCTTCTCTGTTAATCTTCTTTTTGTTTGACTTGGACAGTCGTAGCTAAAGTGAACATAGCCTTTACAGTTGTAACACTGGTATTGAGCTCTGTGAGTCTAGTAGTATCTTCTACGGCCTCGACCACGTGCACCTGGTCCTCGTCCTTGTCCATGACCAGTTGATTTTTCTTCTTCATACTGATGTTGGTAAGATTTCCTTACACGTCCTCTTTGAGAATTTGAGCATCCTCTATAACTACCTCTGCCTATGTTACCTCGGCCACGTCCTCTTTGTACACTTTCTTGAATTCTCAGCTTACTTTGGAGAGCTTGCGCCAAATTTTCTCCATTATTTTGATTTTGGTTTATCCTTTACTTATGAGCATGGAAAGATCCTTGTAATTTATCTATAGAGATAGTAGAGAGATCTTTTAACTCTTTGATGGCTACTACTACATGTTCAAACTTTGGAGTCAAAGATCTCAATACTTGTTGTGCGGAATACAAATCAAACCAACAATCAAACCAACGCGGAAACAAAGAGAGAACCAGCGAGAAAACGCAGAAAAGCAAGCAACACAAGAACACAAGATTTACGTGGTTCGGCAAAACGATGCCTACATCCACGGGGCGGTTGGGGTTTCTTTACTATGATCTCCAATGGGAAAACAAAGCCTTTACAAGAGATGACGGCTGCAAAATCCGAATTAGGTGTTACACTTTACAAAACCCTAACGGGTGTATTTATAGGGAAACTATTGGGCCTTTCGAATTGGGCCGAATCTGGATCCAAAACCCGTCGACAGTCGACTGGTCCAATTACCAGTCGCCTGGTTCCTTTGGGACAGTCGACTCATCAGTCGACTGCTGCTGCTGTATACTCAGTCTTCGAAAAACTCATCTGGACAGTCGCCTGATCCTCCAACCCAGTCGACTGAAGCTCTGAAACTTTCGAACACTGCAGATACCAAATACCAGAATCGAGCCATTATCCTACAATCTCCACCTTGGTGAGATCTTCCAAATCAAATATCCAACAATCTCCACCTTGGTGAAATCTTCCAAATAGCCCAAGCAATCTCCACAAATACTCCAAAACAACTGCTCATCATCAAATGCAACAAACGAACCCAAACTCCACCTTAGTATGATATCACATACTAAACAAACCAATAGCAAAGCACTATCCCAATCGCCCATGCCAAATTATCAAACATGCAAAATATTAGCCAGGTTCATGCAATGCTTGAACTTGGCTGCCCCAACAACTTTGGTCAACATATCCGCAGGATTATCAGCTGTTCCAATCTTCACCAAATGAATATCACCATCCTTTATCAAATCACGCACAAAATGATAACGGACATCAATATGTTTGGTCCTCGAATGATGAACTTGGTTCTTCGCTAAATGAATAGCACTCTGACTGTCACAGTGTACCTCCACCTTCTCCCGATGAATTCCCAAGCTCTTCAAAAGTCCATGAATCCAAATGGCTTCCTTCATGGCCTCAGCAACCGCCATGTATTCAGCCTCAGTAGTAGACAACGCTACAGTGGACTGCAAATTTGACCTCCAACTTATAGGTGCTCTAGCCATAGTAAACAAATAGCCTGTAGTAGACCGCCTCTTATCTAAATCACCTGCATAGTCTGAATCAACATATCCAACCAATAACCTGCTAATATTGTCATCCCTTTCAAATTTCAAACCCACATCTGTGGTGCCACTTATGTACCTTAAAATCCATTTAGCTGCTTGCCAATGCTCTTTGCCTGGATCATGCATATATCGACTAACCATACTCACCGCCTGAGAGATGTCTGGTCGAGTACAAACCATGGCATACATCAAACTGCCAACCACACTAGTGTAAGGTACATTAGCCATATACTGTCTCTCTTCATCTGTACTTGGAGACTGAGAAGCACTAATTCTGAAATGACTGGCTAAGGGTGTACTTACTGGTTTAGTCTTCTCATCTATACCGAACCGTTTCAGCACCTTCAAAAGATATTGCTTCTGTGTCAAACTCACTATGCCCTTTGCCCTGTCTCTAGCTATCTCCATCCCAAGTATCTTCTTGGCTTCACCAAGATCCTTCATCTCGAACTCAGAACTCAGCTGATTCTTCAAATTTTGAATCTCCTTAGCATTTTTAGAGGCAATCAACATGTCATCCACATATAATAACAGATATATGAAAGAACCATCCTGCAATTTCCTGAAGTAGACACAATGATCAAACTCACTTCTGGAATATCTCTGCACCTTCATAAACTGGTCAAACCTCAAATACCACTGCCTTGGAGATTGCTTCAACCCATAGAGAGACTTCTTCAACCTGCAAACACAATTTTCCTTCCCAGCAATTTTGAACCCATCTGGCTGCGACATATAAATTTCTTCATCTAGATCCCCATGTAAGAACGCAGTCTTCACATCCATCTGTGTCAATTCAAGATCAAACTGTGCTACCAAAGCTAACAAAATCCGAATAGAAGGATGCTTCACAACTGGAGAGAACACTTCATTATAGTCAATACCTTCCTGTTGAGCATACCCCTTTGCAACTAGTCTAGCCTTGAACCGAACACTGCCTTTTGGACCTTCTTTCTTCGTATACACCCACTTGCAACCAATTGCTTTCTTACCCTTTGGTAGTTGCACTAGATCCCAAGTCTTATTCTTATGAAGAGAGTTCATCTCTTCATCCATAGCAACTTTCCAATCTGCATTTTCTGAACTTCTAGTGGCTTCTTTGAAGTTGGAGGGAACTTCATCATCCACAATGGGAAGAGCAAATGCAACTGTGTCTGTAAAACGAGATGGTCGTTTGATATCTCTTCTTTGCCTTCTTACTGCAATTGATTCTTCCTGCTGGATAGGAACTTCTTCATCATTCTCAGTATCAACCACATCATCTTCATCTTGGACAGGAACAGGATTTTCAACTGACAACTTTTCTAACTCCACCTGTTGGAGAACTCTCCTACCAGTCGACTGGTTATTGCCAACAGTCGACTGTCCCGAGCTCCCACAATTCTGCTGTTCTGGACCACCAGTCGACTGTTCCTGTACACCAGTCGACTGTCCCGAGCTTCTGCTACTCACCTGTTGGAGAACTGTCCCACTCTTCTGCTGCTCACCAGTCGACTGTCCCATACCACCAGTCGACTGTCCCGAGCTAATCATGCTGGTCTCATCAAAAGTCACGTCCCTGCTGATTACTAACTTCTTCTGTTCTGGACACCACAACCTGTAACCTTTGACACCAGTACTAAAACCAACAAATATAGCCTTTTTGGCTCTTGCATCAAGTTTAGTTTCAGTTACATGAAAATAAGCAGGACAACCAAATATATGCAAAAAACTATAATCAGATGCAGGTTTACCACTCCATACCTCAATAGGCGTTTTGCCTTCAAGTGCTGCTGATGGTAAACGGTTGACAATGTGGCTTGCATATATAACAGCTTCTGCCCAAAATGTCTTCTTCAATCCAGACTGTGCTAACATACATCTTACCTTCTCAAGTAAGGTTCTGTTCATCCTTTCTGCAATACCATTTTGCTGTGGAGTCTTCCTAACTGTGAAGTGCCTCTGGATCCCTTCATCTTCACACAATTTCAGAAACGGATCGTTCTTGTATTCCCCTCCATTATCTGACCTCAGAACCTTAATCTTCCTACCAGTCTGATTTTCAACTTTCTTCTTCCAACTTGTGAACAATGTCAAAACTTCATCTTTGTGCTTCATGGTATATACCCAAACTCGTCTGGAGTAATCATCAACAAAAGTAACAAACCAGTGTCTACCACTCATAGAAGGTGTCTGAGTAGGGCCCCAAACATCTGTGTGCACATAATCGAGGATACCCTTTGTCTGATGTACAGCTGTACCAAATTTCACCCTAGTTTGCTTACCCAAAACACAATGTTCACAAAATTCCAACTTGCACCCTTTAGCATCTTTAAGCAACCCTTGCTTCACAAGCCCCTGCAAGGCCTTTTCTCCTGCATGCCCGAGTCGCATATGCCACAACCTGGTAGAGTCGGGAACAACCTGTTTAGGCTTCTCAGTTACACTGGCAGCCTGACCCAAATATGTTTTTCCCTGCAAGAAAAACAAGTTCCTTTTTCTTTGCCCTTTCATCACCACGAGTGATCCGCTAGTCACCTTCAGAATGCCACCTTCACTAGCAAATTTCAATCCACTGGCCTCCAAAGCACCTAGTGAAATCAGATTCTTTTTCAAATCTGGAACATACCATACATCTGAAAGCTCCCTAATAAGACCATCGTGCATTAGCAATTCAATCTTCCCGATTCCTACCTTCTTACAAGGTGCATCATTTCCCATCAAAACTACACCACCATCCATATACTCCAAAGAAGTAAACCACTCCTTTTTCCAAGACATATGATAGGAGGCTGCTGTATCAAGAAACCATACTTCTTGATAAAGTGAGGGACTAGAAGCAAGTGCAAAAGAAAAATCCTCGCCACTTTCTAAATTATCAACAGTCACATTTGCAGTCGAATTTCCCTTATTTCGTAGCTTTGGACAATCCTTTTTCCAATGCCCCCTCTCATGACAGAAAGCACATTCATCTTTGGCCGGTATTTTCCTGTCCTTCGAAACTCCTCTCGATTTGGAACGAGATTTGTTTCCCTTTTTCCCAGATTTGGACTCAGATCTGGTCTCAGTCCTGCCCCTTACAATCAACGCTTCAGAAGTTTCTCTATCAACCATCTTATCCCTTCTCCTAGTTTCATTATTCAACAAAGCATTTGCAACATCTTCATATTTCACAGTATCTTTTCCATATAATAAAGTAGTTGCTAAATGATCATAACTTTCAGGTAATGAATTCAATAGAATTAGGGCTTTATCTTCATCCTTAATTTGCTCATCCAAATTTAACAAATCAGCCAACAATTTATTAAATGATTCAACATGAGCATTCATAGACATACCTTCCGTATAGGTGAAGCGAAAAAGTCTCTTCTTCAAATACAGCCGATTCTCCAAACTTTTCCTCATGTATTTGTCTTCGAGTTTCTTCCACAACACCGCAGCAATGGTATCCCTCATCAAATCGTACTTCTGAGCCTTCTCAATAAAGAGCCGAATAGTCCCACACGCAACTCGATTCAACTTCTTCCAATCTGCTTCGGACATATCCTTAGGTTTTTCTACCTCCAAAGCAACATCTTGTTCTTGTTGAACAAGAACATCCAACACCTCACATTGCCACATCCCGAAATTGTTTGTCCCATCAAATTTTTCAACTTCAAATTTTGCGTTGTGAATCGTTGTTCTTGACGAACTTGATCCCACAACATCCTTGGTTGCATCTGCATCACCCGCCATCTCCCTCTAGGTCGAACCAACAGCTCTGATACCACTTGTTGTGCGGAATACAAATCAAACCAACAATCAAACCAACGCGGAAACAAAGAGAGAACCAGCGAGAAAACGCAGAAAAGCAAGCAACACAAGAACACAAGATTTACGTGGTTCGGCAAAACGATGCCTACATCCACGGGACGGTTGGGGTTTCTTTACTATGATCTCCAATGGGCAAACAAAGCCTTTACAAGAGATGACGGCTGCAAAATCCGAATTAGGTGTTACACTTTACAAAACCCTAACGGGTGTATTTATAGGGAAACTATTGGGCCTTTCGAATTGGGCCGAATCTGGATCCAAAACCCGTCGACAGTCGACTGGTCCAATTACCAGTCGCCTGGTTCCTTTGGGACAGTCGACTCATCAGTCGACTGCTGCTGCTGTATACTCAGTCTTCGAAAAACTCCTCTGGACAGTCGCCTGATCCTCCAACCCAGTCGACTGAAGCTCTGAAACTTTCGAACACTGCAGATACCAAATACCAGAATCGAGCCATTATCCTACAATACTTTCTCCATTATTGTAACTTTATCTAGAGTCCCTCCATTTCTTTTCATTTGGTTGGTTATAGCTTGTACTCGATCAAAGTAATCCAAAATTGTTTCCCCAACTTTCATTTTAAGATTTTCAAACTCATCTCAAAATGCTTGAAGGTGTACCTTCTTTGCTTTGTTTACTCCTTGGTACGCATTTTGCAAAATTTTCTAAGCATTCTTTGAAGACTTTGCATCTGAAATCTTCTCAAAGGCTGATTCATCAATGCCTTGATGGATGATAACCAACGCATTCTTATCCTTCTTCCTTGCTTGCCTTAGTTCATTCTTCTGCGCATTGGTAAAAGCTGCTTCAGGAGGGGGCGACTCTGGTTCATTGTAACCGCTTTCTACAATCTCCTATAACTCCTGCGATCTGAGCAGAACTTTCATTTGAATGCTCCAATGATCATAGCTCGTCTTCGTCAGTTTTGGAATTTGTGGCTAGAACATATACGCCATCTGCAGAACCTCTTTATAGATTGAACCCAATAGAAGAAACCTCGCTCTGATACCACTTTGTTGGAAAGGAGTAGAAGAATATAATATTATCAATACAAGAACAATGATTCAATGACTCACAAATGCACTATTTCTCTCTTTAGGTGTTTTAACACATATACTCTTCCTCACTATTACACTCTGCTCTATTTACAACTCACTTTATTTCATTTCAAAGGAGCTTGATACAAAACATCCAACATTTAAAGGGTATTTATAGTTGGGTTAGGTTGGTGGGAGAATTATATAAAAGAATTCTCTAGAAAAAACCATTAAATGAGAAGTTTCATGATGAAGCTATGAGAAAAATCTAGATGTTGAATTTTCTAGAGTATAGTCTAGAAATTGATGTTGAACTCTCTAGAGTATGGTCTAGAAATTTGGTCATGATTCTCAACATGCATGAGTATACTTGTTACTTCCCGTCATTTTTTCATGTCTTAAGACCATATTAGTTTGGTAATAAATTATGGTACATAAATGAGAGACCCATAAAGTTCATGAGTTTCCTAGGAATAGAAATATAGGAAGGGCAAAATTTTCTTACCTTTTTCAGGAATGTATAATCTGACTGATGTGAGTATAAGTGACGTGGCTCAATCAGGTCCATCGGATCTCTTCGATATTCGCTCATCTTAGATCATCGGGTCAAAAGATCCAACGGGCCTTCTGCAACTTCAGGCCCACAGACAAACAGGTCTAACCCGGCCCATTAGGGTTAGACACCCGTTTGCTCTACCTATAAATACCAGGCCCCCTCCTCCTTAAAGAAGGTAATCTCAAAATTCTCACCTAAACCCTAGCTTTCACTGCCGTCTAGTAACTGACTAGATCGTTAGAGGGCCTGTCGTCGGGATTTCTCTCGGTGTTTCTAGGTCTTTTGCAGGTGCCTGGTCATCCAGCCATCAGCTGCCCTTCCGAGCCAACCTCCAGAAAAGACCCGCTCTGCGGTTGAGATCTGTCCATTCCACTTTGCAAATTACAAGAACTCACACATGTTGCTCCCGCACCGAAAATAAGCAGCATCAGATTGGCGCCGTTTGTGAGAACACTTAACAGATCCAAAACTAGCTTCCGGTCTCCCTTCCTATGGCCCCCAAACCAAGGAGGGCGGCCACGGCAGGGTGGTATGCCGACCATCATCACCAGACTCACAGTCAGGCGGACACCCAAGGTTCCCAAAGACACTGACCTGAGAATCACTTGGGTTCGAGCACCTCACGCTTAGCCGCAGGGCGACCCAAGCGCCAGGAAGCCGATGACCTTCAGAAGGTCATTAATCATTGGAAACCTGAGGACGACCTCTGGAAATAGCTCGACTGCTCCAGGATTGGAGCTGCCCCCTCCGTCCAGGTTCCGACCCATAGCATACAAGGTCGAGAGCAACGGCACAGCCGCTCCCCAGAGATGGACCACCTCTGACAGTCCAATTCGAAGAGGTCGCGGTCACGAGGACCGAGTTCTAGGAGTTCAGGAACGAGGTCCTTCAAGCCATCTGAGGCACCCCCAGGACCGAACAACCAGTCGACGACCCCACCCAGGAAGAGAAAAACCTGGGTAGCGAGTCGCACGGCTCGACCCGATCATCGAGGAGAGATGACGCTGTCTTTAAGCAACTCCAAGAGATGGAGAATCGCCTCGCTCAGATCGACGAGGGTGGAGGTCAATCCAGTCATGGTACCATTCTACCAGACCCCCATCTCCGCTCGAATCATTGACGCCTCGATCCCGAGGAATTTTCGACCACCTCAGTTCGAGACATACGATGGAGATAGTGATCCTCATGAAAACCCTCATGATGATTCACATTGCCGCGGATCCTCTCCTCTGTCGAGCGTTCCCTGCCACTTTGCATGGCCCGACAAGGGAATAGTTTTCAAAGCTCGCCCCTAACTCGATCTTCTCTTTCGAACAGCACGAGGGAAACTTTCTTGCTCACTTTGTGATCAGTCGCAAGGTTGAGAAGACGAACGCATCACTCTTGGACCTCAAACAGAAGGAAGGGGAGTCCCTACGGGACTTTATGCGGAGGTTCACCACCGAGGCCAGGACAGTCTCTTCTCTCGCTTCTGCGGCATTCCGACATAACGTTCGCCATGGCCAGCTAAAGGCCTCCCTGACAAAGAAGCCTCCAATCGGTTTTCCTAGCCTCCTCCACAGGATTGAAAAGTACATTCGAGCCGAAGAAGCTCTGCACCCTGAAGGCCTGACAGAAGCCCCCGCTAAGGGGAAGAGAAAGGTAGATGGTCCACAGCCCACGAAGAAGGCTAAAAAAGATCCTCTCGGCCAAAAATGACTGCCTCCGGACCTCCACTTCGAAAAGTTCGCCCCGCAGACTCATAGTTTGTCAGCCATCCTTATGGAGATTGAGGACAAGGGGATCGTCCGCCATCCTCCTCGACCCAACAACAACAAGTACTGTCGGTTCCACCGGGACCACGAGCATGAGACTGATACGTGTCGCTCTCTTAAAGACAAGATCGAGGCCTTCATCCAAAGGGGGTACCTGAGAGATTTCACTCGAACTAATCTACGAGACCAGCGGGCTTCGCCCCCTCCTCGAGCGGCCGGTAGGCATCCTGAGGCAGAACCCAAGCCTGATGAGGCCGGGGGGGGGGGGGGGGGCGACCATCCTTCACTGTGTTCACGGTGGCCCCATGGGGGGGAGTCGAATACTTCCCGCAAGGCCTTCGTGCGGAAGGTTAACACGGTCCATGATCACCCGCCCCCAGGGAACAAGGCCTGGCGGTCTCATTCTCCAACGACGATCTAAGAGGTGTCTGACTACCTCATTGTGATGCCCTGGTGATCAGCCTTGACATGGTGAATGAGGTTCGCCATATCCTCGTTGACAATGGAAGCTCGGTGAACATCCTGTAACTTGCCGCATTCAAAGCGCCCAAAATCTCTCGAGAAAGACTGAAATCGGCGGGATACACACTGTAAAGGTTTTTAGGCACTCCTGTACAGATCGAGGGGATAATCACGCTCGATGTCACAACCAAAATAGTCCCGAACATCCGAAAGAAGCCATGGATTTCATGGTGGTCAATGTCAAAGCTGCCTATAATGTGATCCTTGGCAGACCCGGCCAATGTTCCCTTCAAGCAGTCCCCTTTCGCATACCACTTGAAAATGAAATTCCCGAGAAGTATGTGTGGTCCGAGGCAATCAAGAATCGGCCAGGTCTTGCTACAGAAATTTTTTAGGCTCCGAGCCCGTCGACCAATTGGAACAAATCCCCTTCACCGAGGAGAATAGATCCAAGTTGTTCTGAGTGAACCAGTCCCTTGCTCCAGACCTAAAACTGGCCATCACTGACTGCATCAGGCAGAATGTTGATCTCTTCGCCTGGAAACCTCAGACATGCCCAGAGAAGCGCCGCAAATTTGCCCGTAAAAGGCAGCTGGCGACCAAAGAAGAAGTGAACAAGCTCCTCTCGACCCGTTTCATCCAGGAGGTCAACTATCCCGAATGGCTGGCCAACATAGTGATGGTAAAGAAACCAAGCGGGAAGTGGAGGATATGCATAGACTTCACAGATCTTAACAAGGCCTGCCCCAAAGATCCATTCCCCCTTCCGAGCATCGATGTCCTAATAGATGCGACTTCTGGTCATGAACTGCTGAGCTTCATGGAAGCCTTTTCAGGCTATAACCAAATCAGAATGTTTCCCCATGACATCCCCAAAACTTCGTTGATGACTAACCAGGGCCTATACTATTATCGGGTCATGCCCTTCGGGTTGAAGAATGCCGGTACTGCCTACCAAAGGCTCGTCAATCGGGTGTTTAAGGAGCAGATTGTTCAGAACATGGAGGTCTATGTCGACGACATGCTCATCAAAAGCTTTCGAGGCCAAGACCACATCACCGATCTCGAGGAAGCCTTCGGAGTCCTAAGGTCCCACAACATGAGACTTAACCCCTCCAAATGCGCCTTCGGCATCACTTCGGGGAAATTTCTCTGATTCGTGGTCAGCCAGTGAGGCATTGATGAGAACCCCGAGAAGATCCAGGCCATACTGGACATGGCCTTCCAAGAAATGTCAAAGAGGTCCAGAGGATCACGGGTCGATTGGCGGCCATCGGTCATTTCCTTTCCAAATCCGGTGAAAAGTCACTCCCGTTCTTCAAAGCCCTCCAGCTGGCTAAAGGCTTTGAATGGGGAGAACCCTAACAATAGGCCTTCGACCAGCTGAAGACCTACCTGGCCAACCCCCCGCTCCTCAGAAAACCAGAGCCGGTTGAGCCCTTCTACCTCTATCTGGCCGCATTTAAACACGCGCTCAGCGTCGTACTTGTTAGGGAGGAAGACAAGATCCAGAAACCCATCTATTATGTCAGCAAAGTCTTGCACGAGGCTGAACTCCGATATGCCCGAATGGAAAAAATTGCTTACTCATTGGTAATGGCCGCCCGGAAACTCTGACCGTATTTTCAAGCTCACTCCATTCAAGTCCTAACAGATCAGCCACTCAAGCTCATTCTCAACAGACCAAAAAATTTAAGGTGACTCATCAAGTGATCGATTGAGCTCAGCCAACAATACATTAGCTACCAACCCCGGACAGCCATCAAGGGGCAAGCTCTCGCAGAATTCATCACCGAGTGCACAATTTCTGAAGCACCTGACTTACCAGAGGAAGAACCCACTTATGAGATTTATGTAGATGGATCTTCCTGCGAGGGCAGAAGCGGAGCTGGCATCATATTTTGTGGCCCTGACAATTTCATCCTACAGTATTCCATAAGCCTCAATTTTCAGGCATCTAATAACGAGGCAGAATACGAAGCAATGATCGTCGGCCTCATGCTAGCCTGCAATGCGGGTGCAAGACGAATAAGGGCCTTTAGCAACTCTCAGCTTGTGGTTAGCCAAATTTCGGAGGATTACGAGGTTTGTGATGCTCGGATGGTCCTATACTTGGCGCGCGTCAAACGCATCCTGGAAGCCTTCGAGCACGCCGTTGTCGAGCGGATACCCAGGGAACTAAATAGTCATCCTGACGCCTTGTCCAAGCTTGCCTCATCGTCATCGTCATGTGGGGGATGGATCTGGTCAGCCCATTTCCGAAGGCCACAGGCCAAAGACGTTTTCTTATTGTGGCCTTTGACTACTTCACCAAGTGGGTTGAAGACGAACCCCTAGCCACAATCACCGAGCATCAATCTCGACAATTCTTCTGGAAGCACATCATCTGTCGGTTCGGTATCCCGCGCATGCTCATCCCGATAATGGGACGCAGTTTGCAAGAATTTTTTTTCGAATGTTCTGCGAAGACCTCGGCATCCAGCAGCAGTTCTCATCAATAGCTCATCCCCAATCGAATGGCCAAGCTGAAAATGCCAACCGCCAAATTCTTGTAGGCCTAAAAAAATGATTAGATCGATCTCTGAAAGGACTGTGGGTCGACGAGCTGCCAAGCATCCTGTGGTCGTATCGAACAACCAAAAAATCCCTACAGGCGAGTCCCCATTCAATCTGACATACGGGACAGAGGCTGTAATCCCACTAGAGATCGGGTTCCCGTCACCTAGGATCATGGGCTTCAATAAGGAATCCAACTCGAGCAACATCAGGTCAACTTGGACCTAGTTGATGAAATTCGTGAAAGATCCACCATCCGATGAGCCATATATCAGCAGTGAGTTGAGAGGTTCTACAACAAGAAGGTCTGTCTGACCGACATTAAGGAGGGCGACTTCGTACTTTGGAGGCTCGCTATTTTCGACCCCAGCGAAAAGGGAAAACTTGCCCCGAACTGGGAGGGCCCGTATAATGTCTCCTAAGTGGTGCGTCCAGGCACATACCGACTCGAAGACCTGGGGCAAAGCAGTCAAGAGACCTTGGAATGCGGAGCATCTTATTAAGTTCTATAAGGGGAGACGTCCGTAATTGTAATATGCAATACACCTCTTTTATTTTGTACCCAAGCAATGGACAAGAGCAATGAAATTTCTGTTCAAAACATATAAACATGTCAAAATCCAACATTGAGCGAGCTACTGGCTTTCGCTCAAACCCTCGCCGCTCGACTTGGACTTTGGCCACATACGAGAGATTTCTCAATCTCTCATGTCCTCGCCACTCGACTTGGACTTCGACCACCTACGAAAGATTTCCCAATCTCTCACGATCTCGCCACTCGGCTTGGACTTTGGCCACATACGAGAGATTTCTCAATCTCTCGCATCCTCGCCACCCGACTTGGACTTCGGCCACCTACGAGAGATTTCTCAATCTCTTACGTCCTTGCGTCCTCGGCACTCGGCTTGGACTTCGGCCACCTATGGGAGATTTATCAATCTCTCACATCCTCACCACTCGGCTTGGACTTTGGCCACCTACGAGAGATTTCTCAATCTCTTCCATCCTCTCCACTCGGCTTGGACTTTAGCCACCTACGGGAGATTTCTCAATCTCTCGCATCCTCACCACTCGGCTTGAACTTCGAACACCTACGAGACATTTCTCAATCTCTCGCATCCTCACCGCTCGGCTTGGACCCCGAAAATCTAGGAGAATCGCACACTCATACTACATGGTTCGGACTGTTGCAAACAAAAACCCACAAGAAGCCAATTCATGACTACTGTTTTTCTTATTATTATTACAACCAACAGAACTGTAACGATACAATTGGCGAGACTTTGTTACATCGCTCATAATCGACCTAAGGCTCCTACACTGGGCAGCAGGGTTGGTACAGACCATTTCAAGGCCGGCAAAACAAGTTTGTTCCTCTACAGGATCTCTTGCGGTCGCTATGATGGACACACCCACAACGGAGCTCTGGGCATCACCTGGCCTCGCAGGCCCCATCCTCAAGGTCGGTAACGAGACTCCGGCAGAAGAGTCAACCCCCTCCAAAGAAACGGATCGGGATTGAGACATCCCGAGCATTATCTTGTATCGCTGTATCTCTAACTCTTTCTCAACAATGACCTCACTGAGACAAGATTCGGACAACGGTCACCGCGCGGAAGTGCTAGACATAAAAAACACAATCTCCGCACTTTCCAAGTCGCGGTCAGCTCTCAACTTCTTCAAGTGTGCCAACTCCAAGCTAAGTCCCTTCAACTTATCCATAAAGTATTGAACGGCCACCTCTCGATCGCGAGCCTCTTTACGGTACTGGGTCAGTACGGACTCTAAGGCCGTGACCTTACCCCTAAGCCGTGCCGTCTCGGTACAACCAAGGCTTACCCTAGAGGGCACATCCATCTAACAAAGACAAAAGAAACATCATTCCGAGCCCTATATACTTGGCTAATTCACAAAATCTTACAAGGTCGACTACGCCTCAAAAAGCTTACAAGTCAAATGGTTCGGCCAAAAAACTCTTTTCATAACCCAAAAATTTCATACAAAGGTGCGGTGGCCAGTCTGCGTTCGACAATTACAAAATACAAAAAAGAAAAGGGAAAAGCAAATACAATGGATACTATTCAGAAGATGGGTGAACCTCTTCGTTCGATGGTAGTTTCGACAACAGGGTCTGCCACGACAACGTCTTCATCACCACCTCCTCCGGGAGTCAGCGGGTGGTCGGGCAACTGCATGTCATAATTGAACTCGTCAAGCTACAACTCGGAGTGGTAGTACTTGACGTGCTCGATCACCCGAGCATACACCTCATCCTGGACCTCGATAACCTTATCCATGCTAGCCTGCTTGATCTTCTTTATCTTACAGGCTATCGCCTTCTTTAATTCGCCCTCCCGCTTCATGCTAGCGTCGACCTGGGAAGCTAGCTCTGCCTGAAAAGCTTGATTACGGGACTCGGCCGCCAACAACTTCAACTTGAGGTCATTCATCTCTTGCTCATAGCGTTGAGCATTCCTCACCTCCCTTTTCAGCTCCTGGTGATGCAACTTCATCACCTGGGCGCCTTCCATGCACGCCTATAGCTGCGGGAATAAAACTTGGATGAAAAAATAGCAACCAAATTATAAGGAAATCAGAGCAGAACAAAGGTTACCTGCACGCTCGCCTGAGCCCACCTCATATAGCTGGACTCAATGGTGTCACACTCCATTGCCTGCCGGTCCCAAGACGGGGCAAGTTTCTCGACCACTTTGATCACCACGGGACCTTCTGACAGGGTATCGACGACCCGGACGGCCCAGTCAGGGGCCCACGATCGGAGCCCCACATCGCCCATGACCTCCTGGGCCTCTGGATTGATGGGGGGGAGGCCACTCCTTAAAACCTCAGTAACCTTCAAGTTACTTGAGCTTGGGGCCGCCTCGGAGAAGCCGAGAGTGCCGGGGACCGCCCGAGTCTTCTATCTATTCAGCATCGGGTTGGAAGGTTCTTCGGAAACCCCTTGGGAAGACACCTTCCCTTGCTTCTCCTATTCGGCCCAATTGGCCCTCTTCTTCTTCAACATGGCCCTCCTCGCGGCGATCACTGTGGCATCCATATCTGCGAAAGAAAGAGAAGTGTATAAGACAAAGGAAAAAAACATGAATGAAAAGTAAACGAAAGACATACTAGAAGGAATGGGGCTCAGTCCGATCTGAGCGAGATGCCTCTCCGTCACATTCGGCCAACCGATGTTGCTGCTTGCACATATTCGATCGACCTCTACTCACTCCTCTGTCGTCAGATCGGCCTTTTGGGGGCCCTTAAAGTTGGGCTTGTAGAAGTTCCACCTCGTAGGTATCACCCAATGTGCCTGACTCCGATCGATGAAGTATTTCCCTCCACCCCTTTTTCGAGTCCGGGTGGCGATGGACGAACTTTTCCCCTTGGCGGGGCGAAATATAGTAAATCCCTTCATACTCGCCCGACGAGTTGATACCTAAAATAGCTCGAAAATATTTCAATATAGGGGCATGCCCCTTTATTTGCACAGTAGCATAAAGCACACGAGCTGCTTCCAAGAGTTCGACCCATATTGCGTTGGACTTAACGACGCCTATGTCAGAACCGATAGGCTCGACACTCGGTATGTGCCTCGAGCACGTAGCCAACCTTCTCACTAAAAGAGCCTCAAAGCAAGGCCACTTGACTCGACTCTTGGCATGTGCCTCGAGCAAGCAGTCAGCTTTCTCACTGAAAGCGCCTCAAATCAAGGCCACCTGACTCGACGCTCGGCATGTGTCTCGAGCACGCAACCAGCTTTTCACTAAAAGTACCTCAAAACAAGGCCACCTGGCTCGATACTCAGTATGTGCCTCGAGCACGTAACCAGCTTTCTCACTGAAAGCACCTTAAAGCAAGGCCACCTGGCTCGACCCTTGGCACGTGCCTTGAGCACGCAGCCAACTTTCTTACTGAAAGCACCTCAAAGCAAGGCCACCTGGATCGATGCTCGGCACGTGCCTCGAGCAAGCAGCCAGCTTTCTCACTGAAAGCACCTCAAAGCAAGGACACCCCGCTCGACGCTCGACACGTACCTCGAGAAAGCAGCCAGCCTTCTCACTGAAAGCGCCTAAAAGCAAGGCCACCTGGCTCGATGCTCGGCATGTGCCTCGAGCAAGCAATCAGCCTTCTCTCAGACCCTCGGAGCTTGGCACAGACCCCGAGCGATCCACTAGCTCGGTGCTCGACACAAACCTCGAGCAGGCACGCAACTTTCTCTCAGAAAGCACCTCCCTCGAAGTGCTCAGCACCGACCCCGAGCGAACTACTGGCTCGGAGCTCGGCACAAACCTCGAGTAGGGTTGCAGCTTTCTCTTAGAAAGTGCCTCCCTCGAAGAGCTCGATACCGACTCCGAGCGAGCTACTATCTCGAAGCTCGGCACAAACCTCGAGCAGGCACACAACTTTCTCTCAGAAAGTGCCTCCCTCGATGCGTTCGACACCGACCCCGAGCAAGCTACTGTCTCGGAGCTCGGCATGTGCCTCGAGTAGGCACACAACTTTCTCTCAAAAAGCACCTCGCTCGAGGCGCTCGGCACCAACCCCCCAAGCTCGTCGCTCGGCTCGGACATCGACCAAGCCATACACCACCCTTGGCTCGGCCCCACCCCAAACACTTGTTTCGGGGGTTCACTATCTCATCTTCGCAAAAACACTCTCCTCCGATCTTCTCACAAGAATGGACTACTCCTCGACGGCTGGTGCACACAACCCTCCAGGAGTGGGGGGCTTATGATGTGAGTATAATTGACATGGCCCAATCAGGGTCGTCAGATCTCCTTTATATTTGCTCATCTCAGATCATCAGATCAAAAGGTCCAATGGGCCTTCTGTAACTTCAGGCCCACAGATAGACAGGTCTAACCCGGCCCATTAGGGTTAGACATCTATTTGCTCTGCCTATAAATACCAGGTCCCCTCTTCCTTAAAGAAGGTAATCTCAAAATTCTCACATGAACCCTAGCATTCATTGCCGTCCAGTAACTGACTAGATCGTGAGAGGGTCTATTGCCAGGATTTCTCCCGGTGTTTCTAGGCCTTTTGCAGGTGCCTAGTCGTCCAGCCACCAGCAGCCCTTCCGAGCCGACCTCCAGAAACAGACCCGATCTGCAGTTGAGATCTGTCCATTCCACTTTACAAATTACAAGAACTCAGATATGTTGCTCCCGCACCAAAAACAAGGAGCATCACTGACAATAGATCTTACCATGAACTTCTCTGAGGAATTTTAAGTTTATGGTTAGTATATCAAGTCTACTTCAACACAATTGTACATTTATGCTGTCTATGAGGTTCAATCCGAATTTTGGCGAATCAAAATCCTCACTGAACCTTATAATTATAAGTTTGACTGTGTAGTTATGCTTAAACATCAAGAAGTTAATTAATATGAGATGGGTTGAAATTTGCACAAACTTATCGTCCTAAAAATCAAGTATTTGGTGCCACCCGGCCTCTAGGGATGTTAGATCATAGGATTTAAATTCCTCAGTGACACAAACAATGCGAGTAATGACTTCAACTAGTTACGTCGCTTGTCATACCATCATGTTAAAGTAGTAAACTATGGTCCATGCAAATAAATAGATGAACATAAAATTCAACAGGTTTCTGTGAACTAAGATAATGAAATGGACTTTTTCCTTGTATACAGAACAGTGGGTGAACTTTTTTTAAAATGTATAATATACAAAAGACTTTAATCATGAGCTTTTCTGACGAACTCGATTTACTTATAATTAACAAAACACATTTGAGCAGTCCAATTCGAAATAAGAGTACGGACATGCAATTCACAAGGTTCAATGGGAATGTGGTGAATCAAAACTTACAATATAACACATTTCTTTTAATTTAGGTGCCAATGTGCCATATTAATATGCTTGATAGAATCAATTTAAAAACTTTACCCGTAATTGCTCAACCGCTTTGGGGCAGCTTTCAAGAAAATAAATCACTAACGATATTGCTCTGGAGGTAGTATCATGCCCAGCAAAAAGAACACCTAGAACCATATCGCAAATCTTTTCTGATGAGTAGTCGCTATTCTTAGTTAGCCAACCGAGAAAGTCGTCTTCATCCATTCCTTCATCTGCAGAACCTTTCTTTCTCATTCTCATCTCCATCTCTTGCTCGATCAATTTGAAGATATGCTCCCTTGACTTCAGGGGTTAAAAAGAGGACACTTCAGTAAGTAATATTTAAAAGACTACTGACATTTATTGGATATTTTAATTTACATATTATGGTAGTAATTAGGAATTATGTAACTATGAATTTTGGATGGTCATGCCAATAATCAGGAGTATTAATTACATTTTAGGCATGGAAAAACAAGTTAAATTTGATGACAACACGACTATATAAAAATGTTTTGTCCAACTACTATCATTGTATATACAAAGAGATTTTTTCCTTTTACCTATGTTTATTCGTAGTGAGGAATTCTATGTGTATTCAACAAATTACAAATGTATAAGGTTTTTTCTTAAGAAATCAGGAATATGACATCTTACAAGTAGTCCTCCTTCAATAAATATGAATGTGCTCCAACAGACATAATCACCTACCTTCAAGGCCTTGTAATATGTAGTTCCAGGCACATATAATGGAACACAAAGAAATCCTCTGATGAGTGAATCATATTCTCTTGCCAGATTCTTAATGCCATGATCCCCAGGGGTCATGCTTAATATCCTCTTCACCATAATGTACAAGGAAAACTGCAATTATCATCAATTTTGTCAGAATTTGATCAATCTCAGTTTCTTGTACAATTATGTTTGATCAGGCCCATTTTATGTCAACCCATCCATATCCAATCACAAAATATGCATGTTCAATGTACATAACCACATCTATTTTTTTTTTTAATATCGATATATATATGATGAGGACATCGGTTCAAGACGATTCGGGCGTTTCTATAAGCGCAGGCATCGTCTAGAACAGCTGCTTATTTAGTTTAGGATTTTATTTCAGTACCATATTTGTTTCCGGCAATTATAGCCTTATGTAATTTTTTTTATATTTTTAGATTTTGAGAATATTTTGAGATTTGTATCAAGATGTATTTTGAGTCTATTTATAGGCCTTGAGATTAATAAGTAAGATATGCCATTTTTTATTAAAAAAATTGTGGTAAGTTTTTGCTCCTCCTCTCTCTTTTTGTGTGATACAAGTGAGATCCAAATTATTAGGGTTTGTGATAAATCCTAATACAATTTTAGGGTTTGTGTTAAACTCTAAAATCTACCTCCAAATAAAAAATTCCCAAATACAAATCGCTAACCCTAATTTCTCAAATCCCAAAATCATACACCTTCAATCAGCCGTCGTTTTCCTCCCTCCTTCATCCTCGACTTCAAATCCCGAACCCTACATCGCGCTCGCCAACCCATCCTCTCCCCTTCGCCAACGACCTTCCCTAATCCCTCTCCCCGTCGTCTTCTACCCCCTACTTGTGATCCCGACCAAACCCTAGCCCCACGTTGTCCTCCTACCACCTCCACAGTTTCCCTCGAACCCAAAGATCACCAACCACCCTGCCACCACTGCATTCCACCACTAACCACCCCGATCCCCCCTACTGCCGTGCTCCCCCCGCTCGCCCTGCCTCCTCGATGACTTCGCCGCCATCATTCGTGCCACCCTCTGCTGTCGCCGACGTCAACCAGTGACGCTGTCGACCACCCCGGCTGTGGCTCTTGAAGTTGCTGATGCTTGTATGGTCTCTTTGGTTGTTGTGCTCTTCCGAGATCTACGGTGCGTTCTTCGAACCCGGTATACTCTTTTCCTTCTCAAGTATTTGTGTTATACTGCGCTGTTATCTCTATCATATTATCTAGTTTAACCTAGAAACATCCTCCTTCCAAAAACATCCTCCTTCTTCGGAAATTCCTCAGCTCAGATCCGGCGAACTCCGTCCCCCTTTCCTTCTTCCCCCTTCATTAAATCTTCTCCACTCCTCCCCCTCTTCATACCCATCTCTCTATAGCCCACCTTCTTCTCTTTTCTCTTCTCTCTCTATTTTCCTGTTCCCTCCCCTTCTTTTTACCTAATCCACTCCTCCCCCTTTACCCCCTTCTTTTCCTCTGCTTCGCCTGGACCAGATTTGTCCTCCCCTTCCCCTTCGGCCCTTCCCACGCTAGCAGCGGCTTGGTGGCTTCCTTTCCTCCCTAGCCCCCTTCCTTTCTATGGCGCTTTTCCTTCCGGGGCTCGCTGCAGCGCTGAGCCTGCACCGGTTTCGAGTGAGGGCTGTGAGTCGGAGCTGCGTCTCCTCGCTGTGGTTGCTCCTTCTTGCTCTGGGCTTGCTGGGGAACGCTGGTCACTTGAGCGACCTAAGTTCTGCTCTCTTCTTCAGCTCTGTAAGTTATTGTTTTCTACCAACGGGGTTTTTTTTATATATATTTCCCCCTTTTTTTGTTATTATTTTTTCCTTAATTTATTCAGTTCTTTCCTCTTCCTCGAAGGTTATCTTTGCAGTTGTTCTTGTTCATCTTTATCTCATTTCTTCTTTCTTCCCTACCTTTGTTCTAGCTTGTTAGTAGTGTAGCTTTATTGCTGATTTTTTTGGGTTAGTTATTATCTTCTGTTTGGTGGTTATTGTTCTCTTGACCCTATTGCTACTTTAGCTAGGCTGTTCTTGCGTTTCCTCTCCTCTCTTCCTTGGTCGGCCAACGTTTTTTTTTTATTTGTCTATTTTTGGTGGTTTTGAGTGATTTCTACAGTGTCTGTTTTTACTGCTCAGTGCTAATTTTTTCCCCCTCTCTTTCCTTTGTTCGTTTTTGGGCTTTCTGTGCTTCATGGGCCTATCTTGGGTTGAAGTGGTTAAAAAGAAATCAAAAAAAATAAATACCAGGCCTGTTTTGGCCCATGTTCGGCCTGGTTTGCAGAACCCTCTAGGGTTCTCCGCTTCCTCTCTAGGCCGTCATGTCTCCTCTCCTGCCGCCTCTCATTCCCCTTCTCCTTTCCCTAACCATTCTGCTCCTCCCCGCTGTTTTCGCTCCCTCAGTCCTGGCCACCTCAAATCCTCTTGCATTTCCAAAATGAAATGCCTATTCTGCCTCAAACCTGGGCATGCTCGTAACAAATGCTTCGCTTTGCAATAGCTGCTTGGTCTTTTCTTAGGGATGCCGATCTCAGACCAAGTTCTGAGCGCGCTTGATTTTCCGTCTTTGCAAGCCAAGCTGGCTGATAGTCAGTCCAAAAAATCAAAGCGCCCTAGGCTTGATACCCAATCCCCCTTCCTTCCAACACCCCCGACTGCTCTTCTCATTCAGCCTCCCCCCACACCCCAGTCTTCGGCTTCGACCTCTCTTCCTGGTGCTGCCGAAGCGGTACCGCTTTCTTCTAGTCAACCTCTCAAAGAGTCTTTTTCCCCTGTGGAATTGGGTTGTAAAGCGCAAGTTACTCTTGTGTATGTGCCCTCCCTAGACACCTGTGCTAAGATTTCTGAAACAGAGTGTTTAGGGGCAGTGTCTTTCTCGGGGGGGCCAGTCTCCTTTTATGCTCTTGACACCTTTCTTTGCAAAGCTTAACATCTTCGACTGGACTTGGACTTTAAATGCGTGTTCCAATGGCAATATCGTTATCAAGTGCCCTTCTTCCAAGGTCTTGGAGGAGTTAATTACCATCAAATCCTTTTTTATAGGTTCGATCAACCTATCCATTCGTAAATGGTTTCGGTCGAGAGCTCCTTCTTCTGCCATTTTTCAGTTTCCCACCAAGGTGACTTTAATTGGTCTTCCTCCTTTTTGTGACTCTCCTAGGCTGGTGGCAGACATGACCAGGTGTATTGGTGACCTCATCTGTACCTTCTCTACCTCCCTTCTTGCCTCCACCTGTCTCCAGGTCGAGGCAGAATTTCTTTGTCCTCAGCTGTTGGATAGGGTTGCAGCTTATACTCTGCGTATTAACCAAGCTCAGTTCTCCATTACTATCAATTACCACGTTCCCTCTTCCTCCCAGGTCATCATTCCGGCCACTGCTGCTAACCCCTCGCCATCCCTAGCTGAGGGACTCCATTCATCCCCTTTTTCTCTTGGTGTTGCACCACTTCGGTTTCCTCAACTTGCTAAACTTAAGGGCAAGGCTCCCATAAAAAAGAAAGTGGCTTTCCCTCGGAGAAGTAATGCCCCTCTCCCTAAGGTTTCTCCTGCGAAACCTCTTAATCTTGTTTGGATAAACCCTGATATTGCGTTGCAATCTGCGAGTAAGGCGCAACCAAAGCTCTCTGCGGTTCCCTCTAAGGCACTGACTTCTGAGGCTTCCCGGTCTTCTCAGGGGCCCTTGCCGATCTCTGATCTTAGTCGTATGTCTGATGAGGACTCAAAATAGCCCCAGTGGGAAGTAAATCCCAACTTCAAGGCCGATTGGGATAATTCTCCTCTGCCTTGCCTAGGCAGCTTGAGCTAGATGCTTCTGTTAACCTGGGATCTCTCAATTATGCTATTAAGAGCTCTAAGTCAGCTGGAGACTGGACGGATCAGGACGATCTTCTTGGGGAAGAGGTTCAGGACCTCGATTCCAAGCAAGCTTCGCTGAAGGTACTTCTACCATTTTCTTCTTCTAAATTCTATTCTTGCTCTGTTTCTAGTTGTGGTCGTTTTTATTGCATTGCTTTTAGCTTGGAGCCATACGTGGCCTCCTTTTGCTATTCTCCTTTCTCTAACCTAAACGTTCACCCTTTCCAATTTTCTCCTTCTCTCGGTAGTATCTCCAAAGTGTCTAGAGACACTACCCTTTTTGCAGTGTTAGTATTCCCTTCTGTATCCCTCGGTCTCTTTTCTAGGCTTCCGATTTTAGCTCCCCCCTCTCCTCTGCAGAAGAGTTGCCGGGTTAACCCCATGCCTCCTCCTTTACGTCAGTCGTCCCTTCAGTCTATACGTCCTTCTTTTCCTCTTCCTGAGGAGCATCGATCTTTGGATGTCGTGATTAGCGATCCTCCAACCGACGCTTCTCAGCCTGTTAAGCTTCCTTCCTCTGTTAAGAGATCCAAAACCTTCCCCCTTTTACTACGTTCGAGTGCTCATCTCAAGGCTAAAAAGAATTCTCACTTATCTTCCGCTTCTAAAGCTCTTTAGCGGCTCAAATTCGTAATCTAGAAATTCCTCCTCCGCCCCCTCTTGTTAGGGACTCTCCCTTTTTGGGCTCTGTTTATCAGGTGCATTTTGACACTGTCTCCTCTACAGAGTTTCTCCATCTAGCTTCCAATATGGGATTCGCGTTCACCGCGAATCTCCTTATGGAATTCAATGAGATCCATGACCTGGAAATCTCTAGAGCTGTCGAGTCCCAACATCTTTATGATTAGTGCGTCTTGGAATATTCGGGGGCTTCGATGTCCTAGTAAACAACAATCTGTGTTCCACCTTATCACTTCTTCTCGTTGTGATATGATTTCCCTTCAAGAGACCAAATTAGATTCCACGACCTCCTCTATTCTCTGATCCATCGGGGGTGTCACTATTCCTAATTGGATCCCCTTGATGCTATTGGCACCCGGGGTGGTATCCTTTTTGGATTGAAGCCTTCCATCTTTTCCCTTATCTCGGTTCGGAGGCTCAATTGTTTCCTTATCATTTGTCTTCACTGGTTTGAATTCAACTATTCTATCAATGTGGTGTCTGTCTACGGTCCATCCATGGCTGATCGTCGCCCTCTATTTTGGACCGAATTTCAATCTTTTATCCACAATACCAATGGCTTTTGGATTTTTTGTGGGCATCTCAACATTACCCATTTTTCACATGAGAGAACGGGGAATGCCTCCATTTCTTCTGATTCCATCCTCTTCAATGACTCGATTCGTAGTCTTAACCTCTCCGATATTCCTCTTAATGGGAGATCCTTCACTTGGTCGAACATGAGGCTTATCCCTTCGATGGCGAAGCTCGATCGTTTCCTTGTTTCTCAAGATTGGATCGCTTCCTTTCATAATTCTTTTGCTTGTGTCCTTCCTAACCCCGCTTCGGATCATGTGCCTATAGTGCTTCATTCTAACTTCACTTTCTCTAAACCTTTCAAATTCCGCTGTGAAAAGTACTGGCTTTAGGATCGAATATTTGTTAATATGATCTCAGAGTGTCCTGCTATTACCGGCTCGCATAGGCTAGGGAGACTGCTCCTTAGACTTCATGCGGTTAAATTTGGGTGCAAAATTTGGTGTAAGGAGCATTTTGCTCAGGCGACCGCTCTGAAAAACCAATTCTTATCCTCTATTTCTGCTATTGACATACTTGAAGAGCAGGGCCCTATCTCTGACTCTCTCCGTTTTGAAAGGAATTTCTGTAAATGCGAGTTTGCAGGCATTCTTCAGAACGAACACATCAAATGGGCCCAACGTGCCAAAGTTCACTGGCTCAAGGAGGGTGACACCAACACCTCTTTTTTTCACAATTTCGCGTCATATCATCAACGATGCGATCGGATTACCTCCATCATCGATAACGATATTGAACTTTCTTCCAACGAGGAGTTTCATTATACCTTCCTCACCTTTTTCGAAAATCTTCTTGGTCGAGCTAAACCTAGATCCATTCACTTAGACTGAGACCAGCTCTATGGTGATGTTCACCACGATTTGTCCTCTTTAGAGGCGCCCTTTTCAGAGGAAGAAATTAAATTGGCGGTCTTTTCCCTCAAAAGCGATTCTTCGCCTGGTCCCGACGGCTTTCCTTCTTTTTTCTTCCAAAAATTTTGGGAATTTCTTAAAGAAGATATTTTGGCAATGTTCAATGACCTTCACAGTGGTCGCTTCTCTATCGATCGTATCAACTATGCGCATATTGTGCTCACCCCTAAAATCTTGGGAGCCAATTCGGTTGCTACCTTCCGTCCTATCAGTCTTCTTAACACTTCTTTCAAAATTATCATGAAAGTGCTTGCAAATCGTCTCAGTCTGGTGATCCCTCCTCTCATTGATCCGGCTCAGTCCGGATTCATAAAGGAGCGTTTCGTTCTGGATAGTGTGGCTAGCGCGCAAGAAGTTATCTCCGAATGCCAGAGGTCCAATTCGAAGGGTATTCTCTTAAAACTTGACTTCCAAAAAGCTTATGATAATGTCTGTTGGGATTTTTATTTTGATATCCTCCTTTATCATGGTTTTGGTCCGAAATGGATAGCTTCGATCAAATCCAGTCTGTTTGCGGGTACATCCTCGATCCTTATTAATGGTTCTGAAGGCCACAAATTTAAATGTAAATGTAGCCTTCGTCAGGGGGACCTTATCTCGTCCCTCCTTTTTGTGCTTGTTGCCAATGTGCTCAGTAAGCTTCTGTGTAACGCTTGGGATGCCAACGTTATTGAGGGGTTGTGCTCCTCTAACAGTTTTAGGGGCGTTCTCACCCTTCAATATGCGGATGACACGGTCATTTTCGCGAAACCGGACGGTTGTACTCTGCGTAATTTGAAACTTCTCCTCTATATCTTTGAAAAGGCTTCTGGTCTACCTATTAACTTTCAGAAGTCTTTCGTCCTCTGGCTCGGAGGGTCACCAAGTTGCCAAATAGAGATTGCTCAATTCTTTAATTGTGCCAGAGCTTCCTTTCTATTACTTACCTTGGTGTGCCTCTGAGATTGGGAAAGCTTCATAGATCAGACTGGATTCCTATGATCGATAAGGTTGAATCCAGACTCAATACCTGGTCCGGTAGATAACTTTCTCGAGGAGGCAGACTGATCTTGGTTAATTCCGTTCTCTCTTCTATTCCATTATACATTATGTCCTTTTTCTATGTTCCTTCTTGGGTCATTAAGAGGATTGATCAAACCAGAAGGAACTTCTTCTGGTCCGGATCGGAATAGTTAAAGCTGGTACTCACCTTTGTAACTGGAAGATTGTGTGCTCCTCTGAGGCCAGTGGGGGCTTGGGTGTTCTGAATCTAAGGAATCAAAACCTGGCTCTTTTAGGCAAATGGTTATGAAAGATGCTTGAAGAGGATCCCTTCTCGTGGGCCTATCTTATAGCTAACAAATGCCATTCCCGACACAAGGTTTGGGAGTTTCACTCTCCCCTTTCTAGTTATGCCTCTCCCTTTTGGAAAGGAGTCTGGAAAGCGGCCGCCCCTTTTCAGTGTGGCATTCTAAAGGTTTGTGCCGAAGGCACCAAAACTTGTTCTGGTCCGATCTTTGGATTGGGAATTATAAGCTTAAGTATGGTTTTCCTGCCCTTTTTGATCATGCGTCGGATCACAAGGCCCTTGTTTCTGATTACCTTTCGACAACCGATGGTCAGAGGGAATGGCATATCCACTGCTCTTCCGTCCTATTGCCTTCTCTGGTTTTGGAGTATGCCAAACTCCTTGATTTATTATCCAATTATGATTGGCATCCGTCTGATGATGTTATTTGGCGATGGACGTCTTCAGGTAACTTTTCGGTGAAATCTTTTTACTCCTTTCTTACTAACGGTGGTGTCCAGTCGCCATGCGCTAAGTTCATTTGGAGTTGCTGTGCTCCACTGAAAGTAAAATTTTTGACCTGGTTGGCTGTGAATAACAAGCTCTTGACGGTCAAGAACCTTAACAAAATGAATATCGCGTGGGAGCAGGTTTGCCCCTTCTGCCTTTCTGAAGCAGAAGTGGTCGACCACATGTTCCTTCACTGCATCATCATTTATCCTCTGTGGCTTTCGTGTTTGCACGCGTGGAAGGTTACGCAATTCCCTCCTACTATCCTAGAGTGTTGGACCGATTGGAGAGCCCTTTTCATTAAGTTTAGGTTTCATAGCGCCTGAGATCTTTCCATTATGGTTATTGTTTGGATTATCTGGAAAGAAAGGAACAATCGGATTTTCTCCCATTCCTCTCGGTCCATTAATTATCTTTTAGATGATTTTTTTACCTGTCTAAGTTCTGGTCCTCTTCTTTAGTGCTGTCTAAAGTAAAAGACCTTAATTTACAGAGACTTCAAGAAGGCGTTTATTTTTTTAGACTATTTAACTATTTGCCTCCTTAATGCTACTTCTTTTCTTTCACTTACCTTTAATTCTCTTTTTTATTTCGCAGGCAGCTGATTAACGTCCTTGTTCAGCATTTTGTTCCCTCTTCATCCTTTGGCAGAGGTAGCCTTGGTTTGTTCTGTTTTTGATTGGTAAGATCTAGTGGGTGACACTTCTTGGTGCCTACTGGTCTGGGTTGCTTCCTTATTTTGGCCAGATGTGGCTCCTGTGTATTGCTGGCTTTATGCTAGTTTCTATTTTAAACTGTTGGGACCTCTTCGCTAAGGGATGCTCTTATGGCTGACTTTTTAATCCTGTTTTTATAGGGTGTATGTGCTTTTCATGCTCTCTGCATTCACGGTTTATTGTATCCTTTTTACTTGCTGTTTATCTCTGGCCCCTTTCTTCGGCTTGGGCACCTCTTTCAGGGAGGGGACAGCATATTTTCGGCTGTATTTTTGGCCCCCATTTGAATTGGTTAGGCTGTGTTATTGTTCTTCTGCCGTTTGGCGAGGCGGTGTGTGCTCAGTGAAGGTTTTCTCTGTGATTGTATTTCCCTTTGGCTGGTCACCTTTGGGTGCTGTGACGCTCCTGTGTTTTCTGGGGTTGCTTTTGGGTTTTAGGCTCGCTGGTTGAGAGTCTTTTGTCTCTGTGTGAGCACAGCAATTTAGTCTGTTTTTATTCTCTGCGTTTATTGAGGTTTTGCTCTATTGTTCTTTTTGATACTTTCCCTGGATTTTCAGCTCAATTGCTGTTGTGAGGCACTGCGGGGGTGGGGTTTCCTCCCGCTTTGTGCTTTTACTCCTTTTGGGTGTTTCCCTTGTTGGTAGGCTGCTCTGGTCTCTTTTGCAGGTGGGTGGTTTGGCGCATCTCTGTTTTGGTTGTCCTCCAGTTGGCATTTTGTAGGCATGGGTACGCCATGCCTTCGAGCGCTGTGGGAGTTCGGGGCGGTCTTTTGGCCGGCTGTCTAGACCCTTCCCCCTGACTGGCGCTTTCCTCCTTCCCCTCGTCCGCTGTTTGGTTCCGGGGTGATCTCGTTTCTTTCTGCCGGTGAGGGTCGCTCCCTCGTCTCTGGCTTCCTGACCTTTCTTCCTTCTGCGGTCAGCGGTGGTTGTTGCGGTTGTTTTGGTTCCATTGTGTAATGTGCTCCATTTCCTGGAACTATCAACTGTTGTTGCCGTGCTTGTATAAAGGGATGTCTCTCCTGTATGATGTTGTCTCTCTTGTTGTTGTCTTGTTTGTTTTTTTTCTCTTATTTTTACTGCGTGTAAAAATTCCTGTACTTGTTTATTATCAATTTATTTATTGGGCTGGAGTCGTAAGACTCTATCTACGCTATCAAAAAAAATATTATCTAGTTTAACTGTCGACCACAAAAATTGAGATTGAGTGTTCTACTTGCTTGATTAGAGTACGACTCGACATTGACTCTTTTACTTGCTAAGACGCTTAGGAATTTAATTATTGATTGTAGTGTTGGATTATTAATTGAAATTGTTAAACGTGTTTCTGTTCTTGAAAATTCATCAAACCAATTAACTGTTTAAAATTTCTAACTTTAATCCGCATAACGTGTTGGTAAAATTAACACATTAAGATTCTTGAAAATTCTCTATTTTAGGCTTAGTTTTACATCAATATAACCGCTTGAAACCTGTTCAAAATCCCCCGTATCTTCACCAGGTTGCGTCAATGCCAACTGTCTATATATTGTCTGGCTTGAGCAATTGAAAACAGGGGCAAATGCAGGAATTGGACAGTCCATAGATTTTCCAACTGGGAGCTTAACTTGAAACGGGCTGAAGAGGATCCAGGTGGATTTTGCAGGTTTTTAAAGTTTCTTAGTAGACTTTATTAGCCAACCCTACTCGGAATCAATGTATCAAATTCATCTAGAGTTTAAAAATAAATAGATGGGCGATGTATTTCACAATGAGTAATGCTTCATCCACTACCAATTTCACAATCATTTTATTTACTATCTTATGTGGCATATTCCTATTGGAGAGTTCTTCCACTTACTCCATATTTTCCTATCTATTGGAATGTGCCGGCTAAGATAGTGAAGAAAAATATAGTAAAATTGGTAGTGGAGCAAGTTATTAATAACATCGTAGGAGCATCAAGACCTTGTCCATTGGTGTTCTTGAAGAAATCCTACTTCCTAGGATTTTTTGAGAATGTGTCCATTGGTGTTCTTGAAGAAATCCTACTTCCTAGGATTTTTTGAGAATGTGGAGAGAGAGAGAAGAAATCAATTAAGAAGTCGCCGTTAAAATCATTCTACTCAGTTTCTAGAGGAGAGTTACTTGGTGCTCTTTATTAATTATAGTAGTGGATATCTCTGTGGAGGAAACTGGCCACATAAATATGGTATCTTTTATTTTTTCTTTTATTTTTATTTTTATTTTTTTATTTTTTTTTACATGTAATATCTTTTGCGCTTGTGATCTGGTTAGCAACCACAATGGTGTTTCTTATTGTTTAAAAAATAGCTGCTACAGTAATAACAAATAGCAAAGTATTTTGTAGTCATTGTTTGCTATATTTTTTTCATTTTTAAAAAAATTTGGATGGGACGGTATAACATATACCGTCGCGCTTTTTTTTTAAATTTAATTACTGATTGACTATTAATTAAAATATATTAATTAAATAAACTAAATAATATAATTTCACCTAAGTCTAATTAAAAACTAACTAAACCTAATTAATTAAACTAACCTACCTACTAATTAATTCCCCAATTCAAGGACGGTACATATTGTGCCGTCCGAGATTTTTTTTTTTTTTCCTCAATCGGGCGAATCTCCGCCGTTGATTTGAATTAAAAAAAAAATTAAAAAAAAATAAAATGGGACGGTACATGTTGTACCGTCCGAGAATTCAAATTTTTATTTTATTTTATTTTTTCTCAATCCGGCGAATCTCGGCCGTTCAATTTTTTTTTTTTAAAAAACAAATTTTTTTTTTATGGGACGGTACATGTTGTACCGTCCGACGCTATTAAAAAAAATAATAATAATTGGGACGGTATATGTTATACCGTCCGACTCGATTAAAAAAAATTAAAATAAGAGGGACGCTATATGTTGTACCGTCCTCTATAATTTGAAAATTGCTATTTTGTTCCTCATTTTTGAGAATCGACTATAGCCCATTTGTCAAAATATGGCAAAATAGAAAACGATTGCAGCGATCCATTTGCCAAAAAATGGCAAATTGGCAAATATACAAAACTACTGTGGATGCTCTTATGACATGGGATATAATTAACCATTTTGGTCCATGTCCGTTTATTTTCAATAAAATCCTGAACATAACCTGTTTATGTTTGATCCCAAACTTTGAGTAATGTTTATTTCCTATTTCTTTCGAGATGCAAAAAACTTTTAAAACAAAACTCCATAATATTGTTTGATTACCTTAGTTGCTTCATCTCTAGCTGATATTACTTGACCCTCCTTCCATGAGCTTATGATATCAGAAGCAAGCTGATTGGAATCATTTAGGAAGATTGTTCGAAGCCTCTCTGCACTCAAAAAATTCATCAGAGTTGATCTCATCTCCTTGTGAATGTCTCCAACCATAAGAGATATTGATGTTTTCCCTGTCAATTTCTCAAAATTTTTTGGCCAACCTGGCCCAAATAACTTCATTTCGTTCTTCAATATGAAGCGGTTCAGATCAGGATCTGCGGAGAATATAGTTTGTCTTCCCATCAAATGGGTTACAAAGACTTTCCCATACCTATAAACATGACATCGCAACGCTATTACATATTATTTCAGAACTAGATTTATGAGCACTTGCAAGAAAAAAGAAAAAGTTACATGTCCGACTACACATGAACACCATATAATCAAACATTTTATTTTTGGAGGTATAACAATAAAGACTGGGGTGGCAATAGAGCAGGATACCTTCACATGAATGGTGTAGATCCAAAATATACATTATGTTTTTCTTAGATCTAGATATAAATCCTAGACAATCCAAAGCTAGGTACCTTGATAATCTGATAAATATGTACATCTCATTTTCCTCTATTTGATATTAACAACTTTCCTTTTCATAATAACTAGTAATTTGCACGTGCGATGCACGTCTTAATAAATATAGTTTTTTAAAATAAAAATTTAGACATAATCTGGATTTGAACTTAGAACCTCCTTTATAATAGTTATGTACGTGTATTGCACGGGTTGGTAGATTGACAAAACATTTACAAATGACACTAAGGTCTTCTCCCATTATAATATTAGAAATAGGAGTATTTCTTAGTTTTTAAAAATAGCGGGGGTATATGCTAATTTTCACATTTTAAATGGGGGCATTTGCTAAAATATTCCTTTTTTAGGAGCTGCACGTGCATCACACGGGTTTGTTTGGTGGATTTAGTTTGCCGTATATTAAATGTGTTTACTCAGTTACAAAATTAGGGTTTGTTTGTTTACAACCCCAACTCTCCCATTAAAATAGTAGAGATTTACAAATGACACTAAGGTCTTCTCCCATTATAATATTAGAAATAGGAGTATTTCTTAGTTTTTAAAAATAGTGGGGGTATATGCTAATTTTCACATTTTAAATGGGGGCATTTGCTAAAATATTCCTTTTTTAGGAGTCGCACGTGCATCACACGGTATGTTTGGTGGATTTAGTTTGCCGTATATTGCACGTGTTTACTCAGTTACAAAATTAGGGTTTGTTTGTTTACAACCCCAACTCTCCCATTAAAATAGTAGAGATTTACAAATGTAACTAAGGTCTTCTCCCATTATAATATTAGAAATAGGAGTATTTCTTAGTTTTTAAAAATAGTGGGGGTATATGCTAATTTTTACATTTTAAATGGGGGCATTTGCTAAAATATCCCTTTCTTAGGAGCTGCACGTGCATCACACGGGTATGTTTGATGGATTTAGTTTGCCGTATATTGCACGTGTTTACTCAGTTACAAAATTAGGGTTTGTTTGTTTACAACCCCAACTCTCCCATTAAAATAGTAGAGATTTATAAAGACAAGCCTATATACTGATTGAAAGTAGGACCAGGACAAACATATTTAACAAGAATATTTTGGACAATTCATCTTGATTCTCAATATATGTTGGCTCAAATCGAGAAATATATTAGATTTGGATCCCAAGTGATCTCCTTCCAAGTTCTAAATTGGATCTTCTACTCGTCTCGGCAAGGCGTTTCTTATTTGGGAAAGGAGATACTGGAGGATATCTCAAGGAGATGGTATCATATATCATATTGACACTGAATAAACATATTTAAATTACTATTATACATAAATTAGATGTTTTAAATGTCATCGATGATATAAAATATTGACAAAAAATGTTGGTAGAACGTAATAGAAATATAAGAGTGAATGCAATATAACTATCCTTACTTTAATTTTGCGTTCATTGGAAAAATAAAAAAGGATCCTAAAAGTACTAGTAAGGGTGACAGGTCTAAAAACATGCTTTATTTCAAACCTAACCCAAAGAATAATAGAAGCATAGATAACGAAATAACGGATGTAACTTATCGGGAGATATTTCCCTGCCTCAACCAAGATTTCGGGAAAATGGTTCCAAATGAGATTTCGCACGAGATCTCGAAGGAGATGAAGGGGATTAAATACAGTGTTTCTTTCATAGCCAAGTTGAGCCCCCTCCCCCCCCTCCCCCCCCCCCCCCCCCCCCCCCCCTCTCTCAAGGTCTAGGAAACACGAATACTCTCCCGGGGATGTGTTTCTCGTACCGGATACATATCCGGTGGGATACACATCGGATACATACCAGATACATATCCCAACAATTATTTTAATAAAAGGAAAAATATGGATACTCTTGGGGTACTCTCGGATATGTAGGTATATATATAGGCAACTGCTCCATTGAAAACAGGTCTAGTTTTCACGGGTTGAAAAACAGCGATCTGAGCCAATGGATCACTCTTGATCGTGATCAGCGGCTCAGATCTGAGCCACCCATCACCCGTTCTCACTAAGTGGCGGAGGGTTATTTTGAGAATTTCGTCCCAAATAACTCTTCGCCTCACAGATTCTAAAAAAAATGAATATAACCTAGGCCGTTGTTGGGAACAACGGCCTAGGTTATAAAAAATTGAATCAAAGGCCGTTGTTTGGAACAACGGCCTTATTCTCAATTTTTATAACCTAGGTCGTTGTTCCCCAACAACGGCCTAGGCTATAAAATTTATAGAATTTTATAGCCTAGGCCGTTGTTGGGAACAACGGCCTAGGTTATAAAAAATTGAATCATAGGCCGTTGTTCGGCCTATGATTCAATTTTTTATAACCTAGGCCGTTGTTACAACGGCCTATGATTCAATTTTTTATAACCTAGGCCGTTATTCCCAACAACGGCCTAGGTTATATCAATTTTTCAGAGCGAATCAGGCGAAGAGTTATTTGAAATGAAATTTCCAAAATAACCCTCCGCCACTTAAGTGATATTGGGTGATGGACGGAGGCGATCTGAGCCATTGATCACGATCAAGAGTGATCCAATGGCTCAGATCGCTGTTTTCCAACCCGTAAAAACAAACCCGCTATCAATGGAGCATTTGCCATATATATATATAAATATATATATATATATATATAGGGAAAGGATCGGTTGAGCACTCCTCTAGTGCTCACCGCGTGAACACTAGGCCTTCGAGCATTCATATCGAAAATCCGAACCGTTCACATTGATCTACACATCTAAATTAGTCTAAATATGTAAAATCAAATTATTTGAAATTCATTTGCCCATCCATCATGTGACTGTAAAAACAATGATTTTCAGCCATACAATTTTCTAACACTTCAATGAATGGGCAAATGAATTTCAAATGATTTGATTTTACATATTTAGACTAATTTAGATGTGTAGATCAATGTGAACGGTTCGGATTTTCGATATGAACGCCCGAAGGCATAGTGGTCACGTGGTGAGCACTAGAGGGGTGCTCAACCGATCCTTCATATATATATATATATATATATATATATATATATATATATATATATATATGACAAACTTTCCATTGTGCACTCCGTGTGCACTCGGCCTTCGGACCTTCGTATCGATGATCCGAACCGTTTACATTGATCTACACGTCTAAATTAGTTTAAATATGTAGAATCAAGTCATTTGAAATTCATTTACCAATCCATCATGTCATTATAATAAAAGGGTATTCAGCCATACAATTTTTGTAACACTTCAATGCATGGGCAAATGAATTTCAAATGACTTAAGAGCTGCGTCAGTCACTGTCACTGAGAGTACACCACAGACAGAAGTTCGTTGGCTCTGAAGCAAGAGTGCTGCATTCTTTAGAGAAGGTACAGTTGTATCCTGGGAAGCAATTCGCCGGTAACCGTCACACTACGGGGCGAATTCTGCTTAAGGACAAAGATTCTAAAATCTCGACTCTGTACAAGTTCATTGCTTACTGTTTTTCTTCCTGTATTTGATTTCTTCACAACTTTGTTGGAATTTCTTATTATTTTACATTCAAGTTCTAACAATCTTAAAGAAGAATTTTTCCTCACAGATTCTAACAATTTTTGTGAAGTTTGTTTACAGGTTCTGTTCGGAAAAAATAAGAACTAACAATCTCTGTTTCAACCAATTTCAGAAGAGAAACAAATCAGATCATGGAGAACGCACCAACTGAAGTTGCTAATGGGCTTCTCAGTACCCAAACACCGGTGACCCAAAATGTGACTGCACAATCGGTTGCGGCACATTCGGTCGTTCTGCCCACGCACATAACCGTGGGGGAAAAATCGGAGAAGTTCAATGGAACTGGATTCAAAAAGTGGCAAGGGAAGATGCAGTTCTACCTTACCACGTTGAAGCTGGACAGATTCCTCAATGAATCTGCCCCGATGCTGGCGCCAATGGAAGCACACTCCGTTGCTGCAGTTGACGCGTGGACACAGGGCAACTACCTCTGCAGGAACTACATCCTGAATGGCTTGGTAGACTCTCTGTACAACGTCTACTGTGTCTTCAAGACATCCAAACTCCTGTGGGGGTCCCTGGAAAAGAAGTACAAAACTGAAGACGCCGGGTCCAAGAAATTTGTTGTCGGCAAATTTCTGGACTACAAGATGATTGACTCCAAAACAGTGGTGAGTCAAGTCCAAGAACTGCAGGTTATAATGCACGACATTGCTGCAGAGAATATGACGCTGTGCGAACCATTCCAGGTTGCAGCGTTCATTGAAAAACTTCCACCTGGGTGGAAAGACTTCAAGAACTATCTCAAATACAAACGAAAGGAGATGTCTTTTGAAGACCTAATTATCAGGTTGCGGATCGAAGAAGAGAATCGTAAGGCTGAGAGGTCCTATGGAAATCAGTCCATAGAAAAGGCCAATGTGGTGGAGCATGAACAGAAGGGCAAGAAGAGGAAGTTTCTGCCACAGACCTCAAGCAAAAAATCACTTGCAAAGAGGTTTGCTGGGAAATGCCATAAGTGTGGTAAACTGGGGCACAAAATTTCAGAGTGCCACAGTAAGGACAGTGATCATTCAAAAACAGGACATGTAAAAGGGAATGAAAAACCCCACGCACACATAGCTGAGAACTTATCCACTGGTCTTTCTGACCTGGACCTCTGTGTTGTAGTATCAGAGGTCAATCTTGTAGGGAGCAATCCTCGTGAATGGTGGTACGATACTGGGGCCACCAAGCATATCTGCTCGGATAAGGAAATATTCACTTCCTACCAGAAGTGCAACAAAGATGAACAACTGTTCATGGGAAACTCTTCCACCTCCAAAATTGAAGGAACAGGGAAGATAGTGCTGAAAATGACTTCAGGCAAAGAGCTAACACTCACAAATGTGCTGCATGTCCCAGACATTAGAAAGAACTTGATATCAGGTTCTTTGCTAAGCAAGAATGGGTTTAAATTTGTACTTGTTTCTGATAATTTTGTACTGTCTAAGAATGGGGTGTACTTGGGTAAAGGATATGTAAAGGATGGACTGTTCAAGTTTCATGTAATGACAGTCATCCCTAAAACTATTATTCCTGCTGTTCCCAAAGTCAATGAAATAACTCCTATTGCCTATGTTGTTGAGTCTTCCTCTGTTTGGCATGAAAGACTAGGCCATGTTAATGTAAATTCTATGCGTAGATTAGTTAACATGAATTTGCTACCAAAATTTAAGGTAGATAACTCAGAAAAATGTGAAGTTTGCACGGAGGCCAAACTCACCAAAACTCCATCACGTTCTGTAGAAAGAAACACAGAAACTCTAGGTCTAATTCACACGGATCTGTGTGACTTAAAATATGTGCAGACCAGAGGTGGGAAAAAGTACTTTGTGACTTTCATAGACGATTGCACAAAATTCTGCTATGTATATTTGTTACATAGCAAAAATGAGGCGTTGGATAAATTCAAAGAATATAAACTTGAGGTTAAGAATCAACTTGGGAAAACGATTAAAATCGTTAGAAGTGATAGAGGAGGAGAATATGATGCACCATTTAACATGTTCTGCTCGGAACATGGAATAGTTCATCAGACAACTGCTCCCTACTCACCCGAATCAAACGGTACTGCCGAGCGCAAAAACCGAACTCTAAAGGAGATGATGAATGCCTTGTTGTTGAATTCTGGCTTACCCCAAAACATGTGGGGGGAAGCGTTGCTGACTGCCAACTACATTCTCAACAAAATACCTCACAAGAAAACCGGCAAGACACCATATGAATTGTGGAAAGGTAACTTACCTTCGTATAAATACCTCAAAGTGTGGGGGTGTCTAGCAAAAGTGGCAATACCTAACCCGAAACAGGTCACCATCGGACCTAAGACGATTGATTGCATATTCATAGGCTATGCACACAACAGTAGTGCATATCGGTTCTTGGTATACAAATCGGATATACCGGATATCTATGTAAATACAATAATGGAATCAAGAAATGCTTCATTCTTTGAACACGTGTTTCCGTGCAAGGACACTACGTACCCCAAATGTACACGTGAATAAGGGAATGCAAGCACTTCAGTTGATGAACCAGAACATGATACTGATGAGCCTAGACGAAGTAAACGGGCTAGAACATCAAAATCATTTGGTCCTGACTTTGTGACGGCCTTTCTATTAGAGAATGAGCCCAGAACGTTCAAGGAAGCCATGTCTATGCCTGATGCTCCTATGTGGAAGGAAGCAATCAAAAGTGAAATAGACTCCATTATGCAAAATCATACATGGGAGTTAGTCGATTTGCCTTCTGGATGTAAAGCTCTAGGATGCAAATGGATTTTCAAACAAAAATTGAAACCAGATGGTTCAATAGAGAAGCATAAGGCTAGACTTGTGGTACAAGAATTTAGGCAAAAAGAAGGCCTAGATTTCTTCGATACATATTCCCCAGTTACAAGAATAACATCCATAAGAATGTTGATAGCTATTGCAGCCCTACGTAACCTGGAAATATATCAAATGGATGTTAAAACTGCATTTCTAAATGGGGACTTAGAAGAAGAAATATACATGAAACAACCTGAGGGTTACGTAGTTCCTGGACAGGAAAATAAGGTGTGCAGGCTTGTAAAATCACTGTACGGCCTGAAACAAGCTCCAAAGCAGTGGCATGCAAAATTTGACAATGTTATGATGTCAAATGGTTTCAAAATAAATGAATGTGATAAATGTATCTACATAAAAGATACTCCAAACGGATACATTCTGGTCTGTCTATACGTAGACGACATGCTCATTATTGGAAGCAATAACGACATTATCAAACAAACTAAGAGCATGCTTAGTGGCAAGTTTGACATGAAAGACTTGGGAGTTGCAGATTTCATACTAGGAATCAAAGTTTCCAGGACATCTGATGGGATTACTTTGTCTCAAGCTCATTATGCTGAGAAAGTACTTGAAAGATTCAAGAATTATTCCAATGGGACATCAAAAAGTCCCGTCGATCCAAGTCTTCGCCTGTTCAAAAATACAGGCGAAAGCATATCACAACTGAAATATGCACGTGCAATTGGTAGTCCGATGTACCTAACAAATTGTACAAGACCGGACCTAGCACATTCGGTAAACGTACTGAGCCGATACACGAGTAATCCAGGACGAAGTCACTGGAAAGGAATAACTAGAGTATTGAACTACTTACGACATACTCAGAGTTATGCACTGCATTACACCAGATATCCAGCAGTACTGGAAGGCTACAGTGATGCCAACTGGATATCAGACTCTAAGAACTCAAAATCCACAAGTGGATATGTCTTTACACTTGGTGGTGCAGTTGTGTCATGGAAATCCTCTAAACAAATGCTATTGGCCAGATCCACCATGGAATCTGAGTTCATTGCTTTAGACAAAGCGGCAGAAGAAGCAGAATGGCTTCGCAACTTTTTAGAGGATATTCCTATGTGGGAAAAACCAGTGCCCGCCTTATGTGTACACTGTGACAGCCAATCGGCTATAGCACGGGCACTGAGTTGCATGTATAATGGTAAGTCTCGTCATATCAGAAGGCGACACAAAACCATTAGACAACTGCTCTCAAATGGAGTAATCTCTATACAATATATAAAATCGGCCGAAAACCTAGCGGATCCATTTACATGCCACTGCTTTGACATCATAACATTGTCAAACTGAAGTTGCTACTGGGCTTATAAATTTTAAATGATTTGATTTTACATATTTAGACTAATTTAGATGTGTAGATCAATGTGAACGGTTCGGATTTTCGATATGAACGCCCGAAGGCCTAGTGTTCACGTGGTGAGCACTAGAGGGGTGCTCAACCGATCCTTTCCCTATATATATATATATATATATATATATATATATATATATATGACAAACCTTCCACTGTGCACTCCGTGTGCACTCGACCTTCGGGCCTTCGTATCGATGATCCGAACCATTTACATTGATCTACACGTCTAAATTAGTCTAAATATGTAAAATCAAGTCATTTGAAATTCATTTACCAATCCATCATGTCATTATAAAAAAAAAGGATATTCAGCCATACAATTTTGTAACACTTCAATGCATGGGCAAATGAATTTCAAATAACTTAGTTTTATATATTTAGATTAATTTAGACATGTAGATCAATGTGAACGGTTTGGATTGTCGATACCATGGCTATTGCACAACGGAATATATATATATATATATATATATATATATATATATATATATATATATATATATATATATATATAGAGAGAGAGAGAGAGAGAGAGAGAGAGAGAGAGAGAGAGAGAGAGTCCCCTTCCGTTGTGCACCACCCATGGTGCACACGGCATGTGCACTCGGCCTTCGGGCATTCATATCGACGATTGAAACCATTCAAATTGACCTACACATCTAAATTAGTCTAAATATGTAAAATCAAGTCATTTGAAATTTATTTTTCCATCCATCATGTCATTATAAAATAAACGATATTCAGTTATACATTATTATAACACTTCAATGCATGATCAAATAAATTTCAAATGACTTGATTTTATATATTCAGACTAGTTTGGATGAGTAGATCAATATGAACGGTTTGGATCGTCAATATGAACGCCCAAAGGCTAAGTGCACACGCTGTGTGCACCATGAGAGGTGCACAACGAAAGTGGTATATATATATATATATATATATATATATATATATATATATATATATATATAGGAATTATGGCTTCAAATACACGTAGGCACGAGGTACTTGAGGTTGGAGAAGAATAGGAGAAGACAAAAAAGCAAGGGAAGCAGCAAGTAGAAGAAGAGAAGTCTGGAGGGTTGCGGTCGACCGACTAAGGGTGCGATCGACCGACCCAGTCGACTGGGAATTCTTCGAGTGTAGGTGTCCAACAGAGGAGGGGACAGTCGACCGATCTGGGAGATGCAGTCGACCGGTCAGCCCTCGGGTTCTGGATCTGCACGCTGCGGTCGACCGGCTTGGGGTGTGGTCAACCACACCGATGCTGAGTTGTTCTTTTGGGCTTACGGGATAAAGGCCCAATTTGCTAGATTTGTGTATATCTTTTAGGATTTACTTAGGGGCTATATACATGGTCGTAAACTCTAGGGTTTAGTTATCTAATCTGAATAGATCTGATCATCATTCAACTTCAAGAGAGATTGTGCTGAGTGTTTCAAAGGTGAGACAGAGAGATTGAGAGTTGTAATCTCTTTTGTAATCTTTGTATTTCTTTGGGAATAAGAAGTATTGGTTATCTCTGCATATTGATTGTGTTCTTGTGAGATCCATATATTGTATTGTCTTGTTCTTGGTTCATCTATTTCTTGGGAGTTTCTATTGCTTGTAGTGCACTTCTGCTATTAGCACTACGAGTTGGGAGTAGATTTCTCCGACAAGTGGTATCAGAGCAGTTGGTTCGAGATGGCCGATAACAAGATGAAGATCGAGAGATTCGATGGGAGTGACTTCACGATGTGGAAGATTTAGATGATAGCGTATCTTCGTCAGAAAGATCTTGATGGTCTGTTGTTTGATGAGAAGCCAGTAGATACAGACAAGGATGCGAAGGTCTTGGCGGAGTGAAATCGTTTGGATCAGAAGGCACTGGGGCAGATTCAATTGGGGCTGAGTAGGAAGGCATTATTTCATATCTCGAAGGTAAAGACCACAAAGGAGGCTATGGATATTCTCACGGATATGTATGAGAAACTGTCGGCATCTAATCAAATTCTTCATCTGAAGAAATTGGTTAATATGAAGTTGAAAGAATGGGGTTCAGTTGCAGAGCATGTGAACAATTACTGTATGGTTTACAACCAGATGGAAACTGCAGGTTTGAAGTTTTCAGAGAGGGGGCAGTCATTGTTACTTCTATCTACTTTATCCGATAGTTATGGTACGGTGGAACAGACTATTACAGGCACTATGATAGATTCGACGACTCTACAGGATGTGGTGAGTAGCATTCTGAATGAGGAGGTGAGAAGGGTGAGAAACGGGGAATATCCATCATCATCTTCTAGAGATTCCGCCATGTACGTTGAGAAGAGACGTGGGAGATCTAAGAGCAATCAAAGAAGAAAGGATCAGAGTAGTTCATCTGAAAGTGGGTCTGATGACAGCGATGGAGGACATGGTATTGTTACAAGTAGGGTCACATGATGCGCAGTTGCAAGGCTTATATAAAGAAGAAGCAGGAAAAACTGAAGAGAGATACTCCAAAGGAAGCTTAAATGGGGCTTGTTGAGGATCTATGCTTATCAGCTCGGGAAAAGTTGGGCACTCAAGATTGGTGTATTGATTCGGGGGCTTCTTTTCATTGCACTCCGAGGAGAGAGGTATGTGATGACTACGAGGAGGGTTCTTTTGGAGTTGTGATCGTGGAGAATGGTCACCGGTGTCCTGTGCGTGGGATTGGTACTGTTCGCATGAATACCATTGATGATCAAAGTGTTGTCTTGCGGGAGACAAGGCATGTTCTAGATTTGAAGGAAAATCTTATCTCGATTGGAAGGCTAGATAAGGAGGGGTTGTCTACTACAGTTGGTAGTGGGAAGTGGTGCATAGCTGCAGGTTCAAGGGTGATTGCAAAAGGGAAGCGTGAGGAAATGCTGTATTTGCTTAGAGACGTGAGGGGCGTTTCTTCTGTAGTTGACACTCAGCCGGAATAGAGTAGTAGGTTGTGTGGGGTGCAACCGAGTTCTTTCAGTTGTAGAGGGGGGATTACTAATTTAGTGGGAGTTGCTGGCCATGGAAGTGATCCTAGAGGGCAAGACGTTGCTGCGGTAAGGGTACTTTGCGAATTGGTAGTTAAAGCTTCAAGTTGCTCTTGTGTGATAGAGAGCACTGATATCGATATGCGGGGTGATATCGATGAAGGTAACCGAATTGGGACTGTAGGGGTTGAACAGTCTGCGGAGTTTGTGGAGGTGTCGTCCACGGAGGTTTCTAGTGCAAAGGGTGCATTGAGAGGTTTTGAACCATTTCCGGTGTTGATGGAGATCTTGCAAGTTGGGGAGTCTCATAACACGGAATCCGACACGGGAGATTGTTTCTTCGATATTCGTGCTCTATGCGATTGGTGGAGCACATCTTTCATGAGGCAATGAGGGGTGGTTGGTGCACTCCACGTGGTGGAGTGGCGGAGGTGCTCTTCATGAGATTGGGGAGTACTTGTGTCTTCCATGAAAGTGGGAGATGGCAGAGATAATGCGAGAAAGATTGCAATAACTTTGAAGCATGGTGTATTTGGTCCAAGTGGGAGACTGTTAGGAATTGTGGCCTCAAATACACGTAGGCACGGGGTACTTGAAGTTGGAGAAGAAGAGATGACAAAGAAGGAAGGAAAGACAAGCAGTAAGTAGAAGAAGAGAATTCTAGAGGGTTGCGGTCGACCGGCTAGGGGTGTGGTCGACCGACCCAGTTGACTGGGAGTTCTTCGAGTGTAGGCATCCAACAAAGGAGGGAATAGTCGACCGGTCTGGGAGATGCTGTCGACCGGTTAGCCCTCGGGTTCTGGATCTGCATGCTGCAGTCGACCGGCTTGGGGTGTGGTCGACCGACACCGATGCTGAGTTGTTCTTTTGGGCTTATAGGATAAAGGCCCAATTTGCTAGATTTGTGTATATCTTTTAGGGTTTACTTGGGGGCTATATATATGGCCGTAAACTCTAGGGTTTAGTTATCTAATCTGAATAGATCTGATCATTATTCAACTTCAAGAGAGATTGTACCGAGTGTTTCAAATGTGAGAAAGAGAGATTGAGAGTTGTAATCTCTTTTGTAATCTTTGTATTTCTTTGGAAATAAGAAGTATTGGTTATCTCTGCATATTGGTTGTGTTCTTGTGAGATCCATATATTGTGGTGGCTTGTTCTTGGTTTATTTATTTCTTGGAAGTTTCTATTGCTTGTGGTGCACTTCCGCTATTAGCACTGCGAGTTGGGAGTAGATTTCTCCGACATATATATATATATATATATATATATATATATATATATATATATAAGAGCCTCATATTTGTTGAGAAAATTTTCTCATACAAATTGAAGTGTCAAAACATGAACCCTTAGATTATAGGTGTTAAAGAACATCTTGGTTCATCTTGGTTAAGATTCTCTACCACAACTTGCAAATCAGTCCTTTGATCAAACATATGATTTAAGAGTTCTTATTTTGACACCTCACTTTGTCTGAAAAAAAAATTCTCGTACAACTATAAGGCTCACTTCTCTCTCTCTCTCTCTCTCTCTCTCTCTCTCTCTCTATATATATATATATATATATATATATATATATATATATATATATATATATATATATATATATATATATTCTACCATTCTCTTCGTCCTTTCCTTTCAAATCATAATTTCATTTGATTAAAAGATAATTTTTTGTTTCATTTGATTAAAAGACGTCAAAAAAATGATGGATGTAATATGTAGTTTTTGCTATTATTTTGGCTGATTGACTACTTGCTATTATTGTACAAGTTGCTGCATCTCTATTCACTTTAGTGTTTGAGTGTTTGATTTCTTTAAGATGGTAGATATAAGACACTAGGATGTAGTATTGAAGGGTCTTGGTTGGTTCATTGTTATGATTTATGAAGTTAACATATATGTAGTTATGATATTGATTCAATTGAATAGGTTTAAGGCTAACCCACTTTTATTTGAACATTTTGGTCATGCAATATTAGTATTGGTGTTGTTGAAAACTTGTAGTGATCCATTAGTATGTTTTGTTTGACATTAGCTTGTATTAATTTTTAATTATCATGTTCTTGTTTCTTATTTTATTCATGTTCGTATTTAATTGAATATTTTAGTTTACTATTTATATATCTATAATATTAATTTTTTAATTAGTTTAAATTAGTGTATCCTAAACATACCAGTATCACAGTTTTTGAGAAATTGGTGTATCTGCATACCGGATATAGTATCATAGTTTTTGAGAAATTGACGTATCCACGTACCAAATACATGTAACCGTATCCATGCTTCATAGCCCAAGATGAAAGCCCCTTTTAGAGTGATGAGAGGTTGAGAGACTTTGAGTAACTGGTTGGTCACAATTATGGTTTAAAATAGATTAATGGAGCTTATAAGTACTGCTAACTGTACTACAAAATTGCACTTGTTCATCAATTTGATACTATCCCGAGAAAAACACATGAAACCCACAATCAATTAATGAGAGTGAGCCCAACTTGGACTCCACATGTTTACCATAAACTTGTAACACAACAACCACTTAAACTTGGACTCCATAGGTTAAGGAAATGGAATATTGTGACATTTGGGAATTTAATTAAAAGAAAAGAGGAAACCTTTAACGAGATCGAGGAGCTAGAAAGGAAGGAGGAAGTAGGCGCTTGATGAAAATCAATTTCAAAGATTAACGACATGCAGACAAGATATTCAAAAGACTTACATAAAAGAGGAGATCATGTGGCGTCAACGATCAAGGGTCAAGTGGCTGACAGAGGGGGATGCTAATACTAAATACTTTCACAAGGTTGCTAGTATGCGACGCCGACAAAACTACATCCACTCCATGGATGTCAATGGTGCTTCGGTCTTAGATGAGGGACAGATGGCTATTCATGTTGATGGTATTTTCAAGGATTTATTCGGGAGAAACAAGGCTGGACAAAGCGAGTCCAATGAAAATTTATGGGAGGAACTGCAAGGAGAGAACCACGCTAGAGTGGAGGCTTTACAAGAACCATTCACAATGGTTAAGTTGAAGGTGGCGGTGTGGGGGATGGGACAGGACAAGGCGCCAGGACCAGATGGATTCCCTATTTTCTTCTACAAACAGTTTTGGGATATTATTAAACTTGACATTATAGACATCATGAATGCATTCTATGATGGTAGTCTGAACTTGGAGAGATTTAACTACTCTCATGTTTGCCTGATTCCTAAAAAACAAGCTACGAGAGAGGTTGGTGACTTTAGGCCAATCAGCTTGATAAACTGTTCAGTCAAAATCATTACGAAGATCCTCGCAAATAGACTAGAAAGGATAATCGGGGACATTATCGAGGACTAGCAGACTAGTTTTATTGCAGGGAGGGATATTCTGGAAGGGGTCGCACTTGTCCTGGAGGTCATCCAAGACACAAAGAGACGCAAGAAGACGAGGTTTATGCTAAAACTAGACTTTGAGAAGGCATACGATAAGGTAGAATAGAAATGCTTATTGGAGATTCTTGAGAGACGAGGGTTCGGTGTTAGGTGGATCGGATGGATAAAGACGTGGCTAACGACGTCCAAGGTCAATGTTTTACTCAATGGGGCACTGGATAAGGAAATCAGATGTAGGAGGGGACTGAGGCAGGGAGACCCACTGTCACCATTGCTGTTCACTTTGGTGGCGGACAGCCTACATAGAATGCTACAAGCCTACAAAGATAACAGACTGATTAATGGGTTTGGTATGAGGAGGGGTATCTCCGCAGTTATGAATGTCCAATATGCGGATGATACTTTAATCTTCGGTGAATGCGACGTGGCGCAGGCAACTTCTTGAAATGGGGTCTTTATCTTTTTGAGGAGTGGTCAGGGCTAAAGGTTAACTTCCACAAAAAGTTCCATCACATTCTTAGGCGATACGGGGGTAGATGGGAACACTGTAGCCAAGATTCTTAACTGTCCGATACAGAAACTACCGATTAAGTACCTGGGTTTGCCAATTGGTACCAGAAATATCAAGAGGGTGGACTGGAATGGTATTATAGAAAAGATAGCTAGCAGACCGAATGGATGGAAAGGCAAAATGCTATCGCTCGGGGGACGTCTTATCTTACTAAACTCGGTGGTCAGTTCGATCTCGCTTTACTTTATGTCATTTTGCGAAATGTCGGTTTGGGTTTCCAAAAAAAATGACAAACTAAGAAGACGGTTTCTATGGCATGGGTCAGGGGAAGGAGGGGGTACGCTTTAATCAAATGGGGAATAGTTTGCAGACGAAAAGAACTGGGCAGATTGGGGGTTGTCAATATTCGCCAGATGAACCAAGCATTACTAGGGAAATGGTGGTGGAAGCTCAAAGTAAAGACTAAGTCAAAATGGGGTAGATTGGTAAAGGCGACTTACATGAAGAATGGTTGCATACACCAAAAACAGAAAAACAAGGGGTCCATGTATGGATTTTGGCGAGGACTCAGCCATACTAGAGACATGTTCATCTCAGGGGTAACATTTTCCATAGGAAATGGGGCTACCACATGTTTTTGGAAGGATAAATGGTGCGGCAATATCAACTTAAAGAGAAGATTTCCAGAAGCATACAAATTTGAGGCTAATAAATATGATAAGGTTGCAACACACTGGAGGAATGATCAATTGAGACCAAGGCTAACAGCTGGGTTAACCACTGAGGCTAGAAGACAAAAATAGGAACTTATAGGTTTGTTACAAGACTGGAAGCCAACAGGACATGACCATGAAGAAAAACCTAAATGGGAGGGAGAGAAGGGAGGCGTATACTCGGTGAAATCGGCATATAAATGGCTAAACGACGGGGGAGTTAGAGTATACGACCCAATCTGGATGGTAAAAGTACCACTTAAGGTCAGGAATTTTAATTGGTTAGCTTGTAGAAACGTCATTCTTACACGGAATAACTTGACAAGGAGAAGGTGGCAGGGTTCGGTTCACTGTGTTATGTGCAACCAGGATAATGAAACAGTGGACCATCTACTACTGACATGTAGTTTCGTGAGGCCTATTTGAGGGGATCTGCTACAAAGAATAGGGACCCCAGGGGAAGGACCAGAAACTGTACTAGATGCATGGGGGGTATGGAGAGAGGGGCACATTGGCAGGAGTAACTTCGACATTTGGGGTATTGGAGTTGCGGCTATATGCTGGGATTTATGGTTGGAACGGAACAATAGAATTTTTAGACTAACACACAGACACATCATGCATCAACAAATGCTTATGAAGATTACTGCTAATATAATATTCTGGTCTAAAACGGCAGGTGAAGAACAAACGAAGAAGATCAAGGATATGTATGCCGACACTGTTCATGCAACTGAGGGGATACAGTCACAGGAAAGGGAAGGTACACTAGAGGAGGAGTGACTGCCTGCATTGATTAGGGAGGAGTATGCACTGGTTTTTGACGATGTATTTTGGGAACATGTATTTTGACATTTGTATTTTGTGTTTGTTGGAGTCGGGGAGCACCATGTATGGATGCAGGGGCGTATCTGAATTTTAGGGGGCCCTAAGCAAATTCTCAAATTGGGCCTTTTGCAAGTTGACAAAATAATAACGACAATTATTTAAATACAAACAAATTTGGAGCATTGGAGACCAAACTATATAAATGAAAACAAATTTATATATATGCTTTCAAAGAAAAGTTAATTGATAACGTACGGTTTTTATATGAAATGCCTCGTGGCCAAAAAGAACCCGCACAAATTCTAACAACAAAAACAAAATATGTTATCTCAAAAAGGTAAATATGATATATTAAAGCACACGATCAGAATGAAATGATGATGATTATATGTATATGAGAATACTAGTTAGAAGCTTAAAATGTAGAATAACGATATGCACTTGCCACTTTGGTTAGAAATTTATCATAAACAAATATGATATACCATAGAACATTGAAAAAATATCATTGAGTGACATACATGGGCTAAGTGAAAAATAATATTAAATTCATAAAATGGTAAAATGCATGTATGGCTATGTGAAAAATAATTAGTTTTAAAAATAAAAATGATTGAAAAATTAACTGACTTATGCAAGTTTTGAACCTGCAACTTTCACATTACTAACACTACACTCTAATCAACTAAGTTAATAAGACAACTATTAATACAATGTAATTATATCACAAAATATTACATTTTACTTTTTTAACATTGTAAATACTTAAAAAATATGGGGCCCTATAAAATTGGGGGCCCAAAACAATTGCTTGGGCTGCTTGGGCCCAGATCCGCCCATGTGTGGATGCGACACTCCGATTTTGGGTAAGGAAAATGTGTATCATGGCCCGCCTGTGGGATACATGAATATCATTGTCTGGTTTAGTTCTTCTGTTGTGATCATTTTATTAAAAGCTTTTTAATGAAATACGGGGACTTCGGCCAACCTTTTATGATAAAAAAAAAATACAACCATTTACCTCTATCTACTTACCATTATCTTTTTTGGCTTATAGAAAACTCAAGAGATCATTACCAGGGGAAAAAAAACTGAAGACATGTCCAAGAGAACACACACCTGGACATGCGATGTTCCATGAAATCACCAAGTGTAGTTGGAGAGTAAGGCTTCATGAATGAAAGGGTCTCGCTGATAAACGACACAGCCATGCTCCCTGGTGGCAGCTTGTGCGAGGTTTTCGTAGTCCTAGTGAAGGACATGACTGCAATAAGAAAGAGAAGTGATGTTGGAACAATCACAAGCACTGTTACCCCCCACTCCATCTCTGTTTTTTGTCTCTGTACTGAAAAAAACACACCGAGGACTAATTAATGACCCTCTCATACCTGTACATATATACTGAATACTGAATGAATAAATAAATACTGATGATATTGAAATGCCGGCTAAACAAGGGCGATGCTTCGAAAATAACAAATTTCGTTGTAAAGCTGGCTTAGATAGAATCATTTGACTTTTATTGTTAGATATATATTCCATAGTAAACTCAGATGGAGGCATCCCTTATTTTTTTTTAACAAGCAAGTAACAACTTCCTCTGCCTTTATCTATAAAAATTAATGTCCTTTGTTCAACAGTACAAGCCATACATATACAGCCTCCCTTCAATTTATGTTCTTTATGCAACAGTTCAAGCCTTACATTTATGTTCTTTTTTTCATTATCACTGAAACGAAGTCATGTTGGCGGCCAAAGCTGGTCATAATTGTTAAGATAAATCAGAGAGATGAAAACAATACTGAATATTGAATTGAGAAATAACTGAGTACAATATCTTCTATATATAGGAGTGAGCCAAATACAAAATTAGCTCAATACCCAATATGAGACTATAATATCTAACATTCCCTCTCAAACTCATGGTGGGTCATACAAAGTGAGTTTGCCAACTAAATATCGAAATATCTGAATAGTATGAGATTTGGTGAAGAAGTCTGTTGTCTGCTGTGATGAGGTAATAGAATGAAGAGAAATGATCCCTACTTCAAAGCGCTCACGAACATAATGACAATCAATCTCTATATGCTTCGTTCGCTCATGAAAGACCGGGTTGCTTGCAATGTGTACTGCATCCGGTTATCACAATGAAGATGAGTAGGTCCTGAAAGAGTGACACCCATATCTGATAAAAACCAACGAACATGAACAATCTCTCTAGTAATAGCTATCATTGCTCTGTACTCAGCTTCAGTCGAAGAACATACAACAACTGCCTGTTTCTTACTTCGTCATGAGATCAGCGAATCACCAAAAAATAGACAGAAACCGGTGGTAGACCGTCTGGTAGTAGGATCACCTGCCCAATTTGAATCAGAATATGCACTCAGCTCTAGTTTGCATGTAGCAGGTATGAATAATGAGCGAGTAATAGTGCCTCGAAAATATCTGAGAATCCGAAGAAGAGCACCGTAGTGACTGATGTAGGAGCAGAAACAAACTGACTAACAACACTGACTGTGTGAGCAATATTGGGTCTGGTCATGCATAAGTAGACAAGCTATCCGACAATCTGTCTGTATCTAGTGGGATCAGGAAGGAGCTCACCATCAATGGGACGAAGCTTCACATGAAGCTCTAAGGATGTATCGGCTGATCGACTGTCAGAAAGGCATGCAGCGGAGATAATATCTTATGTGTATTTTTGCTGAGAGATGAGTATCTCCTGAGATCCATGAGCAATCTCTAGGCCCAGAAAATAACGTAGTTTGCCAAGGTCTTTCATATGGAACTGCTGATGAAGGTATTTCTGGGTGGATGTAATGCCCGTAGAGTCATCCCCAGTAATGATCATATCATCAATATAGAGTTGTAGAAGTACCCTCCCGTACGAGGATGACCGCATAAACATAGAATGGTCCTAAGAAATCTGACTAAAACCAGCCTTGGTAATGACAAGGCGAAAACACTCAAACTAGGCTCGAGGGCCTACTTCAAATCATATATAGCCCGACACAACCGGCAAACATGACGAGGATGAGTAGGGAGGCCAGGAGAAGGATCCATATAAACCACCTCAGATAAGGTACCATGAAGAAAAGCATTCTTCACGTCCATCTGGTATAACGGCCATTGGTGGATGGCTGCAACAGCAAGAAGAGTGCGAACAGTAGTCATCTGTACAACGGGAGCAAAGGCCTCATCATAATCAATGCCAAGCTCCTGAGTAAATCCTCGGGCTACTAGACGAGCCTTGTGCCGCTCAATAGATCCATTAGGTTAATATTTGACCTTGAAGATCCACTTGCAGCTAATAGGCTGAACGCCCTCTGGAAGAGGAACAACATCCCAAGTGCCAATCTAATCAAATACACTGAATTCCTCTGCAATAGCTTTCCTCCATTCAGGATATTGAATTGCGTCTTGATAGATTTTGGGCTCACGTGTAGAGTGTATAGCAGTGAGATATACATGAAACTGTGGTGAGTAGGAAGCTAGGGTGGCAAAACCAAACTGGTCAGAAGGACCAGTGGCATCAGGTGTATAACGTGCCGAAGGAATACCAGAAGTGGAACGGGTAGACTGACGAAGAGGTGGTAGACTGACAGGGTGTGGGGGTAAGGATGGTGGAGTAGGTGCATGTGCCGGTGGGTAAGTAGGTGGGGTGGGTGCTGGCTGCTGTGGGGATGCATGTGGTGTTTTGGGTAGGGGAAACAACATGTGTAAGGACGACAGGAGATGGGAATGGTGCCAGAGGAGTGGGATCAAAAGGAATGCAGGAAGATGAAGTCGGGGGGCTTGCAACAACTGGGGAATCGAGAAATCTAGTATCCTCAGGAGGAGTCAGGCAGTAAGGGGAGTCTTCCACAAAGGTTACATGTCGAGAAATGCGAACATGACCCACTGATGGATTAAAACAACGATAACCTTTGTGTTCGGGACTGAGACCTAGGTGAACGCACTTAGCAGCAAGAGCGGAGAGCTTCGTGTGCTCAGTAGGAAGGAGAAGAACGTAACAGGTTCATCCAAAGGTACGAAGCATACTGTAATCGGGAGGGGAGTGATAAAGAGCCTCATAAGGCATCGTACCAGATAGGGCAGACGATGGAGTAATGTTGATGAGACTAACAGAAGTCATGATAGCTTCAGCCCAGAAAGAACGTGGAGCGGAAGAGGAGAGTAAGAGAGCGCGAGCCGTCTCAAGGATGTGATGATGTTACATTCAACTACACCATTCTGCTTCTGTGTGTGATGGCATGATTGCTGAAAAAGGGTGTCGTGAGACTGAAGGATCGATCTCATAGTGGTGGAAGTGTACTGACGTGCACCGTCTGATGGAAAATTCTTAATGTGCACACTGAACTGTGTGTGAATCATAGTTGTAAAGAACAGGTAAATATCAGGTATTTCAGATCGCTGACGCATAAGAAAAACCCATGTATGTCTAGTGAAGTCATCGATGAAGGCAACATAATAGAGATAGCTTTTCCACGAAGGTACCGGAAAGGGTCCTCATATGTCAGAATGAACAAGTTGAAAAGTATGAGTAGTTTCAGAAGTTCTTTTGTGACTAAAGGGTAGGGCAATGTATTTGGCCAAATGACAACCCTGACAATCAGATAAATGTTTAAAAGTGAGAGAACTAAGGGCACCACTGCGAGCTCCAGTTTGGAGTCGTGATGTGCTAATATAACCTAAACATCTGTGCCACAGATCAGCATCAGAGGAAACAATACCGGCAAAACTAGAAGGAAAGTGATGTGCACGAAGAAAATCTAGATAATATAGACGACCCTGATGACTGGCACGCCCAAACTCCTCACCGGTGGAGGAATCAGTAATAGAACAACCTAAAGAGTCAAAAGTAACGACAAGACCACTATCGCATAACGCACTAATAGAAATAAGGTTTATTGATAAATAAGGAGCATAAAGAACATATGGTAATGTGATAGTGGGAGAGCTAATTGTCCCTGAGTGTGTAATAAGAAATGGTGAGCCATCAGCTGTGTGTAGAGATGGAGAGTGAGAGGGAAGTGTTGTGCAGGTGGTGAATAGTGTCTGATTACTAGTAAGATGATGTGATGCACCGGAATCTAAAATCCAGAACGAATTCATACCGGGAGTGGCAGAAAGTGCAGGTGTAACCCTCGTTCCCGTAAATATATAATTTCTGAATAATTTTCTGTATTTCGAATTATTTATGAATTTAGTTGTTTTAAATCATTTTAACTTTTCTATTTAAGATATTTCTGATCGAAAATTATGTTTATTTCGAATAAGGGTATATTTTACTTTACTTTCTATTTTGTAATTGATCGACTATTTTCATTTTAGCCAAACTAAAAATATTCGGAACTTCTTTAATAATTTGTTAAACCCAATTCCTTTATATAACATTGCTATTATTATTTTATTATTTACATTATTATTACTATTATTTTTAGTATTGTCATTGTTATCATTTTTATTAATATTGGCTGTTCTTATTATTATATTATTAGTAATATTATTATTGTTATTATTAATATTAGTGATGTTGTTATTACTTTTATTTTCATGATCTTTATTATTATATTTTTTAATTAAAGCCCAATCGATCTTGACCTATTTTGTATTATTTAATTATTTAATTTGAAGCCCAACCCAATTGTTATTTTAAGCCCAATTTATATTCATTTAATTTGCATTGTTTATTTAACCTAAATTGTGAAGCCCAAATATAAAGCCCAATGGTTTTAAACCCAAACCCATTAACCCAATTCTCCTTTTTAATGGTGTGTTGACCAGATCAATTCTACTCCTAATAAATCCCTAGAATCTCTCCTGTAACCCCCCAAATACTATCCCTAATTATCAGCCTATTGATTCCCTCTCATTATGTAATCACGTAGCTCCCTCCTCTCAATAACTTTCCTCATATTATTATATTCTATATGCATTATTTTATTATAACTCCCCCCCCTCTCTCTCTCTTCCTGTGTTCAAAATCAAAAACAGAAAACCCCTTCTCCTTCATCTTCCTTCTTCAACCTCCCGCTCGCTCCCTCTCCCCATTTCGTCTTCAACCAAACCCCCCTAACTCAACCCACCTTCCTCGTCAAAGTCGCCACCCAGTCACTCCGTTGCTCCGCCCTCCTCGACCACCTCTCCCGCTCATCCTCAACTTCTCCGCTTCAACCTCCTCACCGCAACAACCCATTTCCATCGTCTTCCTCATTCGCCCCTTCCGTCATCTCCAACCACCATCCCTTCACCATCGCCTCTCCACCTCGCAACCCCCCTCACCGCCCAGTCGCTCGACCCATCGCCATTACCAGTCGAACCCTCCACCATTGTTGCCCCCGAACTCCTCATCTCCCTCCTTCGAGCGCTTCCTGCTCGAACTCTGCCATTGCCAGCACCTTCACCTTCTCCCCTCGCCTCGCCGCCCCTCGTCCTCACCGTGCACCCCCCCTATGCCCTCCGGAGATCCTCCCCGTCCTCTTCATCGACATCCAAGCCCGAGAACACTTCGATCGTCGCCTCCTCTATTTCGAGCGTGAAACAGAGCGTCTTCGCCATCGCCCTCGTGCTGCGTCGCTTCCTGACTAGTCACCGCTATGCCGTCGACGCCGCCCTCCATTCCTCTCGATGCCACGACCGCCCAATCGCCGTGAGTGCCACCCCGCCGCTCTCACTCTCCTGATCGCTCTCTTCCTTTGTCGAAGTCGAGAAGACGAAGAGCGATTGGTGGAGGTTTGTTGTTCTGTGTTTTTGTTGGAGGGGATTGGGACTTGCCGTTTGCTGTTCTAGCCTCGATCCGGTGTAAGGAAAGATTCCTATTGGTTGGTTTGCTGTCCCGTGTACTGGGCACATTAGATCCGGAGATCCTGTTTGCTGTTCTGTCCCGATCTGTGTGGGATTTTGCTGAGTTGCTGGTTTGTTTGCTTGGACTTTCTTGCACGCATTGCGCACATAATTTTTGGAGCTCGCCGGTTATTCTCTCTTGAATCGTCAACAAGGCAAGTGTCTCTTGTACAAATTTATTTGTTCTAGTACAAGCCCCTTTGCATAAATACCGCAAGTATATCTTTTGTCTCTAATTCGCATTCATAAGTTGAATTCAATCTGTTATTATACAAAATCTATCGATCCTGTATTCACATATGATTGTGAATACTTTATTGCCATATGCATGACACGAACACAAATTAATACACACATATGTACTCTTGGGATTATACATGTTTATGGGCAGGAATGTTTCACCTGTGACAGTAGTTAAATATGAATATGACATCTTGTTCTTGTTGATTAAACTAAAATAAAAGTAACAAGCCGGGGTATAAGGGAAAGATTTAAGTAGTGGGCAATATAGAAAAGTGTACTCGGACGGGAGCTCGTGGTTTCCCGATGCAAGTTGCAAGTTACAAGTTGCAAGATTGCAAATTACAAGTTTACATGTTCACGTTACAAGTTTACACTCTACATGTTCCACATTACAAGTTTGCACGTATCTCGATACAATATTGAATGTACATGTTTTCCCGAGTATGTGATCTATAAAACCCACTACTAAATCTAAACGCAACTGATTGCAAGTAGCAACCATGTAGTAAAAATATGGATGCATGAAGTGCTACCTAGATAGAATCAAATATTAGACATAAGATTAACACGTGCATTTGCATGATCCAACTACATGTTACATGTTCATGTTGACTCGATACTTGTTTACTTGATTACTTGTTTTACATGCCATTTGTTTCATAATACCTTGTTCATATCATGTTTACATATTGCATTCCCCTATTTCATGACTCTCGATTCCTTGCTCTTTTTCTGTTTTTCTTTTGTTTTGTTTTGTGCATGTTTCCCTTAGCTTGTACCCCATTGCGGCCCATGACTTGTATTAACAGGCATCTTCTTGTTTCCTTTTTTTTTATAATATACTTGCAGGCCCAAATGGAGAGTTACCAGAAGGTGTCGCTAACCAAGTGTTCTAGTTTATTGTTTATCATGTTATCTTTAGTTTGTGTTTTACTTCATTAAACTCTTTATTGTAATCCGGAATTGTTTGACCCGTAACTATTTATATTTCCTAGTTGTTGGTTATATTATGGAATATGTCATGAACTTTCATTATCAAATTGTGATTTACATGCCTGCGTGGTTTGTTTTATTATCTTGTTATTGAGTTTACTTGTACAGCTCATGAATGGTGTGTTTGCACCATTCGCTGGGCCTTAGTCTCGCGCCTGTACTCTCCTGTTTTGGGAAGTGGGGCGTGACAGGGTTTTTAGTGGTATCAAAGCCAGGTTAGACTCTAACTAGTTTGGGATTGGACCCTGATTAGTTTGAGTTTAACCGGTCTGACTCAACAATATGTACAACCCGTTGATCACATGGATAATGAATAATCAACATCATCTGGATGCTCCTCTTATTTGACTCCTCAGTTCCTTTCATTTCTCAATTGTTTCGTCTCTTCCATTCATTCACATTTATTGATTTCTTATTAGGTATAGATTCTTTCCTTTTGTACCCATATTATTTTGATTCCGGTATCTTATTCTTTTCTTCCTGCTCGGTTCGTCGATCAGTGTCATGTGGTCTACAACTACATGTCTGAAGCTTGGAACGTCACCGTCAGAGTAGCGCAGCGGAAGCGTAGTGGGCCCATAACCCACAGGTCACAAGATTTTCTTATTGCTTTCTCCTCCTTTGCATCGCTTGCTTTATTTTCATGCATTTGCATTGTCTTCATTCATTGAATCTTTATTGGACATCATTCTAGATCACCCCATTCTTATCTATGATTTTCTTATTCTGGTATTGCCACCCTTTTGACATTTCTTTGAATCCCCTGATTTTTTATCCCCCATAAGAGTTTGCTTTGCATTGTCCTATATACCACCTAAGAAAATTTCGAGGACGAAATTTTGTTGTAAGGTGGGTAGGATTGTAACCATCGTTCCCGTAAATATATAATTTCTGAATAATTTTCTGTATTTCGAATTATTTATCAATTTAGTTGTGTTAATTCATTTTAACTTTTCTATTTAAGATATTTCTGATCGGAAATTATGTTTATTTCGAATAAGGGTATATTTTACTTTACTTTCTATTTTGTAATTGATCGACTATTTTCATTTTAGCCAAACTAAAAATATTCGGAACTTCTTTAATAATTTGTTAAACCCAATTCCTTTATATAACATTGCTATTATTATTTTATTATTTACATTATTATTACTATTATTTTTAGTATTGTCATTGTTATCATTTTTATTAATATAGGCTGTTCTTATTATTATATTATTAGTAATATTATTATTGTTATTATTAATATTAGTGATGTTGTTATTACTTTTATTTTCATGATCTTTATTATTATATTTTTTAATTAAAGCCCAATCGATCTTGACCTATTTTGTATTATTTAATTATTTAATTTGAAGCCCAACCCAATTGTTATTTTAAGCCCAATTTATATTCATTTAATTTGCATTGTTTATTTAACCTAAATTGTGAAGCCAAAATATAAAGCCCAATGGTTTTAAACCCAAACCCATTAACCCAATTCTCCTTTTTAATGGTGTGTTGACCAGATCAATTCTACTCCTAATAAATCCCTAGAATCTCTCCTGTAACCCCACAAATACTATCCCTAATTATCAGCCTATTGATTCCCTCTCATTATGTAATCACGTAGCTCCCTCCTCTCAATAACTTCCCTCATATTATTATATTCTATATACATTATTTTATTATAACTCCCCCCCCCCTCTCTCTTCCTATGTTCAAAATCAAAAACAGAAAACCCCTTCTCCTTCATCTTCCTTCTTCAACCTCCCGCTCGCTCCCTCTCCCCATTTCGTCTTCGACCAAACCCCCCCAACTCAACCCACCTTCCTCGTCAAAGTCGCCACCCAGTCACTCCGTTGCTCCGCCCTCCTCGACCACCTCTCCCGCTCGTCCTCAACTTCTCCGCTTCAACCTCCTCACCGCAACAACCCATTTCCATCGTCTTCCTCATTCGCCCCTTCCGTCATATCCAACCACCATCCCTTCACCATCGCCTCTCCACCTCGCAACCCCCCTCACCGGCCAGTCGCTCGACCCATCGCCATTACCAGTCGAACCCTCCACCATTGTTGCCCCCGAACTCCTCATCTCCCTCCTTCGAGCGCTTCCCGCTCAAACTCTGCCATTGCCAGCACCTTCACCTTCTCCCCTCGCCTCGCCACCCCGCATCCTCGCCGTGCACCCCCCCTACGGCCTCCGGAGATCCCCTCCATCCTTTTCATCGACATCCAAGCCCGAGAACACTTTGATTGTCGCCTCCCCTGTTTCGAGTGCGAAACAGAGTGTCTTCGCCATCGCCCTCGCGCTGCGTCGCTTCCCGACCAGTCGCCGCTATGCCATCGAAGCCACCTTCCGTTCCTCTCGATGCCGCGACCGCCCAGTCACCATGAGCGCCACCCCGCCGCTCTCACTCTCCCGATCGCTCTCTCCCTCTATCGAAGTCGAGAAGACGAAGAGCGATTGGTGGAGGTTTGTTATTCTGTGTTTTTGTTGGAGGGGATTTGGACTTGCCATTTGCTGTTCTAGCCTCGATCCGATGTAAGGAAAGATTCCTATTGGTTGGTTTGCTGTCCCGTGTTCTGGGCACATTAGATCCAGAGATCCTGTTTGCTGTTATGTCCCGATCTGTGTGGGATTTTGCTGAGTTGCTGGTTTGTTTGCTTGGACTTTCTTGCACGCATTTCGCACATAATTTTTGAAGTTCGCCGGTTATTCTCTCTTGAATCGTCAAAAATACAAGTATCTCTTGTATAAATTTATTTGTTCTAGTACAAGCCCCTTTGCATAAATACCGCAAGTATATCCTTTGTCTCTAATTCGTATTCATAAGTTGAATTCAATCTGTTATTATACAAAATCTGTCGATTCCGTATTCACATATGATCATGAATACTTTGTTGCCATATGCATGACACGAACACAAATTAATACACACATATGTACTCTTAGAATTATACATGTTTATGGGCAGGAATGTTTCACCCGTGACAGTAGTTAAATATAAATATGACATCATGTTCTTGTTGATTAAACTAAAATAAAAGTAACAAGTCGGGGTATAAGGTAAAGATTTAAGTAGTGGATAATATAGAAGAGCGTACTCGGATGGGAGCTCGTGGTTTCCCGACGCAAGTTACAAGTTACAAGTTGGAAGATTGCAAATTACAAGTTTACATGTTCACGTTACAAGTTTACACTCTACATGTTCCATGTTACAAGTTTGCACGTATCTCGATACAATATTGAATGTACATATTTTTCCGAGTATGTGACCTATAAAACCCACAACTAAATCTAAACGCAACTGATTGCAAGTAGCAACCATGTAGTAAAAATATGGACGCATGAAGTGCTACCTAGATAGAATCAAATATTAGACATAAGATTAACATGTGCATTTGCATGATCCAACTATATGTTACATATTCATGTTGACTCGAAACTTGTTTACTTGATTACTTGTTTTACATGCCACTTGTTTCATAATGCCTTGTTCATATCATGTTTACATATTGCATTTCCCTATTTCATGACTCTCGATTCCTTGCTCTTTTCCTGTTTTTCTTTTGTTTTGTTTTGTACCTGTTTCCCTTAGCTTGTACCCCCTTGCGGCCCGTGACTTGTATTAACGGGCATCTTCTGTAGAACCCCGTATTTTCAAATATTACTTTTATATTTGAAAATGAATTTAAATTTATTTTTGGAGATTTAATGAATATTTTCAGAAAAATTTATCTTTTTGTACACGTGCAAAACACGTGCAAGTATTTTTGAGAAATTGAAAAATTAAGTTTTCCTTATGAAAAATTATTATTTAATATTTGGGATTTATTTAGTATTTTTCCAGATTTTTCTGAAATTAATTGGAACTATTTGCAATTTTTGGGAAAAGAAGGACCTTTTTGCAAATTTGACATTTTTAGGGGTTAAAGTGCAAAATATAATTTCTGGACGTTTTGAACAGTATTGATTGAAATTTAGAATTTATATTTTCTTTTAAATCCAAATTTAAATGAGTTTTGATGGAATTTCCAAGGATAGAACTATATGTGCAAGTTGTATTTTGGAAGGGTTTATTTTGCAAAAGTGTGGGTAAAATCCTAATTTTCAATCCCGGATATTTAAGGGATTTTTCTCCAGCCATCATTTCTAAAATACAGAATTTTGTGGAGATTTATTTTGGTGGAGAAAGGAGTTTTTTTGGATCTAGCAAAGGGGAGACTTTTCGTGGACTTTTCTCAATTCAAGGTGAGAGATGTAAAAATTGTTTTTGTTGTTTGATTCATGTGAGAGATGTAAAAATTGTTTTTGTTGTTTGATTCATGTGAGAGATGTAAAAATTGTTTTTGTTGTTTGATTCATGTGAGAGATGTAAAAATTGTGTTTGTTGTTTGATTCATGTGAGTGACCTTGTTTGTTGTTCGATTTTGTGAATATTATAATTCGTATTGTTGTTGATCTATGTGTGCAAGTATCATTGATGTATTGATTTGATGTTGTGAACGATATAGTTCTTGTAATGTGGTATGAATCATGTGAATAATTGTGGATGAAATAGTAGATCTTATTTATTAAAATTGTGTTGCTAAAGGCATGTTAAGACTTGAGTATGAACATCTGGACATTAGAATTATAAATCAGATTTTGATTTAGATTTGTGAAAGAAAGTTAGATCTTGTAAAACCCTAATGAAAGAATTTGTGATTTAGAACATGAGAACTTGAATTTTGATACATTTGATGTTTTGTGTAAAATAAATATATATATGATGAGGATTTGTTGAGATTTATCATTTCTCCTGAATACGAACTATTTTCATAAACATTGAATCATTAGAAAACTCCAGACTTGATTTTGTAATCAGACCTAAACTTTGAAATCTGTAGGCCGACAGTCAACTGGCCTACTGTGCAGTCGACTGGTACGAGCCTGACACTGTATTTTTAGAATCTTTGAAATAGTCGTTCTGGACAGTCGACCTAGCGCATAGGCAGTCGACTGGTTTACTGAGAAATTTATTTTGAAAAATTATTAGTCCTTCTGGACAGTCGACCTATGATTCCTTTAAGTCGACTTGTATACTTAGAATAATTTTGAGAAGATTATTGGAATTTACCTCGGGTAAGTCGATTGATTCCTTTTCTTAAGTCGACTTATATGACTTAGTTTATTTTTGTAAAATTTTGGAAATTGCCCTCTGGGCAGTCGACTTACTACAGTATAAGTCGACTGGTACTGAAGGATCTTTGTAAACTTTAGTGCTATTTCGAATGATTGGTTTTTCAGATAATTTAGTCTATGCTTGACATTCAGTTCAGTATTTGATTAAGCATTTGACTTTGAGACATTTAGTTAAGTATTTAATTTGAGACATTCAGTGGAGCCACTCTTGTTTAGTGGAACTTCGGTTTAGACTTTTTGAGTTTGAGTCTCTAGAGGTGTGTGACCCTAGTATACCGGTGTTGAGTTACTTCGTTGAGGCCCATTGAGGCATTTCAGTTATTTAGATTTGAATTTAGGCCGGTAGGGTATACCACTCTAGGAGATTCGTTAAGTAATCAATTAACCCAAAATGATAAGGACAGGCACTAGTGGTGATATGATGAACGGGAACATGAGTCAAGAACCTCAGTATGGCTTTCGGTGTGGGATTTAATCTCCGAAATTATCACAGTAGATTATTAGTGGTGTGGGATATGTCTCCGGAATTATCACAGTCTTGTGGTGTGGGACAATCTCCGGAATTATCACGGTAACTACTTGTGGTGTGGGATTGATCTCCGGAATTATCGGAGTCGAGGTGAAGCACATGTGGTATTCGTGTGGTGACGTGTCAATATTTCGGTGTAGGATGATCTCCGGAATTATTCAAGTAAAATATCTTGGGTGTGGGATCCATCTCCGGAATTATCGGGCATAAGATACTATCCATAGTTTATCTTTATCTCGTAGTAGTCATCGTGTTAGGATTAGTTCATAACGCGGGGATTGAACCCTATGAAGTGAAGACGTTAAGGGCTTGCACCGAACCTATGTAGTATGGGATGCATAGACTTCGACAAGTACGCATTAGAGAGTCTGCATCTAAAATATGTGTTTCTAGGCTTGGTTTTATGCACGTGGTTTTCTTGTTTTCTACACCTGACACTTAGCTTAGTGCCACTTAATATTTTATGTTACTGTCATTTTGTACTTTCCATATTCTTATTTAGTACTTGTTGTTTAAGGATTTATGAGGTATGATCTTTTATGTTGTTTGTTTGTTTTTTTATATCTCTCACACCATTTATGGATGACCCCTTTAGTTTGGGGGTTAGGGATCATCTCTAGCCTCACATGTTGCAGGTAGTTGCTTAGAGTTGGAGATGGGATGCTTGAGTGGTTCTGAGATATAATTGACTCATAAGAGATTTGTGTAAATTTGTAATAGCAGTTTTTGAGATAAATTTGTATTGTAAATAAAGAAAATATTGAGTTGAGTTTGTTTTGAATTCCGCTGTGATTTGTAAAAGATTTGTTGTAATAAAAGTTGAAAATTTTAGTGGTGTTGGTTGTGTTTGATATTATATTGAAGTGGATCGCTGGGAATGTGCCACGTATTTTCTAAGATATCATATTAGAAATTCGGGGCGCTACATCTTCTTGTTTCTTTTCTTTTTTTTTTGTTATAATATACTTGCAGGCCCAAATGGAGAGTTACCAGAAGGTGTCGCTGACCAAGTGTTCTAATTTATTGTTTATCATTTTATCTTTAGTTTGTGTTTTACTTCATTAAACTCTTTATTGTAATCCGGGCTTGTTTGACCAGTAACTATTTGTATTTTCTAGCTGTTGGTTATATTATGGAATATGTCATGAACTTTCATTATCAAATTATGATTTACATGCCTGCGTGGTTTGTTTTATTATTTGTTGTTGAGTTTACTTGTACAACTCATGAATGGTGTGTTCGCACCATTCGCTGGGCCTTAGTCTCACGTCCGTACTCCCGTGTTTTGGGAAGCGGGGCGTGACAGCAGGAGTAGAGGAGCCGTCATTGATAGACTGACCCATGAGCTGTAGTTCCAGCTGAGTGAGACGTTGCTGAAGATTAGCCCAATCAGCAGGAGACGACAAGGCTGGAGTGACGGATATGGCCAAGGATGTGAGGGAAGAAGCACTGCGGGGAGAAATAAGACTAGCGCTGCTTTGACTGAGAGCACAATGTGGAGGGAGATGCTGCTGGTGTCTAGATCGGGGTAGGGAGCAAGACGGTGCTACTAGTGTCGAAAGTAGAGGTGGGGTAGGGTGAGGAATGATGATAGGAGAAGGTAGGAGGCCGGAGGCAGACTGAAAGTGGCGCTGCTGCTATTTGAATCTGGAGGAGGAACGAGAGATAGTTGCATCGGGGAAGTCAGTGGAGGTGAAAAATATGTGGGAGAGACTGAGATTCCATCAAGTAGAAGTACCTGTAATAAGAAGAATAATAATATTATTTTTCTGTTTTTTTTTTCAGATTTTTTTTCTCGGATTTTTTTTTAATAGGGGAAAAAAATAGGGTAGTGGTTTTGTGGGTTTATGGGTTTAGGGTTTATGGGTTTAGGGTTTGTGGGTTTATGGGTTTCGGGTAAAAAAAAAGGGTTTCGGGTTTTGGGTAGCAGAAGGAAAATAAAAAAAAATTTGGGTTAAGGGGGGGGGGGAGTTGGGGGTGGCTTGGTGGCGCTAGGAGAGTGGATCGGAGGAGTTCGAGGAGGACGGGGTGGGCGGGGAGGGGAGGGGGTTGGGGGTGGCTTGGTGGCGCTGGGAGAGTGGCGCCGAAGGGAGAGGCGACGGGGAGAAGGTTGCCGGAAGTAGGGGTCGGCGAAGTGAACTTCGGGGGATTTGCAGGATTTGAAGATGTTGACGATTTGAAGATGTTGACGAAGAGAGCTTCGGGAGTGGCGAAGGGGAGAAGGTCGCCGGAAGTAGGGGTCGGCGAAGTGAGCTTCGGGGGATTTACAGGATTTGAAGATGCTGACAATTTGAAGATGTTGACGATGAACAATTTTTATTTTTATTTTTATTTTTATTTTTATTTTTATTTTTTTTTGGAGTAGGAGAATTTTTGATGAGGATATTTAATAAGAAAAAATTAGGATAATTGGCTCTGATACCATGTTAAGATAAATCAGAGAGATGAAAATAATACTGAATATTGAATTGAGAAATAACTGAGTACAATATCTCCTATATATAGGAGTGAGCCAAATACAAAATTAGCCCAATATGGGACTATAATATCTAACAACATTCTTGGTACCAGAATATTCTTGGAACCAGTTTATAGTGGTATATAATCAGACTACGAAGTATGTTGATTGTGCTTACTTGTTGACGCATAATCGACATTGTTCGTTGGAAATAACTAACACCTGCTCCCGTATTGTGAATCTTATCTTTCTTTTTCTCCTGATGCTTAAAAGTATAATATGATTATCCCACTACAGAATTTCTTGATGATTGCCTAAAATGCATTGTAGGTGTCAAATTAACCCATTCAAATCTCACTTTGAGGTTAGGGAAAAAAAGAAAAACAAAAAAAAACAAAACAAATCTCACTTTAAATCGAACTCTCCTTGTACATCCCCACGTTCATGGGACTCGAAGTCTCGAGCTCTACAAGACCATAGCCAAGAGATGTCCAAATTTTTTCATCTCGAGCAATGTAACCTTTCTGCTATTTGCTATCTCATCACATGAGAAAAATATATCTCTAATCTCTAATCTTTAATCTCTAATGTTATAATGGGAGAAGGCCTTAGGGTGCGTTTGGGAACCCAAAAAACTAGGGAAAGGAATGGAATACTGTGGATAAACCCATCTTATCCTATTCCACAGCTTGTTTGTTTTGAAAAAGAAAACAAAGGAAACAACTAAATTTTATTCCCTAGAGAAAGATTTCAGCCAATTTCTATTCCAGCTCCACCCCCCTCGGAAAGCTGCGTAAAGGAATGGAAATAAGATTTGAAGCTCCACCCCCAATTTCTATTCCATTCCACCAGTTGCCAAACACACACAACTTATAAAATTAATCCATTCCTTTCCCTTTCTTTCCATTCCTCTCCATTCATTTTCATTCCATTCCTTTCCATTCCCCAACTTCAATGTTTCCAAACAGACCCTTAGTGTCATTTGTCATTTTGTCATTCTACCAACATGTGCAACACACGCACATAACTAATATAGAGGAGGTTTCCGGTTCAAATCCTCCCTATGTCAGAGTTTTTATTTTTATTTTTTGAAATTATTAAAACGTGCATCGCACGTGTAAATTACTAGTATGTTAAAAGACAAGTTTCTAGAGACAACTATGTTTGGAGATAAATATAATCAAAAATGTGAATTTGTAAAGTAGTAGAAGAATCATAAAAAGTCATATTATAGGAGTGAAATCAATAGGCAGTGATGCTGCTTTTTTCGGAGTGGGAGCAATAGATAATGAGTTCTTGTATTAGAGTGGAAAGCTTAGATTACAGTTGTCGATCCGGTCTTGATGTAAGACTAGTATTAGATCGGATCTGGAGATTTGATGGTGGTTGCACTGGTTGCTGGCCGCCGAAAACCTGCAAGGACAACCTGAAACACTAGAATGGATCCCGACAACAAACCCTCCGACGATTTAGTTAGTAACCAGAAGTGAAAAACAGGGAAATGCTGATTATCTGATAAAGGAGGAGGTATGACTGTACTTATAAGCAATTATGGGAGCAGTTATCAGGAAAATTCCATAACCGATTCGGAAGATCCCTTAAATCAACGGATCTAATCAGTTATTATCTCCCTAATTTTGGGGAATTTGATTGTCAGCTGTTATTGAGTGGTCAATCTCCCATTTTTGGGTTGTGAATCAGCACCCCCCCCCCCCTCGTGAACTGAGCCAAGGTAGTTGGTTTGTAGGCAGCCCATGGGCCAATCCTGGGCCTGGGCCTGGGCCTGTAGCTGTAGCAAGATTATTGTCTCGCCTTTAAGGGCCTCAGGATTCATGCAAGGATCATACGGCTCTCATTTAAGTGATTTTCTTACCCATATCATAAGCCCTCCGCTCCTGGATGTTTGGTGTAACTGTCTTCGACAACTAGTTTTCTCATGTGTGGATGTTTGAAGGTAAAGATAGCAGTAATCGTCTTTTGAAGCTTCTAAAGATAGCAGTAATCGTCTTTTGAAGCTTCAAAGTGATTTTCCCAAATTTTTCATTAAATTTCCAAAGTTATAATTATTTTTTAGAATTTTTAATTAATTTTCCCGAATAAATAATTATTTATTCGATTTTAAATTAATTTTTCTAAATTAATAATTACTTTTCATCATTTTTAAATTAACTTTCCGAATTTATTGTTATTTTTTAGAATTATTAATTAATTATTCAAAATTTTTAATTATTTTTTGGAATTTTAAATTAATTTTTCAAAATTCATAATTGTTTTTGGAAATTTAATCAAAAAACCAAATGTGGGCATGGATCTTGAGAAGATTTGATGGTCAGTATTACATGTTATTCGTGGCTGGCTCGAAGTTCATGCTGAGCGTCGACCCTGAGGACCTCGGCATGCCGAGGGACGAGGCAGCTAGGTAGAGACTTCTTCGCATGGGGGCTCGAAGTCCACGCCGAGGGACGAGGCAGCGAGGTTGAGACTTCTTCACATGGGGCTCAAAGTCCATGTCGAGGGACAAGGCAGTGAGGTCAAGACTTCTTTGCGTGGGGGCTCGAAGTCCATGTCGAAGGACGAGGCCCCGAAGTCCATGTCGAGGGACGGGGCCTAGCGAAGTTGGAGATTTTTTTGCGTGTGGCTCGAAATCCATACCAAGGGACGAAGCCAAGTGAAGTTGGAGATTTTTTTGCATGTGGCTCGAAGTCCCTACCGATGGACGAAGCCTGGCAAAGTTGGAGACTTTTTTGCATGTGACTCGAAGTTCCTGCCGAGGGACGAAGCCTAGCGAAGTTGGACGAAGTCTAAGGAAGCTGGGCAAGCCTATTGAAGATGAAGTACTTAGAAATTTTGGATTTCTTTTGAGCTACAGATGTGCGTGCGCTGCATGTGGGTTGGCGTACATTACTGTTTGTGGAAAATGAGGAGTTTTTTACATTCTCAACCGTTGGATGGAAATAAAGGGCTATGGTTATGGTTCCTCTATGTCATCATTGTGGATATCGAGGAGTCCTTTTCACCGCTTATAAATTTCTCATTCCCTTCTCATTTCTCCCATTACTTTCTTTCTCTTTTTTGCAGAGCTTCTCTCTGTAGAACTCTTTCAGATCTCTGGTGAACTTTGGGATAACCTGTCAGCTTCTCTATATAGAATCCAGGTAAAGTGTTTTTTATTATGTCAAGAATTCAGTCTAGTGCCTCCGCCTCCGCCTCCGGGTGCGACGACCATGCCTCTTCGTCCACCTCTTGGTTCGCCTCGGAAGGGAGTGTCAAAGATGTCTACTCTGAGTCTTTTTTCAAGGAGGAAAGAGCGGACGACAACAAAAGCTCTGAGGTAGTCGAAGTCAGATCCCCCTAAGAGGATGAGGAGGATGAGGAGGAAGTGGAGCAGGGTGTCGAGGAGGTTCACTCGAGTGGAGAGGATTCCCCTGATAACGTGGTTGCTCTCTTGCCTCCCCCACGCCCCTCGACCACTGCGAAGAAAGAGGAAGTTTGTTTACCCTACTAGCCTGAAGCCTGAGCCAATAGAGTATATGCCAAAAGGTGGCTTCAAGGCCTCTACTTCTGGGATCCTGTGTCCATTATGATGTATCCGAACGACCTCCTGGACTTGATTAAATTTAGTATACTGCCATCTTCCCCTATTCGATAGAAAATTGAGGCAGACAGTGTGGCGAACACATTGGTGAAGACCAAGCTCCCTCTGATTCGGTCATGCTATTTCATTCCTCGGTAGTTCAAACTGATGGTCCCGAACCCTGGAATCATACCAACAAACAATCTTAGCTCCATGGTTCTGTATGTTCCCTCTGGATGCCTTTGCCTCGGGGCTCTAACTAGCTATGCTCCTCTTCATCAAGAAAGTGTTGAATTAGGCTGGGGTGAGTCCGATGCAGTATGGGCCAAACTCGTGGAAACAGCTCATCAATTTTATAATTCTCTGCAATGAGAAAGGCGTGCCGCTGAGGATGAAATACTTCTGGTGTGTTTGGGCCTCAACACTACCACGATATACGAGGGATGTTATCTTTTCTCACCTTGGTTTGGGAGGCATGTCATACACAACTACCCGGACTCGATTAAGGATTGGATGTCAAAGTATTTTATCATCAAGAGTTCCGAGCCTTGGGACATCCCTACAATGTGGTCGTTCGACATCCCGAAGTTCAAAGCCCTGAGACTCAGGGACTTCATAATGAAGGAGAAGGATGGCCTAGAGAAGATCTTCGCTGGGGAAAACGTGAGCTGGCCGAAGGTGGCTGAGAGGCACCATGTTAGGAGTGAACTGAGCCCTGCCGACCTTTGTATGTCTTTTGTTTCCTTTTACGTTTAACTTTTTCCTTCATCTCAAAAACTCACATTCTTTGTTGTAGCAGTGCTCGATGAGAAGGAAATCTAAGCGAGGCAGGCTGCCCTGGCCAAGAAGAAGGCTATGGAGCAGCTGAAAGGGAAGAAGATGGCTTCAGCTTATGTTTCTGAGAGGTCTTCGGAGGGGAGGTCCAAGAAATTGAAGGCTCTGATAATCCCCCCCCCCCCACCCCTCAATCAGCAAAAGTGGCCCCAAGCTTGGAAGCCCTCAAAGCGACCGACTATGCTAAGGTCGGGCTTCCTTCCGTTCATACCCAGGCCAATATTGCCCTCAAGGAAGGAAGTGTGGATCCTTGGAGGCCCGACTGGGCCGTGAAGGTGGTGGAGCTGATCTTGGAAGGTCCAGTGGCTATGGAGGTTGTGAACAACCTCGCTCCGCCTCGTGACAGGGAGTGTATCGCGACCGAGACATTTGACTCGAGATACCTGAAGTGGAATCATGCTAATATGGTGGTAAGTATCCGACCACGATGAGTTCGTTACTTCCTTTGAAATGAATTTGTATTTTCTCTTCTAATTATTTGTCCTTCGTTTTGTATGCAACTCTGCAGGGTGCGGAGATGAGGAGGCAATAGAAACCTGGCTTCAAGCTCTCCTACTGGAGGGCAAACTGGGTTGAGAGGGATTATAAGGACCTCAAGCTGAGGTTTGATGACTTGGAGATGAACAAGAAGCCGTTCAAGACCGAACTGGCCTCCATGGCTTTCGACCGGACGAAGCTGGAGAAGTTAGAGAAGGAGAAGGTCAGCTGGGAGGTGAAGGAGAAGGATTTGGTGGCTTATCGGGAGGAAGCTATCGATAGGGTCATCCTTGCCTAGGATCAAGGGTACGAACGAGCTATCGAACACGTCGAGCGGAAGTACCCCAACCTCATCCTCGAGGGCTTCTCCTACGTACTCCATAAAGTTCGACGAGGACCCCATGACTCCCCGGGAGATTCCCTTAGACGGCGAGGAGGACACTCAGTCTCCTGATGCAGGGGCCGACCAGACCAAGGTCCATGCTGAGGTTTCAACAACCGAGGTCAAAGAAGTGTCTCCTTCTCATAAGCAGCAGAAATTAGCATGCCTTTTTGTTTTCTGTACTCGCCAACTGGGGACTGGCCACCGCTTTTGGTATTAAACTTGATTGAATCGAATGAAAGATATTTTGGGTCGAACTTCACAGCTTGAACATTTTTGTTTGTGGCTTTGCCGAATTTGGAAAAATTTAAACTTGTGTGTCACGGACTTTTGTAGCAGTAGAATTAGTTAAGTCTCCACTGCTCAATGTAATGTGGAATTTCCATTTCTTGTTAGATTGTCTGACATGCTTCTATTGACTCTCATGATGCCAAGCTTAAGTACCTTAGGAATAGGTTGCAGATCATGGAATCGTGTTTGGCTCACCACCGTAAGGAATCAAAGGATAGGGAGGCAGTGTTCTCATACCATATTCTAAGGTCACACCAAGTGAATTTGGAACTTGCTCGTTGGAAATAGGCGGTGGTCGACATGGACTTGGGCCTTGCTGGAACCCGAGTAGCTCTCACTGGTGGGTTGTCCCGACCATTCTCCTCGGGGAGTGTTATCCGTTCGGCAGACTCTTTCCTTCGAGAGATGCTGGTGGAGAAGGAGTTGGAGATATACAGATTGAAGGTGGATTTCAAGGTGGCGGGGTCGCGAGCCACTCCTCTCCCTAGCGGTTGGACGTCCGTTCAAGGTCTGTCTCCAATTGTCCGGTTAGGGCCAACGAACCCGGGAGACGCTCAGAGCAGAGTGGCTGGATTATCCATCATGGCCAGCACTTGGGAGGGTCCCAATTGACCGATTGAGGTGCATACCAGATCAGTTGGTTTGCATAAGCCCAAGGGGGTACACTCTCGATAAGGAGGTTCCATAGGTGACCCCTACTAGGTTTTTGTTGTATCTTGTTGTACTAGTTGTAATCCTTTAGCTGTGCTGAATGTAACTATATGTATTTGCCCTTCTGTTTTCCGAGCATCTTTCAGCTTGAAGAAATAAAAGACTTTGTTTTTAATCTTGTGTCTGTCGCTCGTGTTCCCTGATAACTTGTTCTGATCGACTATCAATGGAGCTTTTCAAACTCTAGGGTTGGCTGAGCTTGTGTGTCCCGTCTCTGAGATGGTTCGATGTGTGTCGAGCCTCCAGAGTTGAACATTTTTGTCTTTGAGGTTTAACAGGTTATAGGAGCAATTTCGAATGGTGAGCTCGATCCACGACTGCTTTTGTACAGGTCGAAAGGTAGCCTCGAACCAAGGGTTGGACTCTGAACCTTCTTTTGATAGTTTAATGGGCTGAGAAGTTTTGAATGGTGAGCCCCATCTGCACAAGAAGCAACGGGTACTTCGAACCATGGTTTGGACTTCGAACTCATTTTTAGGATTTTGGATTGGATGTGAGTCTGGTTTCAAGCGGCGAGCTTCGCTCCTAACGAGTTGCCTAACGAGTTGCAGCGGAAGCTACGACCGTGGTTTGTATGCTGATACAGTCGTTAGTGAATTTTTTGCATGTGGCTCGAAGTCCATGCCTAGGGACGAGGCCTAGCGAGTAGACTCGAACTTGGAAAATTTTGAGAGTGTGCTGAGTTTCAATTGATCGAGAATGACAATAACCTTAAGTGGATGCTTTTGGACGACTGTTTATTATATTCATGGGCCTTCACAGCCTTATTACAATTTTCTCGAAGATAGTGGAGCATTAGGCACTTTCATAAAACTCCATCAAGTGTTCTGCATTCCAGGTCCTCTTAATCTTCCTGCCTCCCTGGTCTTCATGATTCCCTGGTCTTCAAGTCGTTATGTCCCAGGACGCACCACTTTGGAGACCTTATAAGGGCCCTCCCAGTTCGGAGCGAACTTCCCCTTCTTACTGGGTTCGGAAATTTAGAGTTTCCTCAGGACTAGGTCCCCCTCCATAATATTCGCATGTCAAATTTTCTTTTTGTAGAAATGCTCTACTCACAACAAACCGTAAGGGCTATAGCGGCTTTTCTATCCCGGCGTTTGGGCCAAACGCAGGGATAGAGAAATGTTTTTTTTAATTTTAAATTTTCACATATCTATCCTGGCGTTTGGAAAAAATTTCGGTATATATGAGACATATACCAGCGTTTATCGCATAAATGCCAGGACATGCCTCAATCTATACCGACGTTTATGTCAAAAACGCAGGTATAGATCATCAAAATATTGGGGGAAAACCTAATATATCTACTTCCCATCTGCTCCATTCCCAAATTTTTTCCCAAACTGTCCCACTTTTTGAAATTTTTTCCCAAACTGTCCTACTTTTTTTTTAATTCCCAAACTGGCTCACTTGCTTTCTGAAAAAGCGATGAGGTTTTAACCTCATCGCTTTTTCAGAAAGCTAGTGTGAGGATTTCGATTTTCGAAAGTCTAGACTCGCTTTCTGAAAAAGCGATTGGGTTTTAACCAAACCCGCTTCCTCAAAAAGTGACTGGGTCGTTTTGGTAAATACTTTCAAAAGTGAGTCAGTTTGGTAAATACTTTCAAAGAGGTGGGTCATTTTGGTAACATGTTTGATTTATCACGACGCTTTGAACAAAATCTTCAAATTAGTGTTTAAGAAAGATCCCCTTTTCTCCAACTTAAAACCATTGAAAGACACTAACTTGATTTAAATTATTCACTATTCAAATTGCAAATTCACTCCATTCATCTGAAACAAATTAAAACCAAAAAATGAGATGATATGAATTTCTTTCCAATTCATCAAATAGCTACAAAATGGATGGATAAAAGTACCATGATGATTAGGTCTTTTGGTTTAGAGCATCTGCAGTTGTCTGCTAAATATGCATAATATGCATATTTTGTCCAAAAAATTGCTGCAGTCGTCTGCTAAATATGCATATTTTGCTACAGTAGATTGCTATAAATGAGAGCGGATATGAGAATTATGCATAATTTAAAGGACGCAACTTTGAGTTCTGTCGCTCGAAAAAATATTATTTTTAAATCGTCAGACGCAACTTCACATTGCGTCCGACGACTTAAAAAAAACATTTAATAAAAGAAATTCAACCAGGGAGCTCTCCTTGGACGCAACTTGAAGTTGCATCCAACGGTGGGGCCCACTTTTTTTTTAATAACTTAAATAACATTTTTAATTAATAAAAAAATCATAAAAAATCCTTTAAAATCTTGCAATGCGAAGTGAAGTTCCGTATGAATTTTTATATATTAAATTGGTAAAAAATACCAATCGACGACTGCAGCAAATTGGCAAAATGCTATATGCATTTATGCATATATGCATTTTTTAACAATGACGACTGTGGATGCTCTATGAGCATAAGAATTGATAACTCAAAGCTGAATGTGTAGCCCTAAAAAAACTCGCAAACAACATTTTTAGCTTATTAGTCAACAACATTAACTACTACTACTACGACATACAGCAAACTACTGCATATAAGGGCGAAGCGCGATGAGTACTAAAATTGAGCTCAACTAAACTTCATTACAGATCAATAACAAAACAAGATGAGAACTTTAGCTAAAAAAGAAATGAAAGTTGAGATTTTTAGGGTTGGGGTTTTAAGGAGAGATGGAGATTTTAGGATATAACAAGTTCGGAGCGAATTCTCTTTGGGAGATGGGAGGATGGGTACATAGAGGGCTGACGGCAGAGGAACTCGTCCACCATTGACGGAGAGATCAGAGAAATTAGAAATTTGATTGAAGAGGTAGAGAAAGGGGGAGCTTTCTTAAACCCTAATTTGAAGATTTTGTTCAAACCGTCGTAATAAATTGAACTTATTACCGAAATGACCCACTTTTTGAAAGCATTTACCAAACTGAATCACTTTCAAAAGTATTTACCAAAATGACCCACTTGTTTTTTGAGAAAGCGAGTTTGGTTAAAACCCAATCGTTTTTTAAGAAAGTGAGTCTAGGCTTTCGAAAATCAAAAGCCTCACACCCTCTTTCTGAAAAAGCGATGAAGTTTTAATTACACTCGCTTTTTCAGAAAGTGAGTGAGGCAATTTGGGAATTTAAAAAAAAGTAGGGCAGTTTGGGAAAAACTTTCAAAAAGTGGGACAGTTTGGGAAAAAATTTTCCATTCCCCTTCCCCCCCCAACGCACACACAGACACACCAAAAAACCAATCTTTTTCACTCTCTTCTCCTCGCCGCCGCCGCCCTCCGTACTCACCGCCGACGGCTCTCTCTTCTCCTCGCCATGCTCCTCCTTCACCACCTGCCCTCCTTAGTCGCCGCTAGGGTCCTGGCCGCTGACTCTCTCCTTTCTCTCAAAACAGCAAATCGAAACTTGCCCCCAATTCCCCGAAGTCACTGCCTCTTTCCTCGTCTTGCCGTCCCCATCCCTTCCTCCTCGAGTCCCAAGCCCGACCCCAACCTATCCTCTCCACGGGTTCTCGCATTTGTTTAAGGATTCACTTTTGCTAAGGTTTTGATCTCCCACTTCTTCAAATTTTGATTTTGAGTTGTTAATTTTGTCAAATGTGTGATTTGAGTTAGAATTATGGATGTGGAATTAGTTTATACTTGAGATTTGAGAAAAATATGTCATCTTGTTGGGTAAAGGCTTGGATTTTGATAATGTTGATGTGGTTAATTCTTATTTTAATTTGTAGTAGGATTATAACTTTGCATCTACTGTTATTCGAACCTTTGTTTGTTGCATTACACTTGTTTGTGGGAATGCCCAAGTGAGTGTTTCCAAATACTTCGAGTGAGTAATAAGTATTTTGGTTTGTTGATGGAGGCTTATAGCTTTGCACTACACTTATTCATGAAAATGCTCAAGTTTCTTAAAGTTTTTTTTTAGCAAGTATCAAGTGTTTTGCTATGTAAATTCATATATTCAACTTGATGGTGATTTTTTATATGGAAAGGAATATTATATAATGTTGTGAGTGCTAATATTTTAATAACATGATGATTGAATGATCTGTGAACATGATAATTATGAGGCAGGTTATCTGGCTTGTGCTAGTATAATTAGGAGTAAAACCAAGCACTTCTGAATTGAAGCAATCTGTTATTTTTTTCCAGAACCTGCAATGTTAAACACACTTCGAAGCCAATGTAGAGCTGTCTTATTCCCAAAATTTAGACCTATTGTTCGATTGGTGTTCCAAAAACGTTCTACTCTGCTTGATTGGTGATAATATGACAATCAAATCAAACCCGTTCAAACCCTAGTTACTTCCATTTTGAATATAATTCCATTTATGCAATGCTCATCAAGTTAAATGATTACTGCAGTATGGTAATTTTTATATTGCTATCCCCATTAGGTTTTGGTATCCATGGACTAGAGATGAACTCCGATCTGTTTGTAGTTACTATTTTCATATTAATGCTAATATTTACACTGGCAAGCCTTCCTCTTTCCTCAGTTACAGGAGAGCTTATCTAAAAGGGTTGAGGCTGCACTAGTAGAGACAATCCTAGGAAGGAGGCATGGGGATACACTCTACTTTTGGATTCGCATGAACAAGGATCCAAGAAATCCTCTTCAACAAGATTTTTGGCCTTTTTGTGATACTATAAATGCTGGGAATTGAAGGTTGGACAAACTTCTATGATTCTATCTAAGCTTCTTTTACAGTGATGTTACATTCCATCATCCCTTGCATCCTAAGCCTAGCGATGCTGCTTACTGGTGTATACTTATATATTTTTATGATTTTGTTAAAAAAGTTTCCAATACATGTTAATTTAATTGGAGAGCTATTTGCATGCTATAAATTCTGAGAACTGGATGTTAAATAAGCTTCTATGATTCTATCAGAGTGTTTTACGGTAATATTCCTAACCATTTAACCCTGGCATCCTAAGTTTAGTGATGCATTCGGCACCGGTATATAATTTTTTTTTAATTACTAAAAAGGTTCTGGTAAATGTTGATATAGTTAATGAGCTCTGTTGATGCCACGCAAAAGAAATTAGTTAGTGATCAAGCAGATACATATTGTGTGTTATGATGTAGTTGTTCTACTTGAAATATGAAAAGGTATCTCATGTAGTGAGAGTTTCATAAGTTACACTTTGGCTTCATTATCCCTAAGGGATACCTACATAAGATTAAGTATGCCCTCCAAATCTTCTTATACTAAAAATAAGGGAATTGTTGTCCATTAATAGCCTATTGGAGAACCTCTTAGGTTATGAGATTCATTTGGGAGGAAAGTCTGGAGTTATGCCTCTTATATTAACAATCTTCTATGCTTGTTCTCCATTGTCTTCATCTTCATCCAGACTTTCCTATTATGTCTGTTCAGTTTTGTGTAATAGCTCTATGCACTTTTCCTTCATGTTGTTGTCTTGTGTATCATGTTGCATGACACATTGTGTTCGGTTGTTGTTGTTGTCTTAAATGATTACTACAGTATGGTAGTTTTTATATTGCTATCCCCATTAGGTTTTGGTATCCATGTACTAGAGATGAACTCCGATCTGTTTGAAATTTTTTCATATCTTGTGTTTTAGATTCACCTTAATTCAATTTGTATATGATATTAGCTCCCTTTTACAGTTTTACTAGTAGAGTACTTTTTTTTTAATTTTTTTTAAAAATTAAATTTTGAACTTTTTTTAAAATAAAAAAACACGGCCTATCCCGACATTTTTGGCAAAAATGCCGGGATAGGGTTTTTTTTAATATAACTTATCCCGGTGTTTTTTTGGCAAAAAACGCCAGGATAGGGTTTTTTTTTAAAAATATAACCTATACCGGCGGTTTATTCACAAAATGCCGGGATAGGTAACTATTCCTTTTTAAAAATTAACATGTCTATCCCGACGTATTTTATTGAAAACGTCGGGATAGGTACCTCTATAGCGGCGTTGCTAATAAACGCCGGGATAGACCTATTATCTATCCCGACGCAAGCTATTGCGGTGCTTTTGGCGGCATTTTCAAGAGCGCCGCTACGTGCTATAACGACGCTAAAAAACACCGGGATAGCCTTATAAAAATGTCGCTATAGCCCTTGCGGTTTTTAGTGGCTTTTTGCTGGTAGATGTTCCTCCTGACAGTTGACTTCTCCCGAACTTCTTCGAGAATATGAGGTTGATCCTAAGCCCCTCCGAGTTTAGATCTTCATTGAAGTTCATGACTCGAGGCGAGGGTATTCTGATCTCCAAGGGGATTATTTCTTTGATTCTAAATTTGAGATTGAAAGACGATTCTCCCATCGTATTCTCTGGGTTTTCTGTACGACCAGAGCACACTTGGGAGTTCCTCAACCTATAAACCCTTGGGTGACTCGTCTAGTCGCTCCTTGAGGTCATCGAGGATCTGACAGTTAGCATTCTCGGCCTGACCATTGGACTGAGTGTATGAGATAAAGGAGAATCTTTGCTGGATCCCCAAGTCTATGCAGAACTTTTGGAATCCCTTGCCAGCAAGCTGAGTAGCGTTGTTTGTAATAAAGATCTGAGGGATCCCGAGCCGGTAAATAATGTTCTTCTAGAAAAATTACTGAACTTTGTACTCTGTGATTGTGGCCAATGGTTCGGATTCGACCCACTTAGTGAAGTAGTCGATGACCATAATGAGGAATCTTTGTTGCCCTGTGGCCTTGGGGAAAGGGCCAACTGGATCCATCACATGGTAAAGGTGGCCGAACTTGACATGGACTTGAGCTTGGCTTGGGGAGTGTGCTTGATCGAGGAGAACATTTGGCAGGGTCCACACTGAGGGATGAGCTCCTGTGAATCTTGTAGCAGTGTTGGCCAGTAGTATCCATGCTTGAGGATCTTTCTAATGAGGGACCTACCTCCATATGGCAACTGCCAGCTCTCGCATGCATTTCCTTGAGGGTGTATTGGGCTTCTTCGGGGGATAGGCATCGGAGATAGGGTTTTCCATCAACCATAAAGTATGACCGTTTGAACAATAGCCCTTCCACGAGAGTGTGCCTCTCTGCTCTCACCTAGATCTTCCTTGCCTCGATAGGTTCAGCCAGAAGGACCCCTCTCTAAAGGAAGTCAACTTTGGGGTCCATCCAACACCTTCATTGTGTTAAAGGACCGATGCAGAGTGTTTCTGCATCCTCCCTGTCAATGCTCGAACTGACCATGTGTCATGTCCCGCTTCCTAAAAAGGAGATACGAAATATGGATACGTGACTATATCCAGCGAATGGCTTTCACCATTCATAAGCTGTCAGGATCTTTACAACAAGTACAAGTATAAACAAGAGAGATACAAGAAGAATAGTCACCCACGCATGCATAACTGAATTAATATAGTCAACAAAATTTACTTGAAACAAAATTTAATAACCTCAAATAAACTAGATCTGGAACAAGTCAAAATTTTTGGGTCAAACTGCCCAATACAAAATTCATGTAGCAATCACATTTATACAATAATAGCAGAAAAGTAAATTTTAGCAAGAACTCCAGCAACTAGAATCTCAGATCACCTACTCCATCGGGCAGCTGGTCACCAAAGTCTGCAATTTAACAAATTGTAGGAAGAGGGAAAAGAAAACAAAATGTCCGTCAATGCAAGTTACGGGCCGCTTGTAGTACAGGCGACAAGTACAGAAAAGATAAACAAGAATAGAGTAACAGCGGAGCAGACATAGCATGGAATAGACATGACAAAAAAATAGTATGACTAACATAAATCAAGAAACAAAATCAAGTAACATAATGTGCTAACAGGGTATAGGTAACATGTAACAGATGTCAACTATTATGCAAGCAGGTAAACATGTAATCAGGTAAACTGGTAGCATGTACAGGTAAGCATGTAACAGGTGTCATGTTATGTCAAGTCGTGTATTTATTTCTATCTAGGTAGCACTTCATGTGTCCCATCCATTTACCACATGGTTGCTACATTCAAACAAGTTGCAATTAGATTTTGTAGGGGATTTTATAGGTCATGTACTTGGGTATTCACAGAATTACAAAACTTGGTCGGTAAACTTGATCGGTAACAGGAAATTAAATTGGTCGGTAAACTTGATCGGTAACTTGTTCGGTAAACTTGTCATACGGGAAACACGAGTCCCCTTCCGAGTACAGGCTCCTATATTGTCCACTACTAGATCTTTCCCTTAACCCCGGCTTGGTTATTTGTTATTATTATCAAATAGGCATATACGTGCACAAAAAAGGGCAAGAATAACATGATATAAACAAGTAACAGGTTCAGGTTATAAGACAAACATGTACAGGTGATAGACAACACGTAAAAGGATAGGACAACAAAAATTCTCGTTCAGGACAACAAGACAGTACTGCACTAAATCTGGGATTTCCATTGCCATAAACATGCAAATCTAGATCCATCAGAAAATCTGGAAAATAGACTCTCGGCCGAATCCAGCAAGTTTACATATGTCATATGGTATTTCACAAAAACAAGGCTCAAAACAGAATTGCATCCAGAAAATATATTCAGCCAGAAACCAGAAGTTTGTATTCATAAACTGAAAATGGCATAAAACTTACTGATTAAATCCAAGAAAAATCTGGGGTATTCCCTAGTACGTCTAGTATCAGAAAATATAATTTCATAATTTTTCAATATAGATAGAATAGTCAAATAAAATCAAAAGACAGCAGGATGCAGTAATTTTGTAAATCTGAAACTCTTGACACAGCAGTACCAAAATAGCACTATTTTACAAAATATAAATCGAAATCTAGATCCGTCAAAAGGGTGATAAAATAGATACAGTAGGCTATATTTCATATTCACAAAGTTTTTATAAACAATAACTCGAATCAGGTTGAAATTTAGGTTCTTTACTGAACAACATGAAAATTCTGCAAGTACAGTAGTTGTTTGCAAGCATAGATTAGTATGTGAAAGTCATCAATTAAATCCACAAAAATTAGAGGTTAATCCCAATTAAGTTTATTTGTACTCAGCAAAATATTGGATCAAAATATTATCTTTAACATCATTATAAAAATAAATAGTCATACAGAATACATATAAAACAGAATCTGGAATTTTCTACACATCTGTAGTAAAACAGCAATAACTCGTAACTCACAAATTAAAACTGAGATATGTCAAAAATTCTGGAAAGTAAACAGAATTCTCTATAATTCATATTTCCAAATAATTTTCATATACTGACCTTAATAGGGTCTAAAATACTGAACAAAAATGGGGTAACAGCAAGGACAGAATTATTCTTCATCCATAAAATCAATTAGCTCATATGTAACACCTCCAAATCATAACAAAGTGTGAAATATGGTGCACTAGATGTCCAAGAAACATGGTATATGGTATTTAACAAGTTCACAACAAGTTATACTACTACTAACACATCAAGCATACAAGATCATATGATACCTCATAAATCACGAACAACATGCATGTATACATCAAGAGTTTATTAGATCTAAGTTATTTCATGTCGTGTGTGTGCGAGACAACTACGAATGGATCAACAACTAAAGACAAGATCAAACAAGGGATTTCATGGGAATAGATCTTGAAGCAACTACACTACAGGTGGTATTTAGTACTTATATATGCAAACAGAAATTATACAAGTTACTTGCCTTATAGTCGACGACGGAACGATACAAAGAGCGAGAATAACAGGAACGGATTCCTGGGTACGAACTCAACGAATGAGTCACGAACCAATCACGAACACATGATTATGATCGTAATCACGAACACAAAGCACGGATCTCGATGATCAAGAGGATGATCAAGATGAAGATCAAGCAAATCCAACGGCCAAGATCGAATATAGAATATATAAGAATTAAAAGAGTACCAAAGGAGTAAATATATCATGATTGACAATTTGACGAATGAGAACAAAAGTGGATCAAATTTTTAACTCACCAAGTAGAAGATGATCGATACGGTCAAGGGTCAAGATCAAGTGTGATCGGTCGATCGGATGGCTGAGATCAAAGCAAGCTTGATGATCATCACGATCAGATCAGACGACTTAGATCAAGAGATCAAGATCAAGGGTCCAGATTCAAGCGTGATGATGACGATGATGATGAGATGTGATCGGAATGCCAGATCAAGACTTGATGATAAGATGAGATCGAACGGCTGAGATTTAAATGGGCTGGATGGTGATGATCAAGGTGATCAGATCAAACGGATGGTCAGGATTTGTTAGATCAAAACTCCCTGATCAACAGCATGTCAATGGCGATGGGGCTTCGGCTCTGGCTTGGCTCCGATGGCAGGTGGTGACGACTACGTGATCGGAGGCAGGGACTCGCAAGGTGGACTGCAGTGGCAGGATGGTGGTGACCGCGGAGGCACAACGATCGGCACAGGGCGAAGCGCTCAGTTCGGTGGGAAAAATAGGGGAGGAGGGAAGTGGTGACTGTGGCGGGGGAAAAGGGCAAGCAGCAAGGCGGGAGGCCATGGCAGGGAGGAGGACTGCAGTGATGATGGCGATGACGGTGGTCGACTGTGGAGGAGCAGGGTCGAGGCAAGGACGGACGATCAGGATGGTGCAGTGGTGGCTCAACATTGACGAGCAGAAATAGGTGGTGCACTGCGGTGGAGTGACTGGGTGGGGTGTGGCACAGGGCAATGCGACGGGGGTCGCGAGGGGGGGCGACTGCTGGTCGATGCTGGGAGGGAGGAAGGTGGCGACGGGAGTCGAGGTGGGGATGAGGAGGCTGGAGAGGGAAGCTGATGGGGTGGAAAGCCGGAGATGATCGGGGTGAGGGGACAGGGCGCACAGGGTAGAGGTCGGGGGAGAGAAGCTCTGGAGGATGGGTTTCGGCAGAGGAAGGGGAAGGGGTTACAGCGGTGGGAATTATTATAGGTGAATAGGGTAAATTAAAAGGGTATTATACATGGTAGTATTAGGGTTTAGGTGGGGTAGCGGGTAGGGTAAAGGTATAATGGGTATTGGGAATAAAGATCCAATAAGAAAGAATAGGGTTTATGGTATTAAATCCAATAGAATATAATTATAAAAATATTAGATAAATTAGAGTATGTCCAGGCTAAAAATAAAGCAATAATAATGATAATATTAACAATAAAAATAATAATAATGCAAACAATAACACTAACAAAATATTCTGATAGGAACAATAATAATAATAACAATAACAATATTAATAATTAGAATAATGATAAAATAATAATAATAATAATAATAATAATAATAATAATAGTATAAACATCAAAATATGATTTGAGTCTAACAAATTCATTGAAATCCAAATAGTAATAACATATTAAATTTGGACTAAAATATAAATAGTCGATCATTTGGAAACGGAAAATAAGGTTGAAATACTCTATTATTCGAAAATAAGTATAATTGTCCATAAGAAAATATTTTAATGTAAAGTCCAAGTTGAATTTAACAAATACTGAATTTATAAATATCGAAATACAGAAAATATTCGGAAAATACGTATTTATGGAAATAGGGGTTACACCATGACTTCTACAAGTAGAGTGTGGTCAAGCCCATCGAAGGAGGATGACGCCAATTTGGAAAGCGCGTATGCTTGACTATTTTCTTCACAGGGGATGCGAGTGAATGCGACTTCTTTGAAGTCGGCTAAGAGCTTCTTGTCAGGTACTTGATCATACGGGCCTCTCGGGTTCCATATTCCCCGCTGAAAAATCTAACACGTTCCTCCCTGGCTTTTCTAGCAAAAGAGTAGCCTGGCGATCAGTGCCTCGTACTCAGCCTCGTTGTTAGAAGCTTGTAAGTTCATTCGCAGAGAGTATTGGAAGACGAATATGTCCGGGCCGTGCAATATCATTCATGCCACGCTCCCTTCTTCATAAGAGGACCCGTCAACATAAATGCTCCATATGGGATAATGGTGCATTCTGTGATAAATTCAGCCAACGCCTAGCCCTTATTGGCTGTTCTCGGCTTGTAGTCTATGTCGTGTTGAATTAGCTCAATCGACCACTTCATCAAGCGTCCTGAATTTTTTGACTTTTGGTGGACCTATTTTAGGGGTTGGTCAGTAAGAACTTGGATGGAGTGAGCCTCAAAAATAAAGGGCGGAGCTTTCGAGCTGTTGTAATTAGTTTGTACGCCATTTTCTCCATCTTCATGTATCGGAGATCAACGTCGTGAAGGACTTTGCTTACATATTAAATGGGCTCCTAAACTCGTTCATCTTCCCGGACGAGGACGACACTGAGAGCCTGCTCGGATGCTGCCAGGTAGAGGTACAGGATCTCGCCTGGCTCCAATTTACTGAGCAGTGGGGGGTTGAACAGGTATTCCTTCACATAAGTGAAGGCGTGTTGTTGAGGCTCCCCCAACTCGAAGTTTTTAGCCCCTCTGAGGGCTTTAAAGAAAGGGAGACACTTCTCCCTGGACTTAGAGAGGAACCGCTTGATCCCTGCTAGGCGCCCTGTAAGCCTCTGGATTTCTTCGACATTTGTTGGGGGTGCTACGTCGATGATAGCTTGAATCTTCTCGGGTTTGACTTCTATGCACCTCCGGCCGACCATAAAGCCTGGAAATTTGCTGGAAGACATGCTGAAGGAACAATTTGACAGGTTCAGCCTCATGTTGTTCCTCCTCAGAACATCGAAGGCTTCCTCTAGGTCCTTGATGTGGTCCTCCTTCCTGAAGCTTTTGACGAGCATGTCGTCGACATAGACCTCCATATTGTGGCCTATTTCTACCATGTGGTTATAGACGACCTCGGCATTAACTACCATGAAGTCCATTGGCTTAGTACGAGTGGCGGGTGACTCCTCAACCCCCACCCCCCCCGCCCAGGTCCTCCATGTATGGAATGTAGGATGACCATCCTTTCGAACTCCTAAGGCTCGGAGGGGAGGTCCTCTGGGTTTTTTTTAGTGAATTTGGACAAGTAGCCCCTCCTGATTAAGGCTTCGATCTCGTCCTTCAGAGTCCGACAGTTTTCGGTCTCATGACCGTGGTCTCGGTGGAAATGACACCAAAACCTTTTAACCCTCTTATTACTGTAGGTATTCATTCGAGGGGGGTATCAGATCAGCCCCTGTTTCTCCACCTCCATGAGTATTGCGGAGACACTCACGTTGAGCAGGGTGAATCTTTCCTATTGAGGCATGAGAGGATGCCTCTGGTCAGAGGCATGAGAGGACTTTTGAGACTTTCTAGTGGACTAGGCAGTATCACTCTTCCTTTTTCCCTTCAACGGAGACTCCTTATGCCCCTCAGAATGGAGAGCTTCCTTAGCCCAGATATGCTTCTCACTTAGAAGGAGAATGTCAGAATAATCTGAGGGAGGTCTTTAGGAGGTCGTGTCGGATGTTGTGCCTAAAGGCAGCTGTTGCAACCCCAGCATCAAGGGAGGGGATGGACCTGGCCTCTGCCATGAATCTCCAGACAAAGTCCGAAGCAACTCTACATCTTCCTGCTTCAAATCGAGCACGTAGGCACTTATTTTTCCAGCCTTATGGCTAGTCACGAAGTGCGTGAGGAAGCATTCCTCAAGCTTGTCGAAGAAGTGGATGGAGCTAGGGTGATCTGGGAGTACCACTCTCTTGCGAAACCTTGCAGTGTAGTGGGGAATGTTCTGCATAGGAAGGCATTAGAGGCATTGTGAATCATCATACGAGTTTTGAAACTCCCAATGTAATCATCTGGGTTGGTCTCGCCGTTATAGGTTTCGAACGTTGGGGGTTTGAAACTTCTCAAGACAGGGGCCTTAAAAATGAAAGAGGCAAATGGGGATCGGGCCGGGCTATACCCCTTGTTTGACCGTCTTAGGTCTTCCCCAATGTGGGCGAGTCGGTCCTCCATTTTTTGAAGGCGCTTTAGGACTTCATCTTCATGTCCCTCGGATCGGATGGACCCGTAGGACTCCTCATTGTCGGTCGGACCAACGTGGGGTTGTCTGAGCGGTAGTCGTTTTTGGGTTCCCCTCAGGGAGCTTTCAAGATGTCGTTCCAAATGTCCTGGAACTCGGCTCTAGTCACTGGTCCCCCTCTTCCTGGTCAATCTTTTGGGCTCATAGATTCAAGAGATATATGCTTCGCTCATCCTCCCACGTGCGATGAGAGTGACTATCACGGCTTCGGTGTTGATCAAAACAGGCGCTTCTGTTATGGGACCGGTGAAACTCGATGTGGTGGTGGAGGTCTTCCTACTGCTATCGGTTATTAATGAGGTTCCAGAAGTCTGACCCTGCTGGGTGCATGGCCCTCTGTCCGGCTGAGCTAGAGGTGTTGGGGATAGGACCCAACCGACATTCAGAGCATGGCCACTTTGCCCTTGAGTGACCGCCCTACTGTGGGACAAATGCACTGGTGGAGGAGGAAGCAAGGTGTCTACTTGACGTCTTGCAGCTGTCACCTTCACTTTCGGTACCATGGCTGAAGGTGGCTTCAGACTGTGGCACTTGACCGGAGGGCTGGATATGGGATTTCCCACAGACGATGCCAATTTGATTCTGTTTTTTTTTCGTGTTGGAGCAACAAATAATGAGTTCTTATATTGGAGTGGAAAGCTTAGATCACAACCGTCGATATGGTCTTGATGTGAGGCTAGTATTTGATTGGACCTGGAGATCTGACGGTGGTTGCACTAGTTGCTGGCAGTCGAAAACATACAAGGATAGCCTAAAACACCGGGATGGATCCTGGCGACAGACCCTCCGACGATCTAGTAAGTAACCAAAAGTGAAAAACTGAGTTTTGGGGGGGGAAATGTTGATTGCCTAGTAATGGAGAAGATTGGACTGTATTTTATAAGGACGGGAGCAATTATCAGGATGATTCAATAACCGATTTGGAAGATCCCCTAAATCAAAGGATGTGATCAGTTATTATCCCCCTAACTTAGGGGGATTTCTTTGCCAGCGGTTATTGACCGGTCAATCCCCCATGTTAGGCTGCGAATCAGTCCCCCCCTGTGAGCTGAGCCAAGGTAGTGGGTTTGTAGGCAGCCCATGGGCTGATCCTGGGCCTGTAGCTACATCGAGATTACTGTCTTGCCCTTAAAGGCCTCGAAATTCGTGCATGGATCATACGGCTCTGATTGAATTGACTGATTTTTTTAACTATATCATGCGCAAGCATGCCCAAGATATTAGATTAACACTCGTCAAAGCCCTACTGACTCAATGAGCAGTATATTTTCTTTTATTTTGTTCTGCCAAGGCCTTAACCATCTTCTGGTTGTTACAATTGTCTTTTTGCAGGTTTCCTGTAATCCTCACAGTTCATGATCTACTGGAATCCCTTAAAGTTGATGAATAATTCTCACGCTTAGCCCTCTTTGCTCCATCACCAACAAAACTGTGGTCTAAAAACACTCGAGAGAACTGTATCCAGAGCTTCCGGTGGTAAACTTGCAATTTTCCCTTCCGATTGAACAATTACAACGATCGAAAGTGTAGTTACAAGTTTGCCACCAGAAGGTCAGGATAAACTCCTCAAGAGTATTTTGTACCATCAAAGAAGAAACAGAAGATTAACTGATCAATTGTTTATCATAATTCCTCCTTACAAGTTGCTAATGTTGTAATATATATAACTTGTTGGTAGATTGAATGCAATGTTTCTAAATTGATTTCAAGCAGTGTAACCCCCATTTTTTTTGTTTTTTGGATTTTTATTGTAATTTTCTCCTTTCTTGATTATTGTATTCGAATCTCTTTTAAATAATAAATCTTGCTTTTCTTTGGGCTCATTTATTCTCTTTTGATCATTCTGTACTATTTTTTGCTTGAACCCTGAATTTTTGGCTCACAACTAATTTTATTCTTTTGTGTTTTGGGTTCATATTGATCCATTATATTCATATCCCATTCATTTCTATTCATTTTTCTCTTTTTGAATCCTAAACCCATACCCTATACCCTTACCCTGCAACCCAAAACCCAACATCTAATCCCCTATATAAATACCCCCTAAACCCTAATTAATTAATACCCTAATTATATCTCTCTCTCCCCTAACCTCCCACCGCTTATATCATCGCATGCTCTGTTTTTCACCCAAACCCATTGCCGCCCAAGTTTCGTTGCTCCGACCGCCCTCCGATCACCCCAGCACTGCCCTCGCTCATCCTCGTCCACCTCCTTCATCCCGTCAACACCACCATCCCGATCATCCCTTGCTTTTGCCAGCATCCACCGCCCTAGCCCCTGTCAGCCCTCGATAACCCCTGTTTGCCATCGGACCTCGCCCCGATCACCCATTATCTGCAACCTCTGAACTCCCCTGTTTTTCCTCCGAGCTCCTCTGTTTTTGCTGCTGTTTTGTACCCGAGCGTCGTCGACCACCACCGTCGACTGTCGTTCGCTAGTCGACAGCCCTTGTTATGGGTCGCTGCTGTCTTCAGTCGCCGCCAGCCCGCATGCCGCTGTTGTAATATCCCAGACGGATATTATATTGTATAAATTATTATTTTTAAATTAAAATATTTTTATTGAAATTACTTGGTTTTCTCATTTAAAAAGTTACTTGGACATATATACTAGTAAATGTATACATGTATTGTATCAGTTTTGTGCACTTGTGCAAAATCTTGAAAAATGCATTTTTGAGAAAATGGCCGGAAAATTCCGGGCAGGTATTTAAAATTATTATTTTATTTTTATTTCCAGAACTAAAATATTTTTGGTGGATATCACCTGGTTTTGTTAATAAACGTTATCCGTATATATATATATCAGTCTGTATACATCTGTATTGTATCAAATTGGTACTGGAATCTTTCGGGCTAATAATAAAATTTATTTTATTATTATTTTCGGAATTAAATTATTTTTGTACGGATTGAGCGGTTTTACAAACGGAAATTATCGGTATATAGATATATACATACGTAAGCGTATTGTACCGATTTCGTACGTTTGTACAAATCATGTAGTATGTGTTTTGGAAAAAAATATCTTATTTTTGTCATGATTAATCAAATTTGGATGGCTAGGATTTGTTTGGAGGCTTAAACATAGAGTTAGGATTAATTAGGGATACATAAGGGTATTAATAAGTGTTTCTACTAGAACCCTCTTCTCCACCTCACCCATCCACCTCACCACCTCCACTGCACCATGCTAAGGCCGGCCAAAATGACCCAAGGGGTTTGGTGCAATTTTGGTTGTGTATTTTGCACTTTCCACCTCTCTTTTGTCCTATAAAAACCCCTCCCCTTCACTCTTTGTCTCATTTTACAAGAAAAAAAGGGGAGGAAAAGAAAGAGAAGGAAAACCCTAAGTGTTCTTCATTTGGGGGTTTTCCATAGGAGTGTTCTTCAAGTTGTAGTAGAAAGCTAAGGAGGAAGAAGAAGGCTGCTAGCTAGTCCTTCCTACATAGATTCAAAGGTGGGGATTCTCTACTTCTATTTTAGATTGTTTGTTCTCTTATTTATTTTGTGTATGTAGAAAAGAACCCATCTTTAAGGGTTAGAAATGGCTGTATGTGAAAAGGAACCCATCTTTGATGGTTGTTTGTTGTAGGATAAAAAGAACCCATCTTTATGATGGTGGATGTTGTATGTGTATATTCTATAACAACTTGGACTATTTTTCTAAGCATATAAGTGGTTGTAGGTTAAAAAGAACCCATCTTTATGATGTGTTGTTGTGTTTTTGTGTTCCTAAATAACTTGGACTAATTTCCTAATCATAAGCATGTTTGTAGGGATCAAAATGATCCCATGAAAAAGATGGATTGGTAGAACTCAACAAAATCACATAAAGATAGAGTATTGAACCTTACTATGGTTATTGTTGCTATGATAATTATTTTGAACTACTTGGACTAAGATTTGTGCTAAAGAATGGTTGAAAATCAAGGGGAAATTCTCTATTTTATTTATGTTGATTCTTGTCCTCTTTTGTTGTGTGTGTGTGTGTTCTAAAAATGACTTGGACTAAGTATTAAGCATAAGGTGGTTGTAGGGATCAAAAGGATCCCATGAAAGAAATGGGTGGTAGAACTTAATTAAAATACATAAAGGTTGAATCTTTAACCTTGTATGTTTATTGTTGTTATTACGGTTGTTTGGCTGAACTTAAACTATGACTTGGACTATAACTATGTGCATATAAAGATTAATGTAGTAAGAATATTTACTACCCATTTTTGGGTTGTAGGACTCATCTAGCTTTTTAAACGATAAATTTTTATTGTATGTTGCTCTCTACTTTGTTAAGAAATTAATCTTTACTAACCCTAGTTCATAAAAAGTTGCTCTTATTGTATGTAGGGACTTGTAGGATTGAAGAAAACTGGTTTTGTAGTATGTAGAAATTTGTAGACTAAATAAATGTGGTTTTTGCAATATGTAGGACTTGTAAATTCAATAAAGATAGATTCTTGTAATAGTTAAGTAGGACTTGTAATTTACAAAAGAAGTAGTTTATGTAATAGCTAGATAAAGTCCTTAGTAGCTTTATGAGTTTACTACCATGCTTAAGTTGATTATAGTAAGTATACCACGCTTTAGTTGTTGTAGGTTGGTTATAGTAAAAAACCCATGCTTGAGTTGATTATAGTAAGTATACCATGCTTGGGTTATTATAGGTTGATTATATAAAGATACCATGCTTGAGTTGTTATAGAAGGAAACCCATGCTTAAATTGTATTCATGCTTGAGTTGTGTAGTAATCCTAGATTAAAAAGAACCCATTCATGCTCATGAAATCCATGAACCAAATGCTTGTGGAACCCATGAAGAACATTATGCTTGAGTCACTAACTATTGTAGTAAAGAAACCTACCATGCTTGAGTTTTGTGTTCTATGTCAAAAAGAGAAATATGCTTGTGAACCCATGAACCATGCTTGTGAAACCCATGAACCCATTCGTACTTGTTCTAGTTTCAAAAAGAATCTATATACCATGCTTGAGTTGATTATAGAAAGTATACCATGCTTGAGTTGTTGTAGGTTGATTATAGTAAGAAACCCATGCTTGGGTTAATTATAGTAAGTATACCATGCCTGAGTTGTAGAAAGATACCATGCTTGAGTTGTTATAGAAGGAAACCCATGCTTAAATTGTATTCATGCTTGAGTTGTAGAAAGATACCATGCTTGAGTTGTTGTAGGTTGATTATATTGAGAAACCCATGCTTGAGTTGATTATAGTAAGTATACCATGCTTGAGTTGTTGTAGGTTGATGTAGTAATGAAACCCATACTTAAGTGGTATACCATGTTTGAGTTATTGTAGGTTGATTATAGAAAGATACCATGCTTGAGTTATTGTAGGTTGATTATAGAAAGATACCATGCTTGAGTTATTGTAGGTTGATTATGGTAAATATTCCATGCTTAAGTTGTTGTAGAAGAAAACCCATGCTTAAAGTGTATTCATGCTTGAGTTATAGAAAGATACCATGCTTGAGTTGTTGTAGAAGGAAACCCATGCTTGAATTGTATTCATGCTTGAGTTGTAGAAAGATACCATGCTTGAGTTATTGTAGTTGTTCTAAGTAAAGAACACATGCTTGTGTTACTGTAGTAGTTCTAGTAAAGAACCCATGTTTGAGATGTGTAGTTGTTCCAGATTTAAAAGAACCCATGCATGAGTTTGAATGGTTGCTTTAGATTCAAAAGAATCCATGCAAGTTTAAGTTGTATGTTGTAGTGGAACCCATGAGTTTAGCTTGCATGCTAATCCAATGGAACTATTGAAATGAACCCATGTTCCACATTTGCTCTAGTTCGATTTTTAAGAAGAAACCCATGAAACTAGCTCCATGATAGTTCTACCTCGAATTGGCGAGGAACCCATGCAATTAGGTTCTAGGTGATTCTAGCTCAACTTTGAGAAAGAATCCATGAACCTAGTCGCATATTGTTCTAGTTCAAATTTGGGAAAAGAACCCATGAGTTCTAGTTGTATGCGTTTCTAATTAAAATTGGACCATATGATGTGCACATGCTTCATCTTCAATATATGGTAAATAATGGTTGGAAAAGTCACTAGTATTGTTAGCTAGATAAAAGATAGCCTAGGGGTCATCGAACATTAAGAATCGCATCTTACCACCTTGCAAACTGTGGATAAATCACACCTCGATCACCGACGGATCTTAACTGATGTGGGTTGATTACGGGCCGAGAGTGTTGACGAGATCCGAGTTAGGGGTAGTGATAAGGTCTCATAGTTTCCATAGGGGCCATCGACCATCAAGAATCGCATCTTACCACCTTAGAAACTGTGGATAAATCACACATCGAGCACTGACGGATCTTAACTGATGTGGGTTGATCGTGGGCTGAGAATGTTGACGAGATCCGAGTTAGGGGTAATGACGAGTAAGAGAGAGATTTCCGTCGCCGGTGTCTTGGATCGATAGGCCATGAGTTGGATCGGGATAATCATAAGAAAGTTATTGAAAACCCCGTGAGACTGTTTGGATTTAGTGACATCGTTAGGGTAGTAACTTATGGCTATTACTACTTAAACTCTACTTATTATCATTTTTCGCCGAAGGGAAAGAGTTGGTGTTAAGGGTGATTCCTTATGATCCGACCTGTCCTATAGGCTGACACTAGGCGGTGTTATTGGGTTGTACCTTCCCGTCAAAAGGATACGTACGGTGCCTTCTCACGAGTTGAAAGCACGGGTTGCATATCTCGTCTGTTAATTCCTAAAATGCTGTGACTTAGGGGTGCCACAGGATGCTACGTGTAGTCCTGCGCTTGCGAGACCCCAGGGGTGCCATAAGGGATGCTCCGTGCTAACCTGCGCTTGCGAGACCCAATGTTCTTTTGGTTTTCGAATGAGGTCCGGTACGCTGGACAATAGTGGCAAACATGATCACTACTATAGTGACTGCAGTAACAGAACTAGACCATACCTGCAACCTTATTTTTGAGTGAGGTCCGATACGCCGGGTAGTAGTGGCAAACGAAGACACCATAATCATACTGCATTGGTGGGACTTGACCCACCTGCAACCTCACAGTCACGTTGTATTATCAGGAACATGATTGTGTACAAAGTGGAATTCATAACGTGGGTCCAAATCACTATATATGAAGAAACAGCTTGAGATGGGGCATATGTAGTATGGGCTGCATAATGTTCCGAAGACTTGCTTGCATTAGAATAAGTGTATCTTTGCGTTAGTCAATCTTGCATTAGAGTCTAAGACATAGCATACACTGACACATCAATTATATTACACGTTTCTCTTTTCATCAATCTGTTTGCTTTAAGTGGAGAATCGCTGCTAGTTATCAGCCTTAAAAATGTTAGTATATGTACTGACGTCCCCATTTCAATAGGTACTGGATTGCAGAAGTACAGGTACAGGATTCAGGAGGACTCAAGACGATAGAAGCAAGAGTTGTTTTTATTTCCGCTGCATTATATGTTGTTTACTATTGTTCCAGTGTAACAATTTTGTAATCAATTTATTTGTTGGAAAGCATCCAAGTGAAATACCAAATGTTGTTCTTTATTCATTGTACTCTGATGTAATATGTTGAAAATTGTAACACTTGGGATTGTAAATGTATTATTGTAACACTGTTGTAATGTATTGCAATTTTGTAACATTCGAATTTGTAATACATTTGTGTTGAATAAAAAGTTTTAAATTTTTCTATTTTTCTGTGTATTGTGGCTACTTGAAGAAAAGATTCTGGCTTATGTCACGGTTTCCCAGTTACCAGAAATCGGAGCGTTACAGCTGTCCCCTGTCGTTCTCTCTCCTCCACTTGTTGTTTGGTGTCGGGGGGGAGGGGGATTTGCTGTTTTGTGGTTGCTGTTTAGGGAGTTGTTGTGTTGTGTTGCACGGGTTTGCATGTGTTTCGTGCGTGCATTGTTCGTGATTCGTCGCCCAGGATTCTCATCCCGTTATTCTTTATATCCGAATTGATCGTCTAAAAGGCAAGTCTCTCTTGAACTAGTTTGATTATTTTTGTTCAAGAATTTTGTTGATCCCCGCAAGTAGATCATCTTCAATTATCATATTGTTATACTATTCATCTTCTGTTGAGTATATTGAGGGTTTACACGAGCTAACCCGAGATATCATTGACTTCGTGCCTTTATCTTTGATTCAAACCCTAGTCCCTATTGCACATTGCATATGCACGAATTACATAAAAACATAACTAGATCCGTGTTATAGAGTTGTTTGGTGTATTGAATCTTTTCGATTGAATTTGATTTTATGATCTAATTACCATGATTGTAAATTGCATCATAAATCTAGAAATTTACATGTTAATCGTCAAATAGCACTTTGTCTATTAATCATCATGAATTATATGCTTGTATGATGTAACTATTGCCTAATTAAATTATTTTCTGGCATGCTGTTTACTTTTTTTTGTATCAGAGTTTAGAACCTGTTGCTGTAGTAATTTGAAAGAAATTTGTAAACATAAATTGTAGCCCCACGAGTCTATTTTCCAAAACATTCGACGAAATTGAATTCCGAGTTATAATTTGCTAGATATCAGTCTTTTAGTACTGCTGGGTCTGGATTTCCATATTCGCAATTTCATGTGTATCAAAATAAATTTGGCTGAGACTAAACATGTGTAGGAATCACCCTAAATTTTTGTAGATTTAATTGATAAGATTTCTAACCTAAAACATATATGTGAACACAATCTATAACCTGTTGCCTGAACATAAAATCTATAAAGAATAGGAATTCCGACCTAGTTTCTGTAATATTTGTATGTCGTATGTATATTCGCTACAACTGACAGAGAGTCTAGTTTCTAAAACTTCTGACGGATCCAGATTTGCTTTTCTATAGCAACGAGAATCTCTGTTTTTGTACAGTAACATCCTGTTGTCTAGATTGTATGATTTTTGTTGATTTAATATATTTGCTTCTTGCTTTGTCTGTAACGAGTAGAATTAGTCACACATAGCATGATACAACCTTGACACCTTCTTGCATGCTCACATAGGATGAAATAAAATATTAACAAGCCGGGGTATTATAGGTTGACTTGGTAGTGAACAATCGGAAACTATACTCGGTAAAGGCCTTCTTGCTTGCATGGTTTATTACATGGAATGTGGAGAAATGCTTATCATTGTGTGATCAAGCTATCATGATATCTTGTCATCTTGTAACCGAGTACACGATCCGTGAATTCACCATCAGTCTAAAACGTTCACTGTTTACTTGCATCGAACCTGTGGAATGGGACGCAGTAATACGTGCACTAATAGGTTAATAAAATAATTAATAACCCGCATTTGACATTTCATGCTTGATCCCATACACAGTCATCAATATAGAACTTAAATTGACATTATTAGTTAATGCATGATTAAACATAAACCTTTGACATTATTGCCAATCTTTGTCTTTGTTCTTGACTTTGATCCCGTCCCTTATTTTTGATATACCGTGTTTCCTATTACTCTCTGTTTTCCCTCTACTTGTTGTCCACAACTTTCTCTAAGGACATTATTTTCTCTCTTTTTAGATCACGAGTTTACAGGTACTGAAGGATCGCTATCAGAAGGAATTGGTGAGCAACGATTTTAGAAGATGGAGCCGAAGATTCCACTGCTTGAATTATTTTTATGCTATATTTCCCTTTGAACTCTGTTATGGATATTATACATTGTTTTAGGCTTTTGTTGCGGAGTTTGTTTTTCTAGATATTGGATATTATGTTGGATATTATGTTTTGTCATTTCATTTATTATTGAAGTTGTTCTTTGATTCATGTGATTATATTCTCTTGCATGGTTGTATATGTTGTTCATATTATTGAGTTAGACTAGTCCAACTTATCGATGGTGTTTACATCATTCGTTGGGCCTTCATTACGTACTCGTATTCCGTATTTTGAGAAGCGGGACGTGACAAGCATAATTGGACATAATGGAAATGTTTTAAATTTAGATATATATGAATAGTATTATAAATTTAAACTTTGTACACATTTTATATTAGGAAACAGCTCTAAGGAAGACGTTGATGGTCATATCAATCACCATTGTAAATATCGATCATTACAAGGTTTATAATATCTATGTATGCCCCATGTTCACTTAACCAGTAATCATCCTTTTGACTTGCGTAGTATCATCATCGTAAGTGGTGGAGATATAAAGCGAGCCTCTACCAAAACATTATCTAAACTTTTTATTAGAAAATTATAACACAGTGGAGTTGTTGAGAAAAGGATCGAGAAGCACAAAAAGATTTGATGAAAAACTAAGCAAGTAGATCACACACAACACACAAATAACACACTAATTTGTCCCGGTTTGGGCGAACCCTAAACCGGGAAAAATATTGAGAAATATTATTCAACTAGAGAAAATTACAGGAGTTATAAGCTCACTCACCAAGAACTCTCTCGAGCCTCACTTACAATGTAGAAATCTCAATGAAGTACTTACCTCTAGAGACTATTACAATATATAGAGATCTAGCAAAACCCTAGGTTTAGTCTTGATACAATAATTGTCCGGTATATCCTAAAGAAGAAGCTACACGATAGGAGTCGTACGATTTAACTTGTAGTAGAAGATGAGCCCAAACGATCACCTAGATATAAGCCCAATAACAGCCAGCTCGCCATTGGCGGTCGACTGCCCCTATGCACAATCATCTGCAATTGATAAAATCCAAACAGTGACCTTCGATTGTCGATTGCCTTAGGGGCGGTCGACCGTCAAATAGATGACCTGTTGCTGCTGCTTTATTCTTTGTCTTCGATCGGTGCTTCGTTCTTCCTTCGCTTCAACGTCTTCTCTTCTTATCGAACCCAAGTATGCAAGACATATACCCAAAATCACCACAATGGATTGCGTACGTGTACTATCAACACTGTATGATTAATCACCACCAGAATCTTTTGTTTTCTATATGTAAACGAACTCGGTTCAGTAGTCTCCTCAGCTAGTTGAATTAATCTTCTACCTTATTTTACCAATCAGTATGCCCCTTAAGGGCACAACCCTGTAGGCGTTAACATGAAAGTGTCACGCTCCATACGAACTTCACCTACCCCGAGGCACAGTCCACCTCTCGACGATATTCGAATGTTGTGATCTCGCTTCGATGATTCTAGTGGCGGTAGACTAGATGACACTTTAGGAATAATGGACATAAAAATATTTGCGCAAGATTTCCGAGTCCCACAAAGCTTATAGAGGTTGTGTTGGCCTGGTTCAACACCTCTCTTTCTGAGCATCACCTTACGAGGATCTTCCCAAACATGCAGAACTCTACCTCAAGTTGTGTACCTGCAGCTGGTGCTTCTAGAGTTTTCAAGGATATCAGATTTTGTTTTAGCAAAGGTATATGCATGACTTCCCTTAGAGTGTACTTGTTTCCATCTTGCATCTCCAACTCAACTATTCCCCCACCAACTATATCACAAACCTCACCAGTATTTGTTCACACACAACTGCCCGTTATTGACTTGCAAGTAGAATACTTCATCTTGGAGCAAATGTGAGTAGTACTACCAAAAGCAAGAAATTAACCAGAATCCAAATCTAAAGAATTTTTGTCATGCCCCGCTTCCCAAAAATACGGAACACAAGTGCGTGACATTAGCTCAGCGAATGACTTTCATCATCCATAAGTTGTTATTGTTCAACTCAACAATATAACAACATAGATACAACCACGCATGCAATAAGAACAATCACATGAATAACAATACTTGGAATAAAGCATGAAATAACCAAACACGATAATCCAACATCTAGAAACAAAATAACAATCTTCAGGTCAAAAGCCCATAATACAATGTTAATAAAACTCAATACAAGAAGTCCAATAAAATAACGATCAATCTAGAAAGCAATAAATCCTCAGAAAAACTGTTCTCCAAGTCTTGCAGGTAACTCTCATTGATCACATGTGAATACCTCATCTAAAAAAATGAGAAAAATTGTCCTTAGAGAAAGTCAGGGACAGTAAGTAAAGAAAGCAATGAACAATGGAAATACGGTATAACAATGAATTCAATAAAGCAATAGGAATCAATAACAATGGACGATAGCAATAATCAATATCACTGGTAACAATGCGATGGTACAACAATAAACGATATTTCAATATTCGATGTCAACACTCAATGGTCGATGCCAGTATCGATAAACAATGTTCAATATCAACAGCAATGACGATGTTCAATATGCAATGTCAATATTGTGTCAATCCTTAACTTTATTAATTTTTAGCCTAACTAATGCACGTACTACTGCGTCCCATACCACAGGTTCGATGCATAATCAATGTCATTTAGACTCTAGTGGTAGACTATATAGTTCATGTACTCAGCACGATAACACTAAAACGATAACAACTCAGTTGCACACTATTCGGCATGATAACACTAAAACGATGCACTATGAATTGGGATACTATGGTCAGTAATCCAATAATCAATCGATAAACACTAGCCGACACAATATTTAGAGAAACACGAGTCCCCTTCCTCGAATACAGTCTCTATATTGTCCACTACTTAAGTCAACCCTTAAACACCGGCTTGTTAAATATTTTATCGATGCAATCAATATATTATGCAATTAAGAGAAATTCGATAAACGATGGTATCAATAGAAGTAACAGTAGGACGATTAATTAGAAGGGTGACAATAGTATATTTGGATCATGCAATGTAATTTATACACTCCAATCCATTCAATATAACTATATATATACAATTATATTAAGAAAATATGGAAATATAATTCTGGACAGCGGTAGGTTACTATAGCAAAATCAAGTTTACCGCTGCTACAGAATTCCAAAATTGGACCCATTAGAAGTTCTAGAAAGTAGACACCTTCCCAGTTCCAACGCATATTTAAAATACGAAATCTGATAACAATAGATAGATTAATTACATCATTCTTTATAGATTACACGTTCTGACTGAAAATTAAGATCAAGTTGTTATATTTGTGAAATCAATAAAAATCCAAATTTTAAATTCATCAAAAATAACCATTGAGTTCCTAATAATGTTAACTAATAATATGGAATTTATTAGGTCAATATTCTAACATTAACTTAGTTTTTTAATAACTTAAACATGAAGAATACATTAATCAGCAATTCTGAAAGTAAAAACACAGCAGTAGTAAAAATACTATAACTCTTGCAATAAAATTCGGAATTCAAATATTTTAGATGTTTTGGAAACTAGTAACAAAGGACTACAATTTTCGTTTAGAAAGTTATATTTTTTTTGTTAAATACTGGGTCAAAAAGGTCTCACAAATTCCAGGCAGATAGTGAAAATCAGGATTCAATATATGATATGGCTAAAAATGAGGTTAAATCGGAACCGTCCAAACTAGGCACGAATCTTAAAGATCAGGGGTAAAATAGTAATTTCACCTACAAACGGGTTTGAAATGGATACTGGGTCCTTTTTCCAAAGGCTCAATAACCCACGAACGGATCCATCTCAACTGGGTGTGGGTTCTAACCTGCAAGAAACCGAGTCTAGCTGGATAGAATCAGGGTTTTATGATTATACTTAATCAACGGCCCTGATTCCTTCTATCCATCCACTGGAAAGTAGGGATTTATCCCGAAACTGGTCCCTAAGGCGGCTATAAATACCCTCCATCCCTCACTATTAAGAGGTGATCAATCTTTTGCCAATCAAAGCTCATTCATAATCTTTCTAATTACTGACTTGAGCGTCGGAGGGTGCGTCACCGGAACCAACCCCGGTGTTTCGCACTTTTTGCAGGTCAACGGCGAGAGATCACGGTCAAACTCCGGCAGAAAGGTTTCAGGTTTGACTATTCACCATCCCAAGAATCCACAAATCTATTTGTTTGCCCTCACACCAATTTCAGCAGCAACAGATTGGCGCCGCCTGTGGGAACGACGAATAGCACCCTATCCTCTTCCATCGCGAGTTAAGATCACCTCCAACCATTCCTCTAAGAAAACTAAGATCCAGAGGGTCCAACCGTGGGCCTCCTCCTCCTCAACCCCAACAGGAGGCTCCCCTCCAAACCGTCCAGCAGCAGGGACAACTCCCACCTCAGCCTGATCAGCCCCTGCAGCAGGAATAGCCTCCTGTTCAGAACTTTCAGCCCCCGCGGGGTCAAGCCGGGCCCCAGAATGCCGATGCAGGGGCCTCTCGTCCCAACCATCAGAAGCAACCTCTTCACAGTGACCACGTCTCCGTGCACAACCATTCTACCGATTCAATGGCATCTCACAACCCCCGGCCTTCCAAAGACCTCCGCAATATCCTCATCAACCGGCAGAAAGAAGAGGACTTTCGCCACCGTTTGGATGAAAGGCGGGCTCGTGAGGGAGCCCCCCGCCCGGAATATCCAAATGAGCGATCTCCTCGTCACCGCGACAACAGGAGGTCCCCTCCTCGCAGAAGGCGGAGAGAGTCCCCTGAGTACCATCGAAGAAGGCATCACTCTCCCGCTGGTCGCAGCCTCCGAGGGACGATAACGGGCCTATCACCCGAGCCGAATTCCAACAATTCCAAGCTACAATCTTGCGAGCCCTCAACCTCCGACCAAACAACAACAACAATGCTCAGAGGGTCCCAACTCCTCCTTCGGTCCAAAGTCCTCACCATCGGTCCCTAACTCCTCAAGCTCCGAGCTACCGCCATCATATCCCTAGTCCTCGCCCTTCCCTAAGCTACTGTTGCCGTAGCCCCCGCTCCCCTTCGTACGAAGACGAGTAAAGAGACTCACTTGGCTACCGTCGAAGGGATGATGCTGTCTATCGTCGTCTCCATAAGATGGAGAGGCGCCTCGGCCAACTAGACAGGGAAGAGGAGCTGAGAGGAAGGACCCTCCGTCTAAGCCGACCTCCCTTCTCCCGAACTATCATGGAAGCACCCGTTCCACCAAACTTCAAGTCCCCCGCAGTTCGAAACATATACTGGGGAGTCCGACCCCGTGGATCACATCAAGAGTTTCAAAACTCTCATGATGATCCACCAGGCTTTCGATGCTCCACTATGCAAGACCTTCCCAACAACTCTCAAAGGTCCAGCTCGGGAATGGTACTCTCGTCTCGCCCCGTCCTCCATCTTCTCCTTTGAACAATTTGAAACCCTTTTTATCACCCACTTTGTAAGTAGCCGTCTCACTGAGAAGACTAGTATCTCGCTACTCTATCTCAGTCAGAAGAAGGGCAAGAAGCTGAGAGATTATGTGAAGCAGCTTACCGCGGAAGCTAGGTCCATTGCCTCCCTCGACCAATCGGTCGCTGCAGCAGCCTTCCAGTCAAATGTCCACAACTCAAGCCTTCGGTCCTCCTTAGCCAAAAAGCCCCTGCAAAACTTCTCTGCCCTTCTTCTCAAAAGCGAGAAGTATATCCGGGCCGAGGAAGCTGAACATTGCCCCACTTTTGAAGGTCTTCCTCCGGGACCAAGAGAAAGGCAGCTGAAGAAGAGGGAGCTAAGAAGCTCCAGAAGGACAACGGTGGCCAGCGCTGCCCGCCTCCCAGATTTGAGAAGTTTACCCCTCTTAACGCCAACATTTCCTCTATTCTAATGGAGGTCGAGAAGGAAGGAGTTTTGCCTCCTGTCCCGAAGATGAATACCCCCGGCAAGAAGAAGGACAAAGACAAGTGGTGCCGATATCATCGAGACCACGGCCACGACACCAACAACTATCGGGCTCTGAAGAATGAAATTGAAGCCCTCATCCAGAGGGGGCAGCTATCTAAGTTCGTGAGAAAAGACTGAATCGATCTTCCTCCTCTCCACATGGGGGCTAATAAGCGTCCCGAGAGGCGTGACGAGACTTCCGAGTTCGAAGAGGAACGCATCTTGCACCTCATCCATGGAGGCCCAATGGGAGGAACCTCCAATTCTTCTCGAATGGCTTTTATTAGGGAAGTCAACTCGGTGCACGGCATACCCCCTTCCAAAGACCTCGAAGTCCCAGTCACTTTCTCGGATGAAGACATGTAGGGTGTCCGAACCCCCCATTGTGATGCACTGGTATCAACCTCAACATGGCCAACTTCAAAGTGGAGAGGATTCTGGTGGACAATGGTAGCTCTGTCAACATCCTCTTCCTGGCGGCCTTCCGAGGACTCAAGTTATCGCGGGACAGGCTCAAGCCCGCCGGCTACACGCTCCATGGGTTCACGGGAGTGCCAGTGACTATCGAAGGGGTAATAACCCTCGACGTAACCGCTGGCAAAACTCCTACTACCCGGACGGAGCCAATGGATTTCATGGTCGTCGACATCCCAGCTGCTTACAATGTGATTCTAGGCCAACCTGGCCTAGCTGCTTTAGAGGCCGTCCCGTCGGCTTATCATCTTAAAATGAAGTTTCCCACCAAGTCAGGTGTAGGGAAAGTAAGGGGTAGTCAAGATATGGCCCGCAAGTGTTACATGACCTCCACCGGGGGACCTGTCCTCTCCCTCGAGACTCTTGAGATTCCCCAGGGGAACGCCCAACCTATGTTCGAACCAGTAGACGAGCTGGAGGAAGTGCTCTTTTCCGAGCAGAATCCGAACTGCAAGTTCTTCATCAGCAAGACCCTCCCCTCTGCCCTCTGCTCCGACATAGTCCAATGCATCAGGAAGAACCATGACCTTTTCGCCTGGTCGGCTGCCGATATGCCAGGAATTTCCAAGGAGCTCCTCGTCCACCACCTAAGCGTTGCTCCGGGATCCAAACCAGTCCAGTAAAGAGGCGCAAATTTACCCCCCGAGGGCCAGCAAGCCATAAATGAAGAAGTGGACAAGCTCCTCAAAGCCCAGTTCATACAAGAAGTCAACTATCCCGAATGGCTCTCTAATGTTATTATGGTTAAGAAGGCCAACGGAAGTTGGAGAATTTGCATCGACTTCACGAACCTGAACAAAGCATGCCCTAAGGATCCGTTCCCTATCCCCAGCATCGACACCTTGATCGATGCTACTTCGGGCCATGAGCTGCTGAGCTTCATGGATGCCTTCTCCGGATATAACCAAATCAGAATGTTCCTCCCGGATATCCCGAAGACCTCCTTCATCACCGATCAAGGACTCTACTGCTACAGGGTAATGCCCTTCGGGCTGAAAAATGCCGGGGCAACCTATGTAATACCCTGATTTTTCAATTAATGAGAAATTATTTATTTTGCACGTGTTGTGCACGTGCAATATATTGTTGGATTATTTTATCATGGTGAGTATGTTTAAATATATTTTTCTCAAATTATTTTAGTACAAAAGCCTTCTTTAAAAGCCTTATTTGATTTAATTAAAAAGCCTTTTCTTAAAAAGCCCAAAAGCATTTTTATTTTATTTATTTTTATAAATTATTTTTGGCCCAAAAAGAAAGCCCATGATTAATTTATTTTAATTAAACTTGTCATGTAGAAGACTTTTTCTAACAAAATTATTTTTTATACAATTTTAGAATGTACAAATTTGGCCTAGTTGCATGCACGTGCACTACACGTACACGTGCATTGCACACTCTATTTTTTGGGCCGGTAGCATTCTTTTTGGAGGGAGAGTTGAAATTTTGGGTGTGGAGAACATGGGGGTAGTTTCAAGGAGGTGGGTAGTTTTCCTAACTCCTACTTGAATCTAAGCCCTTCATTTTGCAACCACCAAGATGATCTTAGCCCTCCATTTCCCTCATTTTTTAGTATAAATACCCCCCTTTCTCATGGCTAATTTTCATATGCAAAGTGTAATTTCTAAAGCTATACTAATATATTGTGAGAGTTATAAAAAATAAGAGTTGTGTGGGTTGTATTGCTTGGAGTGGCCGGCACCATCAAGAGCATTCGGCTAGGAAGCTTTCGGCCAAGGAGGAGAAGTATTCGGCATTTGGTTGGAGGCTTGGAGTGGTGCATTCTTTTGGCTAGGAGGAGGTGTTCTCATCTACTTGATTGCTTTTGTTGTGTTTCTCTCCAATTGAGGTGGGTAAAATATTTCATGTTTCTAATATAGGGTTCATGCTAGTATATTGATGACACTATACATGGAAAATACTAATAAGAGACCACTCTAATTAAAAAGTTAGTATGTGAATGGTTTAGAATGGTGTGGTAAATTGTGTATGTAAATTGTTTGCATGAAATTATACCATACGAAGCACTTTCTATGATTATCTAGTTAATTGAACAATGATGCAATGTGACTAGCATGATGTGTGAAAGTCTTTTATTAATTACTTGCAAATTGTGTGGTTGAAACATGAAAATTGAGAAAGACATTAACACTATGGGAATTGAATAGAAAAGTATATTGAATGTTTGAATTCATGTGTAGAAGTGGCATGAATGAACCAAGGAATTGCTTGTTGTCATCATATTAGAAATGTACCAAAATTAGTACTTGTTGAATTTCACCTATTCATGTGCTATATGAATTCTTTGACTAGTATGAGTATGGGAAAAACCAAGTTGTATTGTGTGGTGAATGTAGATTAATAACCAGTAATTTATCATGAAAAAAATTTGGGATGAAAGAGAGATTAGAAGAACAATCGATTATTTTCAATGTCGAAAAATAAAAGATTTGCTAGTTTTAATTAAAATAATTAATTTGGGTGGAGAAAAATGTGTTTTTAGTACAAAAATTTATTTTACAATTACTGTTTTGAAGATGGAATAAAGAAGCTTAAATCTGGAATTTTTCAGTAGTTTATTTGAAGGCAATATGAATCAATTGTTGAACATCGAGTTAATTTCAAAACAAACAGTGGGAATATGAGTTAAATGAGTTTAAGGTCCACACTGTGACAACCTGAGCCAGTGGCTCAGGCGGTCGGTGGCGCTGTTCGGTTTCCCTGAGCGGTGTGGTTCGAATCCGGGTCTCACCAAAATTTTTTAAGTACTGTGTATATATGTATATATCAGCGAAGAGATGGCATATGTACTTAGCGCATCCTCTTCTAGTCGCTAGCACCGATCGGCCTATCGGCGGGTGCTCTGGCCTTCTTCTCTATTGTGCTGGGTTCGAATTCTTCCCCTAGCACTTAGGGAAAAATATTTTTTTTATGAGATTTTGATGTCCAAAAAATATAAGAAAAATATGGTAATTTTCATAAAAATACAAGGAATTTTATGGGATTGGTTTGGATATTATTTGAAGAAAATAAAATGTAGTTTGTGAACAAATGGTATATTAAAGCTATGGTTCTAAGACACATACTCATGGTTAGTTTCAAATTTATAAAGAGTTATTAAAATGATTATTAGAAAGTTTTTGACACAAAAGAATTTGTGGCGTGACATGATATTATAATCTTTACTTGAAGATATGGTGTAAAATATGAAGTACGAATGTATGTTTATAAGGTGCATGAGTCCATTGTATGATGATGGAGTTTAGAAACTTTGTTGATGAAATTGTTGGACTTGAATATGAATTTTGAGTTATAAGTATTCACCATGGATTTGTGAACCAATGAAATTATGAATGAGAAAGAATATGAAATTGTGACATGAAAGTGGTTATGACTTAAAGATTGTGAAATGAAATTTGAAATAGAGTAGCTAAGTCTCCCCGGCATTGAGAAAGATGAATTGAATTGAAATTAGACCAAGGTTGGTCATGTTGAAACAAATGAATAAGTCCGGATGATGGAGAGGCTAACTCTAGTGATTATTTTGTTCATGATTTTTATATAAAACTAAGGACTAGTACATAGTGGAGATGTGATGAAAGTAGAAGAAAAACATGAGTATGAGGGCCAACGGATAGCGGTGTGAGAGCGATTCACAGGTTGCCTGCTTGATGCGTCAAGACAGTGCGTGGGCGCTACTCCGGAATTATCGTCCCGGTGGCGACGCTCGTGGGATGTTCGAGTGGCTATGGGTGGTGCCATTGTTCCATGGCGGAGGCTGAATTGTCCATAGGTTGCCTGCTCGATGCGTCGTGACAGTGCGTGGGATTCCCCTCCAGGCTGCCTGGGCATGGGCTCATAGATCATAGGACATCTAAGACCCTACCGTAGTTACAGTAGTAGTTTAAGACATATCGGGGGATTGAACCCTATCAAGATGAAGAACGAATAAGGGCTTGCCCTCGGACCTATGTAGTATGGGATGCATAGAATCCGAACAAGTGCGCATTAGTGTCATGTAACTTAAGTAACTGCATTAAGGACTAAGTGCACAATCACAACACGACATCAATAGGGTAGTCCCTTTAGTTGAAATGTGACAAGTTTGTGTTTGCTAAATATGAAATGTTAAGTTATACTATTTCCGGCAAGCGAGGACGGCCGTGTATAATGATCGTCGGTTGAATAAACTGACGTACCCACAGTCTAACATGCAGGTAAATGTCATGCTAAAGATTAAAGAGGATTTGGATGCTTAAAGATTTTATCAAGCTGTTGTACTTGTATTTAATTGTTGTATTTTACTTCCGCTGTGCAAAAGAAAGATGTAATTATGATGTAATCTCTGATGTATGATGAAAAGTTTTTTATTTCCCTGTAAAAGTGTACTAAGAAAGTGAAAAGATCCTGTAGAACATCTCGAATTCAGTATATTTGGGATTCGGGGCGTTACAGAGTGGTATCAGAGCCACGCTTTCTACACTTTCACACTTGTACAAATTTATAGGGAACGACACCCTAGTAGTGGACATTAGAGTGTGTGTTTGAATCTAGAGATTTAAATGTAAGTGACTTACATTTGTGTTGCTCTAAGATTTGTGATTTCTCCTCCCTATTTCTAAGATGGCTGATCACTTCGACCCTGCTGGAGGCGACGACTGGCACATCATTGAGGAAGAGTACCATCCTGGACAGGCAGATTCCGAGGACGAGTACTACCCTGGACAGGCTGATTCTGATGATGAGGAGTACCCTGAATCCCGAGAGATCACCCCACCTCCGGATTCATCTGATGATTCTTCTTCCGACGAAGAGGAAGTACCAGTTCCAAGTGGTCTTGTGGCTTCTCTTCAGAGGCAAGTGAAAACCCTGAAGGAGAGAGTTGGATTATTGGAGGCGCAGCTGGAGAAGCGGAAGGCTGACTATTCTGTTCTTAACCATCGGATTTGGGAACTTGAGAAGAAAAAGAACCTAACTGATGTGCTGAAGGATGAGGTTGATGAACTGCGGGAAGAACTTCGAGCAGCGAAGAGGACCCGTAGGAGTTAGAGTGTTGTGGCTTCTGTTTTCTTTCATTCTGATGTTTAGAGATGTTTTTAAATTCGAATGTATAAACTTTTGGAATTCAATGAAATGGAAGTTGGTTTAAATTCTTGTTATATACTTCGAATTTGACGGATCTTTTGCATCAGAATATGTCGAGAAGAGGAGCAAGGAATGGGGAAGGTTTGGATCTGGAGACTGAACTTGCTAGAGTTTACCAGACGTTGAATGCTGTGGCTCAGAACCAAGCTAGGGGGCCGGCAAATCCAGTGCCCGAGGCGATAAAGCTGGTGGAATCGTTCAAGAGAATGAAACCACCCGTATTCGAGGGAAAGTCGGATCCAGATTCGGCTGACAACTGGATACGGCAAGTGGAGACCATCTTCGAGGTGTTGGAAACACCGGAGGGTAGCAAGGTCAAGTTGGCAACCTTGCAGCTGGAGAAGGATGCAGCAGTTTGGTGGCAATCTGTGAAGAGGACCATGGGAGGTCTGTTGTTGGGCTGGGAGGAATTTTTGGAGGAGTTCCGCAGCCATTATTTCCCCTCCGACGTCCAGGAGAAGAAGGCGATGGAGTTCCTGTCGCTTCAGCAAGGCAGCATGTCAGTGAGAGCCTATGAGACCAAGTTCACTCAGCTCTCCAGGTATGCTCCAGAACTGGTGGCGGATGAGGCCAAGAAAGCTCGCAAGTTCGAGCATGGTCTGAGGCCTAGCTTGAGATCTCGTATGATACCCCTTGGTATCAGGAGATTCGATAAGCTGGTCAAGAGGGCGGCAGCGACGGAGGCAGATATGGAGCAGTTCCATGTTGTTCAGAACAGGAGGAACAACTGGCAGTCTGGTAAGAGGCCTGCACATTCGGGGAGTTTCAGGGGGCAACCATCTGCTCAGAGGTTCAAACCGACAGGGGCGAACGCTGTGAGTGTGGCTGGGAGGCCTGGAGGCAATGTGGTGAGACCTTCTGCGGTGACTTGCTTTAACTGTGGGGAAGCGGGACACTACCGATCTCATTGTCCCAAACTTCAGCGCAGTAATAGCGGCGCACCAACGCAGCAGGCTGGGAAGAGGCCGTACCAATCAGGGCGAGTATTTGCCTTGACAGAAGCTGATGCTGAGGAGGCGGATCAGGTCATCTCTGGTACGAGGGCTGATGTTTAGGGTCTTTTGTCATTTCCTTTCCCTTTGTTTAGTGAGGCTGTTATGTAATGATGTATATTATGTAACAGGCGAACTCTATCTTAATGGAATTAAAGCTGTCGTATTGTTTGATACTGGATCCTCTCATACTTTTGTGTCTCCAAAGTTTGCTAAAGTGTTGGGAGTTGAACCGAAGATTTTCCCAGGCAAGATCTTATCAGTAGCTACTCCGTCAGGGGAAACTTTAACCACTGATCGGTATTATGCTGATTGCGAGATTGTGATTGGGGATAGAATCTTTGGCATTGATCTGATCGAACTGACTATCTTGGGAGTCGATGTTATCATTGGCATTGATTGGATGTCGGTGTACAGTGCAAGCATCGAGTGTAAGGCCAAGACGGTGACAGTGAAGGCTCCAGGTGGACCTGAAGTCGTGTTCCAAGGGAAGCGGAAGTGTTCTAAGCTGGTGGCTACTATCCGCAAGGAAGAGACTCCTGTGGAAGTGCAAGGGATTCCTGTGGTTCGGGACTATCCGACTGTGTTCTTGGAAGATTTTCCTGGGTTACCTCCGCATCGTGATGTAGAGTTCAGCATCACTGTTCAACCGGGAAGTGCACCCATTTCTAAGGCACCTTATAGGATGGCTCCAGTGGAACAGGATGAGGTGAAACGGCAGATTGAGGAACTATTGGGAAAAGGCTTTATTCAACCTAGTGCGTCACCTTGGGGAGCACCAGTGCTTTTGGTAAAGAAGAAGGATGGATCGATGAGGATGTGCATCGATTACCGAGAGCTGAATAAGGTCACTGTTCAGAATAAGTACCCGATTCCTCGAATTGATGACTTGTTCGATCGTCTACAAGGAGCGGCTGTATTCTCCAAAATAGATCTTCGATCGGGTTACCACCAAGTTCGAGTGAAAGCTGAAGATGTGCATAAGACTGCATTTAGAACTCGGCATGGGCATTACGAATTCTTAGTTATGCCATTCGGAGTGACGAATGCACCTGCCATCTTCATGGACTTGATGAACAGAGTTCTAAGGCCGTTTATTGATTCTTTCGTCGTGGTGTTTATCGACGATATTCTCGTGTACTCCAAGTCTGAGGAGGAGCACACTGAGCATCTGGCAGCAGTGTTGCAGAAGTTGGAAGAGCAGCAGTTGTATGCCAAGTTATCCAAGTGTGATTTCTGGAAATCTGAAGTGGCATTCCTAGGTCACATCCTTTCTAAGGAGGGAGTGGCAACTGATCCTCAGAAGATAGAGGCAGTGAAAGACTGGGCAAGGCCGACTACAGTGAAGGAAGTCAGAAGTTTCCTTGGGATGACTGGGTATTATCGGAGATTCATTCAGGGTTATGCTCAGATAGCTGTACCGCTTACAGGGCTGACCAAGAAGAATGTGAGCTTCAAGTGGACCGAGCAATGTGAGGCGAGTTTTCAGGAGTTGAAAGATAGACTGACTACTGCACCTATTTTGGCTTTGCCTAGAGCTGGTGTTGAGTATGACGTTTATAGCGATGCTTCACATCGGGGGCTTGGTTGTGTCTTAATGCAAGAAGGAAGAGTAATCGCTTATGGGTCTAGGCAACTACGACCACATGAGAAAAATTATCCGACTCATGATCTGGAGTTGGCTGCGATTATTTTTGCTTTGAAGCAATGGAGGCACTACGTGTACGGTGAGAAGCTGAATATGTACACGGATCACAAGAGCTTGAAGTATATATATCAGCAGAGGGATCTCAATTTGAGACAGCGGAGATGGTTGGAAGTGCTCGAAGATATGCGACCTGAGATCAAGTATCATCCCGGAAAGGCTAATGTTGTTGCTGATGCACTTAGCCGCAAGAGCAGTTTGGCCTGTTTGATTACAACTCAGAGGCATCTGATTGAGGAGCTGGACCGAGCTGGTATTGAGGTTGTCTTGCAAGGATTGGGAGCATCTTTGGCTCAGTTGAGGCTTCAGCCTACTTTGAATGCCAGGATCATTGCAAGTCAGGAGGTGGATGCTGATATTTTGGAGATGAAGGAGCAGGTCAGTGCTGGCAGGTTGCCCGGTTTTCAAACCAGGGATGGAGTGCTGTGGTTCGGAGACAGGCTGTGCGTTCCAAATCAGGCGGACCTGAAAGAGAGTATTCTTCAGGAGGCGCATGCTACTCTTCTGTCTGTACATCCTGGGAGTACTAAGATGTACAAGGACATCAAGCAGCATTTCTGGTGGTCAGGTTTGAAGCGGGATGTGGCTGAATTTGTCGCGAAGTGTGAGGTTTGTCAGCAAGTCAAAGCCGAAAATCAGAGACCCGGAGGTCTATTACAGCCGTTACCTATTCCGGAATGGAAGTGGGATAACATCAGTATGGATTTCATCACGGGATTGCCTAAGAGTTCTAAAGGCAATGATGCAATTTGGGTTATAGTCGATCGACTTACCAAGTCCGCTCACTTTTTGGCGATGAAACTCACTGCTTCGATGGACAAGTTGGCTGAGATGTATGTTGGTGAGATTGTCCGACTTCATGGCGTTCCTTCGACCATTGTGTCTGATCGAGATGCGCGGTTTACTTCGCATTTCTGGAGGAGTCTTCAGGCAGCTTTGGGTACCAAGACGGATTTCAGCACTGCTTTTTATCCGCAAACCGATGGGCAGACCGAGAGAGTCAATCGTATTCTTGAGGATATGCTTCGGTGTTGTATACTAGACTTTGGAGGCAGTTGGGAAAGGCATTTACCTTTGGTGGAGTTTGCCTACAACAACAGTTTTCAGGCCAGTATTGGGATGGCGCCGTACGAAGCTCTGTATGGCAGGAAGTGCAGGACTCCTGTGTGCTGGTATGAAGTAGGGGAGCGTCAGTTGTTTGGTCCTGAGCTTGTGCAACTGACTTCTGAGAAGATTGATCTGATCAGGAAAAGGTTGGTGGAAGCTCAGAGCAGGCAGAAAAGCTATGCAGACAACCGGAGAAGGGACCTTGAGTTTGAGGTTGGTGACTTCGTCTTTCTGAAGGTATCACCCAGCAAAGGTGTGGTTCGTTTTGGCAAAGGCGGGAAGTTAGCCCCGAGGTTTATAGGCCCGTATAAGATATTGAAAAGGATCGGGAAAACTGCTTACCGGCTTGAATTACCGGAAGAGTTGTCTCAGGTGCACAATGTCTTTCATGTGTCTATGCTGAGAGGTTATATTCCGGACCCGAGTCATCATTTGCCTGAAGTGCCGGAAGGTTTGCAGTTAGACCTGAATTACATCGAGTCTCCTGTTGAGATTGTTGACCGTAGGGAGAAAGTCTTGAGGAATAAGACGATACCGATGGTCAAGGTAGTCTGGAGAAACCACTTGGTTGAAGAGGCTACTTGGGAATCTGAGGAGAGGATGTTGAAGGACTATCCTGAGCTTTTTGCTTGATTGTATTTTTGTATCTTCTGTTTTGTTGTGTGTGTTGTATTTTTGTTTGTTTTCCTCGCTCTTGATTGTAGTTCCGGGGACGGAACTATTCTAAGGAGGGAGTGCTGTAATACCCTGATTTTTCAATTAATGAGAAATTATTTATTTTGCACGTGTTGTGCACGTGCAATATATTGTTGGATTATTTTATCATGGTGAGTATGTTTAAATATATTTTTCTCAAATTATTTTAGTACAAAAGCCTTCTTTAAAAGCCTTATTTGATTTAATTAAAAAGCCTTTTCTTAAAAAGCCCAAAAGCATTTTTATTTTATTTATTTTTATAAATTATTTTTGGCCCAAAAAGAAAGCCCATGATTAATTTATTTTAATTAAACTTGTCATGTAGAAGACTTTTTCTAACAAAATTATTTTTTATACAATTTTAGAATGTACAAATTTGGCCTAGTTGCATGCACGTGCACTACACGTACACGTGCATTGCACACTCTATTTTTTGGGCCGGTAGCATTCTTTTTGGAGGGAGAGTTGAAATTTTGGGTGTGGAGAACATGGGGGTAGTTTCAAGGAGGAGGGTAGTTTTCCTAACTCCTACTTGAATCTAAGCCCTTCATTTTGCAACCACCAAGATGATCTTAGCCCTCCATTTCCCTCATTTTTTAGTATAAATACCCCCCTTTCTCATGGCTAATTTTCATATGCAAAGTGTAATTTCTAAAGCTATACTAATATATTGTGAGAGTTATAAAAAATAAGAGTTGTGTGGGTTGTATTGCTTGGAGTGGCCGGCACCATCAAGAGCATTCGGCTAGGAAGCTTTCGGCCAAGGAGGAGAAGTATTCGGCATTTGGTTGGAGGCTTGGAGTGGTGCATTCTTTTGGCTAGGAGGAGGTGTTCTCATCTACTTGATTGCTTTTGTTGTGTTTCTCTCCAATTGAGGTGGGTAAAATATTTCATGTTTCTAATATAGGGTTCATGCTAGTATATTGATGACACTATACATGGAAAATACTAATAAGAGACCACTCTAATTAAAAAGTTAGTATGTGAATGGTTTAGAATGGTGTGGTAAATTGTGTATGTAAATTGTTTGCATGAAATTATACCATACGAAGCACTTTCTATGATTATCTAGTTAATTGAACAATGATGCAATGTGACTAGCATGATGTGTGAAAGTCTTTTATTAATTACTTGCAAATTGTGTGGTTGAAACATGAAAATTGAGAAAGACATTAACACTATGGGAATTGAATAGAAAAGTATATTGAATGTTTGAATTCATGTGTAGAAGTGGCATGAATGAACCAAGGAATTGCTTGTTGTCATCATATTAGAAATGTACCAAAATTAGTACTTGTTGAATTTCACCTATTCATGTGCTATATGAATTCTTTGACTAGTATGAGTATGGGAAAAACCAAGTTGTATTGTGTGGTGAATGTAGATTAATAACCAGTAATTTATCATGAAAAAAATTTGGGATGAAAGAGAGATTAGAAGAACAATCGATTATTTTCAATGTCGAAAAATAAAAGATTTGCTAGTTTTAATTAAAATAATTAATTTGGGTGGAGAAAAATGTGTTTTTAGTACAAAAATTTATTTTACAATTACTGTTTTGAAGATGGAATAAAGAAGCTTAAATCTGGAATTTTTCAGTAGTTTATTTGAAGGCAATATGAATCAATTGTTGAACATCGAGTTAATTTCAAAACAAACAGTGGGAATATGAGTTAAATGAGTTTAAGGTCCACACTGTGACAACCTGAGCCAGTGGCTCAGGCGGTCGGTGGCGCTGTTCGGTTTCCCTGAGCGGTGTGGTTCGAATCCGGGTCTCACCAAAATTTTTTAAGTACTGTGTATATATGTATATATCAGCGAAGAGATGGCATATGTACTTAGCGCATCCTCTTCTAGTCGCTAGCACCGATCGGCCTATCGGCGGGTGCTCTGGCCTTCTTCTCTATTGTGCTGGGTTCGAATTCTTCCCCTAGCACTTAGGGAAAAATATTTTTTTTATGAGATTTTGATGTCCAAAAAATATAAGAAAAATATGGTAATTTTCATAAAAATACAAGGAATTTTATGGGATTGGTTTGGATATTATTTGAAGAAAATAAAATGTAGTTTGTGAACAAATGGTATATTAAAGCTATGGTTCTAAGACACATACTCATGGTTAGTTTCAAATTTATAAAGAGTTATTAAAATGATTATTAGAAAGTTTTTGACACAAAAGAATTTGTGGCGTGACATGATATTATAATCTTTACTTGAAGATATGGTGTAAAATATGAAGTACGAATGTATGTTTATAAGGTGCATGAGTCCATTGTATGATGATGGAGTTTAGAAACTTTGTTGATGAAATTGTTGGACTTGAATATGAATTTTGAGTTATAAGTATTCACCATGGATTTGTGAACCAATGAAATTATGAATGAGAAAGAATATGAAATTGTGACATGAAAGTGGTTATGACTTAAAGATTGTGAAATGAAATTTGAAATAGAGTAGCTAAGTCTCCCCGGCATTGAGAAAGATGAATTGAATTGAAATTAGACCAAGGTTGGTCATGTTGAAACAAATGAATAAGTCCGGATGATGGAGAGGCTAACTCTAGTGATTATTTTGTTCATGATTTTTATATAAAACTAAGGACTAGTACATAGTGGAGATGTGATGAAAGTAGAAGAAAAACATGAGTATGAGGGCCAACGGATAGCGGTGTGAGAGCGATTCACAGGTTGCCTGCTTGATGCGTCAAGACAGTGCGTGGGCGCTACTCCGGAATTATCGTCCCGGTGGCGACGCTCGTGGGATGTTCGAGTGGCTATGGGTGGTGCCATTGTTCCATGGCGGAGGCTGAATTGTCCATAGGTTGCCTGCTCGATGCGTCGTGACAGTGCGTGGGATTCCCCTCCAGGCTGCCTGGGCATGGGCTCATAGATCATAGGACATCTAAGACCCTACCGTAGTTACAGTAGTAGTTTAAGACATATCGGGGGATTGAACCCTATCAAGATGAAGAACGAATAAGGGCTTGCCCTCGGACCTATGTAGTATGGGATGCATAGAATCCGAACAAGTGCGCATTAGTGTCATGTAACTTAAGTAACTGCATTAAGGACTAAGTGCACAATCACAACACGACATCAATAGGGTAGTCCCTTTAGTTGAAATGTGACAAGTTTGTGTTTGCTAAATATGAAATGTTAAGTTATACTATTTCCGGCAAGCGAGGACGGCCGTGTATAATGATCGTCGGTTGAATAAACTGACGTACCCACAGTCTAACATGCAGGTAAATGTCATGCTAAAGATTAAAGAGGATTTGGATGCTTAAAGATTTTATCAAGCTGTTGTACTTGTATTTAATTGTTGTATTTTACTTCCGCTGTGCAAAAGAAAGATGTAATTATGATGTAATCTCTGATGTATGATGAAAAGTTTTTTATTTCCCTGTAAAAGTGTACTAAGAAAGTGAAAAGATCCTGTAGAACATCTCGAATTCAGTATATTTGGGATTCGGGGCGTTACAACCTACCAGCGCCTCGTCAATAAGGTCTTCCAGAATCAGATCGGCCGAAACATGGACATTTATTTTTATTTTTATTTTTGTTTTTTGTTTTTTGTTCTTTGATAATATTGGATACACCATATATATATATATAGATGAATGCTCCATTGCAAACCACCTAAGCTGTAGGTTATATAGAGGAATGCTCCATTGCACACCACCTAAGCCGTAGGTTATATTAACACTGAAGTCGTTGTTTCCAACAACTGCAAACCACCTAAGTCGTAGGTTATATAGAGGAATGCTCCATTGCAAACCACCTAAGCCGTAGGTTATATTAACATTGAAGCCGTTGTTTCCAACAATGGCTTAGGATAAACCTAAGTCGTGTATATATATATATGAATGCTCCATTGCAAACCACCTAAGCCGTAGGTTATATTAACACTGAAGCCGTTGTTTCCAACAACGGCTTAGGATAAACCTAAGTCGTTGTTGGAAACAACGGCTTCAGTGTTAACATAACTAAAGTCGTTGTTCTATATATATATATATATATATATATATATATATATATATATATATATATGAGAAATGCTCCATTGCAAACCACCTAAGCCGTTGTTGGGAACAACGGCTTCAGTGTTAACATAACTGAAGTCGTTGTTCCCAACAACGACTTCAGTGGTTTGCATACCCGTTTGCAATGGAACAACGGCTTCAGTGTTAACATAACTGAAGTCGTTGTTCCCAACAACGACTTCAGTGGTTTGCATACCCGTTTGCAATGGAGCTATATATATATATATATATATATATATATATATATATATATATATATATATATATATATATATATATATATATATAAAATAAATACAAAGAAAGCTATCTAGTGGCTCTCATTCAATCCCCCCAAAATCAAAGGCCCAGATATAATCTCACAAAACACATTTTTCCTCCAAAAGCTTTCCCCCAAAACTCAAATTTAAATCCCCCCAAAACAACTCCATAATTTATTTAATTATTTCTCTCTCTCTCTCTCTCAAGCCCCCCCCCCCCCTCTAAAACAACTCCTTTATTTATTTAATTATCTCTCTCTCTCTCTCTCTCTCTCTCTCTCTCTATATATATATATATATATATATATATATATATATACACACACACACACACACACACTTATGGAAACATGGACTTTTATTTACAATTAATTATTGTCATACTATTCAAACTTGAGCTACATAATTGTTGATAAGGAGTCAAAAAGTCTAACAAAACGATAGCCCAACTATAAGGGAATGACAGAGAATACAGCAACCAAAAGGCCAAGTTTCCCAAAATATAATATCTTAGAAAAAGCACTTGAAGTAGAAATGTGAACGCTATAATCACCATCGGGATAGCAGCTTCAAAAAAAAACACTAGTCCCAACCAAACAGTGGGCTCAACAGAAACACAGGGAGCACAAAACACAACAGAATCCAAAAGACATAAGAATAAGAAGAAGATAGATTGAAGCATAACACAAAAAGCATGCAGTTGCAATCACCCACAAAAGAATTGTAATACCCTGGATTTCCTAGGTATATGTTAGTGGGCTTGAATTTGTGTGGGCGTAAGAAATTATATGGGCCTTAGAGATTTGGTGGCTACATGGCACAAAACCCGGGTTGTGTGCATACATGGCAAGCACATAAAGTGTTTAATGAAATATTTGAATGAAGAATAGAACATTATAAGAAATGAATTAAGTTTAGTCCCACATAGGTGGTGAGAATGAGTGTATAAGTGTATATGTAAGGTTGTACATATCCAAGAGTACCAAACAAGCTATAGCACTTTTGGTGAGGCTATGCCTTGTGGTGGGGTTGTGGTTATCAAGCGTAGGCACATATCGAACTAGCTAGGCTCGGGGCGTTACAAGATTCACCATTCAGCAGCCACAAATGAGCTACGAAACACTCCAATAAAGTAAGAGACCTCGACGAAGAGCCATACGCCATGAAAACAGAGAAGGAAACAACCATCCACTAGTAGCATAGACAGAAAACATGAATATACCCGAAATTACAGCCGAAAAGGTTTGGCCATTACTATGGGTTGTTAAGCCTACTGGATCATAACAGCAATAACCACATCAAGTTTATCAATCTTAAGCTTTGCAATTTTATTAATGGACTTTGTAAAAATTATATGATTTCTTTCATTCCAAATACAGCAAATAATCACCATCATGGTGAGATCCCAAGATAGACGAAAAGAACGTTTAATACATTTTTTCTCCAAGAACTCCCCACCAAGAGATCATAGAACCTAGTTTGCCAAAAATGTGTCATGCATTCTTGCAAGTGAACCAAATGGGTTGGATAAAAGGGCAATGAATAAAGATATTGCTAGCAGTCTCATTATGAGTCATACAAAACACACACTTTGAGCTGAAAGCAAGATTTCTTTTGTTTAGAATCTCGACTGTAAGTAATTGATTATGAACCGCCAGCTAGAAAAGAATTTTGGCTTTAAGAGTTGTAATATTCTACCAAATATGTTTGTAAAAGGGGAAAATAACACCCCCGCAATTGAGAAAAGTATAGAAGTATTTGACCGTATAAGACCTGGTATTCGACCATCTCCAACAAATATCATCTTGAGCCTACCATTAGTAAGAACTTAAGAGAACGAGAAGTCTAATGTACTCGGAATGTTGTCTGAGGGAGAGAGACCTCCTAAAAGGAATAATCCAATCTCTTTGATTATTATGAACAATGAAAAAAGAAGAAACAGTCGCATTCTGATTAGAAGTTAGATGAAAAAAGGCAGAAAAAACATATAATTTGTTGTTACCAATCCAAAAATTGGACCAGAATCTCACCGTCGAACCATCTCCGCAAATCTTTCGTAACCCGCATTTGAATGGTTCAACGACTTTCCAAATGCCATTCCAAAATGGTGACGCATTAATAGAGAGCTTGGTATGCAAATCCCACACCTTATGCCTTTTATGGTATTTGTTTTTCACCAGTCTAATCCAAGCGAGATCGTCAATCTAAGAACTTTTCAAATCCACTTACCTAATAGTGCTAAGTTCCGCTGCCTCAAATCTATAATACCCATGCCACCTTCTTTTTTACACTTGCACAATTTCTTTTAGTTAAAAAGATGATTGTTGGAGTATGCCCTAGTTTATTGACATTAAACAACACAATTTCTTTTTGTATTGACATTACTAGTTTACATTGTATCATTATATTTATTTCATATATGATGCATATTATTTATTGTGTTGTTTATTGTGATTAAATGAACATAATAAAGTTCTTAGAATAGTAGGTTCAATACCATGAGATATCAAGTGCATGACTTGATTGTGAGATCCTATTTGTTGTGATCAGAATACAATTCTTAAATGTCACTTGATATGGCTAAAAATGGGGTTAAATCGGAACCATTCAAACCGGGCACGAATCTCAAAGTTCCAGGGGCAAGATGGTAATCTCGCCTACAGATGGGTCCGAATTGGAAACCGGGTCCCTCCTCCTGGACCCGCTAACCCATGAATAGGACCTGACCAGTTGAGAACGGGTCTCAACCCGTTAGGGGCTAGTTCAATAGGATTGGAGGAAATCCTGGCTCCCCCTGATCTGGAGGAGGTGGTTATAACCACCCGTATCCTTCCACACCGGGAAGTAGGGATTCTCTTTGATCCTGAAGGAGATCCCATTGGCGACTATAAACCCCCCCTGACCTCCCACTGTAAAAGGTGATCACACTTTACACACTTGAGCCTTTTCCCTTCTCTTTTTCTGTGTATTGACTTGATCGTCGGAGGGTTCGTCGCCGAGATCCATCCCGGTGTCTCGAATATTTGTGCAGGTCGCAAGGGAGCACCAAGGAACCAACCAGTTTTCAAGGAAGAAGAAGAGGTTGATTTTTGTGAGTTCCTCACGAACCTACAAATCTCATCTATTGCCCCCACACCCGAATTCAGCGGCAATAGATTGGCGCCGTCTTTGGGAAGTTTACTCGATAAGCAATCTCGTCTTCCTTCTTCAACCCACGTAACTCCTAGCCATGCCTCCCAAGAAGAGACCCACCAACTCCAACCGGAGGACAACCTCCTCTCACCCTCCTCCTCCGCCTGTGCAGGGGGACCTCCCTCCTCCCAACCAACCAACCCAGCAGCTCGATCCTCTGGCTCCGCAGTCCGTCCACCAGCCTTTGGGACCCAAGGCTACAGTGGGGGAACCCTCTCGACAGAGTTGTTATAAGCAACTTGTACATCAGGTTTCCATCCACAATGCCGACACCGACTCCATGGCCTCCTATACTCCCCCCACTCCAAGAGACCTGCAGAACGTGATCAACAGTCGGCAGACCGAGCACGGACCCGATCTCCGTACCCATCTGGAGGAGAGGCGGGCCTAAGGGTCGAACCCTCACTACGAGCAGGCTAGGGACCGATCACCACCCCGATCCAACCAAGGGGCATCCAACTCTCCCCGCAGACGAAGAGAGTCGCCTCAACACCGCCCGAGACGGAGTCGTTCCCCGGTAGGTCGCCAGGCTCCTCGGGACCATCATGAGCAGGAGGCCCATCACAAGGGCAAAATTCTAGCAATTTCAGGAGGCGGTCCTCTGGGCTCTCAATGCTGCTCCGAATAATGGCCGTAAGGCTCCCAGTCCTCCGCCAGCTCCTCACCATCCTCGTCGATCCCACAGTCCTCGACCTACTCCTCACCATCCTCGCCAATCCCGCAGTCCTCGACCGGCTCCTCACAATCCTCGCTGCTCCCGAAGTCCTAGGTAGGCTGCGAGCCATCGCCGTCCCTCTCCCGATCACCACCGCCGCTCTCGTAGACCACGCCCTAATCCAAGTCACCCTCGCCTCTCGGTCAGCCCACCTCCTACTCTAAACCATCACCGGTGCAGCCCCAGCCCTCCTCGACATGAGAACGAGTCCCAGGGTTCGGCCAGACAGGACCCAAGGAAGGACTCAGTCTACCGCCGTCTCCACGAGATGGAGAGGCGCCAAGGCAAGCTCAACCGAGACGAGGGGCGACATGCAAGAGACTTTCATCCGAGCAGGTCCCCATTCTCCTACCATTATGGAGGCTCCAGTTCCCAACAACTTCAAGCCTCCACATTTCGAGACCTATAACGGGGAGTCGGACCCCGCAGATCACATTGAGAGTTTCAAAACTCTTATGATGATCCACCATGCATTCGACTCCCTTCTATGCAAGACCTTCCCGGCCACACTTAAGGGGCTGGCTCGGGAATGGTACTCGCGGCTTGCGCCGGCATCCATCTTCTCCTTCGATCAGTTCGAGGGTCTTTTTTTCACGCATTTCGTGAGCAGTCGGCACGCCGAGAAGACGAGCGACACCCTATTGTTCCTCGGCCAAAAGAAGGGCGAACCACTCCGGGATTATGTCAAACGATTCACTGCCGAGGCTAGGTCCATTGCTTCTTTGGAACTCCCGGTCGCCACCCTTTCCTTCCAGTCCAACGTCCTCAGTGCTGACCTCAGAGCATCCCTCGCTAAGAAGCTCCCTCGGAACTTCTCAGAGCTCCTGCTTCGGAGCGAGAAGTACATCCGAGCGGAAGAAGCCGTCCGTCGCCCTACCTTCGAGGCCTCATCTTTCGGGAACAAGCGGAAGGGTGCAGATGAAGAAGGAGCTAAGAAGCTCCAAAAGGACAATGGGGGTCAGCGGCGCCCCCCACCTCGGTCCGAGAAATTCACTCCGCTTAACGCGAGTGTATCTGCCTTCCTCACGGAGATAGGGAATGATGGCCTCCTACCGCCTCCCACAAGAATGAACACCCCGACAAAGAAGAGGGACCGGAGTAAGTGGTGTCGTTTCCACCGGGACCACGGGCACGATACAAATGAATGTCGGGCCTTGAAGGATGAAATCAAGGCCCTCATCCAGCGAGAGCAACTCAACCAGTTCGTAAAGTGGGACCGAGCCGATCCGCCCCCGTCGCCTCGGGGGGCTAACAGGCAAAACGAGCAGCGCACGGAGACTCCAGAGGCTGAAGTGGAGGGTATCTTGCACCTGATACTCGGGGGCCCAATGGGGGGAGATTCTAACTCCTCCCGAAAAGCCTTCGTAAGGGAGGTTAACTCCGTGCAGAACCATCCTCCCCCAAAGGGCCTCGAAGTCCGGGTGACGTTCTTCGACAGGGACCTGGAAGGCGTCCGCACGCCCCACTGCGACGCCCTCGTTATCAATCTCCGCAGCTCCGTTAACATACTCTTCTTGGAAGCCTTCAAAGGCCTCCCACTGTCCAGGGACCGGCTCAAGCCCGCGGGCTACACCTTCCACGGGTTCACAGGGGTCCCAGTTACGGTCGAGGGAATTATAACCTGGACGTAACGGCTAGAAAGGCCCCGACAACTCGTACGGAGCAAATGGACTTCATGGTGGTCGGCGTCAAGGCCGCCTATAATGTTATCCTGGGTAGACCAGGTTTGGCCGCGCTTCAAGCCATCACTTCAGCCTACCATATGAAGATGAAGTTTCCCACCCCCTCAGGGGTGGGAGAAGTGAAAGGGAGTCAAGAAGCGGCTCGAAAATGTTACATGACCTCGGTGGGGGGTCCGGTTCTTTCTTTGGAGGTGCTCGAACTTCCTCAGGAAGGAAGCCAATCTATCTCCGAGCCCGTCGACGAATTGGAAGAAGTGGCCTTCTCCAAAGAAGACACCACTAAGATAATCCGCGTCAGCAAAACTCTCCCCCCTCCATAAAGCAAGATATCTTCTAGTCTATACGGGAGAATTGCGACCTCTTCGCATGGACTGCAACAGACATGCCCGGGATCTCGGAGGAACTCTCAATGCACCATCTGAGCGTCACCCTTGGGATCAAGCCTATCCAGCAGAAGAGGCGAAAGTTTGCCCTCGAGAGGCAACAGGCGATCAAGGAGGACGTGGAGAAACTCCTCGACACCCGCTTTATTCAGGAGGTGAACTACCCTGAGTGGCTTTCCAACGTGGTAATGGTCAAGAAGGCCAATGAAAGTTGGAGGATATGCATTAACTTCACTTATCTCAACAAGGCATGCCCGAAGGACCCCTTCCCTCTTCCCAGCATCGACGCCCTCATCGATGCGACTTCCGGGTACGAGCAACTCAGTTTTATTGATGCCTTCTCGGGATACAACCAAATCAGGATGTTCCCACTGGACATCCCGAAGACCTCATTCGTGACGGACCAAGGCCTCTACTGCTGCCGTGTTATGCCTTTCGGGTTGAAAAACACAGGGGCTACCTATCAGCGCCTGGTGAACAAGGTCTTTCGAGACTAGATTGGCCGAAATATGGAGGTCTACGTCGACGACATGTTGGTCAAGAGCACTCGAGGGCAGGAGCACACCCTCGACCTTCAAGAAGCCTTCGAGGTGCTCAGGAGGCACAATATGAGACTAAACCCGAACAAGTGTGCGTTTGGTGTCTCATTGGGCAAATTTCTCGGGTTTATGGTTAGCCAGAGGGTCATAGAGGTCAACCCCAAGAAGATCCAAACCATTCTCAAAATGGCTCCCCCCTCCAACGTCAAAAAGGTGCAAAGGCTCACTGGGTGCCTCGCCGCAATCGGGCGATTCCTCTCCAAGTCTGGGGAGAAGTGCCTCCCTTTCTTCAAAGCCCTCAGGGGGACTAAAGGCATCAAGTGGGGGCCGCATCAGCAAGAGTCCTTTGACAAGATCAAAGTGTATTTATCCAACCTCCCACTCCTGAGTAAGCCAGCACCGGAGAGGTCCTTTACCTCTACCTCGCAGCCTCGGACCAAATGCTCAACAAGTCCTCGTGAGGGAAGAGGATAGGGCACAAAAATCCATCTATTACGTGAGTAAGGTGCTCCGCGACGCCGAACTCCGTTATCCAAAACTGGAAAAGATGGCACTTGCCTTGGTCATGGCGGCCCGTAAGCTTCGCCATTACTTTCAATCTCACTCGGTGGTCGTCCTTAGTGACCAACCGCTGAACCAGGTTCTCCACAAGCCGGAAACGTCCAGACGGCTGATAAAATGGTCTATCGAGCTGAGTCAGCACGATATCAGCTACCAGCCCAGGACGGCAATAAAAGCCCAAGCTCTGGTCGAATTCATCATGGAAAACACCATCCCCGACTCATGCGAGTCGACAACCGATCCCTCCGTCTGGACCGTCTATGTGGATGGGTCCTCCTGCGCCGATGGAAGCGGGGTCGGCATCATCCTAACTGGCCCCGACGCCTTCGTCCTCCAGTATTCCCTTCGCTTCAACTTCCCAGCGTCAAACAATGAGGCAGAATATGAAGCCCTAATCGCGGGTCTCTGCTTGGCCCGCAAGCCTGGTGCCGAACAAGTAAAGGTCTTCAGCGACTCTCAGTTAGTGGTCAATCAAGTGTCCGGGGAGTATGAGGCGAGAGAGATGACCGAATGGCCAGATACTTAGCAAAAGTGAGGGAGCTTCTCACTCTATTCAGAGATGTTCAACTCCAGCGGATTCCCCAAGAGGAAAACGTGCAAGTGGATGTCCTCTCTATGCTCGCCTCCTCGTCCCTCCAAGGTTTAGAAATAACTGTCCTAATAGAAGTCCTTCTCAAACCTAGTATCGATGAAGATGGCTCAGAGCTAATGGAAGCCTACCCCGTAACACTTAGGGAAAACTGGATGAAGCCCCTCCTTGAGTATCTCCAAGGCGGCGTCCTACCCGAAAATCAGAAATAAGCAAGGAGGATCAGGACACGAGCAGAGCGGTACACACTCCTGGACGAGGTCATGTACAAACGCTCCTACACCCAGGTCGATGGTCGGCCCTATCTGAGATGCCACTCCCCGAAAGAAGCGTTTTATGCCCTAAAGGAAGCCCATGATGGTTTATGTGGTGCACACTTGGGAGCAAGATCCCTTGCTCAGAAGCTTTTGAACTATGGATACTTTTGGCCTACACTTTTGAGTGACTCCGAGGAGTACGTCCGCCAGTGCGACTCCTGCCAGAAGTTTGCCCCAATCCGTTGCATGCCCCAAGAGCAACTTGCCTCCTTGGCAAGTCCAATCCCTTTTGCAATGTGAGGAATGGACTTGCTCGGACCTTTCCCTCCGGCACCAGGCCAACTGAAGTTTTTGGTGGTTGCAATCGACTACTTCTCCAAATGGATAGAGGCCGAACCTCTCTCAACGATCACCGAGAACAGGGTGCAGAAGTTCTTTTGGAAGAACATTGTCTGTTGGTTCGGGGTACCTCGCATTCTCGTAACCGACAACGGGACCCAATTTACAGGAGTTGCCTTCCACGACTTCTGCACCGATCTCGGGATTCAACAGCGGTTCTCTTCAATAGCACACCCCCAGTCTAACGGCCAAGCGGAGAATGCGAACCGACAAATCCTCTCAAGTTTGAAGAAGAGGCTCGACAAGTCCACCAAGGGGCTATGGGTCGAACAATTCCCCAATGTGCTTTGGTGCTATCGCACCACCAAAAGAACTCCGACGGGTGAATCCCCTTTCAACCTCATGTACGGATCAGAAGCTCTTATTCCCTTGGAGGTAGGCCTGCCTTCGCCTCGGCTCATAGCTTACAACGAGGTGCAGAATGCGAACCAGCTTCGTAATTACCTAGACCTCATTGACGAAATCCGCGAGAGAGCCGCAATTCGCCAGGAGACCTACCGTCGAAGGATCACTCAAGCTTACAACAGAAGGGTACGACCGACCAACATAAAGGAAGGGGACTTAGTGCTGAGAAAGCTATCAATTTCAGACCCAAGCAAAAGCGGCAAGTTGGCACCCAATTGGGAAGGACCATATAAGGTCTCCAGAGTTATACGCCCGGGCGCGTATCAACTTGAAGACCCGGGGGGCAGGAAGATGCCAAGGACTTGGAAGCCGAGCATCTGATGAAGTACCGAGAGGGTGTCTAAACGCAGTTCCAAGCTACTTCCCCAGGATTGCAAAAACCTTACTTGTATCTTCTTTTTTATCGAAATGTAAAGGGCGGTCTGCAACTTAGAAGCGGCCGCCTAGTTGTTTTCAATAAAAAGAAATTTCCCCCCCTCAACTTTTCTATCTTTCGAGTAAATTCTTTACTTCTAGGGTAGTCTAACTCTACTTGCAAAAAAAAAAAGAAAATCTCTTTTAAATCAACGAGTTCGGAGTCCAACACTTGGCTCCACTCCGCTTCTACTACTCACTCATAAGCGAGTAAGAAGTGGTTCGCCATTCGGAATTGCTCCCACAACCATTGACTCTCTTTTAAAACAACAAGTTCTGAGTCCAACACTTGGCTCGACTCTGCTTCTACTACTCACTCATAGGCGAGTAAGAAGTGGTTCGCCATTCGAAATTGCTCCCACAACCATTGACTCTTTCTTAAACGACGAAGTTCGGAGTCCAACACTTGGCTCGACTCCGCTTCCACTACTCACTCATAAGCGAGTAAGAAGTGGTTCGCCATTCGGAATTGCTCCCACAACTGTTGACTCTTTCTCAAACGACGAAGTTCGGAGTCCAACACTTGGCTCGACTCCGCTTCCACTGCTCACTCATAAGTGAGTAAGAAGTGGTTCGCCATTCGGAATTGCTCCCACAACCGTTGACTCTTTCTCAAATGATGAAGTTCGGAGTCCAACACTTGGCTCGACTCTGCTTCCACTACTCACTCATAAGCGATTAAGAAGTGGTTCGCCATTCGGAATTGCTCCCACGACCGTTGACTCTTTCTCAAACGACGAAGTTTGGAGCCCAACACTTGGCTCGACTCCACTTCTACTACTCGCTCATAAGCGAGTAAGAAGTGGTTCGCCATTTGGAAGTACTCGTACAACTATCGACAACCATAGATGCCAACAAAACACACAAGTGCAAAAAAGAAAACAAGTTTCATTTCTGTAGAGTCTTGAGGAACAAGTCAGATTACAAGACCAACTACCCATCTCTATGAAGAATTACAAAACTTTAAGAAGTCAAAATTACAAGACTACTTCAACGCCTCCTAGGAAGTGGGATACTCCTCTTGAGCGACAAACGAGGACGACGAACATTCTGTCGCTGCGACCTCGCACTCGTTGAGCTTCCCAAGCCGGCGAGCCTAGTTGTGTCTCTAAGCATTGCGCCGACTGAGACTTCGCTCGATGAACCAGCAACTCCGCTTTGAGCATCCCCAGGACGACCTGGCATGGGAGGCGAATGCGACGCTAACTCGTGGAACGATCGTCCCTGCAAGTACTCGTCTCGAGGGCAAGATGTGGTCCTGACGTTGCTCCCCTCCGTAAAACGTCATAGCCAGTGAACCTCCGTCTCTAGCTCAACAATGTGCTCCTTCAGCGAATCATCCGTCACCTTGACTTGTAAGCGAGGAATTCTGCTCATACTACCCACGCGAGAAGCTTCAATGATAGTTCGTCAAAGCTGCGCCGTCTCCAGGCTCTTCTCGAGCACCACGTTCTTCAGACCATCTCTCTCCACACTGACGTCGAATAGGGTCTGCCGAAGCGACTCCACCTCCCCTTCAGGGGGGCTTCTTGAGCTTGTTTCTTTAGTTGCTTCAACTCGGAGTTGTGCTTCGCCAGCGTTAGCTTGAGATGAGCTAGTTCTACCTCGCTCCTGAGAAAACGCTCTTGACTACGAGAAAGGGCCAACGTCGTCGCTCCTAAGTCAGCTCGAAGACGAGAGGCTTCAGCCGCTACCATGTTCGACAATGCCTCGACCAGGCATAACTCGGTGATCTGAAAAGCAAGAACACAACAATGCTGAGCTCGAGCAACACTTAGCCAAATTGCAAAGCAAGTTGTTTTCAACACTTAACCAAATTTCAAAGCGAGTTGTTTTCAACACTTAGCCAAATTTCAAAGCGAGTTGTTTTCAACACTTAGCCAAATTTCAAAGCGAGTGTTTTTCAACACTTAGCCAAATTTCAAAGCGAGTCATTGTAAACTTGGGCCAAAATCTCAAAAGTTCTTCATTTCATTGAAGTTCAAAAGAGTACAAAAGAAAGCGGTGGCCAGTCCGCTATTAGGCATTGATACAAAAAAGACCCTAGGTGAGAAACTATTGCTAAAATACAAAAGAAACTCTAAGGGAGTTGAGTGTCCACCTCGGCTGATGGATCCACAAGCGCTAAGGCGCCTTCGCCGCCCTCAACTGTCCCTGTCACCGCCGCCATTGCTAATAGCATCTCAGTCACAATGTCTTCATCGCCAACGGCCTCCTCTTCTCCTTCATTCTCTTCTTCTCCTTCGGCCCTTGCCTTCTCCTCATCGGGGAACAAGAAATATCCCGAACAATCGAAGTCGAGGAGATGCTTGCCGACATCCTTCAGCACCTTAGCGTAGGCCTTGTGCATGTTCTGCTCAAGGTAGCCGATCACCTTCTTCTCCGCCGCTGCCTTGGCCTCCTTTACCACCATGACGATCGCGAACGCGGCCTTCTCCCGCTCGGCCACCCACTGCCGAGCTATCTCCTCCTTCTTCGTAGCGGCAGAGTCCTTCACCTTCGCCAACGCCTCCTCCAGTAGCCGGATCTCGGTGGCTTGCGTTTCGACCTTGAGAGCGACCACCTCTAGCTCTTTCTTAGCCTTCGAGCGCTCCAACCTCTCCCGATCCTAAAGAGCTTTCAGCTCTTTCTCCTGCTCCGCCACTCGCTTTAGCAAGTGGCTAAAATGGCAGATTGCCTGCGAAAAAGGCAGTGGTTTAAGAGTGGAACACAAAGAAGGGAACAGAGGTCGAGCGGAAGGTCAAGGCTTACCGTCATCTGCGCTTTGGCGATTTCTAACACCGAGTCGCCCACTGTCCCATGCTCCATTACTGCCTTGTCTTTGGGCATGGCGAGACTGCGAACGGCGTCCATGCAACTCGTCGAGTCACCGTGGAAACCGTCGTGCCTAAGAACCTGCCAATCCGGCACGAAGATCCTCTTCAGCTCGTCCGTCAGAATCACCTCGGCTGCCACCGTGCGAGGCGGAGCTGACAGGGCGAGAGTAGCCGAATAGTTGAGCCCCTTCGCCGGCGGAGCAATGGAGGAAGGAACGGCCTCCAAGTCAACGATGGGGGCGGCGACACTCTCAACTCGAGCTGCCTTCGACGTAGTTGGGCGAGCAACAGCACCTTCCTCCTCTTCTGATCAATGCGCTTGCCACTCAGAGCCGATCGCCTGTTCATGATGTCGTTGATGTCCATGGCAGTAGATCCTACGAACTAAAAAGATAGAAAAAAAAAGAGATTAGAATTTTATCACTACTAAAGTACTTAGAATGCGATCGATGAAAGAGAACTCATACTAGGGTCCATCAGGCTAAGGCCTCCCCTAAAGAGGCTCTCCTCGATGATCTCCTTCCAATGCAGGGTCGGTCGATCCAAGAGGATGCCGACCATTTTGTCCTCCTCCGGACTCAAGGACGGCTCCATCTTCGCCCTCTTCGGCACATCCTCTCTCCATACCTTGGGAATGTCCCACGGCTTTTTACCCCGAACGAGGAAGTACTAGTCTTGCCAACACTTCACGAAGTCAGGGTTGTCGACCAACTTAACGCCCTTTCGAGCAGTGAGGTAGAAACGGTACTCCGTCCTCGTCTTTTGATGGATTTTGTATAGACGATGAAGTACGCTGATCCTAGGTTCGATCCCAGCCGCCTGGCAATGTAGAACGAACCCCGTGACATGCCTCCACATGTTTGGCATCAGCTGAATAGGGCAAACCCTACACCATTGAAGCACTCGCATAGAAAGCATCCCCGCCTGGCAATGTAGAACGAAAGGGTGTAGAGGGAGGCGCAGCCCCGCATAGAAAGCATCGTAAGGGAAAAAGCAAGTATCGGAGGGGAGAGAAGAACAAGACCTGACCCCTGGCCCGGGACTATGAGTTCGAACTCCAGAGGGATCATGAAGCACATCCGAACCATTTGCAGATCCGACTCCTTCAGGATGCTGACGATTTCGTTCGCCTCTGTGCGCTCCCTCGGATTGTTCTCCTCGTAAAACTGAGCCATACCTTGCTTCGTTCGCTTCAAATCCTCCGAACTGTATTGCCGGGTCCCTCTAAGGGTAGACACGGCGATCAAATGTCTACCGAACGCACCCATCCGCCGCTCTCTCTCCACTATCGTTTCCACCACCATCGAAGAAAGAGCAGCCTCGCCGCCTCCGCCTTCGACGACGATATCTTCTTCCACTTCCGGAGAGGACAGGACAATGGGGGTCTTCCCCTTATCGACCGAAGATGGAGTCGACCGGGGGGCTACTTCGAACTGACTCGAGGAGGAGGCCTCTTCGCCGGAAGACACCCTAGACATCTCTTTAAATTAAAATAAATTAATTGGGAAGTGACAACCACATTCGGAATGCTCGTCAAAGAACAAGAATGACGCCGGAAGCTCTGTGAAGAGAAGAAATCTCCGGTGAAGAAAAAATGAGAAAGTGAAGTAAAAATGAGAGGGGGTGGGGACTTATAGCAAAACTTGATGGGCTTAGGCCGCACAGCTTGACCGGCCCAACAAGCACGGAAGTCTAAGCGGTCAGAATACGAAATGACAAAAAAGAAGCGACCAGAAGCAGCTCGAAACAGTTGACCAGTCAACGTTCATCGAGTTCGCCACTTCGTCTGAATAGCTCGACATGATGTTCGCCAAGCTCGCCATCATATCCGAGCAGGCGAGTTTCTGAGCTGAAAACACCAAAAAATGCGTTGACCAGTCAATGCCCTTCCAGTTTGCCATTTCGTTCGCCAAGCTCGATAGGACGTTCGCTAAGCTCGCCGTCATATCCGAGCAAACGTGTTTTCGAGCTGAAAACACCAAAAAAATGTGTTGACCAGTCAATGCCCTTCCAGTTCGCCACTTCGTTCACCAAGCTCGCCGTCACATCCGAGCAGATGTGTTTCCGAGCTGAAAATGCCAAAAAATGCATTGACCAGTCAACTCTCCTCGAGCTCGCCGTTTCGTTCGCCAAACTCGACACAACGTTCGCCAAGCTCGCCGTCACATCCGAGCAGACGTGTTTCCGAGCTGAAAATGGCAAAAAATACGTTGACTAGTCAATGCTCCTTGAGCTCGCGTTTCGTTCACCAAGCTCGACACAACGTTCGCCAAGCTCGCCGTCACATCCGAGCAGACATGTTTCCGAGCTGAAAACGCCAAAAATGCGTTGACCAGTCAACGCTCTTCGAGCTCGCCATTTCGTTCACCAAACTCCACATAACGTTCGCCGTGTTTGGTGCACCGTCCTCCAAGCTCGGCACATCGATCGACGCATTCGCCAACCATACGCCCAGATCACGAGAAGCCCCTTTTCTCCTGACCGTCCGATCGCCCAGAACTCCTCGCCGGCGTATGATCAAGGGCTCAGATTTGGCCACATCATAAATACGGCGATTAATTCCTTAATCTATTTTATTAATTCGGATTATTTATTTAAAAATTGCAAAAAATGATTAAAAATTCTGAAAAATTAATTAAAAATTCCGAAAAATAATTATAAATTCGGGGGAACATTTCTGAGTCCCGGGATAAATAATTATTGTCCAGAACGATTAATTAGTGCTCCCGAAGAGTGAGTCGTTGCCTTGCAAAATTAAATAAATGGTTCAAACGAATGATATAAAAATCGGGAAAAAATCACCAAGGATCCAGAGCAACCTAGAAGCCACTTTGAGCATGCTACTAGCTCAGGAAAGCACCATCACCCCTCAGATGAGATTCGAGCACCCGTTGAGGACTTCGATAAAGCCCTATACGCCATTAAAACAACAGAACTACTCACACATGGCTGTAACACACAACCTTGGGGAGTAGGGGGCTCGTGATATGGCTAAAAATGGGATTAAATCGGAACCATTCAAAGCAAGCACGAATCTCAAAGTCCCAGGGGCAAGATGGTAATCTTGCCTACAGACGGGTCCGAATTGGAAACCGGGTCCCTCCTCCTGGAGGACCTGACCAGTTGAGAATGGGTCTCAACCCGTTAGGGGCCAGTTCCACAGGATTGGAGCCTTGGAGGAAACCTGGCTCCCCCTGATCTGGAGGAGGTGGTTATAACCACTCGTATCCTGCCACACCGGGAAGTAGGGATTCTCTCTGATCTTGAAGGAGATCCCATTGGCGACTATAAAATCCCCCCTGACCACCCACTGTAAAAGGTGATCACACTTTACACACTTGAGCCTTTTCCCTTCTCTTTTTCACTGTATTGACTTGATCGTCGGAGGGTTCGTCGCTGGGATCCATCCCGGTGTCTCGAACATTTGTGCAGGTTGCAAGGGAGTACCAAGGAACCAACCAGTTTTCAAGGAAGAAGAAGGGGTTGATTTTTGTGAGTTCCTCACGAACCTATAAATCTCATCTATTGCCCCCACACCCGAATTCAGCGGCAACAAATTAAGTATTATTGTGAATTAGGATAACAATAATACATAAAGACTAGTATATGCGTGGATTGGTGACCATATCTCACGGATCATGGATATAAGATATCAAGTTTTCACATGGGTACATATTAGAGTAATAATGTACTAGACTGACCCACCATGAGAACTGTGCATGGTTCGTTACGTGAGTGTCATAAGTGGTTCTCACAGTGACCATGGTGTATGTAGCAATCCTTTGACTTGAAGTCACTACAGTTCCATACATGAGAAGTTATATGTTTTAATGTCATCAAACGTTGCCTATAATAAAGTGATTATAAAGTCGACTATTGGATATACTACAAATCATGCGGAGGGATGTGAGTGACTTAGAAAAAAAATCCCTCTTACATAAAAGGAGCGATATCTATGGGTCCCTTGATTGAGTGAGACTGCAAAATGCATGGTCGTGCTCAAATGATTCAATATGAGATATTGAGCTCATTTATTTTAGTAAGTCTACTCGGACATCAAGAAACCAAAGATTGAACAATACAAGGGTGACACGCTCTATGCCTTGTGGTCAATTAAGATATCTGGATAAAGGGACTAAACTACATGGTAACATTGGTTACAGACGCCCCGCTTTCCAAAAGAGAATACAGAATATGGATACGCGACAAAAGCCCAGCGAATGATTTTCATCATCCATAAGCTGTTCAAGAATCTTTACAACATATCACAGGAATAATTAGAGTCAGAAGCAAAAGAGTCAACCAACATGCACATATGAACCAAAATACCAACAAGAATACTTGAAACCAAAATGTATAAATCTCAAATAGTCATGATCTGAATAAGTCAAAATCCTGGGTCACATTGCCCAAATACAAGAATAAATCCAAGTATCAAAATACAATATTGTTCAAGCATGCTACAAGAAATAATAATAATGAAATCCAGCACTAATACTTCATGTCACCAATATCGTCTGGAACCTGTTCTCCAAAATCTGCAATTTAACAATTGCAGGGAAGAGGAAAAAAGAAAACAAGTACCCTTCATTTGCAAGTTACAGGCCGCTTATAATGCAGGATACAAGTACATGGGGAAAACTAACTAATAACATGGTATAAGCATGATGTCAAAATATAACAACTAGCATGGTAAGGTGATCAAGTATCATGTAGCATATATCAAGAGTCAAGTAAACAAGTATTATGTAAACATGTGTGTCAAGTATCATGTGATCATGTATCAAGTGTCAAGTTTCAAGTCTCATGTATCATGTAGTCAAGTATCAAGCTAGCATATATCAAGTCTTGTAGTGATTACTATCTAGGTAGCACTTCATGCGCCCCGTATTATAACACATGGTTGCCACAACAAACAGTTTCGCTTTAGATTTCATAGGGGACCATACAGGGCAGTGTACTCAGGGGCAAGCCTCAAGAATCAAGTATCAAGTATCAAGTAAACAAGCCTCAAGAGTGAAGTATCAAGCCCCAAGTATTAAGTATCAAGCCAAGTGAAATATCAAGCCTCAAGTAATCAAGTATCAAGCCAAATCTCAAGTATCAAGCCAAGTCTCAAGTATCACATAGGATCAAAAGATCCTCTTCCGAGTACACGTTTCTAAATTATCCACTATTAAATCTATCCCTTTAAAACCCCGGCTTGGTTAATTTATTATTAATGTCAAATAAGCAAGTATGTGTCATGAAACAAGCAAGTATACCATGGTATGATCAAGTAACAAGTTCAAGTTGCAAGATAAACATATACGGGTATAAGATAACTCATACAGAGACAAAATAACCAAATTTTAAGTTCAGGACAGCAAGACCAAGCTGTAGTAAAACTGAAATTTCCAGTGTTCCAAAAATGCAAATCTGAATCCGTCAAAACGTATAGAAAATAGACTCCCAACCGAATCCAGCGAGTATAAATAAGTCATATCATAATTCACAAAATCATAACTCAAAACTGATTTTAATCCAGAAAACACGTTCAGCCAGAAATCAGTAAAACCAATTCTCAGTCAGGAAAACAGCATCAAAACTCAATAAATAAATCCAAGAAAAATCTGGGGTATTTCCTTATATGTATAGTATCAGAATATAAAGTTTCAGAATTTTTCAGTAAAATTTGATCAGTCATAAAAAATCAGAAAACATCAATAAACGATAGTTTGGCAAATCTGGAATTCTCAACATTGTTGTACGAAAACTATAATATCTCGCAACCAGTGAAACAAAATCCAAATTCATCAAAGGGAGATGAAAATAGAAAAAATATATTAACTTTTATATTTCACAAGAATTTTTCATACAGTAGAAGAAAATAGGGTGAAAATACGATTCTTTACAGAACAGCGAGCAAAATACAGTAAGCACAGTCTTTATAAACAAACATGAAATGGCATATAAAACTCATCAATAAAATCCACCAAAATTCTAAGTAATCCCTAAATAGATAATGAAATACTGGCCAAAGTTTTGGATCAAAATAATATATGTAGCATCAGTATCAAAATAATTTAGTTATCAAAATCATCGAAAAACGAAATCTGGAAAAGATCTACATCTCTATAGTAAAACAGTCATATTTTACACATACGAAAATGAAATCGAGCAAGGTCAGAGGGGTTGGAAAGCAGAAGAATTTCTCTAAAACTCATATTTTATACTGAAATTAAGATACTGACCTTAATATGGTCTAAATTACTAATCAAGACAGATCATCGACAAAACACAGAATTTCCTCAAAACCCAAAATCAACATAGATCCAACGAAACTTGATCCAAACACAACCAAACATGAAATCGAGTCTACCAAGTGTCCAAGCATCATGAAATATGGTAATTAACATATCTACAGCATGTCTATCACAGGGATCTCAACAATTACTCAAATTTTCACAAAAATCCCACATACATGATCAAATCAAGAACGGGCAAAACCTAAGTTAATTCATGTCATATGTGTCATGAGGCAACTATGGTCAAAACACTATAAAGACAATATTATCAAGGGGTTTCACACACGAATTGTCTCTAGAACCCAACTACACTACAGGCAGTATTTTGACTTGTATCATACAAAGGAATTTGAGTATAAGTTACTTGCCTGAGAGATGACGAATCCAACAGAGCAAAGAGCAAGAATAACGGGAACATATTCCCAGGTACGAACACAAAATCATGAACAAGCGAACACGAACAAGATCACGAATCCAAAGAACAAATAACCTACGAACACGATCGAACGGCTGAGATCATAAGATCAAGAGATCAAGGCGATCGGATCAGATCGGACGACTCTGATCGATGTTCAAGATTAAGATCGAGATGTGATTAGTATCTTGATGATAAAGATGATGATCGGATCAGATCGACGATCGGACGGCCATCAATCAAAGAAATCAAAGAACTCCAAGATGATGATAATGCGATCCAACGGTCCATAATCAAACGATCAAGACCCCATGATGATTGAGATGTGATGATGATGAAGAAGATCCAACGGACGGCCAAGATCAAGAGGTCAAGAATCAAGATCATGAACAAAATCAATCAGACGGCTAACAATGCACTCAGTCTAGATCAGGATGATCAAGGGGGAAACGAACAGCTCTCATCACATGATCAACACTCCATGAACAAGATGATCAAGAGATCAACGGCTCGGATCCACTTGATCAAAACCCACATGAACAAACAATTATCAACAGCAATGTAATGGAAGCCGGGGGGGAAAGTGTGCTGTAGGGGAAGGCGATGGCGGCCATGGGACATGGTGGCGGTGGACACCAGGGGGGCTGACGAGGGCTGCCATGGTGCTGTGGCTTCGAGAGAATGGCAGCGAAGGCTGTCGTCGAAGCTGTCGCTACAGGCTGTCGGAGAGGAGCACGGCTGGACTGCCGGCACGTCGGAGGAGAGAGACGGCAGCCTACTGCTGCGCTGAATGAGTTGCGATAGGAGGGGCACGGGCTGCCGGCTGCATGCTGTTGCCCAGGCTATTGCTTCTGTTGTTGAGGGGGGAACAGGGAACCAAGGGAGAGAGGTGGTCGGGTTGCAGAGGATAAGGTCGGAGCACAGGCGGTGGGGCGAGGAGTGCGAGAGACGGGGGAACAGGAACTTGCGGCTAGGGTAGGGGGAGATGAAACGACTAAAACAGGGTATTATGTAGGTAGGGGGGGTCTGATAGGTTTCGGGTAGGGGATTACTAATGGGTTTGGGTAAATAGATATTAACGGGTCTGCATTGGGGTAAAGGGTATTTGGGTTTAGGGGTTAATTAGGGAAATGGGTTTAATTAGGTTAATGGTATTGGGTTTTAATGGGTTTAAATTAATATCCAATAGGGAAATAGGGTTTATAAAATCCAATAAAAAATAATATAACAATATTAGATATATTAGAGTATGCTAATAAAAGTAATAATAATAATAATGCAATTAATAACACTGACTAAAATAATACTGATAAAAAGAATGATAGTAATAATAATAATAATAATAATAGAAAACAAAGTAATAATAATAATAATAATATTTGTACACAAATCATAGGAAATAGTTACAATTAAAATTATGGATCGAGAATAGATTTTAATAAAAGATCCGACAATACAATTTGGCAAAATAATTTGAAAACCGAAAAAAAAATTGCGGAAATTTTAAATACAGAAAATACAAAAAAATACATTTTTGGAAAAACAGGGGTTACATATATAGGTTATGTCAAATCACTGACATTCTCGTTACTTGAATAGCAGTGATGTATTGCTAGATACCGCTCACTGTGTGATTTTAGTATTACTATCAATTTAATGGGAACCTACAGGGTCATACACTTAGAATAGATCGAAATTGGAATTTAAATCCATACGATGAATTTAATCGGGGATCCAAGTAAGACTTGGACTTCTTACATTGGTTGGACATTTAATTAGATTAAATGAGATAACTAAAGTTCAAAGGCCCACACACGAATCTGAACTATGTCAGATTGTGAGTCCAACAGCCTCATTACTCTCTTAAGGTTGATTTTCTGCTCCTTTTATATATGATATGTATCTGTAAAAAAGTGACACATGAGAAAACCCTAGTCGTCATAGAAATTGTGAGAGAGAAAGAGATCGTGAGGAACATCCCCTTCCCACAGCTAGCACCGCGGCGTAAGAGTAAGCTTGATTTGAACCGTTTTGTGTGGATACGGTAAAGGCACCGTAATATTGTAGTGCTATGATCGGCATATTGTGGAGACAGCAGATCCATCTTCAAGGTATGACTCCTAAACACGATTTATGGTTTTCGCATGGATCCATGGCTAGGTTTCGATATTTTTTGTAATTTTTTTACTGTGTATTTAATCTGAGATTACCCTTGAAACCTAACAATTTACCCACAGAGGTAATCGCAGAACCTGAACAGGAAAAGTTCTTTCTAATTTATCAATGCGCTTTATAACCCAAGAAGGAATATAAAGGTAGGACATCATGTATAGCAGAATGGAGGAAAGAATCGAGTTAGTTAAAATGAGTCTACCCCCCACGGGACATTTGGTGACCCGACCAAGAGTTAAGCCTAGACTCAACTTTCTCGATCATAAGAATCCAATCGTCTTTGTGGAGTTTTCCCCATCTCAAAGGAATGTCAAGATAATTGATCGGAAAATAGGTGACAGGGAAATTGAAGAAATTAACAATCTCAATATGGCGATTATTGGAACCCCCAACCAGATAACAGAAATTTTGTTGAAGTTGACATCCCAGAAATGTTTTCGAACATGTATAGAAGAAGTTTGAAGTTACGGAGCGAAGGACCAGAGGGTTTCGTGAATATAATAGTGTCATCCGCATATTGGAGGTTTAACACACCTTAAAATCACCAACCCCCCCCCCCCCCCCCCCCCCACCCCATCCTTCGATAATATTAGAGTTCGATGCTTTAAGAAGCATCTTACTGAAAACATCAGCAACTAGAACAAATGGTAGGGAAGAGATAAGATCGCTTTGTTTGTCTTAGGCCTATCTTATATTTGAATCTATTACCCTCCACTCAATTAATAATAATGGAGGAAGTACTAGTAAAGAGGTTGGATTTAATCCAATAAATCCATTTCAAGTTGAATCCTCTATGAACGAGGATATCAAAAAGGAAACCCCATTCCACTTTGTCAAAGGCTTTTTCAAAGTTAATCTTAAGGAGGATACCTTCCTTCTTCGATTTATGACAACCTGAGATGATCTCCTAGGTGCAAGCCATGCTATTAAGAATATATCTATCTTTAATAAAAGAAGATTGAGCAGAGTTGATAAGAGGAGAAATAATAGAGCTTAGGTGATTGGCTAACACCTTCAAGATAATCTTAAAAGTCACATTAATAAGGCTAAATGGCATGAAGGCAGCCACCGAATTAGCACCAATGATCTTAGGGATTAAGACAATGTGGGCATAATTAATACAATCGAAAGAAAATTGACCATAAAAAAGGTCGGTGAACATATCGAAAATATCATCGTTAAGGAAGTCATAAAACTTTTGAAAGAAGAAACTGGGAAAGCCACTCAGGTCAGGAGAAGAATCGCTTCTCATGGTGAACACTGCCCGTTTAATTTCCTCTAGCATAAAGGGTAACTCTAATGAGGAAAGATCATGGTTCTCAGAACCATACAATGTCTCCCAGTTAGGATAGACAGATCTAGCATGTGAAGTGCCCATCAGACCTTTATAGAAGGAAAGAACTGCAGTATGGTTTTGGGGGAGAAAATGCAATTCCACGTCATTATCGACGATGGAGGCAACCCTATTGATTTTTTGCCTATGGGAAGCAAAGTTATGAAAGAACGAGGTATTGCAATCGCCTTCTTTGAGCCATCTAACTTTGGCTCTTTGAACCCATTTAATATGATCGTGATGAAGAAGAGACATATACTCATTTTTACAATCATTCTTTTCTTATGATCCTCCATCGAAATTGGACCAGACTCTTCAAGAAGGTCAATGGAGTTGATGGTAGATAAGAAAAACTGCTTTAAAGCATTCACATTGCCAAATCTCACTTTATTCCAAGCTTTGCATCCGTTCTTGACCGAATGAAGTTTAAGTAAGAGAGGGGCAAGTCCATGAGAACCCACTACATAAGAAAGGAGATGTAATCATGTTTAGGGCTGCAATCGAGCCGAGCTGAGCTGAATATCTTCAGGCTCGAGCTCGGCTCGTTAAGGAATCGAGCTCAGTTTTGAGCTCGAGCTTAGTTCGAGCGAGCTTTGACCGAGCTTTGACCGAATTCGAGTCGAATAGCTCGTGAGCTTAGCCTAAAATTTAAAAAAAACCAAGCACGAGCTTTGACCGAGCTCGAGCTGAATATCTCGTGAATAGCTCGATTCGTTTGTAGCCCTAATCATGTTTACGAAAATTTATCTTGTAGCCAAAATTTGTCAAAAAAATATTTATAAGGCTTAAAGAAATTAAATTTAGAGTGTAAAGCAATTGAAACATGATCCGAGATCAGATTTTGTAAGGCTATCACTAAAGAGTTGTGGAATGTGAATATCCAATCCTGGGAGACTAAGAAACGGTCAAGCTTTACCATGGAGGGATCAAGTCAATGGTTGGACCTAGTAAACAATCTCCCATTAATAGGAAGGTCAATAAGGTTCAAAGAACGAATACAATCATTGAAATGGAAAGAATCATTTCGTCTCAAAGGACTACCTTTTATTTTGCTAAGGAATTGGGTGACATTTACATCACCGCAGAAAATCCAATAAACATTAGTACGACCAATAAAGGATTTAAATTTGTCCGAGAATAAGTTCCTAAAGTCCAGCATAGAAGGGCCATAAACAGAAACCACATTGAGGCATTTGATTAGGACATTGCACAATGATCCGAACACTTTGTCGCATCTCATAAGATTGAAAGCAATGCAAGGACTACCACAAGAAAAGAATTCAGTTTAAGAACATAGATTAATTTGAAGGTGGAGGATTTAAAACCAAACAAGATACCCCCGTAAGAATTGATAGCATTTAAACTGATCCATTGGTTCACGTACTTGCCACCCAGAGCCCTCTTAACTGAAGGTGAGATCAAGTTCAGTTTAGACTCTTGAATGGAGATCAAGTCACATTTGTAAGAATATATGAATTCAAAGATAGCTTCTTGTTTGTGGGAGCTACCAGCACCACGATTATTCCAAGAACTGCTAATCATAAAGACAATTGTTCTTCGCAGCTCTAGAAAGTTCTATATTTCTAATCGAATCATTGCTATTAGAGAAAGTCGGGTCAATAGCAATGCCCATATCCAAACCTAGATTGATTATATCAATATCAAAAAGAGAATCAAAGTGAACTTGGTAAACTGAACCAAGAGAGGAATCCAGAACAGATCATCCGGGATTGGTGGATTTTCTCTCTCTCTCTCTCTCTCTCTGATTTGAGTTGCTAAAGTAGCTCTAGCAAGCACTGAAAGTGATTCAAGCTTTCTAGCTCTAATATGAGCACTCGCTCTAACCAAAGGAGAATGGTACTTATTTATGGAATGTTTTCGTTTAAAGGTGGAAATTTGATTATTGACCTCTGGGGGAGGTGGCAAAAGACAAGTATTATTAGTAGATGAACCCTCTCCCATGTAGAAATTACTGTCAGAGGTTTGGAGATGTAAAGGAGGGGAGAAGGGGAGAAGAAGGGTAGTATGCGGATGTAATCACATCGCATGAGAACATAACTTAAGGGGGAAGGAGGATCAAATGTGTAAGACATTTTGAATCACAAACCTAATAAAGTGATTAACACCTAAGGCCTGATACAACAAGAACATGCTACTGGGAAAAGTAATAGAAAAAGTAGAACATGAACTAGGTAATAAAGAAACATTACATGGAAGGAGAAAAGAAACGGAAGGTACCTTTCCTGAAGCCTTCGCCACCTATAATTCATGCTTTTCGATCATCAAAAGATCATTTGACTTAATCCAATCAGTAGTACTGGCTTTTTCATCCGACAAAGAACGAGGAGGTTTAGGTAGACAAGATTGAACGCATCTCTTGTAATTCTCCTATGCAACAACAAAGTGAGGATATGATTTCCATTTGGGCCAATCAATGTAGCGCCCCAAATCTCCATACCGGAAACCTGTGACCCTACTCCAGGAGTCGAACTTCAAAATAGCCACAATCACAGAAAGTACAGGAAAATTTAAAACTTTTATTCCATATAAATGATACATTTACAAGTGTTACAATATCCAAATAAAAATTACAAGATTTACAACAATATAATAGCACTTGCATATGTCCCTTGGATCCTTGGACCAGCCCGAGCTCTGTAGTACCTGTAGATCGGCTTCGGATACCTATAAGGTGGGGAACGTCAGTACTTCGACTGAGGCTAAGCTGATAATAACAGCGATCCTCTAAAATTCAATCGCAACCAATAATTTATACAAAAGAGAAAAGATATGTGCCAAAACAAGGGTTTAATGGATTCGGGTTCTAGTGCAGTGGTATGACATGATCTTATGACTAGATGCAGCAAATCACATGCATGACTCTAATGCAAGCAAGACTTTGGAGCACGAATGCATCCCATACTACATACGCCCCCAAATCAAGCCGTCTTTCTCCACAATTCAGGGATTCGAACCCACGCCATGCATCCTACTCTTGTACTCAACCAGTTCCCAATAGATTGTTCGTTGCCCAAGGAGGTTGCAGTTGGTCGGTCTAGTCTCGTCACTGTAGTGCCTAAGTGGTGGTCGTGTTTGCCACTTGGTACCCATGCACGGACCTCTTCAGAAAGCCGCGTTGAATCCGGTTGTAAGACTGTGTGATTCATGTGTCCACCCCTAACCCGGCTATGGACTGTCCACCCCTAACCCGGCTGTGGACTGACGCATGCGTGTTCACCCCTAACCCGGCTGTGAACTGATATATATATATATATAAACAACAAAACCCATGTGCATAAGAACGTGATGGCCTTGGGGGGTCAAATCCTCCTAGCCTCCCGTACCTTACTCCGGCAAAACTTTGGGAATTAACAGATCGAGATACGAGCCAAGGACTCACTCATGAGTGCCGAAAACGTATCCCTACGACAGGAAGGTACAACACCGACTATGGTCTGCTAGTACTAATGCAATTACCAATCCCTAATGCATCACTCTAATCCCAGCCTCATTCTAATCACTTTGGGTAAAGATGAGATTGCTTCCGAAAACTTGCTTATCGACCTCTGACCCTGGCGATACCGATCCAGTTCGCCACTTCCCCGGCTTGAAATTGTCCAGTACTACGGCCTACATTCACCCCTAACCCGGCTGTGAACTTGTATTAGTGGCACGGTACGGATGTCCTACACTTCGGTAGAAGTTCATAACTTAGGGTCGACAGACGCAGGGTATCACTTTACCCTAGTGACTAACTCGAGTTACACACCCACTATGGGAGTCCACAAACCAACAACAGATACCAACGTCCCTGTTACCGCTAATTCTGGTGTGGGGGCAAACAGATAGTATTTGTGAATTCTTGGAAAACTTTGAATAGCAAACCTGTTACCTGTTCAGCCGGCGTTTGACCGTTGGCTCCCGCCGTTCACCTGCAAAAAGTACGAGACACCGGGGTTGATTCCGGTGACGCACCCTCCGACGCTCAAGTCAGTAATCAAGGAGATTATGAAAGAGCGTAAATTGGCAAAAGATTGATTACCTCTTAATGGAGATGGATGGGGGGGTATTTATAGGCACCGCTGGGGTCAGATTAGGAATGTAATCCCTGTGGTTAGATAAGGAATGTAATCCCTAATCCCCAGTGAAAGGATAGATATGAATCAGGGCCGTTGATTAGGATTTAATCAGAAACCCTAACTCTATCCTTTCTGGACCGGGTTTGCTGTGGGTTAAAACCTGCACCCAGTTGAGGTCGATCCGTTCGCGGGTTAGTGGATCTTCGAGGGGGAGAACCCGTGCCCGCTTCAGACCCATTGGTAGGTGAAATTACCATTTTACCCCTGGGCTTCAAGATTCGTGCCTAATTTGGACGGTTCCGATTAAACCCCATTTTTAGCCATCTCACGAGCCCCCCACTCCCGAAGACTAAGCTTGATCAGCCTTTGAGGAGTAGTTTTACTGCTTTAATGGCTAGTGGAGTTGTGTCGGAGTCCAAATGGGAGGTTTTGAATCTTTGAAGGAGGTAGTGCGGTGATTTTTCAAGTTGGTTGCACTTTGAGTTACTCCTGAGCTCTTCGGGTCATGCGGTGTTTTCACAGGAATATTCGTTTATCTTTGCGAAGTGTCGATTTGTCGTTCGGGGGTCTTAATAGATTGTGCTTGGCAATAATTACTTGCTTGCGGATTAGAAAATGTTTCCCCAACTTTATAATTATTTTCCAGGAGTTTTTCCTTAACTTTCCCGAATTTTTAATTGTTTTTTCGTAATTTTTTGGCGAATGGCTCGGTTGTTTTCCTTCGTTGCGTGGCCTACATGCTTGTACCACATCACCGACCCCTTCGAGCGCTCGCTGCCAAGGAGGCCGAAGCCCATGGGTGGTTCGGTGCCTTCTGCCGAAGAGCAGAGGCACCTCGGCTAGGTTGTGAGTGCGGAGAAGGAGTTCGGCGAGGTCCGAGGTAGCTTTTTTCATGTATCATGGTCGGTGTCAAGAATGTTCGGCAGCTGGTGCCGAAGTCCAACTTTCCATGTAACATGGTCGGTGTCAAGAATGCTCGGCAGATAGTGCCGAGGTCCAACTTTCCATGTAACATGGTCGGTGTCAAGAATGCTCGGCAGCTGGTGCCGAAGTCCAACTTTCCATGTAACATGGTCGGTGTCAAGAATGCTCGGCAGCTGGTGCCGAAGTCTAACTTTCCATGTAACATAGTCGGTGGCAAGAACGCTCGGCAGCTGGTACCGAAGTCTAACTTTCCATGTAACATGGTCGTTGGTAAGAACGCTCGGTAGCTGGTGCCGACGTCCAACTTTCCATGTAACATGGTCGGTGTCAAGAACGCTCGGCAGCTAGTGCCGAAGTCCAACTTTCCATGTAATATGGTCGGTGTCAAGAACGCTCGGCAGATGGTGCCGAGGTCCAACTTTCCATGTAACATGGTCGGTGTCAAGAACGCTCGGTAGCTAGTGCCGACATCCAACTTTCCATGCAACATGGTCGGTGTCAAGAACGCTCGGCAGCTGGTGCCGAAGTCCAACTTTCCATGTAACATGGTCGGTGTCAAGAACGCTCGGCAGCTGGTGCCGAAGTCCAACTTTCCATGTAACATGGTCGGTGTCAAGAACGCTCGGCAGATAGTGTCGAGGTCTAACTTTCCATGTAATATGGTCGGTGTCAAGAACGCTCGGCAGCTGGTGTCGAAGTCCAGCTTTCCATGTAACATGGTCGGTATCAAGAACGCTCGGCAGCTGGTGCCGAAGTCCAACTTTCCATGTAACATGGTCGGTGTCAAGAATGCTCGGCAGCTGGTGCCGAAGTCCAGCTTTCCATGTAACATGGTCGGTGTCAAGAATGCTCGGCAGCTGGTGCCGAAGTCCAGCTTTCCATGTAACATGGTCGGTGTCAAGAACGCTCGGCAGCTGGTGCCGAAGTCCAACTTTCCATGTAACATGGTCAGTGTCAAGAACGCTCGGCATCTGGTGCCGAAGTCCACCTTTCCATGTAATATGGTCGGTGTCAAGAACGCTCGGCAGCTGGTGCCGAAGTCCAACTTTCCATGTAACATGGTCGGTGTCAAGAACGCTCGGCAGCTGGTGCCGAAGTCCAACTTTCCATGTAACATGGTCGGTGTCAAGAACGCTCGGCAGGTTGTGCCGAAGTCCTTGACTTGTCATTTTTGACGGAGTGCGCCCTGCGGAGTTGGTGGCTTCTGCACTCCTGGCAGATGTGGCAGCCATTAAATGTGATGGCTTCTGAACTTCTGATAGCTCTGACGGATGAGATGCTTATTTAATGCAATGACCTCTGAGCTTCTGTCAGATGGGTCAGTAATTAATGCGATGTACGGCTTGGCGTGGCAAACAAGGCGACGGTTTAGGTTGCTTTTGTTGTTACGCGTAAATGGACTGGCAGTCTGGGCCCATTAACCTCGTTTTGCGCACCTCGCTCTATAAAACCTCACCCCCCTCTCTCATTTTTCACTTCTCCTCTCTTTTACTCAGGCGGTTATTTGTGCTAAGCGAGTGCTTCAGGTGATCGTCGCCCGTTTTCCGGCGAAGTTTCCGATAACATATCTTTAAGGTAATTTATACTTAGTTTCTTTCCAAGTATAAATATGTCTCTTCCTTCTGTCTCCGAGTCATCTTCTTCTTGGTCCGAGCCCTTCCTTGAAGTTGCCGAGGCTCGCACTCCGAGTCGCCCAGGTAAGGGCAAGAAGGTGTTTGGCCGAGACACGATTGTGGAGGATCCGAAGCGCATGGGGCCATTTGGCAGGTTGCCGGGGCCACTGACTGGGCTTCACAGAGTTCGAGAACTTCCGGAGGAACATGCCGAGCGTATTGTTCACGGGAGGGGGAGGACTTTTGATGAGAATGAGGCGAAGGAGACGACCGAGGCGAATGAGACGGTGTCGATCCTCTGCGAAGAAGAGTTGGTAGTGATCCGGGATTATTTCCACATCCCGGAGGAGTACGAACTTATGCTGTCGGGTCCCGGGGTTAGGGCCAACTCGCCGCTGCCAGTGACTATGTGTTGCTGGCCGGTTGATGCCTTTATCGCCGGGGCTCGGCTACCTCTCCATCCGTTCGCAATCCTCATTCTGAGGTGGTTTGGGGTCAGCCCCATCCAACTTATGCCGAACGCATGGAGAGTCATAAATAGTTTCATGCTTCACTGCCAAGCTGTTGGGATCGAGCCGGAGCTGAGTGTACTTCGGACGATCTACCGGCTTCATCAAGCGAACCGGTCGGAGTTCCGGTATTACTTGGCTCCGAGGCATGGTGGTAGGCTCATCATATGCCCCGACTCCATAAAGCACTGGTATGAAAAGTATTTGATAATACGGAGTGCGGAGGCCTGGCCTATCCCCTCTAGTTGGGTGGAAGAGGTGCCGAAGAGGGTGAAGGCGATGCCCAAGCTTCGCCCCGAGGATGAAGAAGCAGTTCGGACACTTCTCGATCGGCCGAAGTATGATTGGCGGGAGCTGTGTGAGGATGTTTTGTTCAGGGGAGGGCTCTGCCGCGTAGATCCCAGTACGTGGCTTCTCTTATGTTTCCGTGCTTTCTTTTTCATACTTCATTTTTATGACTTGTATTGTGCTAACAAACTTCGTTTTTAATGCAGAGGCGATGGACTACGACACGGTGTTGGCTTTGAGGGCTGGTCTTGCCAGCAAGGCGCCGAAGAAGCAAAAGAGGGTGGCCACCAAGTTGCCGACCCCGAAGACTCCGAGGGTCACGGAGGTGGTCGAGGAGGTGGAGACCCTGGGAAGCCCGGCCGTTGTCGAAGGAGGTGCCTCTGCGTCAACCGAGGCTGGTGACTTCCCCATCGCCGCAGCCCTCAAGATGGTGATGCCCCCGCTGACAGTGGTGGCCGAGGAGCTCCTGACCGAGGAGCACAAGAGGATTCATGTTCCGGACTGGCAAGTTCGGAAACATGACGGGTTCCTCGGTAACTCCTTAGCGAGCATGCAGGTGGTCAAACACCTGGCGATGCCGAAGGATCGGGCCGCCATGGAGGCCGGGCTGGAAGGCAACGACGTCATCGAGATTGCACGCTCGGCGGTCTCGGTAAGTGTTGAATTTTTACCATCATTGGTTCTTCTTATGTCTAATTTCTCTAACTCTTTTAACACCTCGTCTCCTGTTGCAGATCATCGTCCACTTTGGTCACCTCTCGGAGAGGTTGACGGCTCTGGAGAAGGAGCTGAAGTAGGAGTCCGACCAAGCTCGGAAGGAAAAAGCTCGCATGGGGAACGAGCTCGACAAGCTCAGGTTCGAGTTCGAAGGGAGGACGACGAGGGTCGAATACCTCGAGGGTCACGTCGCGAAGCTGGAGGGCGACCTTCTTCGCCAGAAAGAGGAGGCAGCCAAACAATTGGCCAAAGCGGTAGAGGCCAAGGCTGCCACGGTGAAGGAGGCAGAGGACGCCACCATGGTGAAGGCGCAAGGCTTTCTTGCCCAGAACATGGCCGAAGCCTATGTCGAAGCTCTCGCCCGGGTGTCGAAGGCATACCCCGAGGTGGACTGTTCGGGATGGAGATTGTTCCCGGGCCACGTCGAAGGTTTCGACCCCGAGTCGGAGGGAGAAGAAGAAGAAGAAAGGGAAGACGAAGTCGAGCCTGAGGTCGAGGTCGTTGCCAAGGTCCAGGGGTCTGTGGTCACCTCGCTGGCGGCGGTGATGCCTTCAGGGACGTCTGCCTCCACCCACTCTCGCCGCCCTAGGAAAGAGGTTGCGCTCTGACTTCGCTTGCTTTTTCTTTTCTTCTGCTTTTTTCAGTTTTTAAGTGTAATGCCTAATTGCGGACCGGCCACCGCTTTTTTGTAATGAATGAAAACATCTTTTTGGGCTCGACTTCGCATCTCTCTATCATAACTTTTCTCAAAAACTCTTGAAATTTGGCTAAGTGTAGGGGTTCGGATATGTGTTGAAAATTTGTTCTTTGCTTCGACTTCTTTTCGGCTTGCAGTGGTGACTCAAGCCGTCGAGCCTACTTGCTCGGAGGACAACGCTCGTCCCGAGGTTGGCTTAGGGGCGACGAGGCTGTGCTTGATGAGGTGCCGAGAGCGGCTCTATGAAGTCGAGTTGGGGTTGCGCAGAGCTGTAAGCGAGCGGAACCACCTGCAACTCATCCTAGGTCGGTGGAACATCGAGATTCGGCGACTGGAGAGCAAGCTCGCCGAGATGGCCCCCTTAGGAGAGGATGATGGTTCGTCGACCGCCTTTAGCTATGGCCTTCGGCTCAAGTGCATCCGCCATACTTTATCAAAAATAACAGTGGAGAGGGACGATATGCTTTCTGAGATTCGTCACCTGCAAATGGTAGAGACGGACCTTCGGACGGAGGGAGAGGGATTGACGGCCGAGGTCGCCAAACTGACGACCGAGTGTGACGAACTAACGGCCGAGGTCGACGCACTGAAGAGAGCCACGGTAGACAAGAGCATCGAAGTCACTCATCTCCGCCGTCTTATCGCCAGTCGCTCTGGCGTCCCGAGCTCCGCAATACCTGCTCGCTTCGAGGTCGATGTAAAAGATGACTCTCTGAGGGAGCGGATCTCGGAACTGGAGGCGGAGGTGGCTCGCCTTAGACCGCGTTCGGGGCCGATCAATGTGAGGAGCACTTCATGTACTCGAGCGGAGAGCGAGTGGGGCATTTCATTTTATGAGCTTGCGACCCGTTCGCCCATCGGCCAGCGTAGTCCCGGGGATGCACAAAGTGCTGTTGCCATTTCATCGAGCAGAGCGTCTGTCGGAGCGACTGTTAGGATCAGCGTAGAGGATACGTCTCAATTCGCTGGTTTGGGGTCGAGTTCCGGAGGCAAACATCGCCGTCCTCGAGTGTCCTTGAAGCGGAACATCCCTGCGCCGAGGAGGCGTTGCAGATCTTGCTTTTGAGGCCTTTGTATTTAGTCTAAGTGTAACAAGCCAGCATTGTAATTTTTGCTTTTCAATGCCTTGTAATCTGATTGTATGGAAGAGTCGCCTTGTACTGCGTCCCCACTCTTAATGATATTTCTTTCTTGGACTTGCACGTTTTTAGTGGCTATGTGTGGTTGTTTTGTTTGTGACTGTGTTCATCGAGGCAAGGTCCCAGAGCTGGTCTTCTGCTCGTTTGGGGGTCGGCGTCATGAGCGTTCGGCCAGTGGTGCCGAGCTCTGCTTCGGTCATCAATCTCGCGAATTTGTAAGATGGGCGAGCCTTATGCGGCAGAGGGGTAGCCTCCGCTTCTGCCTGTTGCTCCCGAAGTCTTTCTGTCTTGCTCGCTTAAGAGCGAGCTTCTGAGGTTGGGCCGAGCCAAGTACTAGACTGGGAACTATCGCTGGAGTTGTTCAACAGTTGTGGGAGTAATTCCAGGTGACGACCTACTTCTAGCTCGCGTAAGAGCGAACTTGCAAAGTAGAATCGAGCCGAGTGTTGGACTCCGAACCATCGTTCGAGTAGTTCAACGGTTGTGGGAGCAATTCCGAATGGCGATCTACTTCTAGCTCGCTTAAGAGCGAACTTGTGAAGTAGAATCAAGCCAAGTGTTGGACTCCGAACCATCGTTAGAGTAGTTCAACGGTTGTAGGAGTAATTCCGAATGGCGACCTACTTCTAGCTCGCTTAAGAGCAAACTTGCAAAGTAGAATTGAGCCAAGTGTTGGACTCCGAACCATCGTTAGAGTTGTTCAACGGTTGTGGGAGCAATTCCGAAAGGCAATTTACTTCTAGCTCGCTTAAGAGTGATCTTGCGAAGTAGAATCGACCCAAGTGTTGGACTCCGAACCAACGTTAGAGTAGTTCAACGGTTGTGGGAGCAATTCTGAATGGCGACCTACTTTTAGCTCGCTTAAGAGCGAACTTGCGAAGTAGAATCGAGCCAAGTGTTAGACTCCGAACCATCGTTAGAGAGTTCAACGGTTGTGGGAGCAATTCCGAATGGCGACCTACTTCTAGCTCGCTTAAGAGCGAACTTGCGAAGTAGAATCAAGCCAAGTGTTGGACTCCGAACCATCGTTAGAGTTGTTCAACGGTTGTAGGAGCAATTCCGAATGGCGATCTACTTCTAGCTCACTTAAGAGCGATCTTGCGAAGTATAATCGAGCCAAGTATTGGACTCCGAACCATCGTTAGAGTAGCTCAACGATTGTGGGAGCAATTCCGAACGACGACCTACTTCTAGCTTGCTTAAGAGCGAACTTGCGAAGTAGAATCGAGCGAAGTGTTGGACTCCGAACCATCGTTAGAGTGAAGAGCAAAAGCAGAGAGATGTAAACAATTTTTACAAGTAAAATATGAAAAAGCTTCCTTTATTGATGACTAGTGGTCGGCTGCTTCTAAAGTTGCAAGCCGTTATTACAAGAGAGAAATAAAAGAAAAACAATACAAGTAATAGGGGAGGAACGGTTCGACATCCCAGAATACTTAGAGAGGCGTTGGTGCTCTCTCTTGGTATTTTAGAAGATGGTCGGCATTCCAGGTCCTGGGAATCTCTCTGCCTTCGAGGTCTTCTAGTCTGTATGTCCCGGGTCGAACCTCTTTGGCGATTTTATAGGGTCCCTCCCAATTTGGAGCCAGTTTGCTCTTCTGACCAGGAAAAGAGATGGCTAACTTTCTGAGGACCAAGTCCCCTTCTTTGAGGTCGGTAGGACGGACTCTCTTATTGTATGCCAACTCGATCCTTCTTTGGTAGCTTTGTTGACGAATGGCAACTCTTTCACGGATCTCGTCAATTAAGTCTAGATTTGCTCGGAGCCCTCTGGCATTTTGTTCTTCTTCATAAGACGTTAGACGAGGAGAGGGTATACCAACTTCTAGGGGGATCATAGCTTCGGACCCATAGGTGAGGTTGAATGGGGACTCGCCTGTGGGGGTCCGTTTTGTGGTGTGGTAGTTCCACAGCACGTTGGGGAGCTGATCGACCCATAAGCCTTTGGAACATTTATCCAACCTCTTCTTAATACCAGAGAGGATCTGTCGGTTAGCATTCTCTACTTGGCCATTCGACTGGGGATGGGAAACGGAGGAGAATCGGTGTTGGATGGCGAGGTCTTCACATAAAGCTCGGAAGGCAGCCCCTATAAACCGTGTTCCGTTGTCTGTTATGAAGACCCGAGGGACACCGAATCGGCAGATTACATTCTTCCAAAAGAACTGAACCACCTTGTTCTCGGTGATCGTGGCTAAGGGCTCAGCCTCTATCCATTTTGAGAAGTAGTCGATTGTCACGACTAAGAATTTGAACTGGCCGGGAGCTGGTGGGAATGGCCCTAGTAAATCCATCCCCCACATTGCGAAAGGGATTGGACTTGATAGGGAAGTGAGTGGAGCTTGTGGGAGGCGTCGGATGTTGGAGTACTTCCGACATGAGCTGCATTGCCGAACGTGCTGTTCGGCGTCCTGTAATAGAGTGGGCCAGAAATATCCATAATTCAACACTTTGCGGGCTAAGGATCTGGACCCTGAATGTGCCCCGCCGATGCCCTCGTGTAATTCTTGTAGTGCATAGTTGGCCTGTTCAAGGGAGAGGCATCTCAAATAAGGCCTGCCGTCTACCTGTGTGAAAGAGCGCTTATATAGGATGCCTCCGATCAGTGTGTACCGCTCTGCTCGGGTTCCCACTCTTCGAGCTTCCTTAGGATCTTCGGGGAGGAGCCCGTCCCTTAAGAATTCGACGAGGGGCTTCATCCAGTTATCTTCAAGCAGGACAGGCAGCGACTCCATTGAGTCGAAAGTTTCATCCTCTATACTTGGCTTCAGAAGGACCTCTATTAAGACGGTCTACTCGAGACCTTGGAGGGAGGAAGAGGCCAGCTTGGAGAGGGCATCGGCCTGGGCATTCTCCTCTCGGGGGATCCGTTGGATGAGGGCTTCTTCAAATAGGGCCATGAGTCTCCTGACCTTGGCTAAGTACTTAACCATTCGGTCATCACGTGCTTCATACTCGCCTAGAACCTGATTTACGACCAGCTGAGAGTTGCTAAAGATCCGGAGGCGTTGCGCCCCTGCATTGCGAGCCATTCCGAGGCCGGCTATGAGTGCCTCGTATTCTGCTTCGTTGTTAGAGGCCTTGAAGTTGATACGGAGGGAATATTGGAGGATGAAGTCATCTGGGCCTGCCAGAATGACCCCGGCTCTGCTTCCCTCGTTAGAGGAGGATCCATCCACATAGACCGACCAGACAGGTGGTCCCTTCATCGCTTGGCTGAACTCGGGGATGGTACTTTCAACTATGAATTCTGCTAAGGCCTGAGCCTTGATCGCAGTCCGAGGCTGATACGTTATATCATGCTGGCTCAGCTCGATAGACCACTACATAAGGCGACTGGAGGTCTCTGGCTTGTGCAGTACTTGCTTCAGCGGTTGGTCGGTAAGAACGACCACCGAATGGGACTGAAAATACGGGCGGAGCTTCCTTGCGGCCATTACTAGGGCATAGGCCATCTTTTCTATCCTCAGGTAGCGGAGCTCGGCATCTCGAAGTACCTTGCTCACATAGTAGATGAGCTTTTGAGCCCGGTCTTCTTCCCTTACTAAGACGGCGCTAAGGGTCTGCTCGGAGGCTGCCAGGTAGAGGTAGAGGGGTTCATCAGGGATTGGTTTGCTGAGGAGAGGAGGATTGACGAGGTAAGCCTTGAGTTGGTCGAACGACTCCTGTTGCTGTTGTCCCCATTCGAAACCTTTAACCCCCCTGAGGGCCTTGAAGAAGGGCAGACATTTCTCCCCGGACTTCGAAAGAAAGCGCCCTATGGCGGCTAGGCGGCCTGTTAGCCTCTGAACTTCCTTAACGTTCTTGGGAGGGGCCATGTCTAATATGGCCTTGATTTTCTCAGGGTTAGCTTCAATTCCTCGTTGGCTGACCATGAAGCCGAGGAACTTTCCTGAAGAGACTCCGAACGCACACTTGTTCGGATTGAGTCTCATGTTGTGCTTTCTCAGAACATCGAACACCTCCTGGAGGTCGGTTACATGATCGGCACCTCGGATGCTTTTTACAAGCATGTCGTCAACATATACTTCCATATTCCGGCCGATCTGAGCTTGGAAAACCTTGTTGACGAGGGGTTGATATGTGGCGCCTGCATTCTTCAAACCGAAGGGCATAACCCTGTAGCAGTAGAGGCCCTGGTCGGTCACAAATGAGGTCTTCGGGATATCTGGGGGGAACATCCGGATCTGATTATAGCCTGAGAAGGCGTCCATGAAGCTGAGGAGTTCATGACCCGAAGTGGCGTCAATCAAGGTGTCAATACTTAGAAGAGGGAAGGGGTCCTTCGGGCAAGCCTTGTTGAGATCGGTAAAATCGATACAAATCCTCCAGGTCCCATTGGACTTCTTCACCATTACTACATTCGACAAACATTCGGGATAGTTCACCTCCTGTATGAACCGGGCCTTCAAGAGCTTGTCCACCTCCTCTTTTATAGCTAGCTGGCGCTCGGGGGCGAACTTACGCCTTTTCTGTTGGACCGATTTGGACCCCGGAGCAACGCTGAGGTGGTGGACCAAGAGCTCTTCGAAAATTCCGGGCATGTCTGTAGCTGACCAAGCAAAGAGGTCTCGGTTCCTTCGAATGCACTAGACTATGTCGGAGCATAGGGCGGATGGGAGGGTCATGCTAACAAAGAACTTTCGGCTTGGATCCTGCTCAGAGAAGAGCACCTCCTCCAACTCATCCACCGGCTCGGACGTTGGTCGGGCGACATCTTGGGGGATTTTCAGAGTTTCTAGGGAGAGGACTGGACCGAGGGTAGAGGTCATGTAGCACTTACGGGCTGTTTCCTGATTGCCTTTTACTTCCCCTACTCTGGCCCGAGTGGGAAACTTCTTTTTGAGGTGATAGGCGGAGGGGACGGCTTCAAGGGCAGCAAGGCCGGGCCGACCCAAAATGACATTGTAGGCTGCAGGGACATCCACGACCATAAAGTCCATTGACTCCGTTCGGGTAGTAGGAGTTTCGCCAGCGGTTACGTCGAGGGTGATCACCCCTTCAATAGTCACTGGCACTCCCGTAAACCCATGGAGCGTGTACCCAGCGAGCTTGAGTCTGTCTCGGGAGAGTTTGAGGCCTTTGAAAGCGACGAGAAAGAGGATGTTAACGGAGCTGCCATTGTCCACTAGGATCCTCTCCACTTTGAAATTCGCCATGTGGAGATTGATGACGAGTGCGTCACAATGGGGGGTGCAGACACCTTCAAGATCTTCGTCTGAGAACGTGACGGGTACTCCGAGGCCTTTAGGAGGAGGAGTGGCGCGAACCGAATTGACTTCCCTAATGAACGCTTTTCGAGAGGAATTTGAGGAGCCCCCCATTGGGCCCCCATGAATGAGGTGTAGGACACGCTCCTCTTCGAAATCGGGCGTTTCATCGCGTTCAGGATGCTTATTAGCCCCTCGAGGCAGGGGAGGAAGGTCGGCTCGGTCCTTTTTCACGAACCTGGTCAGCTGCCCCCTCTGGATGAGGGCTTCTATCCCATTCTTTAAGGCCTAACAATCATTGGTGTCGTGGCCATGGTCCTGGTGATAACGGCACCACTTCTCTTTATCCCTCTTCTTGCCGGGGGTGTTCATTTTTGGTGCAGGAGGTATTACCCCCTCCTTCTCAACTTCCATGAGAATTGTGGTGATGTTGGCATTAAGGGGAGTAAATTTTTCAAATCTGGGGGGAGGTCGGCACTGGCCGCCATTATCCTTCTGGAGCTTCTTGGCCCCTTCCTCTTCTATTCCCTTTCTCTTAAACCCGGAGGAAGACCCCTCCAAGTTGGGGCGGTGCTCAGCTTCTTCGGCTCGAATATACTTTTCGCTCCGGAGGAGGAGGTCAGAGAAATTTTGTGGGGGCTTCTTGGCGAGGGAGGAGCGGAGGCTGGAGTTGAGGATATTGGATTGAAATGCTGCTGCAGCGACCGACTGGTCGAGGGACGCTATAGACCTGGCTTCAGCTGTGAACCATTTCACATAGTCTCTCAGCTTCTCACCCTTCTTCTGGTGGAGGTAGAGTAGCGAGATGCTGGTCTTCTCAGTTCTACGACTACTCACGAAGTGGGTGAGGAAGAGGGTCTCAAATTGCTCGAAGGAGAATATTGAGGAAGGAGCAAGGCGAGAGTACCATTCTCGAGCTGGACCCTTGAGAGTTGCGGAGAAGGTTTTGCAGAGCAAAGCATCGGAAGCTTGATGGATGAGCATGAGGGTCTTGAAGCTTTCGATGTGATCGACGGGGTCAGTCTCCCCGGAATAAGTCTCAAATTGAGGAGGCTTAAAGCCGATTGGTACAGGTGCATCCATTATGGTTCGAGAAAAAGGAGGTCTACTAGGACGAAGAGTCCTTCCTCTGAGTTCTTCTTCACGGTCTAACTGACCCAAGCGCCTCTCCATTTCATGGAGACGACAGTAGACAGCGTCATCTCTTCGACGGTAATCAGCCGAGCCTCTAGACTTGTCTTCGTACGAGGGAGAGCGGGGCTACGATGACGGTAGCTCCTGGAGCGGTGAGGACTTGGCATGTGCCAGGGGTTGCTAGGAGCTTGAGGAGGAGTTAGGGACCGTTGGCGAGGACTTCGGACCGGAGGAGGAGAGAGAATCCTTGGAGCATTGGTGTTGGGACGGAGATTGAGAGCTTGTAGGACGGTTGCTTGGAACTGCTGGAACTCGGCACGGGTGATGGGTGCCTCATCGTTCCTAGGATGTTGCCGACCGGCAGGGGAGTGGGGTCTTCTCCTGTGATGCTTGGGGGACTCTCTCCGCCACCTTCGGATAGGGGACCTTCTGTGTTCTCGGCGGCGAGGAGATCGCTCATCCGAACGTTGTTGGCGGGAGGCTCCCTCTCGGGCCCGCTTTTCATCCAGACGGTGGCGAAGATCCTCATCCTTCTGCCGATTGAGTACGGTGTTGCGTAGGTCGGAAGCTCGGGGATTATGGGAGGCCATAGAATCTGAAGAGGCGTTGTGGATGGAGACGTGGTCTGGATGGAGAGGTTGTTTCTGCGGGTTGGGACCCTTAGGAGGTTGTTGATTCTGAGGAGGAGGCAGGTCCTATTGGAGTGGGTCTTCCGCTTGAGGAGGAAGTTGCCCCTGCTGCGGAGCGGGCTGGATGGGAACTTCTTGTTGCTGATCGGGGTTGGGTCCTCGGTTGGACCCTCTTGATCTGGCTTTCTTAGGAGGCATGGCTGGAGAAGATCTGACCAACGAGAAGAGGGGAGGTTGCTACTCATTGGTTCCCATAGACGGCGCCAATCTGTTGCCGCTGAATCTGGTGTGGGGGCAAACAGATAGTATTTGTGGATTCTTAGGAAACTTTGAATAGCAAACCTGTTACCTGTTCCGCCGGGGTGTGATGCTGACTCCCACCGTACACCTGCAAAAAGTGCGAGACACCGGGGTTGTTCCCGGCGACGCACCCTCTGACGCTCAAGTCAGTAATCAGAAATGATTATGAAAGAGCGCAAAACTGGCAAAAGATTGATTACCTCTTAATGGAGATGGATGGGGGGTATTTATAGGCGCCGCTGGGGTCAGATTAGGAATGTAATCCCTGTGTTAGATAAGGAATGTAATCCCTAATCCCCAGTGAAAGGATAGATATGAATCAGGGCCGTTGATTAGGATTTAATCAGAAACCCTAATTCTATCCTTTCTGGACCGGGTTTGCTGCAGGTTAAAACCCGCACCCAGTTGAGGTCGATCCGTTCGCGGGTTAGTGGATCTTCGAGGGGGAGAACCCGTACCGGCTTCAGACCCATTGGTAGGTGAAATTACCGTTTTACCCCTGGGCTTCAAGATTCGTGCCTGATTTGGACGGTTCCGATTAAACCCCATTTTTAGCCATCTCAACTACCCATTTTAACACTTAAATGGGTTCTTTGATGCGAGACGAGGGATTTATCGAGTGTACGCAAGATATACCCACCGTAATATCATATAGTATTATATTTGTATAGGCGTCGTACCAAAAACTAGTGTTTATACCAATATCGGTCCTCCTCATTCTCGTGCATCTTCTAAAACGCAACCCTCCTTATGAACCGCCCCGCAAACCTAACTGCACACCACGATAGCAAAATCAACCAAAACACTGCAATCATGTGCACGCATACAGACAATATACATACATACATATATATGTTTAGGTAGCGTACAATCCGGGGTGTTACAATCAACATCCCGAGACTTGTCAACATTAGAAAGGAGGAGATGATCCCAATCTGATGAAGCAGGAGGAAAGGTGGTGAGAGATAAATCCAAATAGGGAGCAATGCTGGATCCATGTGTGTTATGAGCTAAAGTATTTACATCTTGAACAAGTTCTTTCACTTTCTCAGTAACAACAGTTGGAGCATGGGCGGATCTAGGGGGCTGGGCTGGGCTATGCTACAGCCCCCCCCCCCCCCCCCCCCCCCCCCCAACATTTTGGCATTTCATTGTAAAAAATTTTTTTGGAAAATATTAGTGTGGGATGTATGCTTCAGCCCCCCAAATATTTTTTAAAGCCCACCCCATATATATTCGAGCCTTCTATTTATTTTTTTTGGGCCCAAGCCCACCTCTATTCTATCTAGTATCTCTAACAACTTTACTCCTCTAGTATTTAAAACAACTTTATATATATTTTTCATGTTTCCTTGTGCAAATTATCCCCCCCCCCTTTTCAATCCTGGATCCGCCCCTAAGTTGGAGTAGGGACAACATCAACCGAAGAGGAAGTAGGAGGCATGCAGAAGTCGCTAAACAAGATTCAGAGGTTAGGATGATGCACGGCCTTAGAGGAAGCACCCTAATTATCACGTCTATACTAAAAATGCCTTCTGCCTCTAAAGTAACCCATGAAACTCCCCTACCAGCGGAAGTACACTTTTTCTGAGTAGAACGCCCTGAATAAGAATGGGATTTACTACCTTGAGGAGCAGTGCAACTACCTTCACGAAACTGAAAATTCGACTGAGGTTGAGTAGAAAAGTCAGACACGGCAATTGCGAGGGAAGAAGTAATAGACTCTTGGCCTAAAGAAGATGGATAGAGAACATTGATGTTAAATAGGGAGTTACGCATCTGAAGTACAAAGGACTGAACCTGATCAGAATTTCCCTCATAAAAAAATTCAGCCTGCACTTGTAAGCACCCCAAAGCCAACAAAATTGAAGATGAAGTACTAACAAGATCACCAATACATTTGGTCATTGATGCCACAAGGCGTGGGTTGTCACAATAAGGCGGGAGACCTGAAACAGTGGCCTTTTTGAGGATGAGCTTAGAAACAGGTAAATTAGAATCAAAGAAAGCCCAATGCCTAATAGATAATTGAACAAGATATGCAAACAAAACTTGGGAGGTGAGATCGAGCAACACCTTAGCATTGGGGCATTTGATAACAATGTCTCCATTAGAGCATGAGTTGATACCCCAAGTTCAGTTAGTCATCCCACTAATTTGGCTTAAGTAAGCGTCGAGAGAGCCATTACTGACGACCCCCCCCCCCCCCCCCCCCCCCCCCCAACATCGTAATTGCACCATTCAACGAGAGATTGTCAATCTTTGTCAATCTTTTGGTTGATCACCGAAGAGAGGTCACAACAAATCATAAACCCAGAACATGATGGAATAGTTGGTGAAGACGAAGAGGATTGGAGCTTGGTGGAAGGAGGCGAGGTAGAGAGAAGGGCATAGGAGGGCCCACTAAGCTTAATCTTCTTCACCGAGTGAACATTAGCGACTGACTGGGAAGGGGTGAGAGCAGAAAGGGTCTCGCTGGGCTTTGCTCTCTCAACCTTAGCTCGCTTGGCATTTAGGTCGGATAGCTTAATTTTCAGCGCAGGAAAATCGAGCACCAACACAACTTGCTCGGAGATAGGAATACCGATAGGCAGACCAAGCACATGTTAGAAAGTGAAGCAATAGTTCCTAGAGCGACCAATTTTGTCACAAAAAAGACACTGCATCTCGTTGGGGCAGAATAATTTGTGTGACTGGGTCTTAGGCACCGAAAGCAAGTATGGTGATGCTAGGATTTGGCAGGGAAAGGGGAAGGGGCAGAGCGAGAAAGAGTGTGAACTTTAGAGAAGGAATACGAAGATTGTAGAATATTATGGAGTCGAAGCGACTCCATCGTTGGGAACGTCGTCGTGGGCTTGAGCCCACTAAAACACAGAGGACCAAGGAATAGATAAAGAACAATTAAAGCTAATTGACCATGTCAACACAGCCACACTGTAGCGAGGAACTAAAACACAAATTGATCAAAACAATAATACCTAAATAATACAAGTAAATACCAACGTGAAGAAAAGAAGGGAGAGATCCAGTAGAACGTCCACCTAGCTAACTCAGTGGAAGAGAAGGAAATGGTAATAAACTAAAGTAAGTAAAGAACAAGGGCAAGAGGTGAACCACCGGATATGGCCCAAGACAAGCAATAAAACACACCTCGCAAAGATGAATACCAACCGCAAAACAAGAGAAGCAAACAATAAACAAAAACGTACTAAATCTAGGAGTAAATGAAAAGTTACTAGAATGATGTGATCCGAGATAAGATCAACAAGCACTACACCAACACTAAGAAGAAATGTCAAGGAAGCTTGAGGAAGTCGGCGGAGATCACCAAACAACACGCTTGAGGAGGAGGACGAAAGAGACCTTCCAAGATGAGGTGGAGTCTCTGAGAGGGAGAGCGGAAGCTAGTGGTGCCTTGATGGGGAAGATTAGCGCGATTGGAGGAAATTCCCTCTGTCTTAATCTTTTTTTTTTGCACAATCTTTCGTCGAAATAAGATTTCAGTTTTTGAAGAAAACGTGAAGTCTTGCCGCCCTATTCCATTAATGAGAAAGTAATGAAAAAAAACCAAGTAAAATATGAAAGTTGAAAGTTGAATGTTGCAAATGAGTTATTTCGCAATTAAGAAGAACTTATTTTTTGTTACAACCTCGAAGTTGTTTACCCAAATATAGTAACTTAATGTGATTTTGCAACAAGTCACAAGATCAGTCCAGTTGTAATGCTTTACTCAGAATCTTGCTTACCTAATTTTTCTTGAATGATTTCTTAAAGTTGTTCATTCCATCATCAACCTATCAAGATTAAAAGAACTATCATTCAGTACTCATTTGAAAATGGTATAGGTTGACGGGATATCGAAAGAGAGCTCAAATTGCTGCACAGCCTGGACTATTCAACAGTGCGGTGGCAAACAACGATACAAACTAGTGAACGTTACTCTGAATCAAACCTAATATTTACATCCAATCATTGGCCTAAAGCTTTGTGCAGGTTCCGTAATGAGAATGTATGTATGATGACACGACGGCCGGGTAACGTATTTCAAATCGGAATTAAACCCAAACCCACAGCTGCTAAACTAATCTAACACAACAACATAAACAAACCTCCAATTCGGATCCAACCCAACCCCCCCCCCCCCCCCCCCCCCCCCCCCCCCCCCCGAGTGCGCACCCATCCAACCAACCGTGATCGCCCCCACACTTCCCATAAACCCAAACCATTATTCATTAACCCCCCGAAAAAGAAAAATAATTAAAATCAAGAAATAACCAAAGCTTCCATCGTCTTCTCCTTCTTCTCCACCTCTCTAATGGCGGAGAAACCCCAACCCGTTCAGGTCCTTTACTGCGCCATCTGCACCCTCCCCGCCGAGTACTGCGAGTTCGGCCCCGATTTCAACAAGTGCAAGCCCTGGCTCATCGCCAACGCGCCCGATCTCTACCCCAATCTCCTCAAAGGTCCGAACCCCCTTAATTAGTTAATATTCGCAACGTTGTTTCCAAACCCTAACTTATGGTTCTTCTTTTTTTTGTAGAGGCGAACGAGAGGGAGGCGGATAAGACCGCCGATCAGTTCCAAGCGGCCGGGATTTCTGGGTCCGGTGATGGCGCGGCTGGCGGTGAGGCTTCTTCCAAACAGTCAGGTAGTTTGTTTTTTATTTTATTGACGCGGCACGGGTTTTGAGGAATTGGTTTCTAGGAGTAAGGTTTAGGTATGGCGCATTCTGTGTTATGGCTATAGGCGGATGTTTCCTTGCATAATATTGTGATTTTTGTAGTGCAGTTATGTAACCAGTAATTCTGTCAGTGCTGTGCTTAAAGTCTCAATCTTTTTGTTGTTTGTCGTAAGGCTAGGATAAAGGGGGAGGGTGATGTTAGGTAGCCGACAGTTGGCATGAAAAATAGTTAGACTTATATATGAAATGAATCTTAAAGATAATTCGGTGTAGTTATGTGATTAATAGTTTTGTTAGTGTTGTTGTAGCGCTCCAAATTCCGTATTCCAGGAACTCGAGACACAACTAGGATCTTTCATTCAAATGAGTACACAACACAGAAATATCACAAGAAATTAAAAACTTTGATGCACTATTTTTACAATAAATTACATCACTAATTCAATAATGAATTACATCCATACTTACATCAATAATCTCTTGAATGTTCCACGCAGCTTGAGTCTTCAGCTCCTCGATCAGCAATCCTGCAACTGATAATTGTGGCCACGTCAGTTAAATATAACTAACGCAATGCAGATGAAACCCGTGATCTCCAAACTTAGCAAACAATATTTAATGCAAAAAAAAAACGTGAAGTCAAACCACAAGTGTCAGTGTATGCTATGCTCTAGAGGCTAATGCACTTAATGCACTTACTCTAATGCAATTCATTTAAAAACGTATGCATCCTATACTATATTCTTTTCCAAATGCAACTTCAATGGAAACGTATACATCCCATACTACATACTTTCCAAAGAGTTCGTAGTCTCCAGATCACAGGTTTTGATTCCTCGTTATGTATCATACTCTTGTACTCTTTCCTACTCCTCACATGAATCTAGTGACTAGTAGAGTTGCAACTGCGGTCTATTCCGTCTCTGCAGATGTCTGGTGGTTTTCAGGCCCGGCCCTGGGGTAGAGCGAACTGGGCTCATGCCCAGAGCCCAAATTTTTTAAGGGGCACCAAGATGTTTCCGCGTTGCAGGAATGGGCTCTTTAGGCACAACAACTGTAAGAACTCCATTCTCGACATGGGCCTTGATGTGATCGGTCCGCACTTTATCGGGCAAACCCAACCTCCTCTCAAACTCACCCGATCCTCTTTCCAGCACGTGCACAATTGCATCCTTATTCCTTTTCTTCTCATCTTTTACCTCTCCCTTTATGTGCAGTATGTTCCCTTCCTCCAAGTTGATCTTCACCTCATCCCTACCCAAGCCTGTTTCATCAAATCAATCATCATATCATGATCCGAAACCAGACAAAAAATGTTTTAAAATATAGGTTTATTGGCAGATCATTCTCTGATGTACAAGGTCATTGTAGATAACCCCTCAAATATTTGTCAACGCAAATAACACTCCTATATATCATGGGTGGAATAGTGTTCAACTTTGTGGCTGCATATTTTAAACCATTTTGACCCTTAATATATTCAGGGCCGGCCCTACCCTAGAGGCGAGTAAGGCGGCCGCCTTGGACCCCCTGAGATTTCGCGATTTTAGGGGCCCCAAATTTGAACTTCCCTTGTAAATATTGGTACGTATTTTGCGCGTAAAAAAATATATATATGTTATTAGGGGCCCCATGTCGGAAGTTCGCCTAGGGCCCCCGAGAACTCAGGGCCGGCCCTGGTGGTTTTTTTCCACTTCGTCAGGATCAGGGTTCTTTCTCCATCTCGTTCGCCTCGGCAGACGTCTGATGGTCTTTCTCTACTCAGTTGGGATGAGTGGTCTTTCTTCAGCCGTCAGGATCAGTGGTCTTTCTCCACTTTCGCCAGGCCGATGATCATTTGGCTCTGCCAGAATCAGTGGTCTTTCTCCACTCCTACCTTTACCAAGTTAGCATGGACATATGGTGAATCAGCAGGGCTCGTACCTGCTCCGCCAATTTTCGACAGCTAAGAACATAGATGGAAGCTTTAGGGGCCATCCTCTAAGCTTCGACAGGACTGCGACTCATGTTCGTGCCTTATTTTTATCACTAATTTCCAGAATTTATAGTTGAGACGTTGTTGCAGGTGTCCCGGACAAGATCATGCCGCACACGTCCTAGACGAGATCACGCTGCATGTGTTCCAGACGAGATCATGCCGCTCGTGTCCCTTTTGGCAGGATGAGTACACGCCTGTAACTAGTGTCTGTCCTCACAATCACGAGTCATACGACCTAGAACTAACATACGCTATACTCAACACAATTAGGATTTCTGGGTTGCCTCCGTAGACCCAACACTGGCCCAACATGGCCCACATCCGGCTTATATAGTCTTGTGCTTACACCCAGGTACATTGCCATGGTCAAATTGTAGGCCACAACACTTAGCGACTTCAATTAGGTTGAGTTCTTCAACCTACTAAGTCCTCACACTTCCATACTTCCATCAACCTACACATCCGTCAATTGATAAGTCATTAATGGTTAAGCTGCTAACAAAGATTAATCTATTACTCTCCACCATCATAACATGATCAATTATCCAAATTTCTAACTAGAACAATTACTACACATTCAAGCATACTCTGACAAGATCAATTTTCTCCTTAGTTAATAAAATATGAATTTTAACATCAACTCCACTTCCATCAAGCTACTGACAGTTACTACGAAGCTACTAACAAGGATTATTAATAGCTGACTGACTTGAACTACATTACAAACATGAATAATTAATTTACCAATTAGCTTATTAACCACTTTCTAAGATTAATTTATAACTCTTCAAGCTACTAACTCAACTTCAAGCTTCATTCATGATCAACTTATAATTCTTCCAATCACTAACATGAGTCAAGTCTACATTTGAGTTTATTAACATAATAAATGTTCTCACTCCAACTTTCTAACTTACTAACATAATCAATTTTACTCATTAACATAACATTTCTCACATTTTTAATTTACCAACTTACTCACATAATCACTATTGTGAATAATGTGAATATAACATGAATATTAACATGATTGTTTACTACACAATCTGCTACAAAAATTACCATAAGGACCCAACTTCACATTAGGACTTACTAACAACATTCTGACATGATCAAGTCTAAATTTTTATCTTATTAATATGAACTAACTTACTACATGAATAATTAGATAACAATTAGTTTACTAACATGATCTCTACTTACTAACATGACTAAAGCTTACTAATATGAGTAAGAGCTTACTAACATAAAGATAAACTTACTAACATGAACAATCTACTACACAAAATCATCATAAAAATCACAACTTTATATTCTACAATCAACAATCAAGCTACTACTCGAAAGACATGATTTTTATTTCATAATAAAGCATATAAATTCCATCTTTACTCTTCTACTACCATTCTTATGCATAAAAATGTAATCTTTATAATTAAAAGATGATGAACACCCACCTTATTATGAGTTGGATTCTTCACTTCAATTCCTAGCTTCTTTTATGAATCCAAACAGAACCTTAAAATAATGTAAGATGATATTAGGAATGAGTATAGGAATGAATAAGAATGAAAATTTGGACTAAAAATGAGCCAAAAAATCCACCTTGAGCCTCCTTGGATTTGGCCGAAATCAAAGCATGGGCTAGGTGAAGATGAGTAGAAGTTTGTTGTAGAATTTGTTAGAGATGTAGAAAAATTTTGGAGTATAAGAATGTAGGGTTTCTTTCTTCTTGTTTTTTTGGCTTTCGACTGCTTCTTTATCTTGTTTTTTTTTTTTTGGAATGAGAAATGAAGAAGAATTGAATGAATGAATGAGCTCACTTTTATAAGGTTAAGTGAGAAAAAAGAGTCGAGTTTGGGGTGGTGATGTGGCTGGCTCTTGGCCAAGGGATGAGAGATGAGTGGGTGATTCTAGAGTTTTGTTTGTTTTGTTTCTTTTTTTTTTCCTCTCATCATGGCTAACTCTAACTCTAATTATAAATATCATATAATGTCTTAGTGTACAATAATATACAATATGAATAATCTATTAACTACTTATGCATACAATCTACAAACAATTTACAATATAATTCACAATACAATCTATATACAATTTACAATATTTAATATATAGTTTGAATGTACAAATTTTATTAATGTTTTCATACAAAATAATTATTTATTATTTTGGGGATCTTACAGTTGTGCTTGATGTATCAATCTTTTCAGGCCCCGTTTGCGAACAAAGTTTAGATAACCAAAGTCATCTTAACTTTAAAAGTACAACACATGCTAACTTTGGTAGTCCCACCCTTATCTCCATTTTGAAGTAATCTTCAAAGTTAAGAAAAATGATGTAAGAGTGAAATTTAGATAATTATGATTTTCTCACCTTTTTGGGTAATAATTGTAGTTATCTTAACTCCTATATGAGTCCCAAATATGCCAAAGTTAAGATAGCTATAGATTTGTGAAGTTATGAAAGATAACTCCAGTTATCCTAACTTAACTTTGTTCCCAAACATAGCCGCACTGAGTGTCTTAAGTGAGGATAAAGGAGGGTGGTGGTGTTAGGTCATTGATGGATAGCCAAAAATAAGTTGGATGTATACATGTAATGAATCTGAAAGATATGGTGGAGGAGAATTCATGTAGCCTACTCCACAATTTGAGAGATTTGTTGTTGTTGTTGTTGTTGTTGTTATGTGATTGGTTATGTGTTCTATGAATTGGGAAAACTAATGTGTGTAATATAGTTTAGAAGTAGCTTCAATTGACGATGAAAAAAGTAGAAACGATCGAGAGATTATGCATTCAGGACCAATTACAGAGCCAATTAGAGCATCCACAGTCATTTGCTATATTTGCCATTTTCTCATATTTTGAGAATTGAGTCGTTTGCTATTTTGCCATATTTTGGCAAAATCACTACAGTCGCTTCTCAAATATGAGAAACGAAATGGCGATTCTCATATTATATTTTTAAATTTTTTTTTAATGAGATTGGACGAAACATGTTTCGTCTGACCTGTTTTTTTTTAAATGATCGGATGGTACAACATGTACCGTCTGGAAAAAAAAATCGGAAAATCATCAAACGGGACATGTCCCGTTTGAAGCCAAAATAAGCTTGGACGTGACAACATGTCCCGTCCAACTATTTTGGGGAATTAGGTTTAGGTTAGTTAATTAAGTAGGTAGTTAGTATATATTTTAATATTTAATTTATTTAATTAATCTATTTTAATACTTAATCATTAGTTAATTAACCGTTAAAAAAAACGGACGAAACATGTGACGAAACATGTTTCGTCCGACCTCTTTTTTTAATATTTCTTTCTCATATTATAGCAAATCACGACTGCAGCAAATTGCATCGTTTGCTATATGCTATTTTGCCATATTCTCAAATATGAGAAACACGTCTGTGGATGCTCTTAGGGAACATTTTTATGATTGAGGTCAATGGAACAAAGACAACTAGGCAATGTAGACGCTTGAGGAAATTAGAAGGGATATGGAAGTTATTTATTTGGTAGAAGTGAAGACTTGAAACAAAGCTGAATGGACAAAAAGGATACATGTGTTGACAAATATGACGACGAGAAAAATGATGATGCCAACTTAGCGACAAGTTGATTGGCATTAAAGTTTTTTTTTGTTTCGTTACTTGGCTGGTCAGTATTTCTCGGTTGAGACAATTATTACCTACCTTACCTGTGCCAATAGAAATCATGTTACACCAAACTTGATCTTTTTAGGATTTATCAGCTTGTGTAGGCAACAAATGAGCCAATACACCTCAGATGACTCCGTAGTTGCTGGGATTCATTCCATTATCTGAATATTCCTTTTGCCACTCTACTTAAATTGTTGATTTTGGGGCCTAGGGTTTCAAAATTTTAGTTTCAGGTTTAGATTTTTGGTAAATTGTTTATAATTGATAAAATGCTAGCTAGGGGTATATGAGAGAGACGATACACACAAACGGCTGCAGATTAGTTCTATTTTGCAATGGTAAAAAAAAGAATTGAGAACCTTTATAGATAAAAATACGTATGTCACGTTGCAATAATGTTATCAAGTTCTCCCTACCCCCATCCAAACCACACAATTTGGATTTTGCCAATCAATTTATGGTGGGTTCTAGATTTGGATCTCTTAAACTAGCGATATGCAAACGAGTTTTTTCCATATCTTCAAAATGAACACCTTCATGAACTTTTCTTTAACTCTCGTCATTTAGTCATTAGATTATACTCTTACCCTACAAAACATGGGTACCTGATATAACTAGCCATACCTGTATCGGATATTTGTATGCGTACCCATCAACATGGCTGCATCGGGTACGTTTAACAAGTATGGTTTTTTTATAGATGCAACCTTGTTGAGTCTGAGAAATAACGGTCTGGCTCATACCCAATCATTAAAAAAAATCTCATTAGTGTAATTATGTATGGATTATGAAGTATGCCATATTTTATAACTAAAATAGACATGACTATGAGTATAAATTTTTTGTTACCATCAGATGATTATTCTTAGCAGTTCAAAAATTTAATGTTGATTGTATTGGGATTCTTTTTCTTTTTGTTTTAGTGTATGAATTCTCTTTTATGTTGACTTGAATATATTAAATTATAATCTAAATTGTATTTAAAATAATATAGCTACACCCTCATACCCTATTTTTTTACATGTTTGCCATATCCCCGTACCCATACCCATAGCCGTACCTATGCTTCATAGATTTAACCTCAATGTAGGTAACTAATGCTTTTATATAGTTAATTCTTTATTGGTATCTATCTGTACATTCGCGCACATACGTGTATAAATATAAATTAAATGAGAGTCCCGATTCATCCTCCCCCCTCCGTACCATGTACCGCTCAAGGTAGTGAACATCAATCTCGTACCCGTATCACGAACCGAAACGTACTACGAACCTGACACTACATTGCATAATGATGATTTTGACATCTTCAGCTATGGTTGATAAGTTGATATCAAATTTGGAAGTTCTGAAGAACGTTTTTAGCACTGCAAACACTTCGGCTTAATAGGTTTTGGTAAAACTGAGTAAAATGATTTGGCCTGAAACACTTCTAGAATAGGGTTCCCTCCTTTTCCCACCATAGTTCAAAAAGTGCTTTTAGGTTTTAGGAAGTTTTCTCCCCGCAGGAAAAATCCTCAACAAAACAAATTTTCTTTCCAGTAGTTTTTAGTCGCAAAATTTTTTGTTTCCTAAAATACCAAACACAACTTTGTTGTATTTTAGTTTATTAGGACCAAGTTTCTTTCTAGGATTAGTATAATGCGTTAATAGAAACATACGGTATTGCCTCTAGGTTAATTTATAAATCATTATTTCTTTCAAGGGTTTCTTTTTAAATCATACTCAGTTCTGGAGGTAGGTATTGAACATGATTTTAAAAATTCTTAGTTCAAACATGGAATGTTTGCACACTTATGACTGTCCACGAATGTGCATGTTGAGTCTAGCCTTGTGGAACATCACAATTTTTTGTTGAGGAAAATATCCGGTGTCTCAATTTTCCCCACAGTGAATGTAGCCGGCAGACTTAAAGATCTGTGAATCTTTGATTAAGAGTTTAATATTCTTGTATTTAGTGATGTAATTAACATTTTCAATATGTCGCACATTAATCTGGTGGATAATTTCTAGATTTGCTATTAGGATTACAATCAACTCTAAAGCGTAGAATCCAAAGACCCAAATAAACACTTAGGCTCTGTTTGGTATTGTTGTGAACCAAAAGTGCTTTTGCTGAAAAGTGTTGTTACCAAAAGTGATGTAAGAAAAATATATGTTAAAAATTTCTTTTACAAAGTTAAAGCGCTTTCTTGAAAGCTAAAAGCACCCGTTTAGGTGTGGTGAGGAAAAGGTCAAAATAGCAGTTTCGCAAAAGTACTTTGGCTAAACACACTTATCATTAGATTTCCCAAACACCTATTTTGAACGTGCTTTTACAACCAAAAAAGACTCTCCAAAAGCGATGCCAGTTGGAGCCTTACTGTTTTTGAAATAGACTTTGAAGAGAAGGTTCTGTACTAGTTGGTTTGTCCAGTTGGAGCCTAGGATTCTGTTATGAGTTGAAGCACTTTTGAGGAAGGCCTTGACCACAGTTATCTTTTAGAAACTTGATGTTTAAGTACCATACCATTTGGATTCAAGGTTCTGTACTAGTTGGTTTTGCCAGTTGGTGCCTTGGATTCTGTTATGAGTTGAAGCACTTTTGAGGAAGGCCTTGACCACAGTTATCTTTTAGAAACTTGATGTTTAAGTACCATACCATTTGGATTCAAGGTCATTGTGATCTTTAATCTCTTTGTAGGTTCTGCTGGATCAATATACTTAAAGTTCTTTTAATTCTTCAAGGATATTTATCCAGTCCTACTTGGATGATGCTTTAAGAATTATTTACCTTTCCTTACATTTTGTGTAAAGTTCGAGAAACCACTCTTGCCTATACAACAGTAAAGTGCCAAAAAATTGAAAACATATGATCCGTTAACTCAGTCACAATGATGATTATGTACAAACCAAAAGAAGTGAATTACATTATTTTGCTATTCTCAGGGTATCTTTTTTCCTCATATAGTTAGTAATGTCAAGTTGTATTCAATCTTCTTAATTGACCAAGGATGCAGATTACTACATGCAAGTTTATATATTTTTTGCATGGAAAAATATATGGTCAAGGATCAGAAGAGAAGAACTTTGAACATGCTTTTAACAATGGATGTTTATTTAGTTGATTTATAGAAAGGCCTTATTCAGTGAATTCAATGAGAGTTGGTTGTGAATGAGTAGTTCATGGAGAATGTATAAATTTAAGAGATCAACTAAAAGTATTTGTCAAGCTTGGTTAGCTGATTGGTGATTTTGTGTATGGAATTGTTTGTGTATGATCAAGGGAGATCTATTATCATGCTTTTGAGGGGTCAGATTTGTGAGATAGTATCAAATTACTTTGTTCCCCTTTTCTTGTTGTTTTCACCATGGTACAACTTCGGGCATCCAAATATATGTGTTCTTGCTTCATAGCAAGCAACTAATTGATGAATTTGTAACCACTATTGGAGTTGTTATTGAATAATCTTCGACTTGAATCTGCCCACCAAACCTGTATTTTACTAATCTTTTTTATCCTCGAAAACCCACAAAAACCAACTAGTCGAATTTTAAAATATATATTTTTATAAACTTAAGATGGTTTTTATATGTTATTGTGATCCTCCTGGATCTAGTATTTGGACCCACCCAAACCCATATGTTGATGGTTACTGTAGGTTCTTTCTTTTTTAAAATATTCATATATCATAAAAAGGGGCTAATTTTCTTTGTTTATATTATAATCCTAAATGTTATTATGGTGTAAGGATATTATCTATATGAACACGATCCTACAGTCAGTCTAGGAGGATTTCCTAGAGTGTGAGTGTCGCAAGTAACTAAGGGTTGGGTGAGCAGTAATTTGTAAATGCAGGTTTATGTAAAATCCCTATATTCTTTCTCTTCCATTTAGGTGAAGGGTTTATGCAAAAATTTTGTCTCGTCTGTTTCATTTTCTTCTCCAACTACACCCCAACCCTGACGTCTCTGCCTTTTCGTGTTCTCCAACCACCTTTCCAGATTCTTTCAACCCAATACACCTTCGTTTTCTCCAGCCATGGCTACCCCCTCATCTCCTTCCTCTTCTTTATCTCTAATGTGGGTAAAAATTGCAAGAAATCAGTCACAATTCTAGCATGCATTTTGAAGCTTTAAGGGCAGAACGGTAATTTTACAGCCGCTACAGGTCTGCTTGAATAACATAGGCCGCTTCCCGGCCCATCAACTAAACCAGGGCTAAACTTAGGGTTAATTTACAGCCCAACAAGAGGAGTTCCAACTAATTAAAAGTTATCCAAATCCTCTCTCGTAAACAGAGCTATCAACTGACTCTATCCTATAATCATGAGAATCGACAGTTAAATCTGAAAGATTCCTTTTTAAGTCCATCTTTTGGAACCAACTCCTAGGCTATAAATACCCTTCACCTCCCTCATAGTCAGGTAATCAATCTTTTGCCACCAAAACTCATCTCTTTTTTTGAGTTACTAACTTGAGCGTCGAAGGGTTTTTCACCGGGGCCGACCTCGGTGTTCGGATTTTGTGCAGGTTTGGTGGTGATATCTCAGTTGTCCAATCCAAATCCAGACGTTCTGAAGGGTTCAAATTCAGATCAATGAGACTTCAGCCATCACAATTCAGACCTGATCGATGCCCTAGATTGCAAGTTTTCTCCAAAAAAACTCATCTAATTGCTCACACAAGAAAAAAAGCAGCAATAGATTGGCGCCATCTGTGGGAAACAGCAAGTCTACTTCTTCGATTATATATCGCCGAGAAAATACCATTTTTTGGGCCTTGGCCCCAAAAGGGAAGAGCTTCAGCCATGACAATTCAGATCTGATCGACGCCCTAGATTGCAAGTTTTCTCTAAAAAAACTCATCTAATTGCTCACACAAGAAAAAAAGCAGCAATAGATTGGCGCCATCTATGGGAAACAGTAAGTCTACTTCTCCGATTATATTTTGCCGAGAAAATACCATTTTTTGGGCCTTGGCCCCAAAAGGGAAGAGGACGGCGGCCACTAGCCGTCGATCCACTCCTCTGTCGGTACAACTGCCTCCCTCCCCGTCACAACCTCCTTACCCACCATCGCAGCCTACCCCTAGCAAGGCTGCGTTAGGGGGGTTTCCAACTTCATCATCCTGACCCTTGCCCAGTTGAAAATAAGGGGTCGGTTTGCACCTCGACCCCCTCTTCAATGCCCTCTAATGTGCCCCCAGTTCAACAAGACCTCCTCGTCATCAACGTCCGACTGCAAGAAGTAGACCTCCATCTCCGCCTAGAGCAAAGGTGCTCCCGAGATGGTGCTTCTCGTTCAAAACGTCAAGGGAGGAAAAGGAGTTCTTTCCTCCGTCGATAGAGGTCTCGGCAATCACCTTCATCTAAGGGACGAGGAAGCAAGAGGAACTCGATGGCTGACCATCCCGAAACAACCGGGAAAAGGAGGCCCCCATCACCAGGGCTGAATTCCGCAACTTCAATGATGAAATCCTCCAAGTCCTCCAAGTCCTCCAAGTCGCTCCAAATAGGGGCCGACAAACAAGCAATCGTCGCCGTACAGCTGTGTAAGAAGAAGAGTCACCGGTTTAACCCAGTCTTGCATCGTCTCGCCTAGCCCAAATCTATCAAGAGGAGGATTGCTGCGGAAGAGCATACCAACCCTCCCGACCTCCTTTGAGCAGGTCCATTTTGGATGCCCCTATTCTAGAGAACTTTTAAATTCACTCCAACTCTCATATAACGGTGGCTCCGATCCAGCTGGACCATATCGAGAGTTTTAAAACTCTTGTGATGATCTACCAAGCCTCTGACTCGCTTCTCTGCAAGACGTTTCTGGCAACTTTGAAAAGATCAGTCCGGGAATGGTACTCCTGACCAGAGTCTATCTTCTCCTTCGATCAATTGAAGGCGCTTTTTCTAGCCCACTTTGTCACCAGTCGCAAGACCGAAAAGACAAGTGTCACCCTACTCTAGTTGAAGCAAAAGAAAAGAGTCGCTCAAAGACGTTGTTGGGCGCTTCACAGCTAAGGTCAGATCCATCTCCTTTGATTTAGTGGTAAAGATAGTTGCCTTTCGGCATAATGTCACTCACAAAGAGCTCAAACATCCTTCGTCAGGACGCCTCATCAGGACTTCTCTGACCTCCTCTGCAAAAATAAGCGATAAATACATCCGAGTTGAAGAGGCCTTTTATCCCGAGAGCCTGAAAGAACCCCCCTCGGGGAACAAACGGAAGAACACGAATGAAGAGGGACCCAAGACTTCCCGGAAGGATATTTCTGGCCAATGTCACGCTCCTCCAGCTCCTCGCTTTAACAAGTTCACTCCCCTCAATGCTAGCATTTCAGCCGTCCTCATGGAGATTGAAAGAGAAGGATTGCTTCACTTTCCTCCTAGGATGCAGACACCAATTTGAAGAAGGGACATGAACTTGTGCAGATTTCACAGGGACCATAGCCATAACACCGATGATTGTCGGACCCTCAAAGAGAAATCGAGGCCCTGATCTGTCGAGGTTACCTATCCAGATTTGCCCAGAAAGACAAGACCACCCCTCCTCCTATTCAGGGGGCTAACAAGTGACCAGAGAAAAAGCCCAAGTCCCTAGATTCGGATCACATGGCAGTCTTCCTCTCTATCCACAGGGGACCTATAGGTGGAGAGTCTTAACTCCTTCTGAATGGCGTTCGTTTGAGAAGTAAACTCGGTGCATAGCTTTCCTCCTGCCAAACGCTTTGGAGTTTCAGTAACTTTCTCTGACGAGGATCTCGAAGGTGTCAGAACACCTCATTGCGATGATCAGCCTTTGCATGGCAAATCACAAAGTGCGCCACATTCTGGTAGATAATGGTAGCTTGGTAAACAACCTCTTCTTGGAGGCATTTGAGGGCCTCAAGCTATTTTGGGACCGTCTCAAGCCTACCATGTTCACTTCATGGATTCTCTGGGGTTCTGGTCCAAATCGAAGGGATAGTGACCCTCGATTTAACTGCAGGAAAAGCCTCAGCTACTTAAGCGGAAGCCATGGACTTCATAGTTGTCAATGTGAAGGTAGCTTACAATGCCATCCTTGGTCGGCCCGGTCTAGCGGTTCTTCATGCTGTGCCCTCAGTCTTCAACATGAAGATGAAGTTCCCCACAGTAAAATAGGTAGGAGAAGCTAAAGGGAGCAAAGAAGCAGCTCGGGCTTGTTATACGGCCATAGTGGGGGATCGATTCTTCCCCTCGATGCCAAGCTCCCCCAAGAGAGAAGTCAAATTAATACTGAGCCTGTAAATGAATTGGAAAAAATCCTCTTCTTCCAAGAAGATCAAACGAAGTGCTTTCAAGTAAGCAAAGCTCTCTCCCACTAAGTCAAAGAGCAAATCGTCCATTGCATAAGGGAGAACTAAGACTTGTTCGCTTGGACCGCCACAGACTTGCTTGACATCGCTGAAGAGTTAATCATGCAACGTTCGAGTGTGAATTCGGACTTCAAGCTCGTTCAACAAAAGCACTGCAAGTTTGTCTTCGACAGACGACAAGCAGTCAAGAAAGAAGTTGACAAGCTCCTAGCCGCCCGCTTCATTCAAGAAGTTAGCTGCCTCGAGTGGCTAGCTAATGTGGTAATTGAGGTCAAAGAAAAATGAAGAATCTGTATAGACTTCATCGACCTCAACAAAGCATGTCCGAAGGACGCTTTCCCTTTTCCCAACATCGATGCCTTGATCCGGGCATGAGCTCTTAATTTTGTAAACTTAACCCTAGACAGAGAATTTTCAAAAATATTAAAAGAGTAATTATACCAACATGTAATGCGGAGTAAGTTGGAAATTTAAACTAATAATTGGTTTGATGGATTTTCAAGCAATTGAATACGTTCACAGTCCCAATTCAAGAGTCAAGCTTAACAATCAACAATTATACTTACACGTTCTTAGCCAGTAACATATTCAATAAATATTTGTACTCTAATTAGCAAGTGGAAACATACACACTTGTTATTTGTGGACGACAGAAAATTCAGATAATAATCTAGAGATAATAAAGCAGTGTCACAAATATTGAGAAGTGGAAAGAAGTTACCGAGTTCATAGGCAGGGTTACGATGTTGCTTGCTTTGAACTTGGATCTGACCCAAACACCGTTGATCTGCGGTGGATGAAGGCAGTGGAGGCGTCGGACGGTGGGGCGCTGATGCATCTTCAAAGTATCACTCCTAAACACGATTTATAGTTTTTGCATGGATTCATGGCTAGGTTTCGATATTTTTTTTGTAATTTATTTGCTATGTATTTAATTTGAGATTTCCCTCGAAACCTAACAGAGACTAGAGATGGAATCAATGCTAAATTAGAATTGTAGAAACTTTGGAAGCTAGAGGCTTTAGATTAAGCAGAACTAAAACAGAGTATACAAGGTGTAATTTTAGTGATATTCGGAACACAAATGAGGAAGTAGTGAAGCTTGATGGTCAAGAGATACCTAAGGGAGACCATTTCTGATATTTAGGCTCGATTATTCAAGGAGATAGGAGATGGGGAGATTTGTGAAGATATTATACATAGGATTCAAGAATGGTGGCTTAAGAGAAGTATCAGTGACGGGCCGATGGTGGTCGCGGGAATTGGGGGAATCAAGGCTGGGGATGGCGGGGGTGAGGAGCTCGGTAGTGGTGGCATCGGTGGAGGAGCAGCGGGAGGTCGGGGTCACGAGGCTGCGGCAGCAATGGTGAGGGGTCACAGTAGGCGAGCGCTGGCTGCAAAGTGGAGCGCAGTTGTGATGGTGCTCCGGTGTGGGTTGAGAAGATGGCAATGCAGGGCTGAGTGCGGGGGCGAGGGCGCGGGGGTCAATTGGTGGCTGCGATGTGGATATGGCGATGGCGAGGCGGCTGGTTGGGTTTCGGAAGCAGAAACGAGAAGAAGAAAGTAGATGAAGAGGAAGGTATGGTTTGGATTTGGGTTTAGGATTTTAATTTGGAAAGTTGGGTGAAGTTTTAAAGTTTATCACAATACTTTATTAGGATTTCTAACAAATCCTAATAATTCTCTCAATTATCTCACAAAAAGAGGGATGAAGAGCAATAATTCAACACAATAATTTTTAAATCAATAATAGTATACTTTCTTATTATTCTCACAGCCAGGGCCGGCCCTAACCTAGAGGCGGGTAAGGCGGCCACCGTGGGCCCCCGGAGATTTCGCGATTTTAGGGGCCCCAAATTTGAACTTTCCTTGTAAATATAGGTACGTATTTTGCGCGTAAAAAAAATGTTATTAGGGGCCCCATTTCGGAAGTTCACCTAGGGCCCCCGGGAACTCAGGGCCGACCCTGCTCACGGCCTATATATAGGCTCAAAACAAATCTCAATACAAATCTCCAAAATATTCTAATGCATAAAAGAAATGGTGCAAATTGCAAAACTACTACATAAGGCTAAATCTCAAAATAAAATAAAATGGAACCGATGTCCTCATCATTCTCTCCGAGTGGGAGAGCTCGATCCAGTCGAGTCAAAACCAGTGATCATATTATAGTGCTCCAAAAGATCTGGATCCAAGTGCTGGAGCTTTTCACGATCAATCCAAGTGTCCTCCGACTTCAGCTTGTTCTTCCATCTCACCAAATACCTATGAATACCACCATCTACTAGTAGAGATTACCTGATTATCTAAAATATTATCTAATTTGACTGTCGGTGGGTAAATAGTATCAGGTAAAGAGGGAAATGTGAGAATCTCACCATTAAGATGCAGGGTAGGTTCATTGATAAGAGAATTTTTAGGGTTAAATTTTGAGCCTTCATAGGGTACTAGATGCTCAATATTAAAAGTCTTATGCCAAAATCTTCAGGAAGGTCAACGACATAGGCATTATCATTGATTTTATGCAGAACTTTAAATGGGCCTGCAGCACGTGCATTTAATTTCTTAACGGATCCAGCTAGAAATTGTTTCGAACGAATCCGAACCATCTCTTCGTCACCAACATCAAAAGTTTAAAATTTTCTTCTAGAATCTGCTATTAACTTGTAGTTAAAATTATTCTCATTAATTTTCTTAAAAATTTCTCTATGCAAATTATGAATGCGGGATGCAAATGTGGATGCAGACTTTGAGTGGTGTTCTAACACATGGATAAAATCTATTGGCTACCAAGTAATTTAAGAAGGAATGAGTGACTCAGGTACATTCAATGGACGTAATTGGATCGACTGAATACAGTTGAGAGATTGGTCAACCTCTTTTTCATCAAAGTCATCACTTACATGAGGTTCATAGGTAAACTCATTGTTGGGCTCATTAGCAATGACAGTGGTACTTTCTACAATGTTGATCCTACTGGGGTTGGGACAGTTGCCAACAACATGATCGTATCCCTTGCATTAATAGCACTTAGTGAAAGGATCAATTTTAGAGTAGTCTCTTTCAGTGTTCTTACTCGTATTGTCATTTCTAGGTGGATAGGAATTTGAAGTAGGCTGGCTTGGATAAGATTTGTTGGGATACTGAGAAGAGGGGGCTGAGGTCTAGAGGGGTAGTAAAGTTGTGAAGGTCATTCTAGAGAAATGATCTCTCGAATGTTGGACTTATAATGGAAACTTGCTCTAAGGGAATCCATATCGAGGACAAAAGCATAAGCTGCTGCTAAGGAGTTCGCGTTTTTATAAATTAGCTGGTTCCTAAGATCGGCACGTCATCCAGCTCTGAACCTAGAGATAGTTTTTTCTTTGCTCTCTTTACCTAAGGCATTGCACCGAATAAGTCGTCAAACTTATCAACATACTCTTGAGTGGATTTGCTTCCTTGATAGAGTTGGTTCCATGAGTCTCGCAATCGGATGTGGAACGATAACGACACATATCTCTCAGTGAGCTTCTCTTTCATGGCTTCCCAAGCGGCTATGGGTGCCAGGCCTGAATCTCTACGGGCGTGTTTAAGATTGGTCCAATATTGTTGAGCTTTACTAGTCAATTTTATAGTGGCAAATTTAACCTTCAGGGCTTCGTTCATGTCAGAAGTAGTGGTCCATGGCACGAATCCAATCGAGATAAGCTTCAGGTTCCATACGACCTTCAAAGTGGAGAACGTTAGCCTTAACATTCTTCTTGTATTGTTCGTCAGGGTTATGATCTGGACGTTGGTCGTCATGATCATTCCCTTGAGGAATCTGACAATGAAGCTCAGGAGCAACATTTTTATTCAATTTCACTTTCTCAAGTCCCTAATTGATATTGGCAAGAGTTGCTTGAATGGCAGTGAGGATAGTGAAAATATCAGAGTTGTCCATTTCAGTGTAAGGAGGGGTTCACTGATTTCTAGGATTCTTGATTGGGTGGTTTGGGAGGGACAAGAAAGGTTCTTCGGGATTCGTGATGGTGCTGCGAAGATGCATTCACCAACAGTAGAAAACTAGGGGTTGTGAGGACGTGTGTTTGCTGAAATTTGGAGAAACGTGTTCTAAATGCACCTAAGTTTTTTTTGAAATAATCTAAAAGAAAGAAAGAAAAATAAATGACTCTAAAACGATCCTAAATGAATGCAAAAATTATGACTAAATGATGCAAGAACTAGGGTTTTAAAAACCTTCACTCTGATACCAAAATGATATAAACTTAACCCTAGACCGAGAATTTACAAGAATATTAAAAGAGTAAGTTTACCAACATGTAATGCGGAGTAAGTTAGAAATTTAAACTAATAATTGGTTTGTTGGATTTTCAAGCAATTGAATACGTTCACAGTCCCAATTCAAGAGTCAAGCTTAACAATCAACAGTTATACTTACGCGTTCTTAGCCAGTAACATATTCAATAAAAATTTGTACTCTAATTTGGCAAGTGGAAACACACACACTTGTTATTTGTAGATGACAGAAAATTCAGATAATAATCTAGAGATTATAAAATAGTATCACAAATATTGAGAAGTGGAAAGAAATTACCAAATTCGTAGGCAGCGTTTCGATGTTGCTGGCTTTGAACTTGGATCTGACCCACCGTTGATCTGCGGTGGATGAAGGCAGTAGAGGCATTGAATGGTGGGGCGTTGGTGGGGTTGCGGGTGAGACAGCGGCGGGGCGTTGGTGATGGGCCAACGGTGGTCACGGGAATTGGGGAGTCGAGGCTGGGGATGAGCGGGGGTGAGGAGCTCAGTAGTGGTGGCAGCGGTGGCAGAGCAGCGGGAGGTCGGGGTCGCGAGGCTACGGCAACAATGGCGAGGGCCCGGGGTCGCAGTAGGCGTGTACTGGCTGCGGAGTGGAGCGCAGTCGTGATGGTGCTCCGGTGCGGGTTGAGAAGATGGCAGTGCGGGGCTGAGTGCAGAGGCAAAGGCGCGGGGGTCAATCGATGGCTGCGATGTGGAGATGGCGATGGCGAGGTGGCTAGCTGGGTTTCGGAAGCAGAAACGAGAAGAAGAAAGGAGATGAAGAGGAGGGTATGGTTTGGATTTGGGGATTTGGGTTTAGGATTTTAATTTGGGGAGTTGGGTGTAGTTTTAGAGTTTATCACAAACCCTAATACTTTATTAGGATTTCTCACAAACCCTAGTAATTCTCTCAATTATCTCACAAAAGAGGGATGAAGAGCAATAACTCAACACAATAATTTTTAATCAGTAATAGCATACTTTCTCAGTATTCTCACAGCTTATATATAGGCTCAAAACAAATTTCAATACAAATCTCCAAAATATTCTAATGCATAAAAGAAAGAGTGCAAATTGCAAAAATACTATATATGGCTAAATCTCAAAATAAAACAAAACGGAACCGATGTCCTCATCACTTAAGCTTTATGAATGTTGTCTCGGGATACAATTACCAAGACGTCCCTCATTACCGACCAAGGCCTCTACTGCTATCAGGTTGTGCCCTTCGGACTAAAGAATGCTAGAGCCACCTACTAGTGCTTGGTAAACAAGGCTTCAAGAAACAAATCGGCAGAAACATGGAAGTCTACATAAATGACATGCTTGTCAAAAGCCTCAAGAAGGAGGGACATGTGCTCGACATCCAAGAAGCATTTCATGTGCTGCGAAGAAAAAAAAATTGAGGTGAAAGATACCAGAGCAATCTTGTATCAAACTACTTGTCTCCTTGTAGTTGGATCTCCAAGTTTTTGGAATGCTCCAAATTATACTTAAGCATCCAAAACTGGATCAATACCACATAACATTAGATTGAATCCGTCGAAGTGCGCCTTCGGGGTCTCCTGGGGAAGTTCTTGGGTTTCATGGTTAGTCAAAGTGGAATTGAGTCCAACCCTGAGATGATCCAAGCCATATTCAACATGGCTCCACCGACCACCATCAAGGAAGTTCAAAAGTTTACAGGACGCCTTGCCGCCGTTGGTCGCTTCATCTCCAAGTCTGGGGAGAAGTGCCTCCCGTTCTTCAAAGCTTACGAGGGGCAAAAGGTTTTGAGTGGGGAGAAGAACAAGTAGCCTTTGAACAGCTGAAGGCACTCTTGAGTAAGACCGAGCCACGTGAGATTTTGTACATCTATCTAGCCACTTCTGATCAGACCCTCAGCGCCATCTTGGTAAGGGAAGAGGATATGATCCAAAAGGAAATTTATTATGTGAGCAAAGTCCTTCACGACGTCGAGCTCCGTTATTCCAAAATGAAGAAAATTGCCTACACTCTGATCATGTTAGTGCGTAAGCTTCGCCTTTACTTCCAAGCTCATTCCCTCCATCCTCAACGACCAGCCTATAAAGCAAGTACTCCATAAGCCGACTCATGAAGTGGTCCATCGAGTTGAGACAACATGACATCAGCTACTGACTGAGGACGGCTATCAAAGTCCAAGTCTTTGTCGAATTCATAGTTGAAAGCACTATCCCTGATCCCCCCCCCCCCGGATGAAGCCAAGGATCCTCCAGTGTGGGACATCTACGTTAATGGTTTTGCCTCGAAAGGAGCAGAGCCGGAGTCATCTTGCTCGGACCCGATGAGTTCACTCAACAATACTCGAAACGCCTCAATTTTCCAACCTCCAACAATGAAGCCAAATATAAGGCACCGATTGCTGGTCTCCTCCTAGCTCGCAATGCAGGGGCACAAGGGTTGGGGTATTCTCAGCTAGTATTCGAGGGGACTATGAGGTCAGAGACGACCGGATTGTCAAGTACCTAGCTTGTGTGAAGAAACTCTTAGGTGCATTCAAGGAAGCCTAAGTAACTCGCATTCCTCTTAAGCAAAATGGGCAAGCGGATGCCCTCTGTAAGCTAGCATCATCGTATTTTGATGGACTCGGCCACACAATGATTATTGAAGTCCTACTCAAGTCAAATATCGAACAGGGAGCCTTATAGCTCATGTTAGTCACTCCCCAAACACCTGGGGACTATTGGATGAAACAATTGATCGGCTTCCTTGACAGGTGAATCCTCCCAGTAGATCTCAAAGAAGCAAGAAAGATCTGGGTGAGAGCTGAAAGATATACACTTGTTTAGGGGATTCTCTATAAGCATTCCTACACACTGGTAGACGACATGCCTTATTTGCGATGCCTCTCCCGACGAGGCAAAATATGATCTTATAGAGGTACACGAAGGAATCAGTGGTAGCCACTGGGGAGCAATGTCCCTCGCACGAAAAATTCTCAACTACGGATATTATTGGCTCACACTTCTCGACGACCCCAAAAGTACGTCTGCCAATGTACCCCTTGCCAGAAATACTACTCCATCAAGCAGGTGCCCCATGTCAAGTCATATCCTCTTCACCATGTGGGGAATTGACTTACTTGGACCATTTTCCTTCCAAAACTGGACAAAGGAACGTTCTCGTGGTAGCTATCGATTACTTCACAAAGTGGGTCGAGGCGGAACCACTAGCTTAACATCCACAAAATTCATCAATTCTTCTGAAAGAACATCATGTGCAAATTCAGGATTTCCTGAATCCTTGTCACCGACAATGGAACACAATTCTCCGGCAAGGGATTTCATAAGTTTTGCAGAACGCTTCTCCATTGGACATATGTCGCCAATCTGTTGTTGCTTATTTTGTGTGTGGGAGCAATGAGATGATTTCTTTTTTAGGAGGAAACTTACAATCTGGAGCATCGATGTGGGTAAAAATTATAACAAATCAGGGCCGCCTGATTCTAGCACGCATCTTGAAGCTTTTAAGGGCATAATAGTAATTTCGCTGCTGCTACAAGCTTGCATGAACAACATGGGCCGCTTCCATGCCCATCAACTCAACCAGGCCTACAATTAAGGCTAATTTACAGCTCAACAAGAGGAGTTCCAGCTAATTAAATGTTGTTATCCAAATCCTCTATCATAAACAAGGTTATCAACTAACTCTATCCCATAACTATGAGAATCAGTAGTTAAATCCGAAAGATTTATTTTTATGTCTATCTTTTGGAACTAACTCATAGGCTATAAATACCCTTCACCTCCTTCATAGTCAGGTAATCAATCTTTTGCCGCCAAAACCTTTCTCTTTTTCTTAGTTACTGACTTGAGCGTCTGAGGGTCTTTCGCTAGGGCCAACCCCGGTATTCAGACTTTGTGTAGGTTCGCAGACGTCATTTCAACCATCCTATCCAAATCAAGACGCTCTCAACAGTTTAGATTCATATCAAGGAGACTTCAACCATCACAATTCAGATCTGATCAACATGCCAGATTGTAAGTTTCCTCATAAAAAAGAACTATTCATCTGATTGATCACACACCAGAAAAAAAGCAGCAACAAGCTCTAAACTCATTTCCTCTTCCACCTCAGTATGATTGATCAGCCCTTATCTTTTTCCTTCTGCAAGGTCTTTCCCAGTACACTATGCATGAATACTAAATAATTGTGGTGAACAACTATGAATGTCCAAACTAATAATTAGAGGTCTGAGCTAATTGTTATTGAGACGGAATTGAATGCTATAGATATTAGGTTCATTTTTTATTTGAATTCGAAAAATATATTGTTGAAATTTTTGGGTGACTTGAATTTGAGACAATGGGAAAATTGGAGAGTGAGGACAAGGATTTAGATTGGAAAGTTGAGGAAGAGGTTTTAGGGCTCAGGTGCCAGAGCAAGTAATATGAGATCATGGCTTGATGGAATTTTCATGTTTTTTTAATTTCGTGAAGTGGGTGGGTCAGTGGAGGTTTTGGGTGTGGGTGTGGTGAGGTTGGCTTGGATGGGTGCTTGAGAAGGGAAGAAGATGAGTTGATAAAGTGGCAGGGGGTTGCCTGCTGTGTTTGCAGGAGGAACCAATATGCAGAAGTATTTTGTTTGATTTTTTTCCCACTAAACCAATAGAATCGTGAGTCTGTAACACATGTTGTCTCTCTAGGCAACCCTCTTCAGTGTCGCTTTAGGATCCTTTTCCCTTATCAATATTGCTTATTTGTTTTTTCTTTAACTCGTGCGGATTTACCTAAACCTGCTTGCTCATCCTAACCCCTGAATGCTCGTACATTTTATTATGCATTGTAGCAAACATTTATCTTCACAATCCTTTGTTGTTGCTTTTAATATTTTCCATGTGCTAAAGTCATTTGTCATTTCTTCGTTGCAGGAAGCACTTCAGCATCCAAGCCAGAGGAAGTTAAGCGTCTTCCAGGTGGGAAGATAAAGAAAAAGGTAATATGTTTGAACTTTCTGTTGATGGCCCTGGTATCATATTGCTATGGTTTCCATTTTGTTTGAACTTTTTATTATAGGTGAGGTATTTTGCACACATTTGAGTCCAACATTTATTAGCTTGCACAGTGGAATTACATTTGGTCAAATTAAAAAGTTTGAAATGTTTCTTCGAACCAATTCATACTTATTAAATTCTCTGGTATGATATATAACTTTGTTTTTATTGACAAGTGGTTGTATATCTGAGTGGCAAAGAAAGCTTAGAACCCTGCTAGTGGCAGCCTCTTCATTTTTCCCTTCTTAGCTGTTTCTCTGAAAATTGAAGTTTCGTTATAACAGGATCTGTGTAACTGGAAATTGTTGATATTCATGCAATATGTATCTGAAACAAATATACCATATATGGTATTTGGGATCTTTAACGATCTTTCTGGAGCAATTCTTATATACATTTCGTGCCTTTTGTTTCATTTATCTTTTATTGAGCCAGTCTTGCATAATCAAACTTCATCAAATATGTTCAAGGAATTGGGCACTTCAATTAAACTTTATACAATTGTGTGTATGTGCATGCACGCGTGTGTACAAACCAAGGTTTCAAATTCGGATGATTATGTATTAGCGAATTGGTTTTTGACACAATCATATAGTAAGGGATTACTATCAGGTTTGAATCATACTTAAGATCTTCCATTATTGTTTTGGTGTGTGTTGGTGATCCTGCCTAAAAACGCCAACGGAGGTAGAAATAATAAATAGGAAAGTGACCTTTTAAAATTTTATTTTAATTAACATGCATATTTATGTACACGATACAATAATTGTCCCATTCGAGCAACATGAATATAACTTTAAGAAGCTTTGAAGAAGTGGTTTAGTTCTAAAATTTTGTTAGAGGGAGAATTCTACGGTAATACATTGGCTGAATAAACGTAAGGGCATACCCTTTGCCCATCTTGTGGAAGACACAAGATGGCTCATTGTCAAGTTTATAGCTATCAAGTTTTGTATACATAGGGAGAGAAACTCTAGTGCAGATTATATGGCAAATATTCAAAACAAGAGCAGCGGAGTTTCCTTCTCTCAACTAATTTGCTGTCCTTTGCCAAGAATAAATAAATAAATAAAAATAATATATACATATCGGGGAGTCTTCGGTTATGAACGGGGGTTGGTGCGAACTGCGTGCGAACAAACGGTTATGAAGTCCTTGTACAGTAAATTTACCTCGATAATGTACGGAAAAGAAATATTTATAATGCTGGAAAGTAGTTTCATCTTGCTTGTGATTTTATGTAGTTAATAGAGGATGCTGAATGAGAGAAGATGATGTTACATTAAATGATAATTGCTGAATGAGAGAAACAAGAAATAGGAAGGTACACTTTCTTAAATCTTAATTTAGTGGACACACATACCTATACACAAGGCAATTCAAAAAAAAGTTATCAAGTGGATCTCCTTCAATTGGAAGGATCTCCTTCAATTGGAAGGAAATCAATGGTCCAGATTGAAGCTCACAAAAGACAATTTTCCGCCCATATTGTAGCTACAATAGCCACATTAGCCACATTCAGATTTATACTTTAAGTAGTTGATATTTGTTTGGGTTTTGAAATTAATTAACCTTTATCCCTACTTTTAATTGATTAAGAAAATACTAATTAAAATCACACTAATCTTAATTAAGAAAAACTTTAATTGTTATGGTTCAATTAGTCTTTTCTTAATTAATTAAAATTTAGGGATTATAGGTTAATCAATTTCAATCTAATTAAGCTTAATTAACTCATCCAAAACATTAGGGATTAAGCTTAAATAAAATTAATTAATCCCTAATTTTGGATTAATTTCATGTAAAACAAAAAATATAAAAGTGTTTTAAATTACTTTCGCTACATTATTACTACAACCAAAACAAAGCTAACATTTAATTATTGCTACGGAAAACTTATATTCAACCAAAACTACTTTTAAGAAATCAAATCCAAGGGATTTCTTTCTCTACAGTGCTTTTCCCTCTCGTCATTTTTTACAACCAACCAAACCACTCCTAATTGTTTTAGTATGTAATTATTTTACGACATTCTAATTATTTTTTATAACTTATCGTGTAGTCACTAACCAGATGGGATTGCATATATTTAGAGTGGTTGAGTCAAAACTACTCTTTAGAGTGTTTTTCATATATTGCATCGTTCAGAAGACGTGCCGTAGGCACGTGTCTACGGGTAAACCTAGTCTATGTATATGATACAATCTATTGAATAGTCATATTCGAGCAACATGGATAGAACTTTAAGAAGCTTTGGAGACGTGGTTGAGTCCTAAAATTTTGTTGGAGGGAGACTACTCCTGTAATACATTGGCTGAATAAATGTAATATCAATACCCTTTTCCTATTTATGTGGAGGACACATGATGGCTCATTGGCGAGTTTATAGTCATCAAGTTATGAAACTTAGGGAGAGTAACTCTTGTGCAGATTATATTGTAAATAATCAAAACGAGAGCAGTGGAGGTTTCTTCTCACAACTAATTTGCTTTCCTTTCACGGAGAAAAAAAAAAAATTTCTTGCAAAGCTTTTGCATTTAACCAATGGGGTAGAAAAGGTGTAATTCACACCAAAATGTTTATACTCTCCTTTACAAAGTCCTTGTACATTAAATTTAAATTGATAAAGTATGGAAAAAAGAGTTGGTTATGCTGGAAATAATTTCATGTTGCTAGTGGTTTGATGTAGATGAGATGGGATGTTAAATGAGAGAAGATGGTGTGACATTAAATGATAATTGTAGATACTAGGTGAATGCCACATTTATATATTTTTTGACACTTCCAATTTCGTGAATTGCAGTTCTGATCCGTCCTGCCTGTAACTGCAGCAGTTAGACAATTATAGGCATGAATGTTACGCTAAACACTGAACACTTGAATATTGATTTTTTGCATGTTGCATGTTTATGCACGGACAACTGTGACAAAACACATAGGCCCTAACTAAATTAATCTTCCAATATGAAAGACCAAGAGCTTTCATATTGGAACTTTCAAAATGTGAATCCCTGGATTCGGATCTGCCACAGCGTTGGTCCTGGTTCGAATCCGGGATTCACATTTTTCTTATCAAAAGAAAAAAAATGGAGCTGCTTATTTTCAAGGAAGTTATAATTTTAAGTCTGGACATAATATAACTGTGAATGCTGAACAGTAACAAACTATTGACATATTTGCTTAATCGAACAATCAATTGTCAGTGATTCTTTAACAACACTGAGAGACACAATTAATATGAAATGAACACTTTATTTTTAGGAGACTAAATATACTGGTACATAATCCTTTCTATAAAACACATCTGATCATTTATTATTGTAAAAAATCTGTCAAAATTCATGATTTATCCTTTATGCAATGGGTCAAAAATTACTATTACTGATAGAGAAGGGTCAAAAATTGTCGCTAATTTAAAAATTATCTTCGCAAAAAAAAGTTGGAATTATACTAATACAATAATGGACATTAGGTTGGAAACTGTCATTACTGTGGATTCCAAATTTCCAATATGAGAGTAGATGTTTGGAACCTACCTATAAGAAACCGACTTAGTATGACTTGCCTTCCCTGTCTTTACACCCCTCTTAAGGGAAAAGTGATTGGTTCGCTCTATGGGGGATTACACTTAATTCTGTCAAATAAATATTTTTTGCCCCATAATTAACCTGCTTCTGGCCTATTAGAATGTCAGATTTGGGTATACTTTCGTGTTATTTTTCATACTACTAAATTCTGAAACAAGCTATTAGAAATCTAACATGGAAGGAACTATGTGAGAAAATGTGGCACTCTTCCATAAAACTCATCTCAATGGGAGTTTATAAAGTTGGGTGAAGTCCTTTGTCTGTGATGTTATTTTTGTTTGACTTTATATGCTTATCTTGCATAAAAAATGTACAAGAACTAGCCTAACTTTGTGTAAGTGCCTACTATTTGGACAGGTCATCTTAGATGGTCCTGATGACCCTTTGTCTTGATATGTGGCTTATGTGACCACTTCTTGATAATTAAATCATAAAATACTTCTCAGTACTTTTGAACTTTCTATATCACCTTTTTGTGCAATACGTTTCTTAACGTTTTTATGTATGTTGTTTGACTAAGTCAATGTTTATGTTAAAGGCTTAATTTTTTTACTTAATTTTGACTTTAATTAAAGGTAAAAACCTTTGCAGACTTTTGAGGTCTCCTTAACTTTTTAATTTTTTTTTAAATTAACTTTATTTAAAAACAATCTTACAATTTGATTTTTGGGGCAACTATGGTATTGCATCTGATTATAATGGAAAATAATGCGTCTTATATAGGAAAGTTTTGTCGAACTGTTGCATCTGATTATACTGGATACAATTATTAAATGCTGGATTCATTTGATATTTTGTGACTGTTGTTGTTGGAAATCTAGGTACCTAATTAATAGATAAACTAGACACAAATTATAAAAAACCTCGCAAGTGCACGAATCGAATCGTAGTAATAGCAAGGGTCGATCCCACAGAGATTGTAGATTTCAACTAACTAATCAATAGAAAATAATAAAAATCATAAGGAGTTGTTTTAAAAGTCTAAAAGGAATAAAAAGATTAAAACTAAGAAGGAATTGTTGAATCACAAATATCTCTTGAATAGTTGGGTTGTTGATCTCCACCAATAGTTAGTAATGCTAATTTGCCTTCTGAATTTACTTCTTATTACTCATGTTGTTCACTTCAAGGGCATGGTATCTACTCCTTAAAGTATTGTTTCCCTAAGCCAAGAATTAGGCATGGTATCTACTCTAATTCGTTTCTTTCCATAAGTATCTAGCAGGGTATCTACTAAGTTATACTTAGAGAAAACATCAGAACAGTGGAAACGAACAAACACTTAAAGTTCTAGAACTTGGTATCAGATCTAGATCCTCTAAGTTGATTGAACCAAGAACCCCTAAAGATTCTTTTGTTACAAATTATGAGCACGAGATTCGGTCGTCTCAATATGCTTCATATAACAGATTTAGATAAATGATAACATAAACTTGATAGTCTCACGTGCTGTATGTCAGTCGACTGGCTCTCACCTCAGTCGACTGCTCTCAGACTTCGAGATCAAGTTTGATGATCATTAATCTATGTCAATTCAACCAGATTCAATCAATAAGTAATTAGAAGATCTCAGAAGAATATAGCACTACATAACTACGGTTTCGATCTACCCAACTATGAAATTAGTTCCACATAATAATAACTTTATTGCTTAACAAGTTTGAATACATGATCAACATAAAAGAATAAAGAGAGAAGAAGGAATAAACTAATGGATTCCGGCAATATGGTCGACTGGCTGTCACACAGTCGACTGCCTTCTGGTTGCTGGATCTTCTCTCTCCTTCTTCGATGTTGATGGAGTGATGCTCTCGATGCTTGTTCAGGAACTTGGTGATTGAGTTGCTTTCCAGAGATATATCTGATCGTCCTTGGATGGAGTCGTGGAGTCCAGAGAGCGCCCGTTCAAGAGATGGTATTCTGATATTTATAGAACACGGCTGAGAATTAGGGTTTCCACTTTTTCAGGAAGATCCTTCTTTATTTGATTTGATGATTAATATCTTTCTCTTTTCTCCTTTCCTTCCTTATCTGTTTACCACGTCCACTTGGAAAATACCCTGTCTTTTGATTTGATTCGCTGCATAAAATCTTGATTCAAATAGATTTGAAATCAGATTCAGGTGTATCTTCGAATATCTTATCTGTTTACTCCGCCGCAGACCAGTCGACTTATCTTCGAACCAGTCGACTGAGTCGAGACTTATGTAGATTTCATCTGTGATCAGGCCAGTCGACTGCTCTTGGGAGTGAGTCGACTGTGTCGAGAGTTGTGGAAAATCAGCTTCTCCTGTCCAGTCGCCTGTGTTGGGGAACCAGTCGACTAATCCTCTGCAGTTTGCTGTGTATTATCCTTGAAGTCCTAAATCTGCTTCGTTTTGCTGTTATAAGCTGTTTCCTATGGAAAAGAGAAAATAGGAGTTAAATACCACATATAGAGCTTTTAAATGTCTAATTATATTAAGATTATTGCTCTAAAAAGTGAACAATATTGTGTTCATCAAATACCCACACTTAGCTTTTGCTTGTCCTCAAGCAAACTAGAATTATGAATAGGGAGAATAATAATAACAATAGATTCAACCACCAAGATTTCTTATTATGTGGACATCAAAATGAAAAATATAAAACTACAAACAATTTCAGATAAAGTAAAATTAAACATACCCACTTTCTCTAGTGCAATTGTCTATTCATAAATCCCAAACTTAATCATATTTGTCATGCGATTAATGTAGTTATAGTATGCATCTACTCAGTCTGTGATTATCCCTTTTCTCTACTACAAATCCAGTAGCAAACTAGAGTTTTTTTTTTTTTTTTTTTTTTATAGTCTCTTCTTTAAAGTTGTCACTTGTCTTTTGACGCGAATGCGAAACATTTGTGATGTATCCACCCGGTTACTCAACAAGTCACAAACATTAAAGTGCTTTGCATACTCATATTTCAAGTTGCCGTTTGACGTAAAGGTAAACATTGGTGATGAATACCCCTAGTTACTAAGCGCTCAAAACATTGGAGTAGACTGACTTTATTCAAATATATATATATATATTGTATCACTCTATTTACTTAAACTCGATTTAGGACTAGATCTGAAGGGAATAATTATCAGAAAAAGCATCACATTTGTTTATTATGTATAATCGCATGACGCACACAATTTTTGTAGGGAATTATGAAACTCAACAATCCTAAAGTAAATAAGTATCCTTACTCTTACTTTATAAGAAATTGTTTATCCTAAAAAAAATTCAAAAGATTCCAAATATAACTAACTAATACCCCCACACTTAGATGGAACATTGTCCTCAATGTTCGCACAAAACATAAGATATAGGCATGTGTTACCATCTAGTAAGGAGAGACTGAAAAATAAAAATAATAATGAATAATAATGAATAAAATAAAGGGAAAGTGTAAATACTCCCCTGAAAAATTGGGTTGCCTCCCAATAAGCGCTGTGTTTCTTGTCTTCAGCTAGACTCGATGAGTTTGTGCAATGTATTGGATGGTTCAAGGCTCACAACTCATCTTATTGTAAGGTTTCCCCCCTCTGCCCATTCACCTAGAACGTTTGATTTGTCGTCAATGCTCCATGTGGGGGAAACCTGTGCAACATTTTATGGACCGTACCATCTTGACATTAGTTTATCAGCAATGGTCCATCTTAAAGCACCATTGTGATTTTGCAAGACTCCCTGCAGCCTTGCTTCTTTGTTCATCCTGAATTTTGCAGCAACTGTCACAGGTAATGTCTGGTTCTCCTCCAAATATTCATGTATTGGCTTCAGCTCCTCATCTGGTTGTCTGGTAACAGTCGACTTATTCTGCACACCAGTCGACTCATCCTGGCCAGCAGTCGACTTATCTGCGGGAACAAAAACGTTATCAGTCATAATATTTTCACATGCAGGTGCGAGTTTACCTGAATATGGCTTTGGAGTTTCAAAGTGATGTACTGTCTCTGCAATCCTGCCGTCATCGTATTCCTGTTCAACATGAAATAATGTTAGAGGGAGTGTAGTTGTTTCTTGTACTGGATTAACACTATTTTCCTGAATTGTTTGGTCACAAATTTCCTGAACCGCATTAACATTACAACATTCGTGATTTTCGTGTGGAATTTGTGGTCCATCAAACATTGTAAACTCAATCTCCTCTTCTAGTGTTGTCCGTGATTGGAGCTGTTCTTGTCCGCTAGGGTTAGGTATGGTTTGTGATGGAAATTCTCCTGCCTTTCTTTCACTTAACTCCGTAGCAATTTGGCCAATTTGAAATTCCAATTTTTGAATGGCCTGTCTTTGTTGATTGCTTGTTTGCTGTTGCTGTTGGAGTAATTGAAGAATGGTGGATTCGAAATCCAACTTCTCCTGTTCTTGTGCTGGCTCATCATACCCATTCCCACCCTGGAATTGCTGCGTATGCCCTGGTGCAAATTGATTGTCTTGATGGTCTTGCCACCCTGGGTTATACGTGTTTGAAAAAAAATTGTTCTGGGGCGGGTACATTCCCTGTTCTATGTAGTTTGTGTGCTCCTGATCTGTGAAAGAAAACATAGGACATGAATTAGTTGTATGATTAGAATGAAAACAGATTGCACAAATTTCTTTTGGTTGGCTTTTTATGCCACCCAACTTTGAATTCACAAGCATATCAATCTTTTTGTTCATGGTTTCCATTTCTAATTGCAAGTTGTTATTATGAGAAATTTCGTATACTCCCTGTTTTCTCGAGATGCCCCTCCTTGTTGAGAATTGTTGTGAGTTCTCGCTGAGTTCTTCAAATAACTCTATGGCCTCCTCAGCACTCTTTCTCATCAACATTCCATTGCAACCTACATCTACAATTGCTTTGTTAGCGTCATTTAAACCCTCATAAAATGATTGTACCTGGTCATCCTTAAGTATGTTATGCGTAGGACACTTGAGAAGCTTGTTTTTGAAGTCTTTCCATGCCTCGAAGAATAAATCGCCATGCTTTTGTTGGAAGAGTAGAATCTCCCTTTTTAGTTGTCTAGTCTTCTGGGCTGGAAAGAACTCTTTCAAGAATTTTGTTGCCAATTGCTCCCATGATTGAATTGATCCTGGTTCCAAAGAATTATACCATAATTTAGCATTAAATTTTAATGAAAATGGAAACAAGATTAACCTGATTTGTTCAGGGGTGAGCCCTTGGATGCTTTGTGTCCTGCAAAGATCATAGAAGTCTTGTAAATGTAGATGCGGATCTTCGTCTGTTCTACCAAAGAAGTGGGGCACCATGCTGAGTAATTGAGGTGATAGATGCATATTCCCTGTGACTTTGGGTTGAAAAGCTATGCAAGAAGGGTTCTCAATATTCTTAGTAATGAATTTGTCTTGCATTGGTACTCGGTTTAAAAAAATTTCACCCATTGTTGCTTTTTGGAAAAATCCTCTGGACAGTCGACTGATCCTTGGGACAGTCGACTGGTCTGCACTTGTACAATAGCTTCTGTACAGTCGACTTGTCTGTGGGACAGTCGACTGATCTGGTTCTGTGCAAAGTTTAACCTGAAAGAAAGTTCAAGAAAAAGAAAAAGAAGAAATAAAATAGAATAAAAAAGAAAAAGATTTTACTGATTTGTAAGTCAAAATACTAAACAATCCCCGGCAGCGGCGCCAAAAACTTGTTGTTGGAAATCTAGGTACCTAATTAATAGATAAACTAGACACAAATTATAAAAAACCTCGCAAGTGCACGAATCGAATCGTAGTAATAGCAAGGGTCGATCCCACAGAGATTGTAGATTTCAACTAACTAATCAATAGAAAATAATAAAAATCATAAGGAGTTGTTTTAAAAGTCTAAAAGGAATAAAAAGATTAAAACTAAGAAGGAATTGTTGAATCACAAATATCTCTTGAATAGTTGGGTTGTTGATCTCCACCAATAGTTAGTAATGCTAATTTGCCTTCTGAATTTACTTCTTATTACTCATGTTGTTCACTTCAAGGGCATGGTATCTACTCCTTAAAGTATTGTTTCCCTAAGCCAAGAATTAGGCATGGTATCTACTCTAATTCGTTTCTTTCCATAAGTATCTAGCAGGGTATCTACTAAGTTATACTTAGAGAAAACATCAGAACAGTGGAAACGAACAAACACTTAAAGTTCTAGAACTTGGTATCAGATCTAGATCCTCTAAGTTGATTGAACCAAGAACCCCTAAAGATTCTTTTGTTACAAATTATGAGCACGAGATTCAGTCGTCTCAATATGCTTCATATAACAGATTTAGATAAATGATAACATAAACTTGATAGTCTCACGTGCTGTATGTCAGTCGACTGGCTCTCACCTCAGTCGACTGCTCTCAGACTTCGAGATCAAGTTTGATGATCATTAATCTATGTCAATTCAACCAGATTCAATCAATAAGTAATTAGAAGATCTCAGAAGAATATAGCACTACATAACTACGGTTTCGATCTACCCAACTATGAAATTAGTTCCACATAATAATAACTTTATTGCTTAACAAGTTTGAATACATGATCAACATAAAAGAATAAAGAGAGAAGAAGGAATAAACTAATGGATTCCGGCAATATGGTCGACTGGCTGTCACACAGTCGACTGCCTTCTGGTTGCTGGATCTTCTCTCTCCTTCTTCGATGTTGATGGAGTGATGCTCTCGATGCTTGTTCAGGAACTTGGTGATTGAGTTGCTTTCCAGAGATATATCTGATCGTCCTTGGATGGAGTCGTGGAGTCCAGAGAGCGCCCGTTCAAGAGATGGTATTCTGATATTTATAGAACACGGCTGAGAATTAGGGTTTCCACTTTTTCAGGAAGATCCTTCTTTATTTGATTTGATGATTAATATCTTTCTCTTTTCTCCTTTCCTTCCTTATCTGTTTACCACGTCCACTTGGAAAATACCCTGTCTTTTGATTTGATTCGCTGCATAAAATCTTGATTCAAATAGATTTGAAATCAGATTCAGGTGTATCTTCGAATATCTTATCTGTTTACTCCGCCGCAGACCAGTCGACTTATCTTCGAACCAGTCGACTGAGTCGAGACTTATGTAGATTTCATCTGTGATCAGGCCAGTCGACTGCTCTTGGGAGTGAGTCGACTGTGTCGAGAGTTGTGGAAAATCAGCTTCTCCTGTCCAGTCGCCTGTGTTGGGGAACCAGTCGACTAATCCTCTGCAGTTTGCTGTGTATTATCCTTGAAGTCCTAAATCTGCTTCGTTTTGCTGTTATAAGCTGTTTCCTATGGAAAAGAGAAAATAGGAGTTAAATACCACATATAGAGCTTTTAAATGTCTAATTATATTAAGATTATTGCTCTAAAAAGTGAACAATATTGTGTTCATCAACTGTACTAGCAATCACATGACGATGGTTGTCATTTTCAGGAGAAACAAGAGGTGGTTATAGAAAAGATTGTCCGTAATAAGCGCAAATGTGTCACTGTTGTGAAAGGCCTGGAATTATTTGGTAAGCGACTTAATGTAGCAAATCACAGTGATTCATGAAGTATACCAGAAGTTAATATTAGCAATTTACTCTTCTATCTTTTTTTTTTTTGTCCGAAAGGAAAATTAATTTGTTTGGTCAATTAAATAGGCGTAAAACTAAGTGATGCTTCAAAGAAGCTTGGAAGAAAGTTTGCAACTGGAGCATCTGTTGTTAAGGTGAAAAACCTTTATGTTTTAATATTTGGTTGTGAAATATATTTATGCTAAGAACTCCATGTGTTTTCCTATTAATAGCAAATTGGAATGCTGATTTCAGGGTCCAACTGAGAAGGAGCAAATTGATGTTCAAGGGGACATTTCGTACGACATTGTGGAGTTTATAACAAATACTTGGCCAGATGTAAGCTCCCCCCTCCCCCCCCCCCCCCCCCCCCCCCCCTCCCTCCTTCCACAACCCACACACACACACACACACACAATATACTAGAAACTCTGTCAAACAAAAGTAACAACAAATATTTATATTTCTAAACTTAATTTTAGCAACAGTAAGGATAGAACAGACAGAGAGTATGAGGAGCCTCTGATTGTTTGATTGATAAGTCACTTCTTACCAAATGATAGATATTTTCAAAAAATTAATCATATGTGATATACTTGAAACTCTTGTCTAACAAATGTAACAAAAAAAAATTATATTTCTAAACTTGATTTTAGCAACAGTAAAAATAGATCTTATCATCGCATATTGTACATTAAGGACACTATTAAAATCTGAGATTGCCAAGTTCTCAAGTTACAGAGTTATTCGTAACAAAATATGACATTTTACTCAGTGTTGTAATTTTTTTGACTGACGTGTCATTTTACTGTGTTATGTTTAGAAAGCTAGAATGTAATTTATTCAAGCTGTGTTTTTGTATACTCCACTTATTAGTCCTGTGCTCGATCTGTTCCCATATCCACCTTAATGAATTCATAGTTGATTATATTCGTTCAACATAAGTAGCATCTGACATGTATAGATCCTGATGTTTGTTGTGTGTAAATTCTCAGGTGCCCGATTCTGCAATTTTCTTCATAGAAGATGGCAGGAAGGTAGCTGCTGCTTAGTAGCTTCATCCTATTACCTGAGAGTAAACCACCAAATCCAATACGAGTTATAGTAAAGCTTCAGTGTATCTGTCATTTTGTATCTCTCTAACTTGTTAATCTGTTCTCTATGTGGATGACTATATTAGCTGAAAGAGTTTTTTTTGCCATATAGCAGCAAATTTTATGTAATTTTGCACCCGATTTATGGGTTTTTTTGGGACAAATCCTTCCAGCAAGGTTATCAATGCAGAATACTGATGGATCGTTTTAGTATAAGCTGTTTACTAGAAAATTCTTGAACAATATTTGCGTTTAGGTGGAATCTGTGTCAGTTTTTGCTGAATTTATCTTGCAAATTATCACACAAAGAGGAATTGCAGAACAATAATTGTTTGTCATAAGTTGTGTTTTAAGTTTTCCAGTTGGAATATTCTGAGATATCCAATCAAGGTTGGTGTGAGTTATGGGGAACTAGAGTTACATCAAAACCTGAACTTGACAGATTTTTTATGTTAGAATACTTTGTCCTCAATTAGAGTGTTCAGTGTTCTAATGAGATGTAGTGGTGTGTGTGTGCAAGGATGCTCATTCAAAGTTTAACTTGACACATGTTATACTGGACTTATTTGAATATTCTGTTCTCATAAAGTTGTCCTAACAGGGAGATATATAGGTCAGTGTCTACTCTGTACGCCTTGCTGCAAGTCAGTCATGCATGCACATTCCTTTAAAATGCAAAGAGGTTTTGGGTTGAATGACTTTGAGCTGTGTAGAAATTGAGTAAAGTACAAATGTAGGTACAAGCACATAGTGGTACCCACGACAAAAATCAACCTAGATTCCATGCAAAGACAACATTAGGATTCTACTACAAATATAGAAAAGCAGAGAACAAAAATTGTATCTTCAACTTGCGCACCCAGTTCAAATATGGACAGAAACCAAAAAAAAAAAAAAACAAAAAACACCACCGTTTCCCAAAATAAACATTTAGCTCAATTAACTACAAAAGTGAGGAAAATGAAGAGAAAAAGCGATCTATCTTCTCGATGTTGATCTATTTTGATAAAACACCTTGTTTTTTAGTTTGTCCCCCAGCAGCGATTTTTTTACTAAACTATCCCACTTTTTGTAAGTATGTACCAAACTGTTCATGTTTGAAACTTTAATACCAAAAAGTCCATGTCGCTAACTGAGATAGCGCCTCTAGTAATATTCTTTGCGTTATCTCAATTAGAGTGTGTTAGGAACACCACTTTCCCCCTCAAGTAGGGGTATGCAAAAAAAACTCACCAACTATAGACACGTTAGCGTTCCTATTTAAACCAGGCACGCTAATGGGGTTAGCGTGCTAGGTGGATACTAGGGGACACTACTCTTCAAGTAGGGGTGTAGGAAAAAAATAACTAAGTATAGACACGCTAATCCCGTTAGCATGCCTATTTAAACTAGGCACGCTAACAGGGTTAGCGAGTGTCGATTGGGACCCTATTAAATAACGCTCGCTATCTCAATCTCATCTCACTTCTTCTCTCTCCCAAAACGCCATTGTGCGATTTTAAACCCAACCCCCAAACCCTAGTCTCCGATTTCGGCCTCTACTCATCCCAATCTCTCGAAATTTTTACTTAAATCTCTTCATCACTCACAAAACTCTAATCTCAACTAACATTTTCCCCAAAAACGCCTATTGAACTCATAAACCCTTTCCCCCAAATTTTCGGAAGGAAAGGATCGGTAGTGGAGTAGCCGACTTCGACCTTCCACCCTACAATCGTTTGTAAGTGTTCGTAATATAATTTTTGTGATTTTGGGTCTAGGATAGCATTTGCAATTTTGGGTTCATTTTGGTATGTACGTGAAAATTTTATTAAAACATGCAATGCACGTGTTAAATTTAGGTTGTGTAATTAACCAAAATTAAACCAATATTAAATAAGTTAATGTCTTACTAATTGTGTTTGTTCAAATTAACCTATATTTCACAATGTATGAGTGGGATATGCGATGATAGTAACATTGTCATATAATTTGATACATAGAGTAATTGAGGGTAGCATTGTCTATAGACCAATTTATGATTTTAGTTTCGTACCGATGTGACCTTTTGAGTAATATTGTTTGATATTGAAATTTTGAAAATTAGACATTGTTAATTGTATAATTAATTTATAGCGCTTTTAAGGTATGATAACATATATTATCAAATATGTAGGTTTCTATTTGATATTACATATGGCACGAACAATGGGTATGCTCGAAGAAGGGAGTAGTAGTAGACCTCCAACAAACCGAAAAGGTCCACGGACATGTCATGGACAACCTCCCAAAAAAACTAGCCGTGGTGGACAGTGACGTACCAATGTAAGATGATTTGATCTTTATTTCATACGTTAATTTTAACATAAAGAAAATTATAAAGTTATATGTTGATTTTGAACTTTTTGGTGTAGGTCTGGCAAATCAAATAGGCCCGTCGCCTCCTCCAAATCAACCTGACCCTTCTTCTCCATCTAGTCAGCCGGGCCCATCTTCTTCATCGTATGTTCCTCCAATGGTTCCCAGCCGGGCCCTTTACAAATGGGCTATAATTTTAACTTTTGTTCTCATTGCTTTACTACCAAATTTGGTAAAAAAATTTGTAGCGAAATGTCACATACAATAATGATGATATGCATTTGGTTCGTTCCATGCTCTGTTCTGCGAGTCCATGGCGGCCAAAATACCGACGTGGCGATTAGAGATAACACATAAACCAAACCAATCGGTGACATAAAAACGAATGCAGCTCATAAACCATTTCCATGTATAAACACTCTCTCTGTCAACTATTGCAAAGGAAAATGGAAAGAGACAATCGTTCGCATCCGGTGATATGGCTATTAATAAACAACCCTTATATTTTCCATACAAGTGTGTCCCATCAACACTTATAACAGGTCTGCATGACTTGAACCTTTCAATTGAAGCACCAAATGCCCAAAACACTCTCTTAAATGTTTCTTCGCCAGGACCGGAATCATACTTATCCCAATGGACAACAGTTTTTGGATTTGCTGCTTGTATTGCTGATAGAAGTAACGGTAACTTAGTATTTGCGCCTTCAAATGATCCGTACAACTTCTTAATAGATTTTTGTTTTGCAAGCCTTCCTATAAGATATATGATAATTGAATTGTAGTTTGACTATCTCAATAATGGCCCGCAGTGTAATTTCTATCTGAGCCTTGACAACATTTATAATCAAATTGCATACAAGTTTAGCGTCAATTTTGTAGTGGTCTTGATTCAATGAGGGATTCACACATGTATGCGGCCCTACTAGTTTTTTAACCACAAAATTTGTCTGGCCCTTCAGAACAATTGCACGTAATCTCCACGGACAACCACCCTCACTTGCAATCGGTGGGATTTGCACCATCTCCTCAAGTGAACATTTTCTCGGAGCCAATTTATATTTTACAGCAAAGATGGTCGGTGAAGATTTCATTGTGATGAATTCCTGATGTTTGTTGATGGAGTATAGCTTTACCGCATGTTGGATAGATTCTTTACTTTGAAACTCTTGCCTAATGTAGAACTCATCTACGGTGGATGAACCAGACGACTCTTATGGACCATCATTTACTCTCGCACTTTATGCCATTTCCTCGATAACATGAACGTTGACATTATTGAAGCCATCAGTAAGGTTCACATCGACATCATTACTCTCATTTATATTAATATTTACATATTCATCTTCTTCTTCCTCGTCTTCATTTTGTAATCCCTCTTCAAGCTCATCGTCTGTTTCTTCGTCTTCTTCATCATCATCGAATAAATCATTATTAATAGTAGCATTTTTATATATTCCGAAAATATTGATATTCGGAACGTAATCATTAACGAAACTTGGTTGACATGGCAATTCAAATTCAGTAGGATCCGGGCTTGTAGTATTTGTAAACGTGTCTTCTTGTGAAGACGGTGAGATTTAGGGCTGCAAATGAATCGAGCTATTCGCGAGCTATTCGCGAGCTATTCGGCTCGAGCTCGGTCAAAGCTCAGCTCAAGCCGAGCTCGAGCTTGATTTTTTTTTAGGCTAAGCTCGCGAGCTATTCGGCTCGAATATGGTCAAAGCTCGGTCAAAGCTCAGCTCGAACCGAGCTCGAGCCTGAAGGTATTCGGCTCGGCTCGACTCGATTACAGCCCTAGTGAGATTGCATGGGATGTTTGAATTGGATTTAAAATGATCTTATGTATTGGCACTTCACGTGCGGAGCTTGAACCAGGGTTAGCATGTGGTTGGGCATTAATATTTTCGGTTTGCTGGATATATAGATTTAATGCAGACCAACTAAAATTCGGATCAAGTGTTCTACCAATCATGGACTTCAGAGAATTTTTGTTTCCTACAGGCACAGTCATAAAATATTGACCATCACCTTTTCCCGCTGCATAACGTGCTAAAATTTTAAAATTCCATCGTTCTCTATCCTAATTAGTCACCTCATAAGCCTTCTCAACAAGCTCTTCCATTGTGATTGTACGGGGTGCTCAAATTATTTTGGGATCAACGACACTATAACAACAACCTATTTTTGGGTCACAAATAATTTCACCACCAAAATAAAGCCAAATAGGAATATCATAACACATACCTATACAAGTTTATAAAAAATAATCATTAACTACTAAACAAAATATATGCAATTAAATGATATACAAATCATACCTTGAAATTAATGATCAGAAAAGTTGAGCAATTTCGAACTTCGAGAAGACGACGTAGTGAATGGGTTGATTACAAATCCGCTATATAAATCCCCAAACAAAGAAATTTTCGAAGATGGATTTAGGATTTTCAGAGTGGGAGGAGATATGAATGTGAGAGAAGAAGAAGATGAATGTGAGAGAAGAAGAAGATCCTTTAAGATTTTGTAGAGTTTTTTTGAGTAAGATCTACAATTGGGATGCTAGGGTTTTGAAGTTGGGTTTCAAAATTGGGGGAGAAAGAGAAGAAAGAGATAAAATATAAATATAATGAGACAACATCAGCGATCGTGATTTAAGAGGGTCGCAAACGACATAGCACGCTAACCCCATTAGTGTGCTTGGTTTAAAGGGGTGCGCTAACTCCGTTAGCATGTCTATACTTGGCATTTTTCCCTACACTCTACTTGAGGAGTAGTATCCCCTAGTGTCCACCTATCATGCTAACCCTGTTAGCGCGTCTGGTTTAAATAGGCACGCTAACGTCTATATTTGGTGAGTTTTTCGTACACCCCTACTTGAGGGGAAAAGTGGTGTCCCCTAGCACATGCTAACTGAGATAGCGCGAAGAATATTACTAGGGGTGCTATCTCAGTTAGTGACAGGAACTTTTTTGTATTAAAGTTTCAAACAGGGACAGTTTGGTACATACTTACAAAAAGTGGGATAGTTTGGTAAAAAATTCCCCAGCAACAACTTCTTAAAGATCCCTTTTTTTGCTCTACTCTCAACATATTCTTTCTATAATTAATGGGGACAAATGCTTGTATCACTGAATGACCATGAAAGTCTCAATTTCAAGTCAACCCTCGGATATTTATTCATTATCTTCCTCATTTCTCCTTGTTCTACATTTTGTTCTATCAAGTATAATTGATGTATTCTTTGGGGATGTGTTGTTGCTTATTCTGGTGTGGGAGCAAACAGATAGTGAGTTTATATTTGAAGAAAACTACTAAAGATCTGACATTTTGACCGTTGCTTTAAAAAGTAGTTAGAGCTCCTAAGATTAGATCTGGATTGTTGATTGAGCACCGTGATATGAATATGACGGTTGTTGACGTGGCCGATGGACCGGCAAAAGGCCTGAAACACCGGGGTGGCCCCGGCAACAGACCCTCCGACGCTTAAGTCAGAACCAAAGAGAGAAAGAGAGTTTGAGAGAGGAATTGCCAATTACTTCTGACTGAGGAGGTGGATGGTATTTATAGGCCTGAGAAACAGTCTAGAAGATCGATATAAATTCCTTATCTTCTGTTTGAATCTCCCCCTCAAGAGATAAGCTTTCTTGTTTGGGGATAAAAAATTTGACTAACAGTCTTTATGGGTTGGGTCTCTCTTAGTGAGTTTAATCTGTCACATTTAATAGACTTGAAAGCGGCCTATGTCTTGTAAAGGATTCTGGAGAAGGTCTAGACATGTTAAAAGGCACGTTCTGCCTGTAAAAGCTTTGAGATCTGTGCTGGAATTGTACGACCCTGATTTGCTTTGACTTTTACCATTATCATGAGCCCCCCACTCCCAGGAGACAATTTTCTTGGCTTTCGGGAAGTATTTTGCCTTATTTTTGGATTCTGGAATACAATCTTAACTTTTATGGTGTATTGGAGATACCTGGAACTGATCAGAATCTTCTAAAAGTGATGAATATTTTCTTGGAGTTTTCTGTAATATTTCAAATTTTAAAATAATTTTCCCCTAATTTTAAAATAACTTTTTCGAATTTTTTAATTAATAAACCCAAATTTAAATTATTTTTCGAAAATTTTAATTAATTATCCGAATTAAATATGTATTTTTGGATTTTCAAATTAAAATTTCCAATTAAAAATGAATTTACCCTGGTGTGAATTTTGATGCGATCGCGCGCGCCCATCATCACTTGGCTCGCCCGCTCAGTGATTTGAACGATGGAGATGGAGCCGCTATGATGTGGAGCGATCGAAGGCATGGATCAAGTGCTAGCATGCATTTTGGAGGATCGAGTGGCAGAGGAGTAGGCAAAGCGGTGGGGAAGGAAAGAGCGATGTGGCATCATCTGGGACATTGATCATGCACAAGCTCGGGGATTTGAGAGATCTGACGGTCAGAAATGGATGAGCCCCCCCCTCCCCCCAGCTCGACGGACAATTTTGTCGAGCTCCACCCATATTTTTGTATTTTCGGAGTTTGTTATGGGCGAGCTAGGCCTTGGTCGAGCTCCCTTAGGTCGAGCTCCCCTTCGTCGTCGAGCTGCGAGGTTGTGGGCGAGCTAGTTCTTTCGTCGAGCTCACTTTTGTCGAGCTCCCTTTGGTTGAGCTCTCTTGGTCGAGCTCCTTGGTCGTCAACTGCGAGGTTGTGGGCGAGCTGCTTATCCGCCGAGCTCCGTTTTGGGCAAGTTGCACCTCGTCAAGCTCGTTTGAGCTGTTCTTCATCGAGCTTGCTTGGGAGAGCTGCTCTTCCCCTTCTCTGTCAAGATCTTGCTCTGGATGAGCCCCACTTCTTGGTAAACTAGGAGTTTCTAGTTGTGCTCGGGTCTTGAGGCAAGTTGCTTGAGGGAGTCATCGAGCACGACAAGCAGATGCTTGTGTCGAGGCTTTGTGGAGCTCTAGGTCAGAGCCAGGAGTTGGTGTTTCTTTGGAGTCGGGTTTTGGACTCAAGAAGATTATGGAAGTCGGGTTAGGTTTGAGAACCCAACTATCCATTTGGTTTAATTAAGAGGGAACAAACCAGAGCCGCTTTTGTTGTGGGTTTTTGGAGCTTGTTGGAGCTCGTGTATTCACTTTCATTGGCTATTTGGGGCTTCGAGTGAGATCGGGTTTGTAGCTTGATCGCGCCTCTTTGGAGCTCTTTGCGTAGTCGAGGTAAGAGGTGAGCTAGCTTGAATATGCTAGTGCTAGTCTTTTGGATTTAATTATCTCTTTGGGGGTTGATTTTGAACTTGGTTTTTTTAGGAGCAGAGTTCGGAGTTGGGGATATTGTAGTGCTTGGATGTTAGCGAGTTTGTAGACATGATCAGCTCAAAGCTTGGTTGATATTAGATCTCTTTTGTTGGTGGTGATTTTTGTGCCCACCAAGTGTTTGCAGAATTGTGTACCCCATTGTGCCCACCAAGTGTTTGTTGATTTAGCCACCTCATTGAACCATTCTTTTATCGATCAAGTGTTGTATCGTTTACTTGTGTTGTTGACCAAACGCTTCGCTGATTGACTATTTCGCTACTGGGATTCTAATTTTATTGACTGCTGGATCGTATAGACAGTTGAGATATTGTCACGTGGCGATTTGATCTTGAGGGTTATATAAATAGGAGTTGATTTCACACCCCCCCCCTCCTCTTTTCCTCATTTACCTCCTTCACTTTCTCTCTCTAGAATTTTTTGAGAGCTTCTCTTTCTAAAAATGTTGGTGGTTCACCGAGCAATGCTGGTGGTTTGTCTGGTGTTCGACGGTGGTGATAGTTGCAGTTTGTAGATTCGGTGTTCCCGTTACTTCGAGTAGGTAACCTACTCACGTTCACTGTTCATTATATTTAGCATTTCATCGACCAGTTTTTCTTCCACCTCGATTAGTCTAAATGTAGACGACGATGTTGAGTCTAGCCATTTCACTAGAGGGGAGAAAGGGAGTGATGTAGTCGGTCATTCCACCATTGTAGAGACGATCGTTGAGTCTGAGAGAGATAGGGGATGTGCACTTAAGACCCTGTTATTCTTAGTCCCCAAACTGATTAGGGAGTACCTTGTAGTTGACCGAGATTTCCTTAGAAATGGCATGGAGTATGCCGAGCCGGACTTGTCAACACTACCGAGGCTGATTTTGGCATCACCATCCTTACACGGGAGGAGCTCGTCGTGATTAGGGCGGGCTTCCGGATTCCCTCTGAGTACAGACTACTTTTACTGGGTCCTGGAGTCATGGCATGCTACACGGTGTATGAGAAGTATTGTTTCTTCCCTTGTGATGTCTTCTTGCGGGGCTTCACTTTCCCCTTCACCCCTTCTTCCGATAGTTGCTTAACTAGTATCGGCTATGCCCGATGCAGTTGATGCCAAACACATGGAGGCATATTGTGGGATTCGTTCTACAATGTCGTAGGCTCGGGGTTGAGCCAAGTCTCACCGTATTCAGGCGGCACTTCAGGATTGTCCAGTAGAGCAAAGTGGAGAAATGTTGGTATCTCAGCCCTCGCAACAATCGGGGGGTGATTGACGTTCCCAGCTCGATCAAGCGTTGTAAAGAGAAATTTTTAGTCGTTCGAATGTTGAGCTGTGGGGGATTCCCATAACGTGGAGGAGAACGGTTTCATCGGCATTGAGCCAGTGGTGACCATAGCGAAGAAGAGTGTTAGCGACGCTCTTCCCGCGTTGAATGTGTTGGCGTGGCAAGACCTCACCGACGAAGTATTCTTTGAAGGTGGTCTTGGCCTAGCTATTTCCAGTATGGTTTGCCGCTTTCGCTTACTTGCATATCTTGTCGTTTCATTCATGCTTTCGTTATTTTTGTGTTGCTTTTGTTTTTCAACACAAGTTCTAATAATTTCGTGTTTCTAATAATTTGTAGGAAGAACAGACATGGACTACGGGGGTTTGTTGGCGGACAAGGAGGAGCTGCGTAACAAGAGAGCTAACGAGTTGAAGAAGAGCAAGAGGTCGGCGAGTCGTCATCCTCCTTCTCAGGACCCGTTTCCTCCGGCCCCTACTGTTTCGACGAAGTCAGCTTTGAGGGCATTGCCAGATGTTACTACGGAGGGCCCCTCCTTGGCAGCTATTGTGGTGAATCTCGGGCCCGTGTCGCTGATCGCCCAGGCTATGACGATACTCACTGATGGGAGAGAGATGGTTCATGTTCCCGACTGGTGCGTGAAGCAGCATGAGAGTTTTCTGGGAAACTTTGCTGCATGCCTCGATGGGATTTGCCACCTCCCTACTCCAACTGACCGAGAGAGGCTGAAGATGGAGCCCCCCGAGAGATCAGTTCTTGAGATCTGGTGGGCACACATGACAGTATGACTAGTCTTTTTTGATTTTTTTTTTCATCTTTTATTCTCATTTGCAATATGACGCCTTAATTGTTTCCCCCTTATTTCCGGCGGTATGTCACTTCGGACATCTGGTTGACTTATATGCTGCTGAAGAGAAGAACTTGAAGGCACATATCTCTCGTGCTGAGAGAGACAAGAAGAAAGCCATCAAGAAACTGAAGGCAGAGTTAGAGATGCTGAAGAGGAAGGAGGGAGAGGCACGCCTTGAGATAGAGGCGTTGGCGAGGAGAGAGGGTGAGATGCACCTCGAGCTAGAGGCATCGAAGAAGAGGGAGGAGGCATCGGTGAAGACGATTGTCGGCCTCTTGTTAGAGTAGGAGAAGACCCGCGCCAATGCGGCGTTGGAGCTGAAGGCCGGGGAGGCCAACGTTGAGGCCGAGGCCAAGTCCAAGTTTCAGGGGATGATGGTCAAGTCTTATGCAACGGCAATTTCGCATGTGGTGGAGCACATCCCTAGTTTTGATGTGAATGGTTACCACTTGCAACTTCGCCCTGGGGAGGCCCTTGATAAGGGCAAGGAGGATGGTGGCGAAGGTGACACTTCCGTGGGGGGTGCGAGGAGTGGTTCCGGGAAGAAGAGGTAAGGGAAGGAGGCGGTTGGAGAGGCGGTTGGAGGTTCCTCGGTTCCACCTAGACATGTGGATGCTTGTTCACCCCATTTATGTTTTTTTTGGTTTTTTTTAGTTTCTTTCGATTCAGACTTTGTATGATGCCTAATTGCAGATTGGCCACCACACTCCTGTTTCTTCATTTCAGTAGATGAAAGACTATTTTCTGCTTTGTCATTGTCTGTCGTATGTGTCGATGCGATTTGAAGTGACTCTTAGTTGTTTGTCTCTTTCATGACTATGTTCTTCGACTTGTTGACAAATGATTGTGGGAACGGGGGAGAAACCCTATAGTGTTGATGTCGAGCATCTTCGTAGGCGACTGCGCATAACGAAACTAGTTGTCGACAATGTGCATGTTCAGTCGGAAGACAAGTGATTGGAAATTGTTCGCTTTAAGTCGGCACTTATCGAGAGGGACTGCGAGTTAGCCCTCTTGCGTGCTGATCATCTTGCGAGCAAGTCTTTGCCTCATTGGAGAGTGTTCTATCCTTAAAGAAGTGCACATTGAGAAGGATCTGGAGCTATACCGTCTCCAAGCTTGGCGGGCTATGGATGGCTAGTACTTCACGCACTGTCGGTGTGAAAAAGGGCGTAACGGTTGGTGCAAAGAAGGACGCAATGGTTGGTGGATCCGGTCCACTGTTCGGGGAGCGAGCTCGACTACGCAGGTGACCACTCGCCCTCCTAGCGATGCTCAGAGTAGGGTGACTGCTTTGTCAAGTTTGCGAATCATCGGTGGAGGATCACGTGCATTGGGTCTTAGTCCACAGACTCGGTTCGCGGGACCTGCACTTTCTGCAACAGATGTAAATGGTCCATGGGGGGATGAGGCCCATCAAGAAACCTACAAGGAGGCTTGTGTCACTTAGGAATAACATTCCTCACCTGCAGAGTTGAAAGGGCAATTTGTAGGTCATATTGTAGAATTATTATGCCACTTAATGTTTCAGCATGCCTTTGTAATGATACTTCAAACTCGTTGTAGTTCGATATTTGTAGTATGACTCATAGTTTTGTACTTGTAAATATTTGTAGTGGCACTGGATCTGAATACATAGATTTGCGATAGTTCTGTGATTTAAAGAGTTCTTTTTTATATATTTGACCCTTATTGAGCAACTTATCGTTGAGATTGATGAGCCATCGACTAAGTTCTTTGTAGCTAAAGAGCAAGATCTCAAATTTGTTGTGTATCGCTAACGAACCGTCGATAGTGTGTGTAATGCTTGACAGAGATAGAACTTATCCGTCTTGTACCCAGCTAGTTGTAAGAGCGACTCTACGGGAGAGTTATTTTCCAAACTTGTTGTATGGCGATTTAGCTAGTTGCAAGAGCAACTCGGAGAAAGAGTGATTTTCCAAACTTGCTATATGGGTCCTCCAATAGATTGTCAGAGTCACATCAAGTGGCGAGCTGGACTCCAAATGTTGCTTTTGCAAGTTTTATTGGAGTAACTACACCCCATGATTTTGGATCTCTAATCTGTCTTTAAGAAATTTTAACTAGTTTTAGGAACATATAGAATATCAAGTTGAACTCTGAACGTTGTGAATCACCCTTTAAGGGGGGGGGGGGTGAATAGGGTGATCGTGCGGAATTAAAAAATTAAAGAAATAAAGTAAAGTAAATGCAATAGAGACAAGAAAAGCAAACACAGATGACGCAGCGAAATAACGTGGTTCGATCCCCAGGTCTACGTCCACACCACCTACTTGTAGCAATTCTCCACCACAAGCATTCCACTATACTTAAAACCCCCTGTATAGTGATCTCGGATTCAGGACGAGAGACCTATTACACGCACAGGACTTCTAATCCAAGTCCCGTCAATCTCACCGAAGTGGAAAATAAATAAAAAGAAAACTCAAGATCGTTTTGAGATCTTAACTGAAGAATACAAACAAATTCACACTCACACTCGGATTGATTATCGAAGGATTATTTCAAAATATTTTTCTCAGAAGTGATAGGTAGAGAAGACACAGTGGATTCGTTCATTTAAGTAGAAGAGGAAGTGCATCGATCAAATCTAGAAACGATACATTCCAAAACAGTATACAGCTCAAGTTGCGGTCGACCGTCAAAAATGTGCGGTCGATCGTTCAGCTCTCTGGCATAGCTAGAGAGATGAAAGGTCGAACGCTGTCTTAAGCAACTAAAGTTGCGGTCAACTGTAATGCGATCGACCGGCATTATGTACGGTCGACCGGTCTTGGCTGTATAATTCGAATCCACTTTGTTTTCTTACCATAAATTAATCCATCTTTAATCAATCATATACAATAATAATCTCACGAAAATATTACTAAAAAATCAGTCTTGATAGATTGCTTAGAGACCAATTAATTGATAAATCCTTTTGAATAACTTCCTCTTTTGCTCGTATATGCAATCTTCCTTTATTACTTTCCTTGTTTGTATATTTGTGAATCTCTCTTAGATCTCTTCTTGATGTTAATTGATCCTGAAAATCTGACACACTAAATTCAAACTTATTAGTACAAGTTAGCACATTTTATGCACACCAAACTAAGAGTCAACAATCTCCCCATTTTGTTGTGAACAAAAAATGCACGAATGTTTGAAAATTTAAAACAAAGTATGTAAATACTCCCCCTGAATTTAGTACATCCTGTAAAATAGATTTTCATATAGAAAGAGCTTTTAAGAGAGCGAATACTCCACTTTAATATAATATCACATGTAATTCAGAACTTAATGAACAATTATAAGAGAGGCATGAGAGTATTAATTCATGAAATGATTTGAAAATCGTTTGAAAACGTTCTAAAAACATTCTCCCCCTTTTTGGAACACACCAAGAGGGGATAGATATAGGAGACAAAAGTAAAATAATCCTTGGAAAGTTTGAAAAACCAATCATCAATTAAAATAACGAAGAGGCTCCTTCGAAGATATTACAAATTTAGAAAAATATGGAAGATAACCTTCTTACATGATACTATTGAAGGAGACTCTTTGATATATAGCGAGAGCTCTACAAAATATCATAGATTTGAGATTTTTCCCAATACATATAAAAGCAACACAGAAATCAAGAAATTGAGAGAGTAATCATTGATTTTATAAAGTTTTGAAAAAACAAGATCAGAGAGAGAGCCGGTCGACCTTACGGTCGACCGCAAAACACAATTTTGCAAAAATTATCCAGAGAGCATACCGGTCGACCGCAAAGCACGATTTTGCAAAAAATTTTCCAAAGAGCATACCGGTCGACGGCAAAACATGATTTTGCAAAAAAATTATCCAGGGAGCATACCGGTCGACCGCAAAACTAGCAGAGGCCACAGAAGACAAGCCGGTCGACCGTACGGTCGCCCGCAATAAACAAAATTTCAAAAACCGGTAAGTAGTCAAAAACCTGAGACTGATCCGATCGACCGAGTTACACAAAACAACTTTTAGGATGAAAGATCAATAACATTTAACGCCCCTCTCAAGAAGTAAAAACGTTTTTTGTCTAAAGGTTTTGTAAAAATATCTGCAAGTTGTGAATCAGTAGAAATATACTCAGGTAAAATATCTCCTTTTTGAAAGTGATCTTTAATAAAATGATATGTAATATCAATGTGTTTTGTGTGACTGTGTTGGTCAGAATTTTTAGTCATGTGTACGGTGCTAGTATTATCACATTTTATGGGGATGTGGTCAAAGAATACCTTATAATCCTTGAGAGTATGTTTCATCCATAATACCTGCGCACAACAGGATCCTGCCGCAATGTATTCAGCTTCGGCAGTTGAAAGAGTAACAGAATTTTGCTTCTTGGATGCCTACGAAACAAGGCAGTCACCCAAGAAGTGACATGTACCACTGGTGCTCTTTCTATCAGTTAGGCTCCCAGCATAATCTGCATCAGAGTATCCTACAAGAGAGAAATTTCTATTTTTCGGGTACGAAAGACCAGTATTTGGTGTGTCTTTAAGATATCGAATGATACGCTTAACGGCAACCAAATGTGATTCTTTGGGACACGATTGAAAACGTGCACATAAACAGACACTAAACATAATGTCAGGACGCGATGCAGTAATGTAAAGCAAACTACCAATCATACCTCTGTAAGTAGAAATATCAACGTTATTACCAGTTTCATCTTTAGATAGCTTAGTGGTAGTGGCCATTGGAGTTTTGTAGGCATTTGCATTTTCAAGTCCGAATTTCTTGACAAGTTCTTTGGCGTACTTAGATTGATTTATGAATATTCCATCTTTTCTTTGTTGTATTTGAAGTCCAAGGAAATAGGTTAGTTCGCCCATCATACTCATTTCGAATTCATCCTGCATTTGCTTTGAAAACTCCTTGCAAAGATTTTCATTAGTAGACCCAAATATGATATCATCAACATAAATTTGTACAATCAAAATGTCTTTAAAAACATGCTTTATAAAAAATGTAGTGTCTACTTTTCCTTTAGAAAAACCTATGTGAAGAAGAAACGAACTGAGCCATTCATACCAAGCACGAGGGGCTTGCTTCAAACCATAAAGAGCTTTATCAAGTCGAAAAATATGGTTTGGGTGTGTGGGATCAGTGAATCCCAGTGATTGTGCCACATAAACTTCTTCAGAAATAAAGCCATTCAAAAAAGCACTTTTGACATCCATTTGAAATAGTGTGAAATCCATGTATACAGCAAAAGCAAGCAAAATACGAATAGCTTCTAGCCTAGCAACTGGTGCAAAAGTTTCATCAAAATCTACACCCTCTTGTTGATTATAACCTTGAGCAACAAGACTGGCCTTATTCCTAGTTATTGAGCTAGATTCATCTAACTTGTTCCTAAACACCCACTTAGTACCAAGGATGGTCCTATTGTGAGGTCGAGGAACAAGTCTCCATACCTGATTCCGTTCAAATTGATTAAGTTCTTCTTGCATGGCAATGATCCACTCATTATCTTGCAATGCCTCCTTAATGTTCTTAGGTTCAAGTATGGAAACGAACGCGGTAAAACACATAAAATTATGAGCTTGAGCGCGAGTAGTTACCCCTTTAGACATATCACTCCGTATAAAAGATGGAGGATGACTGGACATGATTTTCCATGTGGGACGTTTCTCACTTGTGGGGTCTTGATGTTGTGCATTTTCCTCTTCCATGGTATCAATTTGTTCTGTAGGTATCTCATCAATTTGGTTTTTAGGTTCATCTTTGTCTTGAAGCACCTTTTGATTTTGATCATTTGCTTGTGGTTCTTCTTCAATATGAACCTGTTTCTTTTCAACACGAACCCCTGCCTCATCATTATCAACAACATGTAATATTTCTTTGGAGTAGGGGTTAGTTTCATCAAAAACAACATCAATAGATTCTTGAGTAATGCATCTTCTTTTGTTAAATACACGATATGCTTTGCTATTAAGAGAGTATCCTAGGAAAATACCTTCATCACTTTTACGATCAAATTTTCCCAAATTATCAAGAGTATTTAAAATGAACACTTTGCATCCGAAGACACGAAAGTAGCTGAGGTTGGGAGTTTTGCCATAATATAGTTCAAAAGGGGTTTTCTCAAGATACTTTCTGATGATTACTTGGTTTATGGTATAGCATGCTGTATTGACAGCCTCTGCCCAAAAAAGACTTAGGTAAATCTTTTTCACTAAGCATTGTACGGGCCATTTCTTGAAGAGATCGATTCTTTCTTTCCACAATCCCATTTTGTTGGGGAGTGCGAGGACATGCGAACTCATGTTTTATTCCCTTTTTGTCACAAAATGATGTGAAGAGTTCGTTTTGAAATTCCCCACTATGATCACTACGAATAGTAACAATGGCGAGGCTTTTCTCATTTTCCACTCTACGACAGAATTTTTAAAATACATGTACTGTCTCATCTTTTTGTGGCAAGAAGGCAACCCAAGTAAATCTACTATAGTCATCAACAATAACAAATGCATATCGTGCACCACCATTACTACGTATTCGTGATGGACCAAAAAGATCCATGCGCAAAAGTTCAAGAGGTCTAGAAGTTGATACCATTTTCTTTGGTCTGTGAGAACTTTTTGTTTGCTTACCGAGTTGGCATGATTTACATGGTTTGTCCTTTTCGAACTTAATTTTAGGAATTCCACTCACAAGATCTTTGCTTACAAGTTTGTTGAGATTGTCCATGTGCGTGTGACCAAGCCTACGATGTCATAGCCAACCATCCTCATTCCGTGCTACAAAGCATCTCATACTTTCTTGTGCTAATTCATTTGAGTTTATGACATATATATTATTGCATCTGTTAGCAAGAAGTAAACAATCTTTATTTTTATCTAATACAGTGCATGTATTTTTATCAAAAGTGACAGTATACCCTTTATCACATAGTTGACTAACACTAATTAAGTTGTGCTTTAGACCTCTTACCAATAGGACATCCTCAATGGAGCGTGAGGAACCAAAGCTAATTTTACCTTTACCAATGGTTTGACCAGTGCTATTGTCTCCAAAGATGATGTCCTTCCCCTTTTTCCTTGATAGTGATGAAAAGTATCTGCTATCACCAGTCATGTGATTTGAACAACCACTATCAAGGTACCACCGATCTTTAGTCTTGATACGTTGGGGTACTGTTGATAATTTCAGTTATCTAATTGAATAAATAATCTGAACACAAATTTAAAACCTCGCAAGTGTATGAATCGTTTACAGAAGCGTAGTGAAAAGCAAGGGTCGATCCCACAGAGATTGTAGTAAATAACTTACTAATCAATATAACAGAGTGATTGGTATAAAGTCTCTTTTTGTTTTTTTTGTTTTTTTAACTGAATATATGAAGGAAAAAAAGATTAAAATATAGATCAAGAAGTACTCAAATTGGTTAATTTAAATCAAGAAATATCTATTGAATTAGTTGGGGTCGATTTCCACCTCTAGTCATGTATGCTAGATTCAACTTCTACACTACTCTGATTACTCATACTTGTTCATTTAAGAGTATGGTATCTACTCTTTAAATTAAAGATTTTCCTAAGATAAGAATTAGGCATGGTATCTACTCTAATTCTTTTCTCTCCTTAAGTGTTTAGCATGATATCTACTAAGTTGCACTTGAAGAAATCATAGAAATGGTGGGAATTGACAAACACTCAAAGATCTAAAAGTTGTCATCAATTCTAGACCTCCAAGTTGATTAAACCAAAGAACCTAGTTGATTCTTGTGTTACTAGTTATGAGCATAAGACTTGGTCATCTCAATTTACTCATATAACAGATTCAATTCTATAAAATGCAAAACTTGATAACTCAACTTTGGTTTGTGTTAACCATGGCATATCAGAAGAGCATATTGATATATGAGTGTATATCAGTGTGCTCAAGTAGAGTGAGATAGAGTATTCATCAATAAATAAGTTGAGTTAACAAACACTTGAATAATAAGAATATCAAGCATCAAATACTGCATATCACAACTTTTGATCAAGAGCTACCAGGTTTAATCAATAAGTGATAGGAGTAGTGCTTTAGTAGATTTGTAAACAATACATGACTAAGGTTTCAATCTGCCCAAATGAGTTTAGTTACACATAATCCAACTTTTATTGACTAACAAATTTGGATACATGACTCTAATAACTTAAGCAACTCAAGAAAAAAAATTTGAGAGAAGAAGTAACACTGATTTGTGGTGATGATCAGCAATGAGGCCAAATTGCCCTCCTCCTTTTCAAGTTGTATTCGATCTCCTTGGTTCTCAGTTTCTCAATCCCCCTTTTTCCCGGTTTCCACAGTCTGTGTTTTCTTTTTTTTTTTATAGCTTCCATCTCCCCCCATCTGCAGATCTCTAGCTCAAGATTGCAATCTACTCAATATGGGGAATGGATTGGATCACAATCACCTTCACCAACAGCCAGGTTTTAATTTGGACAAAATCCTTTAGCTAACTAACTAGCTTGTCTATGGGAATCTGCAGCTAACTAATTCTGTTGTTTGCATAGATTTCGGAATTGCTCAATCTCTATTTGTGTTTGCAGATTTGGTTGTAGTAGAGGTCTTGGCTGTGAGGGTTTATCTCAACTGTGCACATCTATAGCTCCTCCAAATTGATACTCTCAACTGCCAAAAATCCAGGCTTCTACAACTCCACACAGATTTTGTGCTCTCCTTCTTGGCTTGCAGTTTTTGATGTATCTGCATATAATAGTTCTTCTCAAGAGCACATATTTTGTGTTGTGACTTGCAGCTAACTGATTCAAAACTAGAGGGTGAAAAAGTGAAACTTCACTGTGAAGAAGGACTCAGTTGTGCAACTGTATTTGAACATGCACAAGTCATGTATCTGTGTGGACAAGCATACTGATACTGTAGCACTCTTTAAAAAAATGCACAGCTGATATGCACAGCTAAGTTGCACAGCTGAACTTGTTCTCACTCTCCAATTCAATTGTACTCTGCTAGTTGAAACTTTTTGCAACTTCTTCCACAGTCCTAGAGATTTTTCATGATTTGGGCTTGATCAATTTAGAGCTTCAATCACCAGTGGAGTCACATTTGACAGGGAGTAAAAAAGGACTTTAGAAAGTGAAGAATGGGGACTGTGAGTTATGAAGTGGAAGTTTCAAGAATGCACAGCTGATATGCACAACTGATTTGCACAGCTAAGTTGCACAGCTAAGTTGCACAGCTCCACACACATAATTTTGCCTCATGAATTGCAGCTTAACTGTGAAAAAAGACTTTGCATCTAACCTTACATACTCATGTATCTGTGGTGCATATAGCTGATACTGTAGAATATGCACTGCTCTTGAATGAAATTAATTGCAATCTGCTATTTGAAGTGGAGGTTAATTTGAGACTTGATCAATTTGGAGCTTCAACCACCAGTAGAGTCACACACAGCTGATACATACACAGCTTATTCATACAAAGCTGATACACAGCTGATACTTGAGTTGTTTTGCCTTTCATATACACTCCTTGTAATGGATAGCTGCTGTTTGAGAAGCTTGCAACTTCATCTACAGTTTGGTTTCGAAATTCTGAGAGTTTGCTTGAATTGAAGCTTTGATCAACATTGAACTTCAACACTCTTTATTTGCTAGTTGATGTAAAGCTATACTCATTAGGAGATGAAGAATGGAGTTTGGAGAGTGAAGAAATGGAGGTGTGTGAGCCAACAGCAAAAAAGGTGGAGATTTCAAGTATGCACAGCTGATACATGCACAGTATGTGCTCACTTGAAGATGATGGTTCTTTAATATTTGTTAACAACAACTCCCCATCATGCATGATTCTGATTTTGCTTGAAAGTAAAGAAGATGTTTGATGCACAAATGCTTGCTGGTGCTTCCCCCTGTAAGCCTTGAATCCAATCAATTGGTCACTTCTGGGTTGTTTCCCTACATAAGGAGAAAAGAAGTATAAATTACCAAAGATAAAAAGATTAAGTGTTGTTTTAATTCATTTTATTGGCCCAAAATATGACATTACGAGATTTAACAAATACCCCCAAACTTAAATTTTTGCTTGTCCTCAAGTAAAACTAAAACTAAATATCTTCAAACTTCACAAGAACACCTTGACCCTTCCAACATTTATCTCAGAGAACTTGCTACTTTTAGTATCAATATTAGAACAAACATTAAGATAGGTCTAAAAAGATTTTATTCAAATGTTAATCACAATTCAAAGGAAAACTCAACTTGAACATCAATAAGTAAAGTGCCCAATGCCTATGCAACATAATCATGGTTAGCAAGCTCAACTATGTTTCAACTCCAAAATCTCCCCATGGCATACACTTTCAATAAAAACTTTGGATTTCAAGGTTCACTCAAAAAAATAGCTCACATTAACATAGGAAGTTCAAATTAGATCTCTTGACAAATATTCATTACTTGAATGAAATGAAATGAAACCATATGCTTGTTCTTGCTACTACATCTTCACACCATTGATTTGCACAATATTTGGATCAAAAAGGTCTTATATAGGTTGTAATGGGGCCATGGGTGGAGGTTTAAGCAATTGATGGAAGAAGGGAATACAAAATTTCTAAAGAATTAGTAGAGCAACTTGTATTGTTCTAAGAGATTATATTTCTTCCCTTTTCTTTCTTTCTTTTTTTTTTTTTTTTTTCGTGTCATGAGGCCATATATTAAAGGCCTATACTTTATTTCTACCAACACCTCTCAACCACCCACAAATCATTGAAAAGAATAGCAATTTTCATTTATTTGATGAACAACTTTTCATATTTCTTATGACAATTCTTCCAACTTTTCTCTTTAAAATATTTCAATCCCCTCACCTTGACATATCACATCTCTTTTACAATTTTTGCTCTACTAACTCAATAGATATAGGTAAGGTAACCTATTTAGCTAGGCATGGTTAAGGATGATGTGTCTTACAAAAAAAAGTTTTCATAGGCTTCAAAGGGGCAACTAGTGAATAATTGATGTTGGGTAGGCTATTTGTCTTTGGTGATAGATTCTTAGGTGCCTTAATCATTTCCAAGTTTTCATGCAAAATCAAAAATAAGTTTCGAAAAGTAACAAAAGCAAGTTCTAGTTCATCTCAAGAATGTAAATACAAGCAGTCAACTAAATCATGAATACTGAGATCTTCAAATATGTGAGGCAAAATATAGAACTAGTGTATGAATCTCTCAAGAATATATGTTAGGCTCAAAACTCACAATTTGTATATTTAAGTTTACACATAATTGAACTTGCTATTCTTTTTCATAATTTGTCGAATTGACATGGCCAAGTGAGCATGATCCATATGAGAAGTTATTAACATTTTTTTTATTTTTTATTTATTTTTTATTTATTTTAAGATAAAGACCACAATTGATACTTGTTCTCCACTCTCTACCTATAGTAACTGAGCTCATGTTCTCATCATTGTTGTTAGAAGAGTTTTTTTTTTTTTCAAAAGACTCTAAATGTGAATACCCCCAAACTTAAATGGGACATGGTCCTCAATGTTTGAAACAACTATCCCAGTTTGAAAAAAAGTAAAGAAATAAATAAAAAGAAAAGTGTAAGAACTTCCCTGACAATTGGGTTGCCTCCCAATAAGCGCTGTGTTTCTTGTCTTCAGCTAGACTTGACGAGTTATGCAATGTATTGAATAGTTTGAAGAGTTATATCTTCCTCTCGTGGCTCAAAACTCATCTCAATATATGGTTTCGCCCTATACCCGTTCACCTTGAATGTTTGATTTTTCGCTTTGCTATGAACCCCAAAGCTCCATGTGGGAAAACTTTTGTAACAATGTACGGACCGTACCATCTTGACATAAGCTTGCCCGGAAAGAGTCGTAATTTCGAGTTGCATATCAGTACTTTTTGTCCTTCATGAAACTCCTTCCTTGCTAGCTGCTTATCATGATATATCTTGGTCCGTTCTTTGTACAACTTTGCATTCTCATATGCATCATGCCTCAATTCTTCGAGCTCATTCAGCTGCAATCTTCTTTTGTCACCTGCTTGTTTCATATCAAAATTGAACTTTTTAATAGCCCAATAAGCTTTGTGTTCCAATTCCACCGGAAGGTGACTTGCTTTTCCAAAGACCAAACGATATGGTGACATGCCAATGGACGTCTTGTAAGCAGTTTTATATGCCCACAATGCATCATTCAAGCGTAGCGACCAATCCCTTCTGCTTATATTCACGATCTTTTCAAAAATGTTCTTGATTTCTCTATTGCTAATCTACACTTGCCCACTGGTTTGAGGATGGTATGGAGTACCCACTTTATGTGTAATCCCATACTTCTTCATTAAAGAAGCAAATGGAAAATTATTGAAGTGGCTACCTCCATCACTAATTATTGCTCCTTGTGTACCGAACCTGGTGAAGATGTTATCCTGTAAAAACTTGACAACAACTTTGTGATCATTAGTTTTTGAGGGGACAGCTCGACCCATTTAGACACATAATCTACACCAACGAGAATATATAAATAACCAAGTGAGTTAGGAAAAAGGACCCATGAATTCGATTCCCCATACATCTAAAAACTCGATTACTTGAATATTTTTCAGTGGCATTTGATTTCTGGAAGAGATGTTGTCTGTCCTCTGGCATCTATCACAAGTCTTGTAAAAAGAAAAAGCATCTTTGAATACATTAGGCCAATGAAAACCAGATTGTAATACCTTAAGTGCTGTTCTTTTTGTCCCAAAGTGTCCTCCACATGCAAACTTGTGGCAATGTTGCAGAATACTCATTTGCTCTTCTTCTGACACAAACCTTCTTACAATTTGATCAGGACAGAATTTGAATAAGTAAGGATCATCCCAATAATAGTGCTTACACATGGCCACCAATCGCTTCTTTTCTTGACTCGACATACCTGGAGAAAAAACATGAGTAGTGAGATAATTGACAATATCTGCATACCATGGAAGTTGTATATTTATTTCAAATAAGTGTTCATCTGGAAAGTTTTCATGCAGTGGGGGCACATTTCTCTCTTCATCGTGCAGTAACCTGGACAAGTGATCTGCAACAACATTGTTGCACCCCTTCTTATCTCTAATTTCAAGATCAAACTCTTGAAGCAAAAGCACCCATCTGATCAACCTAGGCTTAGCATCCTTTTTTGCAAACAAATATCTCAAAGCAGCATGGTCAGTGAAAACAATGACTTTAGATCCAATCAAATATGATCTAAACTTCTCTACAGCAAAAATGACAGCTAACATTTCTTTTTCAGTAGTGGAATAATTAAGTTGTGCATCATTTAAAGTTCGAGAAGCATAGTAAATAGCATGGGGTACCTTATTTATTCTCTGACCTAAAACAGCTCCCAAAGCATAATCACTTGCATCATACATAAGCTCGAAAGGACGGGTCCAATCTGGTGCCATGATGATAGGTGGGGAAATGAGAAGATTTTTCAATGTAACGAAAGCATTCGTGCACTTTTCTGTCCATGCAAACTCAACATCTTTAGCTAACAATCCACAAAGGGGTCTGGAGATTTTGGAAAAATCTTTTATAAATCTTCTATAGAACCCTGCATGTCCAAGAAAGCTCCTTACACCCTTGACTATAGTAGGAGGGGGTAGCTTCAATATGATGTCAATTTTTGCCTTGTCCACCTCGATGCCTTTTTTGGACACCACATGACCTAAGACAATGCCTTGTTGTACCATAAAATGGCACTTTTCCCAATTTAGCACTAAATTGCATTCTTCACATCTCTTAAGCACGAGCTGCAAATGGTTAAGGCATTCATCAAAACAAGATCCAAAAACACTGAAATCATCCATAAATACCTCGATGAACCTCTCCACCATGTCTGAAAATATACTTATCATGCATCACTAAATTGTAGCTGGTGCATTGCACAATCCAAAAGGCATCCTCCTGTATGCAAAAGTACCAAAAGGGCATGTAAAAGTGGTTTTTTCTTGATCTTCTGGAAAAATAGCAATTTAATTATAGCCACTATAACTATCTAAAAAACAATAATGACTATATCCTGCTAATCTTTCTAACATTTGATCAATAAAAGGAAGAGGGAAGTGATCTTTCCTGGTTTCGTTATTTAGCTTCCCGTAGTCAATGCAGACCCTCCAACCTGTGGTCATCCTTGTAGGAATAAGCTCATTCTCATCATTCTTCACCACTGTGACTCCTCCTTTCTTAGGCACTACATGTATAGGACTCACCCATTTGCTATCTGAGATAGGGTAGAAGATGCCAACATCTAGTAGCTTAAGGACCTCTGTTCTCACCACTTCCTTCATGTGTGGATTAAGCCTTCTTTGTGCTTCCCTGTTAGGCTTTGCATTATCATCAAGAAGTATTTTATGCATGCACTTGGATGGACTTATTCCCTTGATGTCTGCAATGGTCCACCCTAATGCACCCTTGTATTCTCGCAATACTCTCAACAGCTTCTCTTCTTCCTGCATACTCAAGTTTGCGGCTACTATCACAGGTAACATTTGGTTTTCACCCAAGTGTGCATACTTCAAGTGTTCAGGTAGCGGCTTTAGCTCCAAATCTAGTGTCCTGGTATCAGAAGAAACAACAGTGTTATTAGACATAAGATTTTCAAACACAGGTGCAAACTTACCTAGATATGATGTTGGAGTTTCAAGGTAGTGTACTGTCTCTTTAATCCACCAATCAGTGTCATCATATTCCTGTTCAACTCGAGATAGTGTTAAAGAGTGTGTAATTGTGGCATGTAGTGGATCGACGCTATGTACCTGAAATGTTTGGTCAACAATCTCCTGAACCACTTCAATATTATAACATTCATAATCATCGTGTGGTAATTTTAGTGCATCAAACATTTTAAACTCAATCTTTTCACCGTTTATTTTCATACTTATAGTGTCCTTGTTAAAACAAATTTTTATATCAGCAGTACTCATAAAGGGTCTACCTAAGATGATAGGTAAAGAAGATGGCATAGAAGAGTCTTCCATATCCAAAACAACAAAATCTGCAAGCAAAATGAAATCATTTACCTGAACTAAGACATCTTCTAAATACCTCTAGGTCTCTTGATGTTGCGATCAGCCAATTGCAAAGTGATTGATATTGGTTTGAGTTCCCCCAATCCTAGTTCTTCGTAAACAGAGTAGGGAAGAAGATTTATGCTTGCCCCCAAATCTAGCAGTGCCTTTTCAAAAAGATGCTCACCAACCCTGCAAGGAATGGTAAAACTACCTGGATCCATCAACTTATGAGGTAATTTCCTCAACAATACCACACTCACTTCCTCTGTTAGAGCAATATTCTTCCGAACCTGAAACGTTCTCTTGTGAGTACAGCATTCTTTCAAAAATTTGGCATAATAAGGAATTTGTTTAATAGCATCAAGTAGGGGAATATTGATTTCTACCTTCCTGAGAGTTTCAAAGATATCAAGTAAATGTTGTTCTTTCTTTTGCTTGACTAACCTTTGAGGGAATGGTGGCAATACTACCCTTTCTTTGTCACTTACCTTGTTAGAAACCAAGGACTTTGCTGGTTGTGTGTCCCTGATTTCAATTTTGTCTGATTCTTCCGCATTTGTTCCAACCTTGCTGTCGATTATCTTACCACTTCTTAGGGTTGTCACCGATTTGACTTGTTCTTGTCCTCTAGGGTTTGGTATGGTTTGTGATGGGAGCTCTCCTGCCTTTCTTTCACTTAACTCCTTAGCAATTTGACCAATTTGCGTCTCCAATTTTTGAATGGTCTGCCCTTGTTGGTTGCTTGTTTGATGTTTCTGTTGGAGCAATTGAAGAACGGTGGATTCGAAATCCAACTTCTTCTGTTCTTGAACTGGCCGATCAAAACTACTCCCGATCTGGAATTGCCGCGCACGCCCTTGTGCGATTTGAGTGCCTTGATTGTTTTGATTATTGTTCCATGAGAAATTTGGATGGTTTCTCCACCCTGGGTTGTACGTGTTCGAGAAGGGGTTGTTCTTGGGTGGGTATACTCCCTGTCCTACGTAGTTTGCGTGCTCCTGATATGTGAAAGAAGACATTGGACATGCGTCAGTTGTATGATCAGAATTGGAATGTCACGTCTCGCTTACCACTATACGGAAATACAGGCACGCAACTGAGACCCAGCGAATGATATACATCATCCATAAGCTGTACAATTATAAGCTCAACAAGATCTTTATAACACATTCACGCAGGTAAATATAATAATCACATGAGCTGAAAATAGAATAACCATTATTTGGATAATACATCAACATCGGGTCAAGATGTCCGGGAGTACAAGGTGCCAGAATTAAAATAATATGATAAGCAGTTCGCTATAACAACTAGATAAAATAGCGACTGAAAGAAAAACAACATGAAGTAGTAAAGAAGCAGCAACGATCGTCTAGAGAGTCTGCTCGTTGGGTCCATCAGTACTTGTATAATTATTAACTCAAAGAAAAATAGAAAAGTTCCCGTTAGAGCAAGTTTCAGGCAGCAAGTAGCAACAAGCAATAAAGGGGGTAATATAACAAGATATAACATGGAAGAAACAAGAAGTAGAAGTACAAATACAATATGGAAGTAAGCAAGGAACTGGGACAATATGATCATGTCAGTAATAACTGTAACTAGTGTATTTTAGACTTCAAGATATAAGCAATTGATAACTTAGGTTCAGTTAATCGATAATCATGTAATCAAGGATCGAGAGTCATGTAATTAAGAGTCATGTAATCATGAATCATGTAATCAAGAATCAAGAGTCATGTAACGAAGAGTCATGTAATCAAGAGTCATGCTTAGTGAAGATCTCGGGTTTATCTATTTTATTAACTTATCTAATGCACACAATCCTGTGTCCCATACCACAAGTTCGGTGCATATCAATCATGTGACGTTTAGACTTAAGTAGTGAATTCTATAGGATTATGTACTCGGGTCTTCCAGTGATAGTATCAAGACATGTAATCATGAATCATGTAATCGAGAATTATGTAATCAAGAATTGTGTAATCAAGAATCAAGAATCAAGAATCACTATTTCGGGAAACATGGGCCCCCTTCCGAGTATACTTCCCTATATTGTCCACTATTAAGTCGTACCCTTATAATCCCGGCTTGTTATTCTTCTATAATTAATTATGAACATGCAGTTGGCACAACTAGTGGAACGGTGCAATCAAATAGTTTAGTCAAGGAAAATATCAAAGGCAGTAATCATGGACATGAGACATAAAACGAGTACATATATCGAGAGTAGTTATTATAGAATTATCAAGTAGTATAAAATACATTCTATCAACCTATTATATCTATGCAAGTTATTATTACAAGAACAATAATACATTCAGTTCATTAAATATGAAAAATAATGGGTTTATATGCAAAAATGTATAGATGAATTTTTAGACAACTTGACATATCTGCATTCAAATTCACTTTCCCGTTGTTACAGAAAATCAAATCCAATTCCGTCAGAGATTCTAGAAAGTAGACTCTCTTCCGGTTCCAACGCATATTCACACGATACATTCTAAAGACAGTAGCTATGCGTACAGATTCATTCTTCGCTGATTTCGATGTTTCGCGGGCATTCTGAAAATTCAGAGTCACCGATTGAGAAACTGTAGGATGTTCCGGATATCTAGACTCGAAAGGCTACAATTTTCATGTAGAAAGTTTTTCGATCCAATGTCGGGAACATGGTCGAATTCTCAGTACGAGATACCGGTTAGTAATCCTGTGCAGGTTCAGAAATTCGTGATATGTCAGTACTAAAATCGCGATATCTCACAATCTATACATCCGATTAAGAAACCGTAAGATGTTATGGATTCGGAACTCGATGGGCTACGATTTTCACGTAGAAAATATTCAATCCAGTATTGGGAATATGGTCGACTTCTTAGTGCAAGGTCAAAAAATTTTAGAGATAGTAAGGTTGAATATTCAATATTCGATAACACGATTCGAAATGTGTTAACGGTTCACTCTTGAGTTGATATAGCATGAAACCAGTAACTCGAACGGAGTTTGACAATAAAACATGATGATAACTAGACTACTTGCCACGAGTTCAAGGAAAATGCTTGTACGAGAACAAAAAGAGTGTACAAGGTACTTACCTTATAATGTGACGATTTCGGTGGTGGTGTTAACCATGGAAAGAAGAAGAGACGTCGACAATGGACGGAGGCACAACGGCGGTAAGAATGGCGGCAAGACGGCAACGAGTGAACAACGGTGAGTGACAACAACAACAAGGTGGCGCGGCGTCGGGTTGTTTTTTGGGGTTCACGGGATCGTAGAAGCGGAGTCGTTGGCTCGAAGGTGGAAGGTAAAGTGGAGCTCGGGTGTTGCTTGAGCTCTCGGGTGTGAAGAAGGCAGAGGAAGAGAAGGAGAAAAAAGAAGAATGGGATGTAGGGATGATATGTGCTTGTATATATATAAGAAAGAGAAAGAGGTGGTAGGTTCTGCATGTGTGTGTGTGTGTGTATATATATAGAAAGGAAAGGAGATGGAGTGTGCTGCATGGGGTGTAGAAAAATTAGGCACAGGTTAGGAAAAATGAGAGTGTAGGGTGGAAAAATGAGAGTATAGGATGGAAAAATGTGAACATAGGTGTGGAAAAAAAATGAGAACATGGAGAAGAAGTCATGGAGTTAGGCGTAGAATTAGGCAGGATTAGGATTAGGATTAGGATTAATCAGGATTTAAAATTTTTATTTAAACTCCGATCGAAAAATCACAAAATTATAGAATTGTCAGAAAAATATTCTGGCTTTAGATAAAAAGTCCAAAAGGAAAAAATAAAACTTCTGAAAATTGAAGTACAAAAATTCACGTAATAAACGTACAACTGGAACATGGAGTTACAGGGAACAAATTGCACAAATTTCTTTTGCTTGGTTTTTTACGCCACCTAACGTCGAAATTGCATTAACAAGCATATCAATTTTTTTGTTCATGGTTACCATTTCTAATTGCATGTTATTACTAGTAGAAATTTCGTAAACTCCCTATTTCTTCAAAAAATCTCTTCCCCTTGTTGAGAATTGTTATGAGTTCTCGCTGAGTTCTTCAAATAGCTCGATGGCCTCCTCACCACTCTTCCTCATCAAGAGTCCATTGCAAGCTGAATTTACAATTTCTTTGTTCGTGTCATTTAAACCCTCATAGAACGCTTGTACCTGATCATCCTTAGGCATGTTGTGCGTAGGACACTTGAGAAGTTTGTTCTTAAAGTCCTTCCATGCCTCGAAGAACAAATCGCCATCTTTTTATTGGAAGAGTTGAATTTCCCTTTTTAGTTGTTTGGTTTTTTGAGCTGGAAAAAATTCCTTCAAGAACTTTGTTGCCAATTGCTCCCATGACTAAATTGATCCTGGTTCCAAAGAATTATACAACAATCTAGCATTAAGTTTTAATGAAAATGGAAACAAAATTAACCTGATTTGCTCAGGAGTAAGCCCTTAGACGCTTTGCGTTCTGCAAAGATCAAAGAAATCTTGCCGGTGAAGATGAGGATCCTCGTCTATTTTGCCACTAAAGTGGGGGACCATGCTGAGTAATTGAGGTGATAGGTGCATATTCCCCGTGACATTAGGTTGATAAGCTATACAAGAAGGTTGCTCAATATTCTTAGGAGTGAATTTGTCTTGCATTGGTACTCGATTTGGTACTTCGTCACCCATTGTTGCGTTTGGAATGGTTCGTGATTTTAGCTGTTGTTTTAGTTTGTGTAGAGTGTGCTCTATCTCTTGGTCAATAGGTAGTAGCTTGGGATGAAGTGATCGTCTCCCGTGCATACACCAAAGTCATGTAGCCTCTAATTGGACCGTACCTATAAAAAATATTCAGAGTTTTCAGTAAATAAGTAAAAAAAAATTATTTTATTTTATTTTTTTTAAAATTGATTTGCAAGTTAAAATACTAAACAATCCCCGGCAGCGGTGCCAAAAACTTGTTGATAATTTAAGTTATCTAAATGAATAAATAATCTGAACACAAATTTAAAACCTCGCAAGTGTATGAATTATTTACAGAAGCGTAGTGAAAAGGAAGGGTCGATCCCACAGAGATTGTAGTAAATAACTTACTAATCAATATAACAGAGTGCTTGGTATAAAGTCTCTTTTTGTTTTTTTTTTAACTGTATATATGAAGGAAAAAAAGATTAAAATATAGATCAAGAAGTACTCAAATTTGTTAATTTAAATCAAGATATATCTATTGAATTAGTTGGGCTCGATTTCCACCTCTAGTCATGTATGCTAGATTCAACTTCTACACTACTCTGATTACTCATGCTTGTTCATTTAAGAGTATGGTATCTACTCTTTAAATTAAAGATTTTCCTAAGCTAAGAATTAGGTATGGTATCTACTCTAATTCCTTTCTCTCCTTAAGTGTTTAGCATGATATCTACTAAGTTGCACTTGAAGAAAGCATAGAAATGGTGGGAATTGACAAACACTCAAAGATCTAAAAGTTGTCATCAATTCTAGACCTCCAAGTTGATTAAACCAAAGAACCTAGTTGATTCTTGTGTTACTAGTTATGAGCATAAGACTCAGTCGTCTCAATTTACTAACAGATTCAATTCTATAAAATGCAAAACTTGATAACTCAACTTTGGTTTGTGTTAACCATGGCATATCAGAAGAGCATATTGATATATGAGTGTATATCAGTGTGCTCAAGTAGAGTGAGATAGAGTATTCATCAATAAATAAGTTGAGTTAACAAACACTTGAATAATAAGAATATCAAGCATCAAATACTGCATATCATAAGTTTTGATCAAGAGCTACCAGTTTAATCAATAAGTGATAGGAGTAGTGCTTTAGTAGATTTGTAAACAATACATGACTAAGGTTTCAATATGCCCAAATGAGTTTAGTTACACATAATCCAACTTTTATTGAATAACAAATTTGGATACATGACTCTAATAACTTAAGCAACTCAAGAAAAAAAATTTGAGAGAAGAAGTAACACTGATTTGTGGTGATGATCAGCAATGAGGCCAAATTGCCCTCCTCCTTTTCAAGTTGTATTCGATCTCCTCTGGTTCTCAGTTTCTCAATCCTCCTTTTTCCCGGTCTCCACAGTCTGTGTTTTCTTTTTTTTTATAGCTTCCATCTCCCCCCATCTGCAGATCTCTAGCTCAAGATTGCAATCTACTCAATATGGGGAATGGATTGGATCACAATCACCTTCACCAACAGCCAGGTTTTAATTTGGACAAAATCCTTTAGCTAACTAACTAGCTTGTCTATGGGAATCTGCAGCTAACTAATTCTGTTGTTTGCATAGATTTCGGAATTGCTCAATCTCTATTTGTGTTTGCAGATTTGGTTGTAGTAGAGGTCTTGGCTGTGAGGGTTTATCTCAACTGTGCACATCTATAGCTCCTCCAAATTGATACTCTCAACTGCCAAAAATCCAGGCTTCTACAGCTCCACACAAATTTTGTGCTCTCCTTCTTGGCTTGCAGTTTTTGATGTATCTGCATATAATAGTTCTTCTCAAGAGCACATATTTTGTGTTGTGACTTGCAGCTAACTGATTCAAAACTAGAGGGTGAAAAAGTGAAACTTCACTGTGGAGAAGGACTCAGTTGTGCAGCAGTATTTGAACATGCACAAGTCATGTATCCTTGTGGACAAGCATACTGATACTGTAGTACTCTTAAAAAAAATGCACAGCTGATATGCACAGCTGAGTTGCACAGCTGAACTTGTTCTCACTCTCCAATTCAATTGTACTCTGCTAGCTGAAACTTTTTGCAACTTCTTCCACAGTCCTATAGATTTTTCATGATTTGGGCTTGATCAATTTAGAGCTTCAATCACCAGTGGAGTCACATTTGATAGGGAGTAAAAAAGGACTTTAGAAAGTGCAGAATGGGGACTGTGAGCTATGAAATGGAAGTTTCAAGAATGCACAGCTGATATGCACAGCTGATTTGCACAGCTAAGTTGCACAGCTAAGTTGCACAGCTCCACACACATAATTTTGCCCCATGAATTGCCGCTTAACTGTGAAGAAAGACTTTGCATCTAACCTTACATACTCATGTATCTGTGGTGCATATAGCTGATACTGTAGAATATGCACAGCTCTTGAATGAAATTAATTGCAATCGGCTATTTGAAGTGGAGGTTAATTTGAGACTTGATCAATTTGGAGCTTCAACCACCAGTAGAGACACACAGCTGATACATACACAGCTTATTCATACACAGCTGATACAGCTGATACACAGCTGATACTTGAGTTGTTTTGCCCTTCATATACACTCCTTGTAATGGATAGCTGCTGTTTGAGAAGCTTGCAACTTCATCTACAGTTTGGTTTTGAAATTCTGAGAGTTTGCTTGAATTGAAGCTTTGATCAACATTGAACTTCAACACTCTTTATTTGCTAGTTGATGTAAAGCTATACTCATTAGGAGATGAAGAATGGAGTTTGGAAAGTGAAGAAATGGAGGTGTGTGAGCCAACAACAAAAAAGGTGGAGATTTCAAGTATGCACAGCTGACATTTGCACAGCTGATACATACACAGTATGTGCTCACTTGAAGATGATGGTTCTTTGATATTTGTTAACAACAACTCCCCATCATGCATGATTCTGATTTTGCTTGAAAGTAAAGAAGATGTTTGATGCACAATTAGTTAGTTGCTGGTGCTTCTCCCTCTAAGCCTTGAATCCAATCAATTGGTCACTTCTGGGTTGTTTCCCTACACAAGGAGAAAAGAAGTATAAATTACCAGAGATAAAAAGATTAAGTGTTGTTTTAATTCATTTTATTGGCCCAAAATATGACATTACGAGATTTAACAGGTACCTACACCAAGATTAGTAGGCATAACTTTGCGTACCCAAGTTTGTTTTGAACCTACATTTGTATCCTTTCTCACCCACACAAGATTAGTATTTCCTTTCAATGAACATGTATAAGAAATATGCTCTAGTCTACAGCAAAAATTACATGTGATTCGACTATGCCTTGGGTCATGCACACTTGTATGATTTATTTTTGTTTTGTGATTATGTTGATTTTTATACAAGTGTGTATGACTTGATGGTTTTTGATGAGGTATTGGCTCTTCGTAACCACGCCCTCTATTATCATGATAGGATTTTGAATTCTTTGTAATAAAGTAACTGTGCCCTTCATGCTTTTCAATAATTTTTTCGAGCTCAATTACCTTTTTACACAGTCTTTTTCTAGTTATCTCATCGCCTTTTGTGTTCCAATGAAGAGTATCTAGCGTGGCATCAAGGATCCTAGTTTGATTAAGGGCTTCATTACATCCTTCCACTACTTCATCAAATTTTCTTTTACATTCGTCTAAGTCATTTGTAAGCTTGGCAATATAGACAGATTTCTCCTAAATCTCTTTTAAGTGATCATCATGCTTTGCTAGCGATTCACGAATTTTTTGTTTCAACATCTCATTTTCTTCTAGTAAAATATCATGATCTTTTTGACATGACTCAAGTTTTTCAAAAATTAGGGCATTCTTATTTTTCAGTTTGTGATTTTTTGTTATGCAGGCGTCATGTATTTCATAAGAATTTTGTTTATATTGTTTAAGTTCATGACTTAGTTTCTTGGCATAGTCTTTCAAATCATTATATATATCTACAAGTACATCATAAGTTGGTTGTTCGATTACCTCTTCTTGAGAAGGTGATTGCACCTCACCACTCCCAAGAGCCATGAAGCTGACGTCGCCGTGGTCTCGCTCTTCCTCACTTGAGTCCGAGTCTAGCCAAGTTGCCTTTAGCGCCTTCTTCTTCTGTCTTGGATTTGAGCGATAATATTTTCTGTTCCTGTCTTGTTGACTGGGGCAGTTTGCACGGATGTGTCCGGGCTTCTTGCACTTGTAACATACATCCTCTTTCTCTTTTTCCCTTTCTTCTTCATACCTAGCATATTTTTTTGTTTTTGATGTACATACGAAATTGTCTTGTTAATAGAGCAATGTCCTCGTCTGACACCTCATGTTCTGAATCAGCTTTTGATCGTCGGGCCTTTTCTGCTTTTAGTGCAATAGTTCTCTCCCCAGTCTTTGGTTCGATCTCGATATTCTACCTGTATCGTTTTGTCTCCAACATTTCCATCTCGTACATTTTTAGCTTTCCTTGAAATGTATAGTAATCGAATCCCTTCTCTTCAAGAGTTTCCCTCATTACCGCAGCCTTAACGTCACACTCTGACGTGAGATAGCTTATGAGCTTTCCAACCTTTCGGTCATCATCAAGCCCCTTACCCAAGCTCTCAAGTTCATAGGCAATGATGTCAAACCGAGCGAGCATTTGATCCACGTTCTCTCCTAGCAACATGTGAAACACATTAAACTTATAAAAACACAAATTCACTTTAGCTTTTACCTCGGAAGCGGTTCCTTCATGCTGCTTCAGCATGTTGTTCCAGATTTCGTAAGCTATTTTGCAGTTGCGCCTACATCGCATTAGCTCTTCATTGTTCAACCCTGCATAAAGAGCCATCATTGCTTTGGAATTTGCTGTCTTGAGGGCCAACTCCTCCGGTGTGAATGCCTTCTTTCCATCGCTAATTGGGATTTCTGTTTTGTTGATGCATACATTCCATACCTCTTCTCCGAGCATCTGTAAAAAATGAGACATACGAACTTTCTAGACGTCATAGTATTTTCCATCAAAAAATGGTGATCATGTAAGACTTGTCCCATAGGAGACAAAGGGCTCCGATGAGTACAAGTTTTGGGGAGGAGGGATTTCGGCCATTGGACCTTTTGCTTAAGCTTTTAAGCTTTTTATAAGCACCTCGCTCTGATACCACTGTGAATCACCCTTAAGGGGGGGTGAATAGGGTGATTGTGCGGAATTAAAAATTTAAAGAAATAAAGTAAAGTAAAGTAAATGCAAGAAAGACAAGAAAAGCAAATACAGATGACGTAGCGATATAACATGGTTCGACCTCCAGGTCTACGTCCACACCACCTACTTGTAGCAATTCTCCGCCGCAAGCATTCCACTATACTTAAAACCCCCTGTACAGTGATTCTTGGATTCAGGCCGAGAGACCTATTACACCCACAGGACTTCTAATCCAAGTCCCGTCAATCTCACCGAAGTAGAAAAGAAATAAAAAGAAAACTCAAGATCGTTTTGAGATCTTGACTAAAGAATACAAAAAAATTCACGCTCACACTCGGATTGATTATCGAAGGATTATTTCAAAATATTTTTCTCAGAAGTGATAGGTAGAGAAGACACAGTGGATTCGTTCATTTAAGTAGAAGAGGAAGTGTATCGATCAAATCTAGAAACGATACATTCCAAAACAGTATACAGCTCAAGTTGCGGCGACCGTCAAAAACGTGTGGTCGACCGTTCAGCTCTCTGGCGTAGCTAGAAAGATGAAAGGCCGACCGCTGTCTTAAGCAACTAAAGTTGCGGTCAACTATAATGCGGTCGACCGACATTATGTACGGTCGACCGGTCTTGGCTGTATAATTCGAATCCACTTTGTTTTCTTACCATAAATTAATCCATCTTTAATCAATCATATACAATAATAATCTCACAAAAATATTACTAAAAAATCAGTCTTGATAGATTGCTTGGAGACCAATTAATTGAGAACTCCTTTTGAATAACTTTCTCTTTTACTCGTATACGGAATCTTCCTTTATTATTTTCCTTGTTTGTATATTTGTGAATCTCTCTTAGATCTCTTCTTGATGTTAATTGATCCTGAAAGTCCGACACACTAAATTTAAACTTATTAGTATAAGTTAGCACGTTTTGTGCACACCAAACTAAGAGTCAACAAACGTGCTTGGTTGTAGGTTGCTAAAGTAACTCTGAGCCATGTGTATGGATTTCGAACGTGCTAGTTTAGGTGTTAACAGGTTGTAGGAGCAGGTCGAATGACAGGTTGAACTCTGAACTTACTTTGTCGCAAGTTGCTAGAGTAATATCAAGCCATGTGTATGGACTCCGAACCTATCATCGAGGCGTTAATGGATTGCAGGAGCATATCAAATGGCGAAGTGAACTCTGAACTTGCTTTATTGTAAATTACTATAGTAACATCGAGCCATGGGTTGGACTCCGAACCTGTCGTCGAGGTGTTAACGGATTGCAGGAGTATATCAAATGGCGAAGCGAACTCTAAACTTGCTTTATTGCAAATTATTGGAGTAACTTCGAGCCATGGGTATGAACTCCGAATCCGTCTTATAGGGAGCTTAACGAGTTGTTGGTGTCATTTTTGGGTATAAGTTTGGTGTTTAACTCATTGTTTGCATCCATGGAATTGCATTATTTTTAAAAAAAAATATAAATGACTAACTTTACTGAATTAAAGGAAATAAGCTAAATGGTTGCTCTAGTGGCTAGCCTATATTACATGGATTGACCGGGTAGTGAAAGCGGTTTTTATTGAAAAGAAAAATAAACTAAATGGCTACTCTAGTGGCTGACCTTTATTACAAGTTTTATAAGTTCTACTGTTAAAAGAGGGCGTTTCAGATACTCTTGTTGTAATTCATGAGGTACTCGACATTCCAAGTTTTTGGTATCTTTNCCCCCCCCCCCCCCCCAGGATTTCAAGACGATATGACCCTAGGCGGATCACTTGGGAGACCTTGTACAACCATTCCCAGTTTGGTGCGAGCTTTCCCTTTCTTCGTGGGTCAGAGATTTCAAGTTTGCGCAAGATGAGATCCTCTTCTTTCAGACTAGCAGGGCGAACTTTCATGTTGTAAAACTTCTCGACCCTTTGCTGGTAAATGTTCCTCCTTATGGCTGACGTTTCCCGTACCTCTTCAATGATGTCGAGATTGGCTCGAAAATTATTGAAATTTTGTTCTTAGTTGAATGAAAGAAGACGGGGAAATGGTAATCCAACTTCCAAAGGGATGAGTGCTTCCGAACCGTAGGTGATGTTGAATGGCAATTCTCTAGTTGGAGTTCGCTTTGTGGTTCTGTAGGACACAACACACTTGGCAATTCTTCAACCCATGATCCTCCTGCAGCTTCTCATAGTCTATTTTTTAGGCCATCTAGAATTTTTCGATTTGCATTTTCAACTTGGGCGTTTGTTTGGGGATGTGAGACATATGAGAAGCGTTGAGTGATTCCCAAATCTGTGCAGAAGTGGCGAAAGTTCTTCCCGGTGAACTATGTGCCGTTGTTAGAGATTAATTTCCAAATCTGCAGACGTTATTCTTCCAAAAGAAATGTTGATCTTCTGCTCGGTGATAGTTGCTAGCGGCTCTGCATCGATCCACTTTGTGAAGCAGTCGATGACAACCACTAGGAAAATTCTTCAGCCATCTGCTGGCGAAAATGGGCCAAGCAAGTGTACTCCCCACATGGCAAAAGGGATAGGGCTTGACATAGAACCGAGGATTGCTTGAGGTCCATGTTTGATGGCTGAATGCTTTTGACAGGGTCGCATTGGCGAACATATTCTTGCGCGTCACTGAGCAGCGTGGGCCAATAATACCCATGATTGAGTATCTTTCATGCGAGGGACATGGCCCCTTGATGGCAGCTGTCGATTCCTTCATGTTATTCTCTGATGGCGTACTGCGCTTCTTCTGGAGTGAGACATCTCAAGTAGGCATGTCGTCAACTATAGTTATGATCGTTTGTACATGAGTCCATCCACAAGAGTGTATCTTTCAACCCTTGTCCGAATCTTTCTTGCTTCTCTGCAATCTTCAGGGAGGATTCCCTTGTCGAGAAAATCGATCAAGGGCTTCATCCAACAATCTTCGGACAATTGGGGCATGATAACCATGAGCTTCGACTCTTCCTCCCCGATGCTCGGCTTGAGAAGGACCTCAATAAGGGCCGTGCGGTCAAGCCCATCGAGAGATGAGAAAGCTAGCTTGGAGAGGGCATCTACTTACCCGTTTTGCTCACGGGGAATGCGAGTGACATTAGCTTCTCTGAATGTTGCCAGGAGTTTCTTCACTTGTGACAAGTACTTGGCCATGCGATCATCTTTGGTTTCATACTAGCCTTGGACTTGGTTAACAACTAACTATGAGTCGCTAAACATCTCGATTCTTCGCATGCCTACTTCATGTGCTAATTGGAGATCGACAATCAATACTTCATATTTAGCTTCATTGTTAGATGCGGGGAAATTGAGCACAATGAGCATTGGAGAGTAAACTTATCATGCCCAAGCAAAATAATTCTTGCTCCACTTCCTTCGAGGCAAGAGGATCCATCTACATATACCTTCCAAAGCGGGCGGCGGGGGGGGGGGGGGGGGGGGGTCTTCTTCCTCGGGGGAGTCGGTGATGGTGGTTTCCACAATGAATTCAGCCCAAGGCCTATGCCTTGATGGCCATTCTCGGTCGGTAGCTGATGTCGTGTTGATTCAGTCAATGGACCACGTCATTAGTCTTCCAGAATTTTCAGGTTTGAGGAGCGCTTACTTGAGCAGCTTATCGGTGAGGACGCATATGAAATGTGCTTGGAAATAGGGGTGGAGTTTTCGAGCAGCAGTGACTAGCGCATATGCCATCTATTCCATCTTTGAGTAATGGAGTTCTACATTATGGAGTACTTTGCTCACATAGTAGATTAGAGTATGTTCGGAGGTAGCTAAGTAGAGGTAAAGAGTTTCACCAGGCTCGGGCTTTCTCAGAAGCGGAGGGTTGACGAGATATGCTTTGAGTTGTTCGAAGGCGATCTGCTATTCTTTCCCCCCACTTGAAATTTTTCGTGCCCCGTAGAATTTTGAAAAACGGCAAACATTTCTCCCTAGACTTAGAGAGGAAATGACCGATGGAGGCCAAGCAGCCGGTGAGTTTCTACACTTTTTTGACCATGGCTGGGGGAACCATGTTGTGAATTGCCTGGATCTTCACAGGATTGGCTTTGATTCCCCTTTGACTAACCATGAAGCCCAAGAATTTTTCAGAGGATACTCCGAAAGAGCATTTTGTAGGATTCAGACGCATGTTATGCTTGCATAATTCTTCGAATACTTTTTGGAGGTCGGTGACATGGTCTTCCTTTTAGAGACTTTTGACTAACATATCATCCACGTATACTTCCATGTTCCTGCCAATTTGACTCTTGAAGACCTTATTTACCAGACCTTGATAAGTAGCACCAACATTTTCACGCCAAAAGGCATAACTCGATAGCAGTATAGACCATGATCTGTGATGAAGGATGTCTTTGGGGTGTCAGGTGGAAACATTTGGATTTGATTTTCCATAAAATGCATCCATGAAAGTTAGGAGTTCATGACCCAATGTGGCAGTGGCATCAATCAATGTGTTTATGCTAGGGAGAGGGAACTGATCTTTCAACAAGCCATGTTAAGATCTGTAAAGTCTATGCACATTATCCACTTACCGTTAGCTTTCTGAACCATCACCACATTTGCTAACCACTCTGGATAGTTAACTTATTGCATGAAGCGTGCGGCTAGGAGTTTGTCGACTTCTTTTTTGACTGCATGAAGCCTTTCTGGAGCAAATTTATGGCGTCATTGCTGAATGGGCTTGACATCTGGACTCACACTAAGATGATGCATGATTAGGTCTCCGGGAATTCCTGGCATGTCAGCTGCAGTCCAGGTGAACGATTCTTGATTCCTTCTTATGCATGCGATGAGGCACTCCTTGAGTAGGAGATGGAGGGTCTTGCTGACACGAAACTCTTGGTCGAATACTATTAAGAAAAAGGGATCTCTTCCAATTCATCCACGGGTTCTGAGTTTGCGTGACTCCTTTCTGGCGGTAGTTCGATGACATCAAGTGGAAGAACGGAGCCCCCCATTATGGTAATATAGCATGCTCGCGCTGGCTCTTGGCTTCCTGCAAATTCACCTATGCCCAATGATGTAGGGAATTTCATCTTCATGTGGAATGAGGAGCGACTGCATGGAAAGCTGCTAGGCCTGGACGGCCATATATGACATTGTACACGGCTTTAATGTAGACTACTATGAATTCTAATGCCTTTGTTCGAGTTGCGGAGGCTTTTCCTACTATCACATCTAATGTGATAATTTCTTCAACTTGAATAGGCGCACCTGAGAAGCCGTGGAGTGTGTATCTGGCTGGCTTGAACCAGTCCCGTGGGAGCTTGAGAGCATTGAATGTGGCCATAAAGAGGATATTTACAGAGATTTCATTGTCCACGATGATGCACCGTACCTCATGATTTTCCTTGCAAAGGCTTATGTCCAGTGCGTCGCAATGAGGTGTCTTGATGCCTTCTAGATCTTTGTTAGAAAATGACAGGGATACCTATGCCTTTGGTCGGCAGAATGTTGTGTACTGAGTTGACCTCCCTCACAAAGGCGTTGCGGGAGGAGTTCGAATCTCGCCCATCAGGCCTCCGTAAATGGAGTGGAGAATGGCCATATGTTCCGAGTCTTGGGATTCGGTAGGCTTCTCTAGACTCTTATTAGCCCTCTAAGGCGGAGGGGTTTCAGCGTTGCTATCTTTCTGAAGGAATTGGAGAGGTAGCCAATACGAATCAGACATTCCAATTCTTCTTTGAAGAGTCAGCAGTCATTGGTTGGTTTCCATGGTCCTTATGAAATGTGCACCACTTGTTCCTATCTCTTCTTTTACTGGTCATGGTCATCTTGGGAGGAGGACGGACTATACCATCTTTTTCAACTGCCAGACACACTTGCATTTAGTGGAGCGAATTTGTCCAAGCGTGGTGTTGAAGGAGGGTAGCGTTGGCCTGCGTTGTCTTTCTGGAACTTCTTGGGACCTTCCTCACTTGTGTTCTTCTATTTGTTTCCGGAATGTGACTCTTTCTTACCCTATGAAAAAAGAGCTTCCTCGACCCTGATGTACTTGTCGCTCATTTCCAGAAGCTCAGTGAAATCTCTTGGAGGCTTCTTGGCGAGGGAGGCCTTTAGTTCTTTATGAGTGACATTATGGCGGAAAGCCACTGATGAGTCGAGGGAAGAGATGGACTTTCCTTCGGCTGTGAAGCACTTGACAAAATTCTTCAACAGTTCTCCGTCCTTCTATTTCAATTCCAATAGGGAAGTGCTTGTTTTTTCAGTCTGCGGCTAGTAACGAAGTGTCTTATGAAAAGCTCTTCGAGCTGGTCGAAGGAAAATATTGACTCTGGCTTTAGGCAAAAGTATCATTCCCTTACTGATCCTTTCAACGTTGCGGGAAATGTTCGACACATGAGCGCATCGATGGCATTGTAGACCAACATGAGAGTTTTAAAACTCTCAATGTGGTAAGTCGGATCTGATTCTCCATCGTATGATTCGAATTGAGGACCTTTGAAGTTCTTTGGGATGGGTGCATCAAGGATGGTTTTGCTGTAAGGAGGTTGACTAGGGCGGTAGGCCCTGCTAGAGTGGTTCCCCTCATTCTTCATCTGTTCCAAGCGATCTTCTATCTCTCGGATACGACAAAGGACTTGGTTGTCCTTTCCCTTGGATTTAGTTGAGTCACCATATTCCTCTTTAGAGGGCTGATCCTGATCTTGACTACCTTGGATAGCTCAGAGGATGTCAAACTTGAACTTTTCTAGTTCGACCATAGTGATGGGGGCCTCTTTCTCTTTGTTTCGTTCAAGAAGCTTTCGACTCTCATGAGTCGGGCTTCTTTCTGCAGTGCGCCTCCTGTGAGAGGAGGAATGTCTTGATCTCTGTTTTTTAGGAAAGTTGCTTCTCCGGTTCAACTGATGTTCTGAGCGGGAGGCCCAGTTCTGGTGTGCCTCTCATCTAAGTGGACTTGTAGATCAATCCCTTATTTCCTGACGTTGATGATTTGACGGAGATCTCTTGACCCCTAGGTACCTCATGAGGCCATTGAATCAGTGGAAACATTATGGACTGAGATACAGTCGTGTAAAGGATGTTGTTCATGACGGCTTTGTCGGAAGCCCCCTGGTGCCTCCCTATTGACAGGAGCTTGACTAGGCTGATAGGGAGGATCTGGTGATGAGGAGGATTTGGGTCCTCCACGGGAATAGCTGTTTGACGAAGATAGTTAACGCGACGGCTTGACGTTGCCACTTTGCGTCTTTGTCTTAGTGGCATGGCGGTATGTCTGATTTGTGTAGTTGCCCACAAACTGCGCTAATCGGTTGCTGCTTATTTTGGCATGGGAGCAAACAGCTAGTGAGTTTATATTTGAAAGAAACTACTAAAGATCTGACATTTGATTGTTGCCGTAAAAAGTAGTTAGAGTTCCTGAGTTTGGATCTGGATCGTTGATTGAGCACCGTGATCTTAAACCGATGGTTGCTCGTAGTCGACGGACTAGCAAAAAGCCTAAAATACTGGGGGTGGCCCCGACGACAGACCCTCAATGCTCAAGTCAGAACCAGAGAAAAAGAGTTTGAGAGAGGAATTGCCAATTACTTTCTGATTGAGGAGGGGGCGAGTATTTATTGGCCTGCGAAACAGTCTAGAAGATCGATATGAATTCCTTATCTCCTATTTAAATCTCCTCCTCAAGAGATAAGCTCTCTTGTTTGAGAATAAGAGATTTGACTAACATCTCTTATAGGCCGGGTCTTTCTTAGTGGGCTTAATCTGTCACTTTTAATGGACTTAAAAGCGGCCCATGTCTTGTAGAGGAGCCTGGAGAATGCCCTTATCTGTTAAGCGATCCGTTTTGCATATAGAAGCTTTGAGATCTGTGCTGAAATCGTACGACCCTGATTTGCTTTGATTTTTACCATTATGAGGATTTAATTTCACGAGATCTCATCAATAACTTTACAAATAAATTGGTAAATGTTATTGACCACCTCTAAAAAAAAATTCTAGTTGACGCTTACAAAAACTCGAGTTTTTCTTTTGAGGGCTAAAATTGAAAAAAACCCCTTGAACTATCCCCTATATGCAGAAAACCTCACTCACCTTTTTTTATGCAGAAAACCGCACTCAACTATGATTGCGAAAAACCACAATTTGACTCTATTAGGGTTCTGTTTGTTTTTGTCACGTGCAACGCACGTGACTTAAAAATGACGGAAATACCCCCCGACTGTTTCTTCTTGGCTAAAATTGAAAAAACCCCCTTGAACTATCCCCTATATGCAGAAAACCTCACTCACCTTTTTTTATGCAGAAAACCGCACTCAAGTATGATTGCGAAAAACCACACTCTGACTCTGTTAGGGTTCTGTTCGTTTTTGTCACGTGCAACGCACGTGACTTAAAATTGGATGAAAATACCCCCCGAATGGATATGTTAGTTTGTGTATCGTTGTTGTTGAGAATGGAATGGATATGTTAGTTTGTGTATCATTGTAGTTGAGAATGGAATGGATTTGTTAGTTTGTGTATCATTGTACCTGATAATGGAATGGATCTGTTAGTTTGTACATCATTGTAGTTGAGAATGGAATGAAGTGTTAGTTTGTGCAACGTTGTAGTTGAGAGTGGAATGGATTTGTTAGTTTGTGTATCGTTGTAGTTGAGAGTGTAATGGATTTGTTAGTTTGTGGATCGTTGTAGTTGAGTTATGAGTATTGGTTCAGAAATAATGAACTAACTTTGTAGATTGTGGTAGCTAACCGCATTCAACTATCTATATTGATGAGTAAAAGCTCACCTATCTTTTTTCTAGATGATAAGAAACCCCACTAAACTATCATGTTTTGATCAAAAAACATCATCCAGCTTTGTTTTTTATTCAGTAACCTCATACAGTAAGGTGATATATCTTGGAAATATAAGCAACCTCATTCAGTAATAATTCATTCATATAAGCAAAAAAACATGCACTTGCACTTGCAGCAATTCATTCATCACAAATTTAGTAACCTCATTTGGTAAACTCATTCATGTAATATGTCTACGATTCATTCACTAACCTCATTAAGTAACCCAAAAAACATGCACTTGCAACAATTCATTCATATAAGCAACTAATACAATTCAACTTACAAAATATTCAGCTTACAAAATATTCAAAATATTCAGCTTACTAATTCAATTCAATTCAATTCAATTCAGCTTACAATTCATTCATATAAGCAACTACTAGTCTTACCCTGTGCAAATTGCACAGACTTTACTAATAAATATATTAAAACATCGATAACATTCAATAAAAAATTTGGCAGAATTTACCCATATATACAACTTTTTCCCTGTATAATTATAATCCAGTATATCAACATTTAACAATTATGTAGTAAAGACGTTCCAGAAAATACAATCTTCAAACTCAAGCATTTGATGATAATAAGGTATCTCCGAACTCAATCACAATAATCTTCCAATTGACCAAATACTTAAATCTCAATTATATATCCAACGGATGGCTTAAATAAATTGTCCATGATGATAAAAGACTCTAATCCAAACAATTAAAATGAAAAATTAATTTTCCAATCAACTATTGTTTATAGCAAGCACCCCTTTACTCTTTAATTGCAATTCAAGTGAAGAAACTTCCAACTTACAATTTTTCCAACTACGTCTAAGTTGCAACCAGAGTGAAAGCGTAACTAAACTTGCAATGAAACACAACCCCAAAATTTATAGCCTCTCATCAAATAGAGAAATTTGAAGTAAGTTATTGTTAAGTTATCAGAGCAGATCTCTCAAGAAAAGAATGTTAGGTTTACTGTACAGTAAAGAACACAAACATAATAGACTACAAAAACACTGCATAAGAAACCTGCTTCCAGCATGTTAAAACTTAAAATTTAAAGTAACCGTCGAATTTGGACTTGGTGCATCATCCTAATCAACCACAAACCATTAAAGTATATTTCTTAATACCTAAAAAACAAAGTTTTCAGATTATAGAACAGAAGTTTAAAAAGAGAATAATTTGATGACTGAAATCAAAATAGTTACAACATAAACGTGACAATGATCGTGAAGAAGATAGCAAGAGAATTTACAACTATAAGGAATGAATAAATCGGGCAACCGAAGGAAATTCACAACTCGAACTTGCAACCTAAAAAATCTGAATGCAAGAACATTTTGTTAAATCCTATAACTTAATAATAGTAATAATGAAACTTTATAATTATTCATATCCAAATTATATGTTTTAAAAAAAATCTTATCCTTAAGGTATATGTATTCTAGGAGATATGATTTTAGAAAGTAGGCCCAACTTTCTGGACAGAGGCTGAATAATTTCTTTCTGGATTCCGATTCATACCATACATATATTGATTCAATTCATCCTATAACCTTAGATAGGAATTGGTATTCGGATTCTACTAATGAGTATATGAGTTTCTTTTAATACCTATAACAAAGCCCTAATTCTTAAGCTCAATAAAAATCTACTTACAGTCGTTTTCGACTTCGATCAAACTTGTAACCTGAAAAATCTGAATTCAAGAACATTTTGTAAAATCCTATAACTTAATAATAGTAACAATGAAACTCTACAATTATTCATATCCAAATTATATGTTTTTAAAAAATCTTATCCATAAGGTATATGTATTTTAGGAGATATGATTTTAAAAAGTAGGCCCAACTTTCTGGATTGAGGCTGAATAATTTCTTTCTGGATTCCGATTCAAACCATACATATATTGATTCAATTCATCCTATAACCTTAGATAGGAATTGGTATTCGGATTCTACTAATGAGTATATGAGTTTCTTTTAATACCCATAATAAAACCCTAATACTTAAGCTCAATAAAAATCTACTTACAGTCGGTTTCGACTTCCACTTGATCAATTCCTTTCTTCTCTTCTTGATGTTGATGGCCTCCTCTAGAAACTCAGACTAATCTCTTTCTACTCCTAATCTCACTTACAAATTAGTCCAAATTCCAAAGGACCCGATCTCAAGTAATCTCTTTCTACCCCTAATCTTTATGCGAACGGCAATGGATAGTTTTTTGGGGGGAGGAAGGGTAGAAGGGGTTGAAGAATACCTGAAGTGGGTATGATCGGATCCTCCTTTTTCTTGGTTTTCTTGGTTGATTCGCCTAAGCATGGACAACACGCGAATGGGTAGTTTTTGTGAACGGCAATGGGTAGTTTTTTTGGGGGAGGAAGGGTTAGGGGGAATCTGGGAAGATGAAGGGTTTTTTTTGTGTGTTTTTTCTTTTTCCTTTTTGGTAAGTTAATGGTGTGGTGTGCACGTGTTATAGTAGTGTGAACTCCTACTTTTGCTCACCTTTCTCCATTCCAAAATAGAGAAAGAATAGAGAGGGTATGCCTATTAGCTTAAGATATATATATATATATATATATATATATATATATATATATATATATATATATATATATATGAGTAATGCTAGAGCCACTACCAATTTCACTACATTTTTCTTCACTACCTTATGTGGTACATTCCAATAGTTAGGGAATGATAGAGTAGGTGGGAGAACTCTCCAATAGGAATATGCCACCTAAGGTAGTGAAGGAAATGGTAGTGAAATTGGTAGTGGCTAAAGCATTACTCTCTCTCTCTCTATATATATGGGAAAAAGGGTATGAGCAACTTGCTCATTTAGTAAATAAGCTATTGATGATGTGGTATACATGTGATTGGACAATCTTTAAAAGGGTTAGTTGTCCAATGTATCATATGCATGCCACATAATCAATTGCTCATTTACTAAATGAGCAAGTTGCTCATATCCCTTTTCCCATATATATATATATATATATAAAATATAATGTCACCATCTTTACTCCTCAGCACGTGCTATATGCGTACATCCACCTAGTAAAAACCACAGGTCCACTCTCTTTCTCTCTTCTTGATCGGGCTCAAAAATGGGAAATTTCACTGGCGTCTTCGCCTTCGTCCTCCTCTCCTCTCTTCTCCTCCTCCTCCGCCCCTCCCACTCCTTCTACCTCCCCGGCGTCGCCCCTCGCGATTTCCAAAAGGTACTCAATCCCATTCATAACATGCAGATCTGTTAGGGTTTTCCAGATCTAGGGTTTTGGATCTTGATTCGAGGTGGAAGTAGATCGGTTCTTGAATCTTGATAGTTGTACGGTCTTAGATTCAGTTATTGTGTTTCTTGTAATTTGTTGAAAGAATTGAGTGATATTGTTGTGGGGCTTTACACGTGTTACGCGTGTATTTCCGTACAATGAGAGATTGGAGGAGATGGATACGAAGTAAACAAAATGCGTATAGTTTATGTGCTAATCTTCTACCAGAGATAATTTAAGCTTGGATTAAGTGCATGTCAATGAGTCCTTTTTCGCGCTCATCAATTGGAATACCTAGTTATTAATGTTTTTGACTATTCGGATACTTTTGTTTAGTTGCCTTTTTGGAATGGGAATGTTAAATCAAGTTGATTATTTTGCACGACTAATGCTGTATGCACTCCCTTCTACTCTCCCAAATGAACAGTTGAACACACCCAGCATTGCCTCATCATCAGAATGATGAAAGAATTCCACTATAGACACTAAACCCATTACAAGTCGAGTTAGGTTTTTAGCTAGGCTGGTGATGTGGCAGTGCAAGTGCTGATTAGGACTGACACATGGTGTGCCCATTTGGGAGTGTAGAAGGGAGGGTGTATAGCAGTAGTCTAGCCCAGCCCAGATAGTTATTCTTTTTTTATTTTTGTAGATTAATAACAATTCATTGATGACTTATCTTTTCTAATTTCTGTACTAAATCTTTTTGTGCACCCATCTTCTATTTTTGATGAACTTGATGGTTTTGCAAGCTTTCAACTAGATAATATTTAGTTGTAGAACCAAATTTTGATGGGGGCCGGTGGGACTGTATTGGACTCTGGGGCATATTGTGGTGTATGACTATCACTTGGAAAGTTGAGATGTTATGTATGTTTTTATTATGTGAAAAATGTTGAACGAGTATGGATGTTGCCTGAGGAAAGACTTGGTGCTAGATGAACCACATTATTTCACATTATGTAGTATATACTAACTGGATTTTGCTGTTAAATAAATGACTATGTATAGCTATGAAAGATTATTTATCTCTGACAAAATGATGTATAATGCTATTGTGAGATCTGCCTACATTGAAGTAGAAGTAGCTTCTTGACTGAAATTCTCACAACACCGACAAAGCTTTTATGCCAGTTCTTCAAGGTTAGCATGAATTACTTTTCCAATTCAACCGTAATCCTGAGTTTAAAAAAATAAAAAACAAACCGGAATCCTCTATGCCCAAAATTTGGAATAGCATCAATTCATTTCTCTTTACCCCTAATAATATTAAAAGGTGTGTCATCTTTTTATTAATAACTATCTTGTTTTATTCCTTTTCCTTTCTATTTTCTTTTTCCCCTACAGGCCCTACCGTCTTTTGTTATTATCAATTATTGTTCAATTAATTGTATCTTATCTGAACTTCTCATTGATATCCATCTCCCTTTTGCAAGCTTAAATGATTCTCCCTTATTTGAAGAAACCTTTAACTATTTTAAAATGCACTCCTTTTCATACTTTATCTCTTAGCATGATCTGTTTTTATCAATATGATTAAGCTACATACTACGTAGGGTTTAGTGGTGAACCGGTTAAAGATCATTCCATTTGTTTATATGTTTTTTCCACAGAATTTTATAAGTTGTCTTATTTTGAAAATCACTTTTCTCAGTTCACGCTTTTAAGCATGGGATTTTTAAAGGTTTTAACGGATGACATTCGATAGGTGGTACCATACTATACCAAGACTCTCTCTCTCTCTCTCTCTATATATATATATATATATCTAAATTTTTTGAATAATATTATCTTTGTATAATACTTTGTTGTTGATAGTTTTGGGAAGTTATGATTGATACAAGTACAGATCTATGCTCGAGAAAGAGTAACAAAAGGCTAAGGATTAGCAACAAAATGCACTGTAAGTTACCATGTATAAAATAAAAACATAATGAAGAAGAATTAGAAAGTGGATAACTAACACAACTCATAAATTTGACACTAAAAACTTTCATTTCGTTAGCTGAACTTTTCTGTTTAGCAGGTGCATATTTGCCCCATTCACAAAGGAAACTTATTTCATTCCAACAATCCTTTACTTTCTCCATTTTCTACTAAATTTATTGAGAATGACAATACTCTGTGTGCCCCTCCAAGGATTGGAACTTTGGTCAAGTTGGTAGTTCGTACATAACCAGCAACCGAACACTTCTCATTTCTGAGTTTTTCTTGAGGTGGTGTGCCTTAAGTGTAGTACTAGTTGTTTACCTTCATGAACAAATGAACACAGGCCTATAAATATTCATTACGTGTGATGCTATATTTATCGTTTAGTAATTTTTATGCTTAGTTGCTTACTGTTTTGGCATGCACAAGAATGCTGAAGGAGGTAATTGCACGAGGTAATCAAGGGGCTGCTTAACACCTACCCTCTAGGCACCCCACCTAGGTCCTAGGCATTTAGAAAACAAAGTAAGAAGGAAAGGAAAGGGGAAGAAAAGGGAGGTGAAAATCTAGACCATTATTTCTTCTAGTTTTTGCAGCATCTGCCGCTCACGCTGCCTTCATGCGTGCTCTTTTACTTTTCCAGCCACCTTAATGTGCTGCTTCCCCGGTCTTCTTTAAAATGGTACGATTACGGGTAAGGATCACCCCACCTTATTTAACTATAACAGGTTGGATTTTTGATGTAAACTTAACCCTAACTAGTGAATTTTCAAGAATATTAAAAGATTAAGTTTACCAACATGTAATGCAGATTAAGTTAGGAATTAAAACTACTAATTGGTTTGATGAATTTTCAAAATATGAAATAAATTTAACAAACCCAATTAAAGATTTAATCCTGAACAATAAATAATTGTACCTAAGCGTTCTTAGCAAATGAAATAGTTAATAATGATTCGTACTCTATAAATAGGAACACACTCAATATTTGTGAACGACAGAAATTTAGATAATACTCTAGAGACGATAGATAGTACCACAAATAATGGTGAATTGAAAAGATCTCACCGGGATTCGACGGAGGGGATCGTCGCCAAGGGTTTGGGTGTGCTATTGGAGTCAAAGGCAGCAAAAGGGCTGCCTGCTGCTGTTCAGGATGGGATGTGGTGGTGCTGGTGATGGAACTCGACTGCTGCAGGTGGTCGGGGGAGGCTTCAGTACATGCTAGTGGTGGCGGGTCGGGGCTGATGGTGAGGTGGCGATGCTGGAGACGGGAAGGAGCAGCGGTTTGGGGAGGATTCGGGGTGCCGGAGTTCGGAGATGGAGTAGCAAGGGTGAGAGGCTCTGGGGTTGCTGTGGTTGTGAAGCGGGTGGCGCAAGGGGCTATCGAGGAGGCGGCAGTGTCGGGGTGGTTCAATGGCGTGAGGGAGCTACTGATGGGTTTCAGGCTTAAGGAGAGAAGGTAATGATGGCAATCGGGTCCAACGGGTCGGGTTGGGTCGGACCTGCTCAGGTCGAACCAAAATTCGGACGGGCTCGGGTCGGGTTGGCAGTTTAACCGGGCCGGGCTGGGCCGGGTAGAAAGTGTAAAGTTCGATCCGGTCGGCCCGCGAACTTAATAGGGTCAAACCCATTTCTGGTCAGGCTGAGTTGCGGGTTGGCCCGGGTTGGTTAATTTTTTTTATGTTGGTTTATATTTTAAATTTTATATGAAATATTGTGAACAACAAAATTAATTGCTCACTATCCACTACTCAATTAGCCCATAGCTATTTATAGCCAACTCCACCTCACTTCTCTCATCTCACCAATGTGGGACTAAATATATTTGGATTTTAAAGTTTGAAAAGTTTTAGTACCACATTGGTGAGATGAGAGAAGTGGGGAGGTGGAGTTGGTTATAAATAGCTAGGGTGGCGGTTGTCTAATTGAGTAGAGAGTAGTAATCAATTAATTTTGATGTCCACTCATTTTTATAAAATTTTAAAATATTTTAGAGTATTTGTATATGCATATATACATATGTATATGCATATATACATATATATATACAAATATTTTGCAGTATATATATACATATATGCATATATTTTGTAGCAAAAAAAGATTAAAGAAAACAAACAAAAAATATAAAAAAATCCAAACGTGTCAAATCCACAAACCCGCGGGTCATAGGTCGGGTTCGGGTCGGGTTGACGTCAGGTTGCGGGTTGGCGGGTCGGGTCGAGCAGGTTTGAATTGAATTTTCACTGACGCGGGTCGAAACAGTTAGGATTTTGGGTTCGACCCGAACCCGAACTGGGTAAATGCGGGTCGGGTCGAACATGGCGGGTCGCGGGTCGACCCGACTCTATTGTCATCTCTAAGAGAAGGCGAGAGAGTGAGTGGGGTTGGTTTTCGACAAAGAAGAAAGAGAAGATAAGGAGAAGGGGGGTGTTGATGGGTGTCGCGATTAGAACGAAAAGAGAAAGAAGAAGAAAAGAGAGAAGGGGAAGTGGCAATTGTGAGATTGGGGGTTAGGGTTTGAGATTTGTATTGAATTTGAGTGTAGTTTAGAGTTTCTCACGAACCCTAACATTTCTTAGGATTTCTCACAAATCCTAATGTTCTCATATGCATTCACACACACAAGCGGAGAATGGAGAACACTTAACACATTTTTTAATCGATAATATTATACCTTCTTTTTACTCTCAAGGCCTATATATAGGTTCAAAACAAAATCTCAATACAAATCTCTAAAATATTCTAATGCAGAAAATAAATGGTGCAAATTACAAAACTACTACATATAGCTAAAATGCCCCAAAACAAATAAAATTAATGAAATAAAGATAACTATGCTATTGGAGTAGCCATTCTAGACAATGCCTGTGCTGACAGAAGCGCCCAAATCATTTCGAACTAATGTCCTCATCATTCTTTTCGGGCGGGAGAGAGCTCGACCCAATTGAGTCAAAATATGTGATCCTGTCATAGTATTCCAAAAGATCTGCATCCAAGCGCTGAAGCTTCTCACAATCAATCAAAGTGTTCTCTAAATCCGGCTTGTTCTTCCATCTCACCAATTACCTATGAATACCACCATCTTTAGTAGAGATTATCTGATCATCTAAAATATTATTTAATTTTTCTGTCGATGGATAAGTAGTATCAGGTAAAAGGAAAAATGTGGGAATCTCACCATTAGACTGTAGGGTAGACTCATCTATAAGAGAATTTCTAGAATTAAATTCTGGCCATTCATAGGGTACTAGATCCTCAATATTGAAAGTCTTATGACAAAACCTTCAGGAAGGTCAACGACATAAGTATTATCATTGATAATTTGTATCGAGGACAAAGGCATAAGCTGCTGCCAATGAGCCCACATTTATATGAATTAGCTCGTTTCTAAGATCGGCTCGTAGTCCAGCTCTGAACCTAAAAAGAGTTTGTTCTTCGCTCTTTTTACCTAAGACATTGCATCGAATGAGAAAGTCGTCAAACTTATCAACATACTCTTGGGTTGATTTGCTTTCTTGATAGAGTTGGTTCCATAAATCTAGCAATCTGGTGTGGAATGACAAGGGTACCTATCTCTCGGTGAGCTTCTCTTTTATGGCTTCTAAGTAGCTATGGGTGGCAGGCCTCGACCTCTACAGGCGTGTTCAAGATTGGTCCAGTATTGTTGAGCTTTACCAGTCAATTTCATCGTGGCAAATTCGACATTCAGGGTTTCGCTCATGTCAAACCACATGAAGTAGTGGTTCATAGCACGGATCCAATCAAGATAAGCTTGGGGTTCCATGTGGCCTTCAAAGTGGTGAATGTCAGCCTTAACGTTTTTGTTGTATTGTTCGTCAGGGTCACGATCTTAACATCGACCGTCACGATCATTTCCTTAAGGGATCTGACGATTAGCATGAAGCTCAGGGGTAACCTTCTGATTTAATTCCACTTGCTCCAGCCGTTGATTGATTTTAGCGAGAGTTGCTTGAATAGCAGCGAGGGTAGTGGAAATGTCAGTGTACATAATTTTTTGTGTTAAATGGCCTAAAGCTCTAAATGCAATTAATTCCGAAATGCAAATAATACCTTTAAAAAAAAAATCTAAAATGATCTAAAATAATAATCCTAAATGATTCTAAATGAATGCAAAAACTATAGCTAAATGACGTCAGAACTAGGATTTTTAAAAACCTTCGCTCTGATGCCAGTATGATGTAAACTTAACCCTAAGTAGAGAATTTTCAAGAATATTAAAAGATTAGAGTTAGAAATTAAAACTACTAATTGGTTTGATGGATTTTCAAGATATGAAATAAGTTTAACAAGCTCAATTAAAGATTCAATTCGAACAATCAATAATTATACCTAAGCGTTCTTAGCAAGTAAAATAGTTAATAATAATTCGTACTCTAATTAGCAAATAGAAGCACACACATTATTTGTGGACGACAGAAATTCGGGTAATACTCTAGAGACGATAGATAGTACCATAGATAATGGAAATTGAAAAGATCTCACCGGGATTCGATGGTGGGGATCATTGCCAAGGGTTTGGGTGTGCTGTTGGAGTCAAAGGCAGCAAAAGGGCTGCCTGCTGCAGTTTAGGATGGGACGTAGTGGTGCTGGTGATGGAACTCGGCTGCTGCAGGTGGTCGGGGGAGGCTTCGGTACAGGTTGGTGGCGGGTCGGGGTTGATGGTGAGGTGGCGATGCTGGAGGCAGGAAGGAGGAGCGGTTTGGGGAGGATTCAGGCTGGCGGAGTTGCGGGATGGAGCAACAAGGGTGAGAGGCTATGTGGTTTCTATGGTGGTGAAGCTGGTGGCGCAAGGGGCTATTGAGGAGGCGGTGTCGTCGGGCTGGTTTGATGGTGTGGGGGAGCTGCCGGTGGGGGTTTCGGGCTCAAGGGGAGAAGGTGAGAGGGTTAGTGGGTTGGGTTTCGACAAAGAAGAAGAGAGGAAGAAGATAAGGAGAGGGGGGGGGGTGTTGATGGGTGTCGGGATTAGAACGAAAAGAGGAAGAAGAAGAAAAGAGAGAAGGGGAAGTGGCGGCTGTGAGATTGGAGGTTAGGGTTTGAGATGTGTTGGATTTGGGTGTAATTTAGAGTTTTTCACAAACCCTAACATTTCTTAGGATTTCTTACAAACCCTAATGTTCTGTTATGGTCTCACACACACAAGAGGAGAATGAAGAGAAACAACTCAACACACAATAATTTTTTAAATCAATAATAGCATATATTCTCATTATTCTCAAGCCTTATATATAGACTCAAAATAAAATCTCAATACAAATCTCCAAAATATTCTAATGCAGAAAATAAAGGGTGCAAATTGCTAAATTACTATATACGTCTAAAATGCCTAAAAACAAATAAAAATTGCTGAAATAAAGATAGCTATGCTACTGAAGTAGCCATCCTAGACGATGTCTGTCTAAAATGCCCAAAAACAAATAAAAATTGTTGAAATAAAGATAACTATGCTACTGAAGTAGCCATCCTAGACGATGTCTATGCTGACAGAAGCGTCAAAATTGTCTCGAACTGATGCCCTCATCAATTTGACCCACTTCACTTAACGTGAAGGCAAATTGATTGAAGGTTGGGACTTGGGAGTCAATTTTGTTTTACTTAAGTAGTTTTGAGTTCTAACCAGACTTGCTTCACTTAAATGGGTAGAGGGTCATCCTTAACCCTAATTGTTCCTTTCAGTGGAAAGGCAAGGGCGGCTTCACACAGTCGGGAGTGAATACAGACAAGGTTGGTAGCGGCTTAGGTTATTGTTTTTTTCCCTTATGTTTTCCTTCCTTTCTTTTTAATTTTTGTAAACGATGTTGAGGCGCAACCTCGGAAGCATACTTCCAAATATCCAACGTTGCTGTGGCGGGTGTAGATTGGGCTCTTTGGGTACTCTCGGGTGCATACCCAAGGAGTACCCAAAATTTTTAACACATTTTTGCAACTTTTGGATTATGTTTAGATAAATGCCCAGGCCGTAGTGTAATTTCAAAACCTTGTTGTCTAGAGCTATGCTAAAAAACAAAACAAGTATACCCATAATTTGAAACTTAGATTTTCATTTTTTTCTCCAAAAAGTGCATATAATCATAATTTATTCTTGTTAGTTCTATAAAATTGCCTATTTATAGATATAATAAAAAATATAGTATATTTAACGTACCCACCAACGCAACACCAACGCACCTGTATCCTACTTTTTGGTCAAATCACGTATCCCCATACTTGTGTCATACTGTCGTGTCATACCGCACCTCGCACCTATATCCGAGCTTCATAGGGCGCAACCATCTAGGTCCAAAGCAGAGTTGCTTTGGAACTGCCTCTTATGTCCAAAATGGAGCGACCGTCGGGTTGCCTCCTTCTAGGTGGCCTAAGCTTTTCACAGCACCACGCATTCATTACAAAAAAAAAGGCATATTGTACTTGGTGCACATTGACATCTGAATAGAACATGTGAACTGGATCGTTGAAGTTAGTTGGGGTGAAATCCATAAAGCTGACATTGAAATTGGAGATAGCATGATCATTTTTGGTTAGTTTTAAGTCATGTATTAATTATTAGGGTTTAACAATAATTTTTGGTGCCGGTGTCACAATTGAGGCAATGCAGAGCTCCAGGAGTTATTGTGCTAAGAGTGCGTTGTATTATGTGCAACTAATGAGGATACAATCACTAGACAGTTATTAACCAAACAAGCAAAACTGTACATTCAGGGGCGAGTCTTAGGTTTAGTCATGACTGATTCTTGATCCATTTATTATATGGCAAAGAGTCAACACTCCTACTATACCTTATTATATTTGGTTGTTCTGGCCCATTTATTTATTTAATGGGTATGGTTGTGTTGGGACTGTCAGCCAACATTTTGTCCGGTTTAGCCAAATGTAACTGTTTTGATATATGTATTTAGGGATACAATGATAAAGGCTCATATCCATGTTTAATAGCCTGTTCAACCATACAGTTGAAAGAAAGTTATCAAAACAGGAGCATGTATTCTCTTTTCTTCAGTGGTAGTAGGGATCTCTTCATCAATTAACAAGAGCTAGAAAGCAAATGTGCAACTTCAATTGAACTATGACCAGGTGTAATGATGCAGAGTTATATGTATATAGACTTATGGGAAAAATTTTGTTGGAAGTAGTTAACTAATATCTCTCTCTTTTTTATTTTTTATTTTTTTATTGTTTTTATTTTTTGTTGGTTTTGTTTTTTCTGAGACGTATCCTAATGAAGATGGATCTGCCTAACCCTCTGGTTATCATTTACCATTGAAGTGTTCAGTAATGACTTCTGTTAGCAGGACCACTAGATCATAAGTTCTTGTACTATGGGACATGCTAACGACAGATTGGGGAACTTTTGGTTGTTGACTTGTGTGTTGAAGGACCTGAATTTGGGAAGGAAAGGGAGGGAGAGAGGAGAGGTGATTGTGGCAGCAGTTAGAGGGAATGAATGATGCGGCTGGGAAGCTACGTTTTTCTCTGGGTTTATAACAAATGCCAAGATTCCTGACCTAATTCTTCAATTTGAATGCTGGGTTTATGGGTTCGAATCTCATTCTTGACAAAATGGAAATTAATTTGTATGAAGGGGTTTGATTCTGTCAATTTTTCTATACATGGATCCGTGAATCTAGCAGTTTGGTAACATTGTATGGGTTCAGATCTCATTCTTGACAAAATGGAAATTAATTTGTATGAAGAGGTTTTGATTTTTATTCTGTCAATTCTTCTATACATGGATCCGTGAAACAAGCAATTTGGTAACATTGTATTATAATTAATTCTGCTATTGATGAGTTTCAACTGTTGTAGTATGGCAGTCATGAATAATTTTTTTGTGCCTAAATTGGATTTATCTTGACCATCCTTACATGACTTTTCCCATTTATAGCCTTATTTCAATTTATGGTTTCAATTGATTATACAATCAGGTGAAGTTTTTCTAACAAGCATAACTGTTAACAGTTAATTCTATTTTTACATTTCGTAATTGGTCATCCAGCCTTCATTTTCTTTACTGAAGTAGTCTTATAGTATGAGATTTATTGTTTTATTTGTGCAATTCATTTATCTGACCGGTCTCGAGAACTCATTAATTACGGCTGCTATTTATAGAAAAAGGAACCAGTACAATGCCTTCATCCAAATGTTTTTGGCTGCTATTTATAGAAAAAGGAACCAGTACAATGCCTTCATCCAAATGTTTTTGGCCATATGCTATTTACAGAACTCACTAAGAGGGACATGTCCTGGTCTATCTAGGTTGACATATCATGTTATGTTCATCTAGCAAGGGTTTGTATTGTATCCTTTTTAGTATTTTGCTTAATCTAATGTTACTTGATCTTTTGTTTGCTCTTGGTTCCAACTCCAATTAAATCATAATCTGTCGGTACAATGTTTATCAACTGAAACCTAAGTGTATATCTTTTCTGCACAGGGCGATGAACTTCAGGTGAAAGTTAACAAACTTTCATCGACGAAGACACAGCTTCCTTATGACTACTATTTCTTGGATTTTTGTAAGCCTTCTGAAATCACGAACAGTGCTGAGAATTTGGGCGAAGTCCTTCGCGGTGATCGCATTGAGAACTCCATCTATGTAGTGAGTGCTGTCATCTATCAATGAACAAGTAGAAACTATTAGAGATATAATGGACATGTGAACTTTTCTTTCTTTTCAAGAACTGTTAAACAAATCGTAAAACCAAAAGCCTTGACTACTTGTTATCTAACATTTGTTATGTCTTTTTCATGTATGATGCATAATGCAGTTTAAAATGAGAACAGATGAGAGTTGTAAAGTTGCTTGTCGTACAAAGCTTACTCAAGATACTGCGAAACATTTTCGAGAGAAAATTAAAGATGAATATCGAGTTAACATGTAAGTAGATCAATAGTATATGATATTCTTGTGAATCTTTTGACAAACTTATGATTGTCATTTTTTAATTAATTAATTTTTTATTATTATGTATTATTTTGTTTATGTTTTACAACGTGACAAAATTGTATGGCTAAAAATTCTTTATTTTTCTAACGACGTGATGGATGGGGAAATGAATGTCAAATAACTATGATTACCCTTACGCTATCTTAGGCATGTAGAACAAGATGAACGGTTTGGTGGGGGTTCATATCGTGGAGTGCCTCAAACTAAGATGTGAGGTAGGGCATTAAGGGATCACAGATAACCACCCTCCCCCACACCACATAGGGAGGTGATCCCCTAAGGCCCTACGTCACCCCTTATTTTGAGGCCCAATACGTGACCTCATTGATATGACCCCCCCTATGAAAAATCCGACTTGTTTTAAATGACTTAAGATAGCCTAAGAATTTTTCATAGGGGGTTCGTGTATATATATATAATCCTCCGATCCTCCATGCATTTGCTTGAGTTGAAATATCTTAAATATACTGTATTCATCTTAAGGAAAATACTTTATTTTGTCTAAACTCTGCTTTTAATTTTGATATTCCTTGGTATTTGACATAAGTGGTATACTCTTGCTAGGATCTTGGATAATCTTCCTGTTGCTGTGCCTAGACAAAGGAGGGATGGAAGTCCATCACCAAGTTATGAGCATGGGTATCGTGTTGGTATTAAAGTAAGCTAATTTACTGTATATGTTGCGGGAGTTGCTAGTGGTGAAATACTTTCTCTAAGTGTACTGACTTCTCATACCATTTGATCAGAATAAAGATGACAAGCTTTTCATCAACAATCACTTGAGCTTCAAAGTCATGTTCCATCAGGACCTTGAGACTGAGGATGCCCGAATTGTAGGATTTGAGGTTACTCCAGTCAGGTGCAGCTCCTTTTGTGCTTTCTTTTGTAATTTCACTAGCTTTTATTTGCATTCTTACTGCCCTAATTGTAATTCTGTTATAATAATTATCTTTTGGTGCTTTAAAAAACAAATTATTAGAATGTTGGCGGTGGTTTAAAATGGCTCTATTACCGAGTCTGCACTTTGTATCATTTTCTGAGAAACAATGCATTTAGTTGCTGAATAAATCAATATAGTAACCACTGTCTAAATATGCAGAGTCAAGCTGTAGAATTAGTTACTGCCGCCATGAGTTGACTGATATTTGACTGGTTCTTGAATCTGTGAAAGTCAGCTGGATCGAACTAGTTGAATATTTCCTCAGTGGATCCATTTTGCTGTTTTTGCTTTTGGTTTGTTGTACTTGTACCTAAATATTGTGGGAGTTCGAGCCAATCCAAAACATTCTTGGAAATCAATGAAAATGTTATGTAGATATCTTAATTTCAAAAATCCATCTATCGGTTGGTGGTTTCATCAAGGAATTTCATTTCATGTGAAAAGCAAGTTACCTTTTTTAGTATAAATAAATAAATGTCATAATATATCTATATATTGATCTTTACCAAGGTTCGGTTGGTGGTTTCATCAAGGAATTTCATTTCATGTGAAAAGCAAGTTACCTTTTTTAGTATAAATAAATAAATGTCATAATATATCTATATATTGATCTTTACCAAGGTTCGGCTTTAAGCCCCTACCTTTTTACTTTGGTTATGGATGAATTGACGTGAGGAATACAAGATGAGGTGCCTTGGTGTATGCTTTTTGCCGATGACATCGTCTTAGTGGACGAGACTAGAGCAGGAGTCGATGCTAAATTAGAATTGCGGAGAGAAACTTTGGAAGCATTAGGATAAGTAGCACTAAAACAGAGTATATGGAGTGTAAATTCAGTGATATTTGGAACACAACTGAGGAAGTAGTGAAACTTGATGGTTAAGAGATACCTAAGCGAGACAGTTTTCGATATTTAAGCTCGATTATACAAAGAGATTGGGAGATTTGTGAAGATGGTATACATAGGATCCAAGCAGGGTGGTTTAAGTGGATAAGTGCCAGTTGTGTTTTCTGTGACAAACGTATACCTTTGAAGTTGAAGGACTTTTTTTTTATAGAACGGCTATTAGACCGGCAATGATGTATGGAGCAGAGTGTTGGACAACAAAGACACAACATGTCCAAAAAAATGAGTGTAGTGGAGTTGAGGATGCTCAAATGGATGTGGTAAAACAAAGAAGGATAGAATTAGAAACGAGAATATACGAGACATGCTAAAGGTAGTTCCAATCCAAGATAAGTTAAGAGATAATCGCCTCAGGTGGTTTGGACATGTCACACTTAGACCTAGTAGTGCCTCCGTTAGAGTGATTTGATAAGAATTGAGGGTAGAGTTAGGGTTAGAGGAAGACCTAAACTAACTTGGGTGGAAACGGTGAGAAAAAATATTATGACCTTACAGAAGATATTGCGCTAGACTGAGCGGAATGGAAAACTAGGATTCATGTAGCTGACCCCAACTAGTTGGGAAAAAGGCTTTGTTGTTGTTGTTGTTGTTGTTGTTTTTTATATTGATTTGATAAGTATTGAGGGTAGAGTTAGGGTTAGAGGAAGACCTAAACTAACTTGGGTGGAAACGGTGAGAAAAAAAATTATGACCTTACATAACATATTGCGCTAAACTGAGCAGAATGGAAAACTAGGATTCATGTAGCTGACCCTAACTAGTTGGGAAAAAGACTGCTGCTGCTGCTGCTGCTTGTTCACATATTCTTGTTCACATATTTAGACCACTTGTTGTTGTTGTTGTTGTTGTTGTTGTTCACATATTCTTGTTCACATATTTAGACCACTTGTTGTTGTTCACATATTCTTGTTCACATATTTAGACCACTACTTATAGCCATATGTGTTTTCATGCTAAACTTTCATTCTAATAAGTTGGTATAGCCTTAGTCTCCATTCTTCAATTGTTGTTGTTGTTGTTGTTGTTGTTGTTGTTCACATATTCTTGTTCACATATTTAGACCACTTGTTGTACCACTTGTTGTTGTTCACATATTCTTGTTCACATATTTAGACCACTACTTATAGCCATATGTGTTTTCATGCTAAACTTTCATTCTAATAAGTTGGTATAGCCTTAGTCTCCATTCTTCAATAAATGATTTATACCAGTCCCAAAATGCAACTTAATATACCAGGCTCCCAAGAAACTTAATTATATCTGACTGTTGTCACCTGTGTGTTAGTCTGAGGGTGTGAGAGTGATATTCCATTTTGGGCATGCTGGGCATCTGATTGTTCACATATTTAGACCACTACCTAAGTTATCATTTGGTAAGCTATGCCTTTTCAATGTTTAGAATCATATTTTACCAGCATGTTATATACCATCAGTTCCTTACTAATATTTTCTGCTCGTCTGCTTCCAATCTTATATATTTGTACGAACAGTGTGAAGCATGAGTATAGCGAGTGGGATGAGAAGAACCCTAGATTAGATACTTGCAATGCAAACACAAAAATTGCTCCAGGTAGCCATGCTCCTCAGGAAGTAACTGATGATGCATACATTGTGTTCACCTACGATGTTTCCTTTGTGGTATGTAAAGCTTACCTAAAAAGACGAGACAACTTTCTTTGTTATTATTTATACTTACACTCTGTTGCAGCCCAGTGACATCAAGTGGGCTTCTCGTTGGGATACCTACCTTCTCATGAACGACGATCAGATCCATTGGTTCTCCATTATCAATTCCTTCATGATTGTTCTCTTTCTGTCAGGCATGGTGGCCATGATTATGATGCGAACCCTATACAGAGACATTGCTAACTACAATCAGTTGGAAACTCAGGATGAAGCCCAGGAAGAAACTGGATGGAAATTAGTTCATGGCGATGTTTTCAGGCCACCTGTGAACTCTGGCCTTCTCTGTGTTTATGTCGGTACAGGAGTACAATTCTTGGGGATGACCTTAGTTACTATGATATTTGCATTATTAGGCTTCCTCTCCCCCTCCAATCGTGGTGGCTTGATGACTGCTATGGTCCTTTTGTGGGTTTTCATGGGGTTATTTGCTGGATTCTCATCATCTCGCCTCTACAAAATGTTTAAAGGAACAGACTGGAAGAAAAACACATTAAAGACTGCATTCATGTTCCCGGCCATCGTCTTTGCTATCTTCTTTGTCCTAAATGCTTTGATTTGGGGAGAGAAGTCCTCGGGTGCAGTTCCCTTTGGAACCATGTTTGCTCTTGTCTTCCTTTGGTTTGGCATCTCAGTGCCTCTAGTCTTTGTAGGTAGCTACATAGGCTACAAGAAGCCAGCCATTGAGGACCCTGTGAAGACCAATAAGATCCCAAGGCAAATACCTGAACAGGCTTGGTACATGCAGCCTGCTTTCTCCATACTAATTGGGGGTATTCTTCCATTTGGTGCTGTTTTCATCGAGCTCTTCTTCATCCTCACATCGATATGGTTGAACCAGTTCTACTACATCTTTGGCTTCCTCTTCATTGTCTTTGTCATTCTTCTTATTACTTGTGCCGAGATTACCATTGTTCTATGTTATTTCCAGCTATGCAGTGAGGATTACAACTGGTGGTGGAGGGCCTATCTGACTGCAGGTTCTTCTGCACTCTACCTCTTTTCGTATGCGATCTTCTATTTCTTTACCAAGTTGGAGATAACAAAGCTTGTTTCGGGGATCCTTTACTTTGGTTATATGTTGATTGTGTCGTATGCGTTCTTTGTGTTGACGGGGACCATCGGCTTTTATGCCTGTTTCTGGTTTGTCCGCAAGATATATTCCTCGGTGAAAATTGACTGATATGCATCTATAGGGCGATCAGTTGAGACAGACCAGTTGAGACGGACGGAAAAGACTCCAATTTAGTACAATCAGGATATGAATTAAATGATGAATTTGTCATTTTTGTAGGAGATTAAACTATTTGTACCTTTGCCCCCCCCCCCCCCCCCCCCTCCCTTCTCCTCTTTTTTTTTTCTTCTAACCCTTTTCCCGTTTTCTGTAATAGACTGAAACTGCATGCTTGTGTTGACAATGATATTCGCAGCTGTTACATTTTATGGGTCATATGAAAACCTTGCTGAAAGCAGAAAACATTTGCATGGAAGCCTCCTGTCCTCTGGAGATTTTTCGGTTAAGTCATTTTTCTCGGTTTCGTTCTGTTTACATTATGTTCTATTAGTCTAACTCATGTAACTTGTTCAAAACATAATGTCATCTAGGGTGTCATTACGTGTAGTTTTTGCAAGCATACTGGAAAATGCTTATTAGCAATATCTCATATAATCAAGTACTTAGCCTTTTACTCTATTCAGTTTTTCTTCAATTTATTTTTTTTGGATTTTTATTTATTTATTTATTTACACTCTATATTCAGTTAATCTTCAATCGCACAGCAACGCAAATCCAAATTCCATTTATGAGCTGACAATCATTAATTTTTTTCTCGGTAAAATTTTGTACTTCTTGAGTGGAAGTTGTATTAGTCAAATTGCTCTAACATGTTCCCCAATTTTTTAAATTATTGATATGCTCGTAGTAGTACGTGTGTATTCCCCTATCGTACTGCAAGTCATTGGTTGTAGAAAAATTGTACTGCCAAATCCCAGAAATATCCCACGAATTAAACGTGCTCCAGTAGGATCAGTACTGACTGAACATATATACGGAGAAAAAAATCTAATCAAAACACAACTCTTTTGGTCTTCCGATCTCTTTCCCATTTCACCTCGATTTTTATTTATTTACTAGGTTTGCCCGTTGACTGGAACGGTGTACCTTATTTAATCATATAAAATAATTTTGAAAGTCCAGCAAATTAATTGAAGTAGCAAACATATTATATGAAAAGCTTTTGGGGTCCAGCAAAAAGTATATTATATGATTTTTTATTTTTTTGAATTATTTTTAAAGTTTTTAATTTTAATTTTTTTATTATTATTAAATTTTTTAAAAATTTTATTTTCTTCATTTTTTGAATAGAAGAGGGAGGAGAGAGAGAGAGAGCAAATTAATTAAATAAACTAGTAATTTACACGTGCGATGCACGTCTTAATAAATATAGTTTTTTAAATTTTTTTTTAGACATAATCTGGATTTGAACTTAGAACCTCCTTTATAATAGTTATGTACGTGTATTGCACGGGTTGGTAGATTGACAAAACATTTACAAATGACACTAAGGCCTTTCCCATTATAATATTAGAGATAGGAGTATTTTTTAGTTTTTAAAAATAATGGGGGTATATGCTAATTTTCACATTTTAAATGGGGGCATTTGCTAAAATATCCATTTTTAGGGGCTGCACGTGCATCACACGGATATATTTGGTGGATTTAGTTTGGCTGTATATTGCACGGGTTTGCTCAGTTACAAAATTAGGGTTTGTTTGTTTATAACCCCAACTCTCCCATTAAAATAGTAGAGATATAGGAGTTGTTTTGGGTGGGGGATTTGAATTTGAGTTTTGGGGGGAAAAATATGTTTTGTGATGTTAGATCTGGACCTTTGATTTTTTGGGGATTGAAGAAGAGCCACTTGATAGCTTTCTTTGTGTTTTATTATATAGATAACACGTTTTGAAAATATTTACAGAAAGAAGACAGTTGTTAAAGTATTTGCGCTCTTGGATTCAATAACTAAATTCGCCGTTCTCAACGGCGAGTTTAGTTGTTTCATGCTTGCTATTGGGACACGGCGAGTTTAGTGCTAATTTTTTGAAAAACGCGTCGTTCCCAATGACGAGTTCAGTTCAAATTTTTCAATGAAGACTCGTCGTTCCCAATGGCGAGAACATTTACACTAGAATCGCTATTGGGAACAGTGAGTTTAGTTCAAAATTTTGAAAGAAGAGTCACCGTTCCCAATGGCGAGGACATTTATACTAAACTCGCTGTTGGGAACGGCGAGGATGTGAAAAATTTCACAGAGAGTAAAACACTGTGTTGGACTTAGTGAATTTTCAAAAAAATCTCAATAGAATTTTTTTTTGAACTAAACTCGCCGTTCCCAACAGTGAGCCTAGTGTAAATATCCTCGCCGTTAGGAATGACGAGTCTTAAAAATAATAATAATAGTAAAGAACTAAATTCGCCGTTTCAAACAGCGAGTCTAGTGTAAATGTCATCGCCGTTGGGAACACCGAGTCTTCCATTTTTTTTTAAAAAAAAAAATGCCAAACTCGCTTTCCCAACAACGAGTTTAGTGTAAATGTTCTCGCCGTTGGGAACGACGAGTCTTCATTGAAAAATTTGAACTAAACTCGCTGTTGGGAACAATGAGTTTCTATAAAAAAAATCTACACTCGCCATGTTCCAACGACGAGCATGAAACAACTAAACTCGCCGTTGGGAACGGTGAGTTTAGTTGTTGAGTCCACGAGCGCAAATACTTTAGCAACTGTTCTCTTTCTGCAAACATTTTCGAAAAGTGGCATAGAAAAAAAAATCATTCACCTCCTCTAATGTCTTCGAGTTGATGGTTTGATTAGGGGTGGGAGCTCAATGTCGATTTTATGGACTCTGCGATCTAATTCAAATGGTATGAATATTTTTATTAAATTTCCTTCCTATTTTCTTATCTAATTCTATGCTCCATCTGTTGTTGTTGGAAAATAATCTATGTGGGCTCCCATATGTGACTAAATGTATAATTGCTATTCTAAAGTCTAACCCAAATTAAAGTGATCTAATCAAGATTAAGTAATGGGTTAAAAGCATATAATTTAAAGTGTGATATAACACGTGTAGTGACCGTAAAGTAAATTTCTTATTTTGTGATGGGCAAAATTGAAAATCAATAATTATCAATTAGGGTTATGGTCCCCTATATATACGCATCTTCTTATTCCATCTGTCATCCCATCAACAGAAGAATAGAGAGACGACCTCTCATAGAAGTGCGTATCATATAGGAAGATCCAAACCCTCTGCGCAATCTCCATCAATGGCTTCAGGTTAGTGCTTCCGCTTTTAATATTTTTCTTTTTTTGATTTAGCAAAGATCTATAGTTTCATGATTTAGGATTTTATATTAAAGCACTTTTGCAACATGATTAAGATCTAGATTCATAGAAACATGTTTTAGGTTGTTATTAATATTTTATGTATGTTCGTAAGTGTATATAAAAATCCAACAATTGGTATCAGAGCCAGTCTTTTCTGAATTAATTGAAGAAATTTAGGGTTTTTTTGTTTAAATAATTTTAGGGCTTCTTGTTTAAAGAAATTTAAGAAATTTTAGGGTTTCTTTTGATCTTATTTTTCTTGATATTTGATCTTCCTGTTTAAGAAATTCAATTAATGTTTTTTAATTGATGAAGTAATTGGATCAGTTGCTTCAGATCGGGAAAAAAAAAGTTTCTAAACGGTAAGCATCAAATTATGGTTTTGGATCTTTTGTTTAAAACCTATTGTCCATTTTTCTTGCCCATCACATCTATGGCTTCATAATGTAAGTAGACACACAAATTTTTGACGTAATGTCTTATAAAATTGGTTTATAATGTTGAAATGCATGCATGGAGGGGAGGGTCCCACGGTCATGTGAGGCAGTTTTGCTGCCTTGAAATGTTGATAATCGTGGTTTTAGTTTTTTTGATAATCAATTGTTTTAGATATGAACCAATCACAATCAGTGGCTTTAGATATGAATCATTAAGGATATGGTATGGTGGAATGATCATGTTTTAGTTAAAGAATCATTAGTTAAAGAATCATTAGTTGAAGATATAAAGATTTTGCTTATAAATTTGGATGGAGGTGGGCCCGGTTGGATTTATTTGGATGGTTGAGATCCAATTTTCATTCTGATATTCAACTAGGTGAGAATACATATAGTATAATGATAATTTTTGTGAGGTACAGCTTTACCGTACACTTTGGTTCTTTGAGTTCAGTAGGATTTAAACTTCTTTATTTGTTATATATATATTTTTGGTTAGGATTTTAATGTTGTTCAATTATCTGTTATGGTTTTAATTCATTTGATATTATCAAATCAGTAGATAGATATGGTTCAGTTATGGTTTTGTTATCTTTTTAAATAGATATTATCTTGACATTATCCATCTACAAATAAAATAAAATTATGATATTAAGGAAAAGATAAAATTTTGGGAAACAATTAAATTCAATTTTTTGTTTTGGTTTTGGTTTTTCTTATGAATGTCTAATATTTTGAATAGTTTAATTGAAACAAAATTTTGCAAAAGTGACCTCTTTTGGGTAGATTAATTGATTTAAAATATCAAGATGATTGTGTGTTTGTAATTCATGCGTTTATTAACTGACCCAAAGGTAAGTTGATATTTGGCCGAATTTCATACACATCTGTGGTAATAAATATGTGACAATTATAAGGTATTCCATGTGAATAATAAGTCAGTCCAAAGAATGACTTATTATTTGACATGATTTATTGTCAATATTTGATTACTACAACAAGAGTAACGCTTACAGTTAATGTTACTGTCCAAAGACTTGATATTAACGTTGTGCCTGGTATCTTGAGATGAGATTAACCATTATTTGAATTTATTGTTTTATATAGATTCTTATGTGAGCTTATTTTGTTTTTTTTTGTTCTATATTCAGCTAATGTATCTTCTGCTGCCTCAATAACTGCTAACGTCAATTCTATTCCCATGCTTAATGGGACAAATTTTAAGGAATGGAAAGGGACCCTAATGATAACTCTTGGCTGTATGGAATTAGACCATGCATTAAGGGAAGAACAACCTCCATCTCTCACTGCGGAAAGCACTCCTGATGATAAAAGGGTATTTGAGAGATGAGATCGTTCAAATCGCATGAGTCTAATGATTATGAAACACAGCATTCCAGAAGACTTTAGGGGCACAAAATCCGATGGGATTACTAAGGCCAAAGATTTCCTCGATCAAATTGAGAAACGTTTTGCTAAAAACGATAAGGTTGAAATGACTACACTTCTGACTTCTTTGATGTCTATGAAGTATAAGGGTCGAGGAAATGTAAGGGAGTACATTATGAAAATGTATCATGTTGTTTCAAGACTTAAGGCACTCAAGCTTGAATTTCCTGAGGACTTGCTTGTGCTTATGGTTTTGGTATCACTTCCTGCACAGTTTAATCAATTCAAAATCAGTTACAACTGTCAAAAAGAAAAATGGACTCTAAATGAGCTCATTTCTCACTGTGTGCAAGAGGAAGAAAGGTTGAAACAAGATAAGACTGAAAGTGCTCATTTGGCCAAAGCCTCTAAGGATAAGGGCAAGAAGAGGAAATCTGATGATGAAAAAGCTAAGGATCCAGCTCAAAAGAAACAACATAAGGATACAGAGAGTTGTTTCTTTTGTAACAAGTCTGGACATATGAAGAAGAAATGTACTAAATATCACGCATGGCGTGCAAAGAAAGGTATGTTTCTTACTTTGGTCTATTCTGAAGTTAATTTATCTTCAGTACCTAGAAACACTTGGTGGATAGATTTTGGTAATACTACTCACATAAGTGTTTCTATGCAGGGTTGCCTGAGCTGCCGGAAGCCAAATGATGGTGAAAGACACATCTTCGTGGGCGATAATCGGTAGAAGTGGAAGCAATTGAGCATTTTTGGTTGTTATTAGGAACTGGTTTCTTATTTGGATTTGAAAGACACTTTTGTTATTCCATCTTTTAGACGAAATTTAATTTATGTTTCTTTGTTGGACAAATTTGGTTATTATTGTTCATTTGGAAACTATCAGTTTAGTTTGTCTTTAAATTCGAATGTTGTTGGAACTAATTATTTGAATGCTTATGACAACCTTTATTTGTTTTAAACAATTGCATCCTATAATGAAACCTTGCATGTAGAGTTACGTGGTACTAAACATAAATTAAAGAAAATTCAGCGTCATTATGACATAAGTGCTTAGGTCATATCTCAAAAGGTAGAGTTGAGCGTCTTGTGTCTGATGACATTTTGGAATCCCAGGACTTCACAAGACTTTGATGTCTGTGTAGACTGCATAAAGGAAAAAAAGATCAAAACTAAGATATTAGGTGCCAATATTCTTAATGTTAGGTGTTATGAACACATTTGTTATTTACTTTAAGAAAGCTTAGTCATGGTCTCCACAATCCAGAATATGTTCTTATGGTATTGCATTCTCTGTTCTAAAGTTTAGTTTCGTTTTGGAGTTGAATATAGCATTCTGATCATATTTTCTCGAATCAAAAGGGGTAGTATAAATTAGATATTTATGAAATGACCAATGATTTTAATAAGTATTCAAACCTGTTTATTATATCATAGCTTAAGAATATGTTTAGCAAATTCACAAAATCCATCTAAGGACTCAAGCAAGCTTCTCGTCAATGGTACCACAAGTTTCATCAAGTAATTATCTCATTTGGTTTTGAGATGAATATAGTCGATGATTGTGTGTATCACTAGTTCAGTGGGAGTAAGCATATATTTCTAGTTCAATATGTCGATGACATATTGCTTGCCACTAATGATATAGATTTATTGCATGAAACTGAAAGGTTTCCGTCCAAGCATTTTGAGATGAAGGATCTTTTGGATGCCTCTTTTGTATTAGGAATTCAGATACACCGAGATCGTTCTCGAGGTATTCTAGCATTATCACAAAAGGGATACATCGATAAAGTACTCAAAAGGTTTGGCATGCAAGATTGTAGACCAGGGGATACCCCTGTTGCTAAAGGAGACAAATTTAGTTTCAATTAATGTCCTAAAAGTAACCTTGAAATTCAGGAAATACAAAAGATCCCTTATACATCAGCTATTGGGAGTCTAATGTATGCTCAAGTATGTACGCGTCCGGATATTGCGTACATTGTTGAGATGTTAGGCATGTATTTAAGAAAACCTGGTATGGACCATTGGATAGCATCCAAGAGGGTCATGAGGTATCTTCAGAGAACAAAAGACTACATGCTCACATATAGGAAATCAAATCATTTGGAGGTCATAAGGTATTCTGATTCTGATTTCACTAGGGTGCCAAGATAGCAAAAAGTCTACATCAGGGTATATTTACCTGTTAACTGGAGGAGCTATATCCTGGAAAAGTGTCAAACAGACACTTATGGCTTCTTCCACTATGGCAGCAGAGTATGTAGCATGCTATGAGGCATCAAATTATGTAATATGGCTGCGAAATTTTTGTCACTGGGCTGCTCATTTTGGAGAATATAGAAAGACCACTCAAGTTATTTTGTGACAATAAGTCAGCAATGATGTATTCCAACAACAACAGGAGTTCAACAAAGTCGAAACATATTGACATAAAGTTCCTAGTTGTGAAAGAAAAAGTGCAAAGTGGACAGATGTCCATAGAGCACATTGGGACAAACTCCATGATAGCGGATCCGCTCACAAAGAGATTACCACCCAAGGTCTTTTATGAGCATACTGCTCATATGGGTGTTATATTATTTGAGGATATCATGATTTAGTGGGAGTTTGTATTTTATTTGTATTATGTTTGTGTGAGACATTTATACATTTAGTTATTTTCTGATCAGAAATAAAGAATTCAGTTTTATCACTCATTTGTCATATTTTGGTTCTGACCTCACTTAAGTTTTAAAGATGACCAGTTGGAAATAGGCATGTGTATAGATCACATTGCATGAAATTTCCATGCTACACATTCACACTTGATCTATGTCGTTTAATTATGTTAATATATGTGACCATTGATGAATTTAGTTACGATAAATATAACGAAAATTGCTTTGATCCTATATTTACATGATTAATGGACGAGATTGTTTGACTATGCTTTTGGTTATGATAGCAAAATTTTGAGCTCATAAAGTATGTACATTTATAAGGAGTAACATATGTGGCCCAAGTGGGAGATTATTGGAAAATAATCTATGTGGGCTCACATATGTGACTAAATGTATAATTGCTATTCTAAAGTCTAACCCGAATTAAAGTGATCTAATCAAGATTAAGTAATGGGTTAAAAGCATATAATTTAAAGTGTGATATAACACGTATAGAGACCGTAAAGTAAATTTCTTATTTTGTGATGGGCAAAATTGAAAATCAATAATTATCAATTAGGGTTATGGTCCCCTATATATACGCATCTTCTTATTCCATCTGTCATCCCATCAACAGAAGAATAGAGAGACGGCCTCTCATAGAAGTGCGTATCATATAGGAAGATCCAAACCCTCTGCGCAATCTCCATCAATGGCTTCAGGTTAGTGCTTCCGCTTTTAATATTTTTCTTCTTTTGATTTAGCAAAGATCTATAGTTTCATGATTTAGGATTTATGTTAAAGCATTTTTGCATCATGATTAAGATCTAGATTCATAGAAACATGTTTTAGGTTGTTATTAATATTTTATGTATGTTCTTAAGTGTATATAAAAATCCAACAAACTCGATTTCCCAACGAGTTTAGTGTAAATGTTCTCGCCGTTGGGAACGGCGAGTCTTCATTGAAAAATTTGAACTAAACTTGCTGTTGGGAACAATGAGTTTCTATAAAAAAAATCTACACTCGCCATGTTCCAACGGCGAGCATGAAACAACTAAACTCGCCGTTGGGAACGGTGAGTTTAGTTGTTGAGTCCACGAGCGCAAATACTTTAGCAATTGTTCTCTTTCTGCAAACATTTTCGAAAAGTGGCATAGAAAAAAAAAATCATTCACCTCCTCTAATGTCTTCGAGTTGATGGTTTGATTAGGGGTGGGAGCTCAATGTCGATTTCATGGACTCTGCGATCTAATTCAAATGGTATGAATATTTTTATTAAATTTCCTTCCTATTTTCTTATCTAAGTCTATGCTCCATCTGTTGTTGTTAATTATCTGTTATGTATCAAGTACAAACTAGATTTATTTTGCACATGCATATCACACACTTTCTTTCAAACAAAAAGTCCATAGTTATTTTAAACGACCATCAACCAGAAAACGTAGATCACTGTCATTAACTGAACTACATGTAATTGTTAAATTCGCAACACGAAACTCTAGAATTTGTTAGAATGGAAGAAATGAACATCAGAGTAGAAAAATGAAGCTAATAAATAATAACCATTCGGGTGTTTCTTTGTGTCTTTTTGGAGAGTCAAGTTATTATAATTGGACTTTTGTGGAGCATAACTTCACTTATGATAACTATAGTTTTCAGAGTTGAAATAACTGCAACTATCTCATAAGTCACAACTACAATTATAAATACACTTTTTTCATTCCAAAAGTTGAGATGACCAGAGTTACCTCGAGTTCACAATCTAGACTAAAACCACATTTGTCTTAACTAGGAGCTGCCAACAAACAATAGTTAAAACATAAATGAAGTTATATTTTAAGTTGGAGATAGTAGTATGATAACCAATGTTAGCATACATGTACCTCCAAATAAAAAAATTACTTTGGTTATCTAAATTTTTTCCCCAAGCATACTATGATATCCTTGAAGCAGCCCTCTTCTCAAACAATACTTCTGAACACGCGACTTTACGACTTATTTTTGCCCAAATGGATACTGCACATGTAGTGAATACATGTATTCAAGACTTTGTAGCACTGCTCCAGTATTACAATATCACTAATGAAAAAAAAAAAGAAAAAAAAACAAAGAAATTAGAAGCTGAGATCACACTCCAGAACATGATCTCCATGTATCAGCAACATCTAATAGACGAATCTCGCCTGTTTAGTTGATACTAAGATGAAAAGAGCAAGTATTATTTCTCTAAAGACCAAATTATGCAAATTACTGCATTACTTTAGCAGTACTTACAAGATAAGTTGATGAGCTAAGGAATGGAAATTGCCTTTATTTCTCCTGGTGCATATGATACACACATCCAATGTCACTAGCTAAAATATAGATACATATTTAAAGCTGCATCATTAGAAAATTCCCAAAATAGTGTAGAAACCAGAAGAAATTATTATAATTTTCTACCCTTATTTTTGCTATTTGTTCATCAACATTCTTCCAGTCATACCACATTCGAATGGATGGCTCATCTGGCAGACCGTTGATACTAACTCCTTCAGTGAAGACTTCACCCACTCCTGTATATAGACTTCACCCCCAGGGTTGTTCGCCACAAACCTTATCGCTGTCCATCCATAGGGAAACATGACAGTGGAATCTACAGATTAAACTTTGCAACATCTGTCGTCTCATTGAACCTCCCATCTCCATAACCCTACACCCAGAAGTCATGCCCGTGCAAATGCCATGGATGTACCTCACTCGCAGGAGCAACACTTTTTCCGGCATTTTGAACGATCACATCTACTACACTGTTGAACTTGAGTTTATACAGATAACTACCTGCTATAGAATTAGGAGATCGGTGGAGCTTTCATCATTTCATAGTCACTAGGGAAATTATCAAGAGGACTTTCTGGATTTTACGAACCATTTACGCCGAACCAAATGGCACCAAGATGAGTTGTTGTTGGAAAAATCAACGATATGTTATTATTTGACCATTTGGCTTGGCCGTGGATTGTACTTTGAGTAGAGAGCAGAGCAATTTTGGTGGTGTCCCTTTCAGAGAGCAGATATTGCAGGAGAAGTTTTTGCTGTGAGCGTAGTCATCCCATGGGGGGGGGGGGGGGGGGGGGGGGGGGGGGGGGGGGGGTGTGGTGTTTCACCTTGAGGCCGGTTAGGTGGCCGGCTCAGGCCTCCGATTTTTTAAAACAATTTTAGGGGCCCAAATTTATACTTTTCTTGTAAATATAGGTACGTATTTTGCGCGTAAAAAAATTATATTGTAATTAGGGGTCCAAAAAATAATTATTTGGGCTTTTCGCCTTAGACCCCGAGAACTCAGGGCCGGCCTTGGTGATGGGAGGGTTGAATTGGGGGGGGGGGCTCACCTTGAGGCCGGTTAGGTGGCCCGGCTCAGGCCCCTGATTTTTTTTTACAATTTTAGGGGCCCAAATTTATACTTTCGTTGTAAATATAGGCACGTATTTTGCGCGTAAAAAAAAATATTGTAATTAGGGGTCCAAAAAATAATTATTTGGGCTTTTCGCCTTGGACCCCGAGAACTCAGGGCCGGCCCTGGTGATGGGAGGGTTGAATTGGAGTTAAGGAGGTAATTCAGGATGGCAAGAGCATTTGCAGTATTTTCAGGGGCCATTGCTCTAACTCAGACAGAGATCCAGTAGTTTGATGATGGATTTGCATTGGTGGTGATTATTACTATTACAGAGTGGCTTTCACCTAAGTAGATGTCGATGTCACTTCTTGATGCGGGTTGTTTTAGGGGTGTGGGGGCAACAAGTGTGAGTTCTTGTAATTTGTATAGTGAAAGTCCTACTGTGGTACTGGCCTTGATCCGATCCCAGGTAGTGGGAGCGGGCTCGGAAGTAGGAGCGGTGAGGCGGGGACCTGGTGCTTGGCTCGGATCTAGCTGCTCGACTCGGATCTGGGGGCTCGGCTCGGTTCTGGGTACCTGCACGCTGCCTAGAAACACCGGGAGAAGTCCCGGTGGCAGGCCCTCCGACGATCTAGTCAGTTACTCAGAAAAGCAACAGTAGCTAGGGTTTAGGGCCAGAAAGTTTGATTACCTTTGAATGAAGGAGGGGGTCTGGTATTTATAGGCAAAGGCAAAACGGGTCTGGGACATGAGCAGGCCGGGTTGGACCCGTTTGCCTGTGAGCCTGAGGGGGTAATGACCCGTTGGACTTCTGTTGACTTGATGATCAGGGAAGAGCGGATTTTTGAGGAGATCTGATGGCCCAGGAGGAGCCACGTCATCTAACCCATATCAGGAGCCCCCCACTCCTGGAGGTCTGGGTAATCCAGCCGTGGAGGAGTGATTAGTCTCTGTAGGAAGACCAGAGCGGTGTGTACAGCGAGAATGTGGTTCGTATCTTCCTGGAGAGGCCAGCGGGGTAGGATGAAGAGGATCTCTTTGAAGGTATGAGGGGCTCGCTTAGCTAAGTGTCGAGGGTCGGGAGACGAGCTCTCTGATTGTGATGAAAGGTAGGGAGCGTCGAGAGCCGAAAGTAGGGGCTCGCTTAGCCGAGCGTAGAGGGTCGGGAGACGAGCCTCATACTTGTTGGGAAGGCTATGGGGACATCGAGAGCCGAAGAGTAGGGGTTTGCTTAGCCGAGTGTCGAGGGTCGGGAGACGTGCCCCCATACTTGTTGGAAAATCTATGGGGACGTTGAGAGCCGAAGAGTAGGGGCTCTCTTAGCCGAGCGTCAAGGGTCGGGAGACGAGCCCCAATACTTGTTGGAAAAGCTATGGGGACGTTGAGCGCCGAAGAGTAGGGGCTCGCTTAGTCGAGCCCCCCTGCTTATGGTGAAGGCTTGGGGTGGTTCAAGGTTACCACCGAGCACTGAGACCCCATGCTTGTTGGAAAAGCTGGGGGGTGGCTCGAGGTCACCGCTGAGCACCGAGCCGTCCTCACTTGTTGGAAAAGCTGGGGGTGGCTCGAGATCACCACCGAGCGCCGAGCCCCCCTCACTTGTTGGGAAAGCTGGGGGGTGGCTCGAGGTCACCACCGAGTGCCGAGCCCCCCTCACTTGTTGGAAAAGTTGGAGGGCGGCTCGAGGTCACCACCGAGCGCCGAGCCCCCCTCACTTGTTGAAAAAGCTGGGGGGTGGCTCGAGGTCACCACCGAGCGCCGAGCCCCCCTCACTTGTTGGAAAAGTTGGGGGGTGGCTCGAGGTCTCCACCGAGCGTCGAGCCCCCCTCAGTTATTGAAAAAGCTGGGGAGTGGCTCGAGGTCACCACCGAGCGCCGAGCCCCTTCACTTGTTGGAAAAGTTGGGGGGTGGCTCACGGTCACCACCGAGTGCCGAGCCCACCTCACGTGTTGGAAAAGTTGGGGGGTGGCTCGAGGTCTCCACTGAGCGTCGAGCTCCCCTCAGTTGTTGAAGAAGCTAGAGAGTGGCTCGAGGTCACCACCGAGCGCCGAGCCCACCTCACTTGTTGGAAAAGTTAGGGGTGGCTCGAGGTCTCCACCGAGCGTCGAGCCCCCCTCAGTTGTTGAAAAAGCTGGGGAGTGGCTCGAGGTCACCACCGAGCGCCGAGCCCCCCTCACTTGTCGGAAAAGTTGGGGGGGGGGGTGGCTCGAGGTCTCCACCGAGTGTCGAGCCCCCCTAAGTTGTTGAAAAGGCTGGGGAGTGGCTCGAGGTCACCACCGAGCGCCGAGCCCCCCTCACTTGTTGGAAAAGTTGGGGGGTGGCTCGAGGTCTCCACCGAGCGTCGAGCCCCCCCACCCCCCCACCCCACTTGTTGGAAAAGTTGGGGGGTGGCTCGAGGTCACCACCGAGCGCCGAGCCCCCCTCACTTGTTGGAAAAGTTCAGGTGTGGCTCGAGGTTACGACCGAGCTCCGAGCTCCAAGACTTGTCGGAAAAGCCTTGGTGTGGCTCGAGGTTACAACTAAGCGCCGAGCTCCAAGACTGTTTGGAAAAGCCTGGGTATGGCTCGAGGTTACTGTTAGGGTTATATACTGAAAGCATCACTTTTGTATTAACTTTATTTCCTTATTTTTTTTTGAATGAGAATCATATGGGCATATGTTTGCATATTGTATTTATTATAATATTAATGCAAGTATCTGATATTCTATAAGGTTGATAATATGGTGTGAGGAGACACACAGAAGATCATATTATCAGTTTCCTATGGAATATATAAATTGTTCACAACCTAGACGGACTTGGACAATCCATTGGAAATGTTGTAGTGTAATCTGGTATTAGTCTATCTTGACTTTAGGTTTACACTAGCACACTTTGTGTGTATTGAACAGGACCACTTGAGGTTGTTCTCTTTGTACTGACTACAAAAGAGAACAAACACCTCTGTTATTATGGATGCTTATGCTCTTAATCCAGATATAATAACAGACATGTATATGCAGTGTGCATTACTTTGACTCATAAAAGAGTGAGATTCATTATGGATCAACAACCTCTATGAATTGGGTAATAACATTGTATGTATGATGGGCTGTTGATTGTAAAAGGAATCCATGTCCCGATACGTCGGGTTGATGATGTCCCCTTAAGGAGCTCATAAGGATTGTCATGTAAACCCTGCAGGTGGATTACATCCGACATGACAAATAAAGTTGAGTGGTACTACTTAAGGATAAAAGATGTTGATCAATATAGTTGTCAGTAACTTAATTTGATCGACGGACATTCGATATCTTAACATGGGGAGCTGAACGAGCATATAATAAAAGGAGCCCATAAATATAATTTGGGATTAGGAAGGTAGTGCAACAATAGCTCTTTAGTGGACCGAGCTATTGTTAATAGGCCTGGGTTGTGTGTTTGGGCTGAACACGGAATACCCAGATTCGTTAGGAGACCTAACCCTAATTTCTCTTCATGGTCCCTGCCGTAGCCTTATATATATATCCTCTATTCTCTGGCCGTCATATCATTATCAGAGATAAGAAGTTTTCTCTAAATTCGTGATTCACGTAAGGAGAGAAAGAGAGGTCAGCCAAGGAGAAGAAAGGTTGGTAGACCGTCGCCCACATGACGTCCAACCCGAGGAAGGAATACGTGCAGAAGATCTTGGGGTCGCTGACGGCTCGAGGTTGCTAGAAACTATCATCTTCTTCTCATCGCAGGTATAATTCGTGAACCCTAGATTCCGCAATAAAGGGTTAGATCACGTATTAAATCTGTTAAGCTTTTATGATCGATACACACACCAATCCGTGGTTCTGGGAATCATCGCAGTTCCATCAGTTACAATCGAGCTTCGAGCCCCAAGACTTGTTGGAAAAGCCTTGGTATGGCTCGAGGTCACAACCGAGCACCGAGCCCCAAGACTTGTGGGAAAAGTCCTGGTATGGCTCGAGGTTACAACCGAGCACCAAGCCTTAAGACTTGTTGAAAAAGCCTTGGTATGGCTCGAGGTCACAACCGAGCGCCGACCCCCAAAACTTGTTGGAAAAACCTTAGTATGGCTCGAGGTCACAACCGAGCGCCGATCCCCAAGACTTGTTGGAAAAGTCTGGGTATGGCTCGAGGTTACAATCGAGCTCCGAGCCCTATGACTTATTGGAAAAGCCCTGGTATGGCTCGAGGTTACTACCGAGCTCCGAGCCCCAAGACTTGTTGGAAAAGCCTTGGTATGCCTCGAGGTCATAACCGAGCGCCGAGCCCCAAGACTTGTTGGAAAAGACTTAGTATGGCTCGAGGTCACAGCCGAGCGTCGATCCCCAAGACTCGTTGGAAAAGTCTGGGTATGGCTCGAGGTTACAACCGAGCGTCGAACCCCAAGACTTGTTGGAAATGCCTGGGCGTGAAAGGCTTAGCTTGCTCCTCTGTCGTGGGAGGAAGGAGGAGCGACGAGCTACTGTGTCAGCTGATAAGGCCGAGGGTAAAACTGGAATTTGATGTGTCAGGCTGATGTCAGGGGTGTGAAAATCGAGGCTTCTGTGATCCTAGTGGCCGTTAGATCTTGATGATCAAGATTGGATGGTGGAGATTCCTTCGTGGAATTCGAGGAGTCTTTACCCTCCTATGAGTCCCCCACCCCTCCCCTCATTTCTCCACTTTGCACTATCTTTTCTCATAAAAGGAATTTTTCTCTCGCTTGCTGTCAGCGACAACTTTTACAGTGATCTTCCTTTTTTTCGGTAATCAGGTTAGTACTCTGTTTCCTTATGTCGCGCTCTCAGTCCAGTTCCGAGGCGAGCACTTCAGGTCGCGATATTGAGGAGGTTGAGTCGTAGTCGACGTCTTGGTCCCTGGGTGATGCTGTTTTGGAGGAGGAAGAATAGTCAGATTCGGGATCGGAGGGAACGAGCAATGTGGTTTTGGTCGTGCCCCCCTTGCAAAGTCGTATGCCAGAAGAGGGGACGTCGGGGGAGGAGCTTACCGAGGAAGAGGGCGAACAGGAGGGGGGCGAAGAAGGAATCGAGGGAGATGGCCCACAGGAGAGGGGAGAAGAAGGACCCGAGGGAGAGGGCCCTCAGGAGGGGGGAGAAGGAGGAGCCGAGGGAGTGGTAGTGGATGAAGAAATAGGTCTCCCCCCTCTTCCCTCGTTGTCGACTCTGTCTCCGGAGAGGAAGCCTCGCCTTCGTAGGAGGAAAAGAAAGTGGATCCGGCCGGATAGTCCAAGCACGCCGGACGGGCTTGGAAAAGGGCTGGAGGATCCTCCCCTGACTAATAAGAACCCAGGGTCAATCAGGATGTATCCTGATGATGTTGAGGAACTTGTTCAATTTGTCGCGGGGGAGCGTGTATCTAATCGGACAATGATAAAGAGGGACAACGTCCAGTGTGCGCTGAAGGCGGACTACCTGCCGATATTAAGGGCGGCTTACTTCATTCCTCGGGAGTTTGAGCTACTTATTCTGAGCCCTAGTCTTCGTCCAACTACTGAGTTGGAGAAGAGTTTCTGCATGTTTCCTGAGGACGCATTCATCTCGAGACTGAGGTTACCGCTACACCCGTTTATCAAAAGGGTGCTAAGGTGGGGGGACTGAGTCTGATGCAGTATGGGCCCAACTCGTGGAAGCACCTGGTCTGTTTTATCCTAAAGTGCCAGAAGAAGGGGGTCAAGCTAAGGCTCAAGTATTTCCGCGCCGTCTTGGGGGTGAGCTCGCTTGGAGATATGGAGGGGATCTTCTATATGTCACCACGCCCCCACAAGAGAGTGATGCACAGACATCCAGACTTGATAAAGGTATGGAAGGAGAAGTACATTGTGGTCCGGAGCAAGACGTCTTGGGAAATCCCTACAGTCTGGAATTTCTACAAGTCGAACCATAAACCCCTGAGGCGGAGGGACTTGACGAAAAAGGAGTGGACGGAAGTAGACAAAACTGTAGAGGGGCACATCATCGGTTGGTCGCACATCACAGAGTTACATCTGGCCCGAGATGGACTGAGCCCAACGCCCCCTTGTATGTTTTTGTTTTTACTTTGCTTAATTTTCTGCTATCGCTTTAACATTTTTTTTCTCTTTCTTTAGCTATGGATGCGAATAACCTCGAGACGAGGAATGCCATCCTGGCCCTAACCGCGAAGAGGAGGGCCGATAGGTAAAAGGTTGCCAAGGAGAAGGCTGCCCCGGCAGCAAGGCCTGCCAAGGGGGCGGCCCAAGGATCTTCGGAGCCACCTCCGAAGAAGTCAAAGAGAAACCACTCGTCTAGAGGGCCACAGGAGGCGGAGCCAAGCTCTAGTAGCAAGAAGGTGGCGAAGGTCTTGAAGGCGGGGACCCCAGCACTCTGCCCGGACGCTAGGGAAATGGTGGGCCAGAAGGGTCTGAGGCCGTTCGCCCCAGATTGGGCGGTGAAGGAGGGTGACTCCATGACGGAGGGCGCGATCGCTGTGGAGCTGACGAAAAAGCTCGTCACCGAGCACGACCAGATTAATCTGGCGACAGAGACGTCCGAGGTGGTCCACATGAAGTGGGCTCAAGCACAGATCGCGGTAAGTTTTTGTGATTTATCCGCTTTGTGTTTAGTGTTTATGAGTTTCGCATCTAACTCAATTCTTCTCGGCCAGGCGATGCTGCACAGGGCACATATGAAGAAGTGCATGGAGAAGGAGATTCAGCTCGAGAAGCGGAATGCCGAGCGGTATCTCCGAGAGGGAAAGAAGCTGAAGGACGAGCTGACGGCGGCTCAGGGAGCCCATGCGGTCCTCCAAGCATAGATGGCTACTCTGCAGGATTAGCTCGCGCACGAGATCACAGCGGTTCGGGCCGTGGCCAAGCAGTCGTATGACGCATTGGAGATGTCCTCTGCGGAAGACGATGCACGACCGGGCCAAGGAGCACTTCTTGCACCTCTACCCGGAGGCCAAGATCGACCACCTAAACTACGAGTGGGTGCCTCCTGCCCTTCCACTGACCCCCGGAGGTGAAGAAGACGAGGCTCCGAAGGATCCATGTCTGGAGGAGGAGGCAGGGGATGACCCGGCTGCCGAACAGGTGCCAAAGTAGTATAGGATTTTTACTTTCTTTTTGATTTGTACTTGCCTTGTGCGGACTGGCCAGCACTTTTTGTAACACTATTTTTGAATTTATAAAAACAAAAATTTGGCCGACCCTCTGTGACTTGTCATTTTGAGCAAGCTTTCTTAGTGAATCGTTGTCTCTCCCCTGTTTTTTGCTAGATGAACGAGACCGCCAGGGCCGACCTTAGTTCCGCTGAGGTCCAGCAACTTTGGAATAAGCTGGAGTCCAAGAAGAGTGTGATGATTCACTATCGTAAGCAGGCTCGCGATCGAGAAGCTGCGGTGGACTATTTTATGAACAAGTCCAAGGAGCTCAGCCTAGAGGCGGCTCGTATGAAGAAGGCCCTAGCCGACCGTGGTTGGGGGAGTGTTGAAACAAACTGGGCTCTATCTGATGCCTCCACCAGGCGTCAGACCTCTGAATCCATTCTTTGTGAGGTCGTCGTTGAGAAGGAGCTGGAGATTCAGAGGCTGAAGGTGCTGCTAGGCATTGGATGACCCCGAATCGGCGGTCCGGAGCCAGGAGCCCTCTCTGTCTAAGGCTCCTTACTGACCCTGTATGTGGAGATGGCGAGGCTTGCTGATGCGCAGAGCTCGGTTGCAGGGACATCGATGATGGCGATGCCCAAGTTGGTGGATGAGATTACTGGAGAGCAGAGTCGCTCCGCCGGGCTCGAGGCGGCTCTTGTAAGCCCGGAGGGACCCTTAGGTAGAAGTATAGGAAGAATGCTGTAACGTTTTTTGATTGTACCGTAGCCTTTGAGGGCATTTATGAATAAGACTTGATTTGTTCGACCCTTGTTGACTTGGAAAAATTAGAATGTTGATTGCCCCTAGAACCGGGCTCCGGACCCCCTGCCTTGCTCGGGAGCTGAGCCGTTACTTCCGTAGAGAGCCCTTAATGGGGGACGTTTCATCCCCCGATAACAATTAATGGAAACGTTTCATCTTCCGTCGTTTGGGCTCCCCGATGTCATAAATGCACCTTTCCGGAGTGCTATATAACCCTCCCTCCTTCACCAGGAGTTCATCAGGAATTGTCTCACTTCATCGTGAAATCTTGCCGCCGGTGACTTTCCTGCCACCCTCTGACAATTCGGGGTTTCGGCTCTGAGGGTTGTTTACCCCGAGTTGCCAGCGGGTGAGAGGTGGGTCGATCCCGGGGGTGGGACTCAGGGTGCTTGCCAAAGGCGGGCACCCCAAAGCGAAATTTTTGGCTGAGATTCCCGGATCGGTGGCTCTCCTGCCACCCTCTGACAATTCGGGGTTTCGGCTCCGAGGGCCGTTTACCTCGAGTTGCCAGCAGGTGAGAGGTGTGTCGACTCAAGGTTCGGGACTCGGGGCATTGGCCGAAGGCGAGCGCCCTAAATCTTAATAAAAACTTTTGGGTAGGGAGGAGAGCTGGAATCCCAGAGGGCCGAGTCCCCGTAGCTTGGAATAGCTGTTGGGTCATGGCTCGGGGGCACTACCGAGTGCGAAGCCCTGTTAGCTTGAGAAAGCTAGGGCGTGGCTCGATGTGAGTGCCAAGGGTTAAGTCCCCATAACGTAAGAGAAGAGTTGCCGGGTTGTGGCTCGGAGGCACTGCCAAGCGCGGAGCACTATTAGCTTGAGAAATCTAGGGTATGGCTCGATGTGAGTACCGAGGGTCGAGCCCCCTTAACGTAAGAGAAGAATTGTCGGGTTGTGGCTCGGAGGCATTGCCGAGCGCGAAGCCCTATTAGCTTGAGAAAGCTAGGGCGTGGCTCGATGTAAGTGCCGAGGGTCGATCCCCCTTAACGTAAGAGAAGAGTTATCGAGTTGTGGCCCGGAGGCACTGCCGAGCACGAAATCCTGTTAGCTTGAGAAAGCTAGGGCGTGGCTCGATGTGAGTGCCGAGGGTCGACTCCCTTTATCTGCTTTGGTATGGCTCGTGGTTACAACCGAGCGCCGAGCCCCCCTGCTTATTGGAAAAGCTTGGGTATGACTCGAGGTCACTGCCGACCGCCGAGCCCCCTTTGCTTGTTGGGAAAGCTTGGGTATGACTCGAGGTTACAACCGAGCACTGAGCCCCAAGTCTTGTTGGAAAATCTTGGGTATGGCTCGAGGTCACTGCCGACCGCCGAGCCCCCTTTGCTTGTTGGGAAAGCTTGGGTATGGCACGAGGTTACAACCAAGCACTGAGCCCCAAGTCTTGTTGGAAAAGCTTGGGTATGGCTCGAGGTTACAACCGAGCGCCGAGCCCCAAAACTTGTTGGAAAAGTTCTGGTATGGCTCGAGGTTACAACCGAGGGTCGAGCCCCCTTAACTTGGAGGAAAAATTTAAAAAATTTAAAAAGTGTAGAGAAAACATAAAGTTTACACTTTGTTATTTACAAAAGGGAACATCACGTAAGTGCCGGTTAAAATAGATCGGTTACATAAGTCTAGCCCTCTCCTTCGAGGAACTTGATGAGGTGCTCTGCGTTCCAGGGCCTCTTGATTATCCTGCCCCCCAGGTATGCGAGTTGGTACGTGCCAGGATGGACCACTTCAGAGACCCTGTAAGGGCCCTCCCAATTAGGCGAGAGTTTTTGCTTTCCTCTGGGGTCGGAGATCGCGAGCTTTCTGAGCATGAGGTCGCCCTACTTGATGTCCGTCGTGCGGACCTTCTTGTTGGAGAATTTCTCGATCCTTTGTTGGTATATGCTTCTGCGAATGGTGGATCTTTTCTTGACTTCGTCGATGAGGTCCAGGTTGGCTCTGAGGTCCGAAGAGTTGTCCTTCTGGCTGAAGGCCATGATCCTCGGTGAGGGGAGGCCGATCTCGAGAGGGATGACAACCTCGGCGCTGTAGGTGAGTTTGAAGGGGGATTCTCCTGTGGGGATCCTCTTAGTTGTTCGATGCACCCAAAGTACGCTTGGTAGTTCGTTGACCCATAGTTCCTTTGGCAAATTATCCAGCCGCTTCTTGAGGCCAACTAAGATCTGGCGGTTCGCATTTTTGGTTTGGCCGTTGGACTGAGGGTGGCACACCGATGAGAAGCGTTGGCGAACAGCGATATCTTCGCAGAACTTTCGTAAGTTTTTACCTGCAAACTAGGTCCCGTTGTCGATGATGAGTACCTGTGGGATCCCGAATCGACAGATGATGTTCCTCCAGAAGAATTGTTGAGTCTGATGTTCGGTAATCGTGGCCAGGGGTTCGGCCTCGATCCACTTTGTGAAGTAGTCAATGACTACCACCAGAAATTTCCTTTGACCTGTCGCTTGTGCGAAGGGGCCGACAAGGTCTATCCCCCACATGGCGAAAGGGGTCGGGCTGGATAGGGATCGGAGGTTGGCCTGGGGAAGCCTCTTCACCAACGACTTTTTTTGGCATGGGCCACTTCGCTTGACGAGGTCTTGGGAGTCTTGCAGCATTGTAAGCCAGTAGTACCCATGATTTAAGGCCTTTCAGGCGAGTGACCTGCTCCCCATGTGGCATCCGCCGATCCCCTCGTGCAGTTCCTTTAGAGCGTACTTCACCTCGTCTGGAGTTAGGCAACGGAGGTATGGCCTACCGTCGGCTGATGTGTATGAGCGCTTGAAGAGCGTTCCTTCAATCAGGGTGAATCTTTCGGAGCGGACCTTGATCCTTCTTGCTTCGACTCGGTCTGGAGGGAGGCCTCGGGGAGGTCGATGCTAGGCTTGAGAAGAACTTCGATCAGAATGGTGCGGTCGAGCCCTTCGAATGATGACGAGGCAAGCTTCGATAGTGAATCCGCCTGGGCCAATTGTTCCTTGGGGATCTATTCTACCGAGTGGTATTCGAAAGACGCTAAGAGGTGATGGACTATAGCCAGGTACTGCACCATTTGGGGGTCGCGAGCTTCGTACTCCCTGGTGATCTGGTTAACCATGAGCTGGGAGTCGCTGAAGGCCCTGATGTGTATGGATCCAGCCTTGTGTGCTAGGGTGAGCCCTGCGATCATAGCTTCATACTCTGCTTCGTTGTTTGAAGCCGGAAAATTGAGACGCAGAGAATACTGAAGGACGAAATCATCGGGTCCTTTCAGAATGATGCATGCTCCGCTTCCTCCCTCGCAGGATGAGCCATCGACATAAACCTCCCATATTGGGCCGGTCTCCCGTACTTCGGATGGCTTGAGAATGGTACATTCTGTGATAAACTCGGTGAGAGCCTGACCCTTAATGGCTGTTCTGGGTTGCTAGCTGATGTCGTATTGACTCAGCTCGATCGACCATTTGACCAAGTGGCCGGAAGTCTCAGGTTTGTGAAGGACGAACTTGAGGGGCTGGTCCGTGAGGACCTGAATGGAGTGTGCTTGGAAATAAGGGCGAAGCTTCCGCACGGCCATCACAAGTGCGTAGGCCACCTTCTCCATTTTTGTAACACCCCGTAGTTTTCAAAAGAGTATATATATATATATATATATATATATATATATATATATATATATATATATATATATATATATATGTTGGAAGTAAGTTGGCTGGTTTATATTTTGAAATGAATGAATTAAAAATGTTGATTTGAAAAGAGGGGGTCCCACGGATTTGGAAACGCACAGGGTGTGTGCTGTTCAATTAAGGTGATGATGTCACCTTATATGGGGCCCACCTGGGTGTTTAAATTTCGGAAGAGGAGAGAGGGATTTATTAGTCCCATATCGGTAAATCACTATAATAAAATAATAAATAAATAACATAGCCTATGGTCAAGAGTCACCTAATCGGTTAATCAACTTTTGAGAGGCAGCCTGTGGTGGGCAGTTGTACTACATAGTATCTAATTTGTCTTATAAATTGTATAAATTGTCTGAGCTAGGGGCAGGGGTGTTACAATTTTAGCGTACCTCGTCTCTGCCGGGAGCAAGACCTTGCTCATGTAGTACAGAGGCTCCTGGATGCCGTCATCTTTCCGAACGAGGACGGCACTGAGGGCGCTCTCCGAGGCAGATAGATATAGTTGTAGTGGTTTGCCTGGTTCGGGTTTACTCAGGAGTGGGGGATTGGCAAGGTAGGACTTTAGTGTTTCGAACGCCTACTGCTGGGCGTCCCCCCACTCGAAGCCTTTGGCTCCCCGGAGAGCCTTAAAGAAGGGGAGTGACTTCTCCCCTGATTTCGAGAGGAAGCAGCCGATGGATGCCAGCCTCCCCGTTAGGTACTGAACTTCCTTAATATTTCGGGGAGGGGCCATGTCAATAATGGCCTGGATCTTCTCGGGGTTCGCCTCGATGCCGCGTTGGCTAAAGACGAACCCGAGGAATTTCCTGGAGGAGATGCTGTAGGCGCACTTGGCGGGATTGAGCCTCATGTCATGTGCTCGGAGGACGCCAAATGCTTCTTCAAGATCGTTCAATGGTCCTGACCTTGCTGGCTCTTGACGAGCATGTCATCGACGAATACCTCTATGTTGCGACCGATCTGATCTTTGAAGACCCGGTTGATGAGCCTCTGATAGGTGGCTCCGGCGTTATTCAGCCCGAAGGGCATAACCCGTTAGCAATACAGACCTTGGTCGGTTACAAAAGACGTCTTGGCGATGTCGGGAGTGAACATGCGGATTTGGTTCTAGCTCGAAAAGGCGTCTATGAACGTCAGCAGCTCGTGACTCGATGTCGCATCGATTAGAGCGTCGAGGCTTGGGAGAGGAAAAGGGTCGTTCGAGCACACCTTGTTGAGGTTTGTGAAGTCAATGCAGATCCTCCAGCTTCCACTGGCCTTCTTCACCATAACAACGTTGGCCAGCCACTCCGGATAGCTGACCTCCTGAATGAAACGAGCGGACAACAGTTTGTCCACCTCAACCTTCAGGGCTTGTTGCCTCTCCGGAGTGAACTTGCGTCGCTTCTGATGAATGGGTTTGGAGCCCGGGGTGACGCTCAGTTGGTGCATGATAAGGTCCTCTGAAATCTCAGGCATGTCGCACGGGGTCCAGGTAAAGAGGTTGATGTTGTGGCAGACGCAATCGATCAGGCCTGGCTTCAAGTCTGGAGACAGGGTGCAACTCACACGAAAATGTTTGGATTTGTCATCTGCCTCAAACGAGACTTCCTCCAGCTCGTCCGCCGGTTTTGACTCCTGATGGTCTATCTCGAGAGGGAGTTCAACCGCGTCGAGGGGGAATACACCGCCCCCGACTGCTGTCATGTAGCACGAACGCGCCGACTCCTGGTTGCCTCGGACGAACCCGACCACGAGGTCGGTGGGGAACTTTAGTTTCAGATGGTAGGTCGTTGGGACAGCCTGGAACGAGTAGAGCCCTGGTCGGCCGAGGATGGCATTGTATGCTGCCTTGACGTTGACCACCATGAAGTCCAACGACTCAGTTCGGATGATGGGGGTCGTGCCTGTAGTTACATCTAGTGTCACAATCCCCTCAATTTGTATAGGGATGCCAGAAAACCCGTGAAGGGTGTAGCCGGCGGGCTTAAGCTTTTCTCGGGGGAGCTTGAGTTTCTGGAATGCTTCTAAGAATTAAATATTAACCGAGATGCCATTGTCTACCAGGATACGGTGGACCTCAAAGTTGGCCATGACGAGGTAGATGACGAGGGCGTCGCTGTGCAGAAGCCGGACGCCTTTGAGGTCTTCTCCCGAGAAGGAGACGGCCAGCTGCTGGTCACGGGGGGAGGGATGGTCCCTGACAGAATTGAACTCTCGGACGAAGGCCTTGCGAAAGGTATTGGAGTCCCCTCCCATGGGTCCGCTGTGGATGCAGTGGAGGATAGCCGGTTCCCCTGCTTCCCTGGGTTTAGGATCCCGCTCGAGGCGGTGGCTGTTTGCTCAAGAAGGAGGCGAAGGCCTTGGGTTCCTCAGTTCTTTTCGATCTTTGGGATTGGTCGGGCGAACTCCCTCAGATACCCTCATTAGATGAGGGCTTCGATCTCGTCTTTGAGGCTCGGCAATGATCTGTGTCGTGCCCGGTGTCTCGGTGTAAGCGGCAGTAGAACCTTTGATCTTGCTTCTTGCCGTTGTTCATTTGTCGATCTCCATCAAGATTGTCGAGATGTTCTGTGTCAGAGGCGTATATCTTTCTAATCAGGGGACGGGGGGGGGGACCAGTTGCTTCTTTCAAGGGTCCCTTGAAAGGCTCAGCAACATCGACCTTACGCTTCCCCTTAGCAGTGGCTTCCTTGGCGCCCTTGGGATTGAGGGCCTCCTCGGCCTGGATATACTTCTCGGCTCTGTTGAGTAAGTCGGGGAAGTCCACAGGTGGCTTCTTGGCCAAGGAAGCCTTGAGCTGGCCGTGGAGGATGTTGTGTCGGAAGGCTGCAGAGGCGACCCCTGTGTCGAGGGAGGAAACTGACCTTGCCTCAGTGGTGAACCTCCGAACGAACTCCCGGAGGGATTCCCCGTCCTTCTATTTGAGGTCCACAAGGAAAGAGCTCGCCTTTTCAACCTTCCTGCTGGTTACGAAGTGGGCAAGAAAACCAACCTCTAGTTGCTCGAAAGAGAAGACCGAGCCGGGGGTAAGTTTGGAGAACCATTCCCGAGCCGGTCCACGGAGGGTAGCAGGGAAGGCGCGGCATAGGAGGAGATCTGCAGTGTTGTGAATCATCATGAGGGTCTTAAATCCCTCCATGTGATCAGCAGGATCGCCCTCGCCATTATAGGTCACGAATTATGGAGGCTTGAAATTCCGAGGGATCTCGGCTTCGAGGATTTGGGGGGAAAAAGGGGGTCCAGTTTGTCGATGACCGCGACTTGGTATTGGTCCGCCCTCGCCAAGATGGGCGAGGTGGTTCTCCATTTCCTCCAAACGACGAAGGACGGCATCTGCCTGTTCCTGAGGACGCGCCGATTTGCGAGACTCGCCGGCTTCTGTTCCCGACCGGGGGTCAAAACTGTGGCGGACCTCGGTAGTCTGGCCGCCTCGGATTGCTTGGAGAATTTCGTCCCGGAAATTCTAGAATTCGACCCTTGTGACGGGGGCTTGCCCCACCGGGTTCTGCGGGGGATCACGCACCTGAGAAGGCTGTCGACGATGGTTCGAGAAGAAGTTGGAAGCGACCTCTCCCCTCGTTCGGCTGGCCTGCCTATCCGAGATGGCATGTCGCAAATTCGACGCGCTCGATGGTCGAGCCACGCCGTTGACCACCCGAGGTTGGTTGGAACCCTGGTCATTCGCGCGGCTATGATGTAGGGGGTCCGGATGTCGTGCCGAGGTGACGACCCTTCTGGCTTTGGAAGCCATGGGAGGGCTCGGACTCGAGGTGACGACTCTGGCTGAGCTTGGAAGGATGACAGTACTTAGAAGGACGTTTCCTACAGACGACGCCAACCTGATGCGGTTTATTTTTGGGGTGTGGGGACAACAGATGTGAGTTCTTGTAATTTGTATAGTGGAAGTCCTATTGCAGTACTGGCCCTGGTTCGATCCTGGGTAGCGGGAGCTAGCTCGGAAGTAGGAGCGGTGAGGCGGGAACCTGGTGCTTGGCTCGAATTCAGTTGCTCGGCTCGGATCTAGGGGCTCGGCTCGGTCCTGGGTACCTGCACGGTGCCTAGAAACACCGGGAGAAGTCCCGGCGACAGGCCCTCCGACGATCTAGTCCGTTACTCGGAAAAGCAACAGTAGCTAGGGTTCAAAGGCAGAAAGTTTGATTACCTTTGAATGAAGGAGGGGGTCTGGTATTTATAGGCAGAGGCAAAACGGGTCTGGGACCTGAGCGGGCCGGGTCGGACCCATTTGCCTGTGGGCCTGAGGCGGTAATGGCCCGTTGGACTTCTGTTGACTTGATGATCAGGGAAGAGCGGGTTTTTGAGGAGATCTGATGGCCCAGGAGGGGCCACGTCATCTAACCCATATCACTTCTTATAAATGGTTCCACGTAGTTTCCATCTGCTTCTACCACTGTCATATTATGACTCTGTAAACATATTATAAAAAGTGACCCAATCTCACAACATATCAACAAAATCACAAAACCCAGATCCAAAATTAGTCGCACTCCGTATGAGCCTATGTGAGATAGATGCTAGACATATTAGCACAAATCACCCAGTTAGCCGATGCTCTCACAAAGTACCTTGCAAGAGCGAGAATATAGTTCATCATGACAAGTTGGGCATGGATGATATATATGCTCCAACTTGAGGAGTATTAGATATATTGTATTAGTTGTTATATTCCGGGTGGAGCCCGTGCTTACATATCTTGTATATATACTAGGCATCTTATCCAGTTGATTAAGAAAATAAGAAAAAAATACCTCCTTCATTATACACAGTATTTTCTAAAGCTAGCACAAACTTATGATATAAATGCTTAATTCTCATAAAAGGAATCCTATCCACAATGTAACTTTCATGTTTAGATAATGATAATGAACAGCCGCAATGATACAGACAATATTATGATAATTACAAGAAACAAGATTAAGCTTAGGCCATTGGCGAGGCTGAGAGAAGCAACAGAGGTGACACTGGCGATTCTTAGCATGTACGTCTTATTTGGCTCTACTATAAGCACCACCGGAGAGCCACACTGTTTCTTGTTGCAGGTGCTCGATCCTTTTTCGGCATCACCATAGCAATTGTACTGCCCAATCCCATTGATCAAAAGGGACTGTACCAGACATGTCAAAATTACAAACTTGATTAGTCTTACTTAGTTACTTTCTAGTCAATCATTATTATTATTTTTAAATCTTATTTATTTAATTTTGTAATTTTGTTAATTTGCAGTACTTACTGTTACTGCTATCAGCCAGTCTGATCTGATGCTTATGACTTTTGCTTGCAGGCAACTTATGCAGTCTGGCCATTTGGAATTCAGGTTGGTGGTCCTGTTCCAAAATATATAAGGCCAACATCCTTTTCCGATTTATATCATAATTAGCATTAACACTATTTTGGTGATTATATTTTGTTTGTTTTTCATTTTCGGAAATAGGTTGGTTTAAAATGTAAATAAAAATCTACCTGTGGGTGGCCAACCCAACGAGCCGGAATGGCATCAAGGGCGCCGACCTTCTGGTCGAAGACATTGTGATGGTACCAATCAGTCAATAAGAGACTGAACTCTTCATTATAGTGGAATGACCCGATCTTCCCTTTTGGTACTTCCACTATGAGAGATCCATACAGCCTTGCTGCCCTTTGCATACCATTGTGTCCATGGTAGAAATGTGTACCCGCCTGTAATGTACTCTCCTTAAGATACCAAGTACACCAAAATCATCTAACATAAAATATACAAAGACATACCACAAGTTACTAGGCATTGAGATTGAGACAGATCAAAGTATGGGTGGGAACTGTACACCCATAATTCCTTGGCAAACAAATACCAATTTTATATGATATCACTATCCATGTGTTCTAAACGGACAAATATGTGATATCGGTATTTTTATTTATTTATTTATTTATTTATTTGAAATAAGGCCGTAACAACACCCATCCACACCTAACCCCGAATATATATAAATTGGAAATTTTTTGGTGCAAGCGGAATTCAAACCCCCAGCCCCTTGCTCAAAGCTTACTAGTGGACAAGAGTGACACTTGCATCTTGCATCTCATCTGTATTAATCAAAATACAGATACAAAATTATATTGGATCGGATTTATCCATCTCTGTTTGCAGAGTCTTGCATATGACCCTTTCTTCCAAAACATGCATAGTTCATCTTTTAAATCTTGTTTTTTCTTTCATGAATTGTCTTCAAATTGCACTAAATTTATGAAGGAAATATATATATGATGATGGTATCATAATTTTAGAATATATAGAAAAAGAAGAAATTTTCAATTATCTTCTTTATGTTAGAGGTGTTAGATATTGTATTATATATATTTAGTCCCATCGGATATGTATCAGTTTAGTATTTGGTTCCCTCCTATATATAGGAGTCATTGTACACAGTTATAATCAATCCCAATAATCCAATCATATTTTCCAATCTCTCTGTTAACTTTATCATGGTATCAGAGCAAGAGTATACAAATTTTATTCTCCCATCAAAATCCTAGAATTCCAAAAAAAAAAAAAAAAAAAAAAAACAGCAGCTCCATCAAGAAGCAGAAACCCTAAAATTCATCGTCGACATCATCATCGACCACCGCCGTCCTACCCCAAAGTCCCCGCTGCTCTCAAAAGTCATCGTCGACATCATCATCGACCACCGCCGTCCAACCCTAAAGTCCCCGCTGCTCTCTCTCATCGTCGACACCCGCCCCCTAAAGTCCCTGCTTCTCTCCCTCGCTGCCAACCCCCCCGACCTCCACGGTCGTCACCTACTGTAGCCGCCACCTCCTCTAAAACCCTACTCTTTGCGCCAATACAACCCGAAACCCGCAACCTGCACCCTATTCCTCTCTTACCCTCGGCAAACCCTAGCCAACTCCCGTCCCTCCAAATACCGACCCCCACCTCGCCGTCGACCTTCGCTTCCTGACTCCTCCTTGTTGCTCTCCCGTACTCATACTCTAGCCGCCATCTTTTTACCCTAAACCCAAATCTTCCAAACCCTTATACCCTATATCCCAAACGAAATCCATATGCCTATCTCTGATTCCATACCCGACTTGAAACCCCCTTTCCCTATACCCGAACCCCCCCCAACCCGATTTCTATTTCTTTTTTTGAAAAAAAAAAAACTCAATTTTTTTTTTGCAGCTACTCTTTCTTCTTTAGACACATGTAGTACTACCATCATCCTGATTCCGGTCTCCTACATCTTTCTTTTAGCATCATCCCTCACCATGCACCACCACTAATAGCACCATCCAGTACCTGATCCCAACACCAGCAGCAGTTTTGCTCTCACTTGATCCCTGTCACAATGACATCAGTCTCATTCCTCCTCGCAATACTTCTTCCCTTACATCCTCGGCCATGACCGTTACTTCAGCCTTGCCCACTCCTGCTGATTAGGCTAATCTCTAGCATCGCCTCGCTCAGCTGGAACTCCAGCTCTTAGGTCAGTCTATCACTACTGGCTCCTCTGCCCTTGCATTCTCTGTTAATTCCAGTATGAATTCTTATTGGATTTTAGATTCTGGTGCTTCACATCATCTTACTAGTAATTATACACTGCTCACCACCAGCACTACACTTCCCTCTTACTCTCCATTCCTACACATTGCCGATGACTCACATTCTCACTGCACTCCGGGTCTATTAGCTCTCCCACTCTCACATTGCCCTATGTTCTTTATGCTCCTCATTTATCCATGAACCTTATTTTCATTAGTGCACTATGCGAAAGTATTCTTGTTGTTACATTTGATTCTGTCGGTTGTTCTATTACTGACTCTCATACGGGTCAGGAGTTTGGACGTGCAAGTCGACAGGATCGTTTGCATCATCTAAATTTTCTTCATGCACATAGATCTCATTAGCATTTTGCTGGTTTTGTACACTCTGATGCTGATCTGTGGCACATACATTTAGGACATATTAGTGCGTCTCGACTCAAGAATTTAGCCCGTAGTGGTGTCCTTGGTTCTCTTTCTTTTACTTATTTGTCTGATTGTCAGGGTTGTCATTTGGCCAAACATATAGCTCTCCCCTTTAATCACAAAAGTACCTCCCAAACCATCCATCCTTTTCAACTTATTCACTCTGACATATGGAGACCATCTCCTACACCTTATCACAAAGGTTATCTCTATTATGTTTATTTCATCGATGATTTTACTTGATACACATGGGTGTTTCTTATGCACCAACCCTCTGAGATACCTGACATTTACCAGTTCTTTACAAATATGGTCCACACTCAGTTTGGTGTGTGTATCAAAACCTTTCGCTCTGACGGTGCTCGTGAGTACACTTCCATTGCTATGAGATCGATCCTTCAATCTCATGGTACACTCTTTCAGCAATCATTCCCTCACACATATGAATAGAATGGTGTAGCTGAATGCAAGCATCATCACATCCTTGAGATGGCTCGTGCTCTTCTACTCTCCTCTTTTGTTCCTCGTTCTTTCTGGGCTAAAGCTTTCATGACGTCTGTCAGTCTTATTAACATCACTTCCTCGTCTACTCTATCTAGTACATCACTTTATGAGGCTCTTCGTCACTCCCCACCGGACTACAGTATGCTTCATATATTTGGGTGCACCTATTTTGTCCTTCTTCCTCCCACTGAACACACGAAGCTCATAGCTCGAGCTACTAAGTGTGTTCATCTTGGTCTCAAGGTTACCGTTGTTTTGATCATGTCATGGGATGTATTCGTATTTCACGACATGTCTCCTTTGTGGAAGACTCTCCCTACCACTTAACCTCTCCCAAGGATGCTAGTTTTCTTGACTCCCCTGTTTTTAGGCCTCCTTGTTCGGCCAGACCTTCACGCATTCCATTTGATCCCACTCCTTTAGCTCCCTTCCTATCTCATACTGATGTTCCACCTATTCTTCCTCCTATGGAGGCACCACCTGCATCCCCACAGCATCATGCCCCCTCACCACCTACATCCCCACTCCTACATACACACACACAACCTATCTCACCTCCTTACTCTGTTCATCCACAACCGGTCCGTCAGTTTGCACGTTTTACCTCGGGCATCCCACCGGCTCATTACATGCCTAATGCCACTGGCCCTTCTGACCAGTTTGGTTTTACCACCCTAGCCTCCTACTCACCATAGTTTTATGTGTATCTCACTACCATACACTCTACACGTGAGCCCAGAACCTACCAGGAAGCTATTTAATATCCTGAGTGGCGGAAAGCTATTGCAGAGGAGTTCAGTGCATTTGATCAGACTGGCACTTGGGATGTTGTTCCGCTACCTGTGGACGTCCAGCCTATCAGCTACAAATGGATTTTCAAGGTCAAATGTTGCCCTGATGGATCCATTGAGCGACACAAGGCTCGTCTTGTTGTTAGAGGATTTACTCAAGAGCATGACATTGATTATGATGAGACTTTTGCCCCGATTGCACAGATGACTATAGTTCGCACTCTCTTTGCTGTTGCCGCCATTCGTCAGTGGCTGTTATACCAGATAGACATGAAGAATGCTTTTCTTCATGGTACATTATCTGAGGTTGTTTACATGCATCCTCCTCCTGGTCTCACCACTCCTCATCGTCATGTTTGTCATCAGCGTCGGGCTATATATGGTCTGAAACAGGTCCCTCAAGCCTGGTTTGAGTGTTTTCGCCATGTTATCACCCAGGCTGGCTTCAGTCAAAGTTCACAGAACCATTCTATGTTTATGCATTCATCATCGCAGGGGAGGGTCATTCTATTATTATATGATGATGTGATTATACTCGAGATGATCCTGCAGGCATTACCTCTACACAAAAGTACATTCACCAGCAGTTCCATATGAAAGATCTTGGTAGATTACGCTACTTTCTGGGCCTAGAGATTGCCCATGGGTCTTGGGGGATACTTATTTCTCAACAGAAATACACATCAGATATTATCTCCGCTGCTTGTCTCTTTGACAGTCGATCGGCCGACACTCCCTTAGAGCTTCATGAGAAACTTTGTCCCATAGATGGTGAGCCACTTCCTAACCCCACTAGATACAGATAGATTATTAGACAACTTGTCTACTTATGCATGACCAGACCCGATATTGCCCATGTAGTCAATATTGTGAGTCAGTTTATTTCCGCTCCTACATCAATTCACTATAGTGCACTTCTTCGAATCCTCAATTATCTTCGGGGCACTATCAATTGCTCATTATTCATGCCCTCCACATCCAACCTAGAGCTCTGCGCATATTCTGATTCAGATTGGGTGGGTGATCCTACTAGCAAACGGTCTACCACAGGTTTCTGTCTATTTCTTGGTGACTCATTGATCTCGTGGCGAAGCAAGAAACATGCAGTTATAGCATGTTCTTCAACCGAAGTTGAGTACAGAGCAATGACAGCCACTACTAGAGAAATTATTCATGTTCGTTGGCTATTATTATATATGGGTGTAGCTCTCACCAGTGCTACTCCTCTTCATTGTGATAACTGGAGTGCATTGCACACTGCAAGCAACCCAGTCTTTCATGAGTGAATAAAGCACATAGAGATAGATTTTCATTATGTTCATGAGCACTTTGAAGCAGAGACCATCTCATTTCACTCTGTTACTTCTTCACAGCAGACATCAGACTTCTTTACCAAGTTTCATACTGTCCAGAGATTTCGTTATTTGGTGGGCAAACTCGCACTGTTCGACCTATCGTGTAGAACCCCGTATTCTCAAATATTATTTTAATTATTTGAAAAATGAATTTAAATGATTTTTGAGTATTTGATAAATATTTCCTAAAAGATTTATCTTTTGCACACGTGCAAAACACGTGCAAATGACTTTTGAGAAATTTGAAAAATTTAGTTTTCCTTATGAAAAATCATTATTTATTATTTGAGAATTATTTAGTATTTTTCCAGATTTTTCTGAAATTAATTAGTACTATTTGCAATTTTTGAGAAAAGAAGGACTTATTTGCAAAATTGACATTTTGAGGGTTAGAGTGCAAAATGTATTTACTGGACATTCCGATCAGTATTTGTTGAAGTTTGGAAATATATTTTCTATTAGATCCTAACTTAAATGATATTTGATTTAAATTTCAAGAATAGAATTATATATGCAAGATGTATTTTGGAAAGGAGTATTTTGCAAAAGAGGGAATATAACCCTAATATTCTATCCGGCATATATAAGGGAAATCCTTTTTCCCCCAGCCGTCATTGAGAACTCACAGAATTTTGGATTTTGAAGAACAAAGGAGGATTCTTGGATCTAGCAAGGAGAAAGCTTTTGGCGGATTTTCATCAAATCAAAAGTGAGTGGTTTGTTTTGTTGTTTTGTTTTGCTTTGCTTGTATTGTTTGTCTTGATTGATGAATGACGTAAGATCTTGTTATGCTTGTTTGTGATCATTTTGCCATTATTTTGTTAGTCCCATTGAATGTATGGTATGGATCTTTTATCTGTTATGGAGGATGAGAACTCTTGTTGATATTTGAACCATGTATGAGAAAATATTAAGATTTGTTGAGGAAATGTTGATCTATGAGATCGTATTGTTGGGAGACATATTAAGAATTGATTTTGTTGTGATTAGATGGTAAACACCTGGACCTTATGGTTGAAAATCAGATTTGGATTAAGTTATGAAAGACATTTTGTTGAGAACAACCCTAATGGGAGAATTAAGAATTGAGATCATGAGAATATGAGATTGGAGAAATTGATTGATTGAGTAATGTAACCAGGATGGAGATTATTGAGAATTGTTTATTTGCCTGGATATAAATTAAAATTTTATGATCGATGAATCTTTAGAATACTCCAGTTTGATTTGTGTTCAGACCTATACTTTTTGTAAGTCTGTAGCCGACAGTCGACTGGACTGCGAGGAAGTCGACTGGTACGAGCCTACTGTGTATTTTTGAGTCTTGAGATTTGTTCGGGACAGTCGACCTAGACTGAGGTCAGTCGACTGATCCTCTGTTTGTGATTTTGTTCAGTCCTTTCGGGACAGTCGACCTATGACCTTTCAGTCGACTCAAATACTTAGATTATTTTGATGATGACTATTTGAATTTGTCTCGGGGCAGTCGACTGATGACTTGTCAAGCCGACTGGTCATGCCTTAGATTATTTTTGTAAAATGTTGGGATATGTCCTCTGGACAGTCGACTGGTCCTTTATGCAGTCGACTGGTCCTGAAGGATCCTTGTATTTGTTTTTGAGATCTTCTGTTTAGTGTTTGATTTTGAGATGTTTGTTCAGTCTTTGATTTTGAGATGTTCAGTTAAGAACATGATTTGAGATATTTTGTTGAGCCACTTGTTTAGTGGAAATTTGTTCAGATATTTGTTTTTGAGTCTCTAGAGGTAGGTGACCCTAGCATACCGGTGTTTGTTCAGTTATTTGTTGAGGCCCATCGAGGCAAATTTTCAGTTATTCAGATTTTTAGTCCGGTAGGGTACACTACTCTAGGAGATTTGTTCAGTAACCCAAACTAATAAGGACAGGCATTAGTAGTGTCATGACGAATGGGAACTTGAGTTATGCACCTCAGTATGGCTTTTGATGTAGGATTTAATCTCCTGAATTATCCAAGTAGTTAACTTGTGATGTGTGACTTATCTCCGGAATTATCCAGGCAGTTAACCTGTGATGCGAGGTATTTCTCCTGAATTATCCAAGTAATTATCTTGTGATGTGGGATTGAACTACGGAATGATCGGAGTCGAGGCGACGCTTTTGGGATATTATTGTGATAAGGAATCTATGTTTAGATGTGGGATGATCTCCTGAATTATCCAGGGAAAATACCTGTGATGTGGGATCAATCTCCGGAATGATCAAGCATGGGTAAATTATCATAGTTTATCTTCATCTCTTAGTAGTCATCGTTGTCAGCATGTAGTCATGATGTTTTCTTGAATCACTTTTATGCATTCGGATTTCCTGTTTTTACACACTTGGCTTTTGGTTTTGGTATCACCCATTATTCTTTTGTCGTACTTCATACTTCAGTGTTTGATTATTATTTGTTGGTTATTATGTTTTAAGTTCACTTATGCTATTTATTGATTTGTCACCACTCACACCATTTATGGCTGACCCCTAGTTTTGGGGTTAGGGTTCAACTCTAGCCTCACATGTTGCAGGTTATTGCCTAGATTGGAGGTTGGATGCTTGAGTGGGCAATTTGAGATTAGTGGATTATTCAGTGATTGGTGTAAAACTGTAAAGGATATTTGAGACCATTATTGAGTTGTAAATAAAATATTAATTTGTGTTGAGTTGATTAGACTTCTGCTGAAATTGTAATTGAAAAATTTGTTGTAATAAGAGAAAGAAAAATTTTAGTGGTATTGTTGGTGTTTATTGTTGTATTGAAGTGGATTGCTGGGATTTCGCCACTTATTTTCTAAGCTCTCATATTAGAAATTTGGGGCGCTACAGAGATTGGTATCAGAGCTCCGCTTCAATATAATAATAGACTTAGTATGACAACCAACCTAGGTGTGGACACTAGATAGTGAGTACCTAGGTGTGGACATCAGAGTGTGAGTATCACATAGAATTAAATTATGATGTTTGGTTTGAAATTATGGTTTTGGGGTATGGTTATGGCTTTGCCATAGGGTAATGATTTGAGTTTGAATTGTATGTGTGCTCTAACTTTACCCTCGTTTTGCAGTATTCACGATGGTTGCACCCAGAGGTAGAAATGGTGGCAATAATGAGGATGGTTCGGGTAGTTCTCGAGGAGCGGGAATTGACCTAGAGGCTGAGTTTGCTAAGGTTTATCAGACCTTGAACACATTTATGGCACTCAATGTGGCGCAGCAGCAAGCGCAGCAGCAGAACCCGCCGCCGAATCATGGAGCTGGGCATGGATTGGTGAATGCCGACCCTATAAAGCAGATTGAATCCTTTAAGAGGATGAGGCCGCCAGTCTTTGAGGGGCAAGCTGATCCAACAGCAGCAGACGATTGGATTCGGAAGATGGAGACGATCTTCGAAGTATCGGAGACTCCAGCAGCCAGTAAGGTGAAGTTGGCTTCTATGCAGCTTGAGAAAGATGCTGGTGTCTGGTGGGAGTCACTGAAGAGGACTCTGGGAGATCAGCCTTTGACATGGGAAGCTTTTATGGAGGAGTTCAGAGATCGCTTCTTTCCTCTTGATGTTCAGGAGAAGAAGGCGACTGAGTTCATGAACCTTCAGCAAGGGAGCATGACTGTTCGGGAGTATGAGACGAAATTTGCTCAACTTTCAAGGTATGCACCAGAGTTGGTCATGGATGAAGCAAAGAAGGCCAAAAAGTTTGAGCAGGGCTTGAGGACGAACTTGAGGTCAAGGATGGTTCCGTTGGGTATCAGGAGATTCGAGAAGCTGGTCAGGAGGGCCGCGATGACTGAAGAGGATATGGACTTGTTTCAGAAGAAGCAGGATACATGGAACCGGAACAAGAGGCCAGCATCAGGCCAGAGTGGGAAGGGATTCCCCGCGAAGCAGGCAAAGTTCAGTGGACCGGTGCAGAAGGCACCTGGAGCTCAGGGAGTGACCTGCTACTACTGCAAGGAAGTAGGACATTACAGGTCAGCATGTCCGAAGTTGGCAGAGCATGTTTGTTCTCAGTGTGGGCAGACTGGACACTCAAAGCCCCATTGTCCACAACTGAAGAAAGATGGTTCGGGTGGAAGCAAAGTCCCGAAGAGGCAAGGGCGAGTATTTGCATTGACCGAGGAGGATGCGAGAAACTCAGAAGATGTAATACAGGGTATGCAAGAATTTTGATTTCTTTCATTTTTGAATCAGTGTAATGAATAAAAGCTTTTATTTCAGAATAATTTAAGATTGAGTATCATTCTTATTGTAACAGGAGTTGTTTTAATAAATGGAATAAAAGCAAAGGTTTTGTTTGACACTGGTTCATCGCATACATTTGTATCGCCAAGTTTTGCAAAGATCTTAGGTTTGGAACCTAAGTTATTTCCAGGCAGGGTTTTGTCGGTGGCAACGCCGTCAGGTGAAAAGCTGGTAGCGGATCGATATTATGAGGGCTGTGATATCGAGATTGGTGGAAGGATGTTCGGCATCGACTTGATCGAACTGCAAGTTTTGGGAGTAGATGTCATCGTAGGCATCGATTGGATGGCTATTTATGATGCCACAATTGATTGCAAGAAGAAGGAGGTGTTGGTGAAAGCACCAGGTGGACCTGCAGTAACTTTCCAAGGGAAGAAGAAGATCCCGCAGGTGGCTGCAATGGTATCTAAGAAGTCTATTGCAGATGAAGTCAAGGGCATTCCGGTGGTTCGAAAGTTTCCTCAGGTGTTCTTGGATGATTTTCCAGGATTACCGCCGCAGAGAGATGTGGAGTTTTGCATCAATGTTCAGCCGGGGAGTGCACCGATTTCCAAGGCTCCGTACAGGATGGCACCTGTAGAGCAGGATGAAGTGAAGAAGCAGATTGAAGAGCTTTTGAGCAAAGGGTTTATCAGACCAAGTTCATCTCCGTGGGGAGCGCCAGTGTTGTTGGTCAAGAAGAAGGATGGGTCGATGAGGATGTGCATTGACTACAGGGAGTTGAATAGGGTGACTATTCAGAACAAGTACCCACTGCCGCGGATAGATGATTTGTTCGACAGACTTCGAGGAGCAGCGGTATTTTCGAAGATCGACTTGAGGTCAGGATATCATCAGGTGCATGTCAAGGAGGAAGATGTGAGTAAGACAGCGTTCAGGACTCGTCATGGGCTGTATGAGTTTTTGGTGATGCCATTCGGGTTGACGAATGCGCCAGCGGTTTTCATGGATATGATGAATCGGGTGTTGAGGCCATTCATTGATTCCTTCGTGGTGGTCTTCATCGATGATATCTTGGTGTATTCGAAGTCGGAGGAGGATCATTCTAAGCACTTGACAGCGGTATTACAGACATTGCAGGAGCACAGCTTGTATGCCAAATTGTCGAAGTGTGAATTTTGGAAGTCTGAGGTAGCTTTCCTTGGTCACATTCTTTCTAAGGAGGGAGTGGCTACTGACCCTCAGAAAGTGGAAGCAGTGAAGGATTGGCCCAGGCCGACGTCAGTGAAGGAAGTGAGAAGCTTCTTGGGATTAGCTGGTTACTACAGGAGGTTTATTCAGGGGTATTCTCAGATTGCAGTTCCATTGACAGGTTTGACCCGGAAGAGTGTGGCATTTGTGTGGACAGATAAGTGCGAGGAGAGTTTCCTTGAGTTAAAGGAAAGGTTGACTACAGCACCTATATTGGCATTGCCGCAAGCTGGGAAGGATTATGATATCTACAGTGATGCGTCTCTCAGAGGTTTGGGATGTGTCTTGATGCAGGAAGGCAAGGTCATTGCTTATGGTTCGAGACAATTGCGTCCGCATGAGAAGAATTACCCGACGCATGACTTGGAGTTAGCAGCTATCATATATGCCCTGAAACTATGGAGGCATTATGTTTATGGTGAGAAGGTCAATATGTACACTGACCACAAGAGCCTGAAGTATATCTATCAGCAGAGGGATTTGAATCTTCGGCAGAGAAGGTGGTTGGAGGTATTGGAAGACATTCGTCCTGAGATCAAGTATCATCCGGGCAAGGCGAATGTAGTGGCTGATGGGCTTAGCAGGAAGAGTAGTTTATCGAGATTGATCACTACTCGAGGGGAGTTGGCAGCAGAGATCGATCAGGCAGGTATCGAGGTGGTACTGCGAGGTTTAGGGGCATCTTTGGCTCAGTTGAGGCTGCAGCCGTCTTTGAGAGAGAAGATTGTGGAAGGTCAGAGATCAGATTCGGAGATCCAGAAGATGTTGCAGCAGGTTTCAGAAGGCAAGTTATCAGAATTTCGTGTCCAAGATGGAGTTCTTTGGTTGGGTGAGAGGTTGTGTGTTCCAGATGATGCAGAGTTGAAAGAGAGTATCTTGCAGGAGGCACACAGCACATTGTTATCAGTTCATCCAGGAGGTACGAAGATGTACAGGGATATCAAACCCCACTTTTGGTGGTCTGGCATGAAGCGAGATGTAGCAGATTTTGTGGCAAGGTGTCTGACTTGTCAGCAGATCAAGGCAGAGAATCAGAGACCTGGAGGATTGTTACAGCCATTACCCATTCCGGAGTGGAAGTGGGAGAATATCAGTATGGACTTTATTACGGGTTTGCCGAGGAGTTCGAAGGGCAATGACTCGATTTGGGTTGTTGTGGACCGATTGACTAAGTCGGCACATTTTCTAGCCATGAAGATTACTTGGTCGATGGAGAAATTGGCTGAGTTATACATTGGAGAGATTGTGAGACTTCATGGAGTTCCTGTTTCGATTGTGTCTGACAGAGATGCAAGGTTTACTTCGAGGTTTTGGAAGAGTCTACAGGCAGCTTTGGGCACCAGGACTGATTTCAGTACAGCATTTCATCCGCAGACAGATGGTCAGACGGAGAGGGTGAATCGAGTGCTGGAAGACATGTTGAGAGCTTGTGTTATGGACTTTGGTGGTAGTTGGGAGAGATACTTGGCATTGGTTGAGTTTGCCTATAACAATAGTTACCATGCAAGTATTGGGATGGCACCGTATGAGGCTTTGTACGGGCGGAGGTGCAGGACACCTGTTTGTTGGTATGAGGTTGGCGAGAGGCAGATGTATGGTCCTGAGATCGTGCAGCAGACGTCAGAGCAGATTGAGCTGATTCGCAAGAGATTGGTTGAAGCTCAGAGTCGGCAGAAGAGTTATGCTGACACTCGACGGAGAGATTTGGAATTTGAGGTTGGGGATGCAGTTTTTCTCAAGGTTTCTCCGACCAAAGGAGTGATCAGATTTGGTAAGGGTGGCAAGTTGGCGCCGAGGTATATTGGTCCGTACAAGGTCGTGGAGAGGATTGGCAAGACCGCATACAGATTGAAACTTCCAGAGGAGTTGGCTCAGGTACATGATGTGTTTCATGTATCATTATTGAGGAAATATGTTGCCGATCAAAATCATCAGTTGGTAGAGATTCCTGAAGATCTACAGGTGAACTTGAGTTACAAGGAACAGCCTGTTGAGATCGTTGATCGTAGGGAGAAAGTCCTTAGAAGCAAGGTGATACCTATGGTCAAGGTATTGTGGAGGAATCAACAGTTCGAGGAGGCTACTTGGGAGCCAGAGGATCGCATGCTGAATGATTTTCCTGAATGGTTTGAATGAATGTAATTTCTTGTATGTGATTGTAATTCTTTGAATGATTGTACCATTGATTGATACATGATGTAATCCTTTATTTGATTGTGATGTTATATGAAATTATTTGGATTATGATCTATTTATGAAATATTGTTTCCTCTTGATAATATGTGTTTGAACTCATTAGTAGTAGTTCTGAGGACAGAACTCTTCTAAGGAGGGAGTGATGTAGAACCCCGTATTTTCAAATATTATTTTAATTATTTGAAAAATGAATTTAAATGATTTTTGAGTATTTGATAAATATTTCCTAAAAGATTTATCTTTTGTACACGTGCAAAACACGTGCAAATGACTTTTGAGAAATTTGAAAATTTTAGTTTTCCTTATGAAAAATCATTATTTATTATTTGAGAATTATTTAGTATTTTTCCAGATTTTTCTGAAATTAATTAGTACTATTTGCAATTTTTGAGAAAAGAAGGACTTATTTGCAAAATTGACATTTTGAGGGTTAGAGTGCAAAATGTATTTACTGGACATTCCGATCAGTATTTGTTGAAGTTTGGAAATATATTTTCTATTAGATCCTAACTTAAATGATATTTGATTTAAATTTCAAGAATAGAATTATATATGCAAGATGTATTTTGGAAAGGAGTATTTTGCAAAAGAGGGAATATAACCCTAATATTCTATCCGGCATATATAAGGGAAATCCTTTTTCCCCCAGCCGTCATTGAGAACTCACAGAATTTTGGATTTTGAAGAACAAAGGAGGATTCTTGGATCTAGCAAGGAGAAAGCTTTTGGCGGATTTTCATCAAATCAAAAGTGAGTGGTTTGTTTTGTTGTTTTGTTTTGCTTTGCTTGTATTGTTTGTCTTGATTGATGAATGACGTAAGATCTTGTTATGCTTGTTTGTGATCATTTTGCCATTATTTTGTTAGTCCCATTGAATGTATGGTATGGATCTTTTATCTGTTATGGAGGATGAGAACTCTTGTTGATATTTGAACCATGTATGAGAAAATATTAAGATTTGTTAAGGAAATGTTGATCTATGAGATCGTATTGTTGGGAGACATATTAAGAATTGATTTTGTTGTGATTAGATGGTAAACACCTGGACCTTATGGTTGAAAATCAGATTTGGATTAAGTTATGAAAGACATTTTGTTGAGAACAACCCTAATGGGAGAATTAAGAATTGAGATCATGAGAATATGAGATTGGAGAAATTGATTGATTGAGTAATGTAACCAGGATGGAGATTATTGAGAATTGTTTATTTGCCTGGATATAAATTAAAATTTTATGATCGATGAATCTTTAGAATACTCCAGTTTGATTTGTGTTCAGACCTATACTTTTTGTAAGTCTGTAGCCGACAGTCGACTGGACTGTGAGGAAGTCGACTGGTACGAGCCTACTGTGTATTTTTGAGTCTTGAGATTTGTTCGGGACAGTCGACCTAGACTGAGGTCAGTCGACTGATCCTCTGTTTGTGATTTTGTTCAGTCCTTTCGGGACAGTCGACCTATGACCTTTCAGTCGACTCAAATACTTAGATTATTTTGATGAGGACTATTTGAATTTGTCTCGGGGCAGTCGACTGATGACTTGTCAAGCCGACTGGTCATGCCTTAGATTATTTTTGTAAAATGTTGGGATATGTCCTCTGGACAGTCGACTGGTCCTTTATGCAGTCGACTGGTCCTGAAGGATCCTTGTATTTGTTTTTGAGATCTTCTGTTTAGTGTTTGATTTTGAGATGTTTGTTCAGTCTTTGATTTTGAGATGTTCAGTTAAGAACATGATTTGAGATATTTTGTTGAGCCACTTGTTTAGTGGAAATTTGTTCAGATATTTGTTTTTGAGTCTCTAGAGGTAGGTGACCCTAGCATACCGGTGTTTGTTCAGTTATTTGTTGAGGCCCATCGAGGCAAATTTTTAGTTATTCAGATTTTTAGTCCGGTAGGGTACACTACTCTAGGAGATTTGTTCAGTAACCCAAACTAATAAGGACAGGCATTAGTAGTGTCATGACGAATGGGAACTTGAGTTATGCACCTCAGTATGGCTTTTGATGTAGGATTTAATCTCCTGAATTATCCAAGTAGTTAACTTGTGATGTGTGACTTATCTCCGGAATTATCCAGGCAGTTAACCTGTGATGCGAGGTATTTCTCCTGAATTATCCAAGTAATTATCTTGTGATGTGGGATTGAACTACGGAATGATCGGAGTCGAGGCGACGCTTTTGGGATATTATTGTGATAAGGAATCTATGTTTAGATGTGGGATGATCTCCTGAATTATCCAGGGAAAATACCTGTGATGTGGGATCAATCTCCAGAATGATCAAGCATGGGTAAATTATCATAGTTTATCTTCATCTCTTAGTAGTCATCGTTGTCAGCATGTAGTCATGATGTTTTCTTGAATCACTTTTATGCATTCGGATTTCCTGTTTTTACACACTTGGCTTTTGGTTTTGGTATCACCCATTATTCTTTTGTCGTACTTCATACTTCAGTGTTTGATTATTATTTGTTGGTTATTATGTTTTAAGTTCACTTATGCTATTTGTTGATTTGTCACCACTCACACCATTTATGGCTGACCCCGTAGTTTTGGGGTTAGGGTTCAACTCTAGCCTCACATGTTGCAGGTTATTGCCTAGATTGGAGGTTGGATGCTTGAGTGGGCAATTTGAGATTAGTGGATTATTCAGTGATTGGTGTAAAACTGTAAAGGATATTTGAGACCATTATTGAGTTGTAAATAAAATATTAATTTGTGTTGAGTTGATTAGACTTCCGCTGAAATTGTAATTGAAAAATTTGTTGTAATAAGAGAAAGAAAAATTTTAGTGGTGTTGTTGGTATTTATTGTTGTATTGAAGTGGATTGCTGGGATTTCGCCACTTATTTTCTAAGCTCTCATATTAGAAATTTGGGGCGCTACATATCGTGAGTTTGAGAGGGATGTTAGATATTGTATTATATATATTTAGTCCCATATCGGATATGTATCGGTTTAGTATTTGGTTCCCTCCTATATATAGGAGTCACTGTACACAGTTGTAATCAATCCCAATAATCCAATCATATTTTCCAACCTCTCTGTTAAACTTATCAAGAGGAAATAATTAATTACCTTTGCAGCTGTAAATTCGCATATATAACTCTCCCAGGTCTAATTGGACACTGCATTACACCGGCTATGCCATCTAATCAAGGCATCCCAAGCTGTTAAATACATAACCAATCATATTAATTATCCAATATATATATATATATATATATGAGTATATGAGGTTTCTTCCATTACAAACGGGTCTGTTTGCACAGACCCATTGCGAACTTAGATCTGAGCCGTTGGATCAAGATCCAATGGCTCAGATCTTTTTTTAGAAAAAAATTGCCTTAACCGTCGTTGGCACTAACGAGTTAAGGCAAAAAAAATTAAAATTTTTTGCCTTAACCCGTCGTTAGCAACAATGGGTTAAGGCAAAGTGGTTTTATTTATTTTTTGTTAACTTTATCTTCTCTCTCATGCTCTCTCCCTATTCTCTCTCTTTTCTTCCCCGAACCCAAACCAATCCTCACCGAAATCATCTGCTTCTAACTCCGTCAACTCCTCTCTCACGTCACTCCTTTCTCACTCCGGCGACTCTCTCTCTCTCTCTCGAAGCACCTCCCCCAACCCAAAAAATCCTAACCCTAACCTACACCCAAACTTCTCCCCCTCCTCCATCCGCTGCTGCTCCTCCTCCTTCATTCCCACACACACTCTCTCTCCCAATCTCTCATCCTAACTTCGAAACCCAATCTCTCCTCCAAACCTTGAACGCAAATCAAAACCCTAGTATGAAATTTTGCGAGTAGGTTGGACTCACGTAATAGAAGCCATCGCAACTTGTAGAAGTAATTTTTGACTCACGGTTCGAGAGATACGCCCGTGTGTCATTTTTGGTTAATAAAAACCCAAATAAAGCGGTACACGGCTGTATCTCACAAACCGTGAGTCGAAACTCACTTCTACAAATTGAGGTGACTTGTGTTACGTGAATATGACCAAGTTGCAAAGTTTTATAAATTCTAGATGCCGTTTGTGGGGTTTTGTCACGTTTCTCAAACAAGAAGAAATAAAGTTAGAATTTTTTTAGTACGGTTAGACTAGAAAACCCTACAAATGACCTGCAAAAATTACAAAATTTGTGAGTAGGTTGGACTCATGTAACACAAGCCACCGCAACTTGTAAAAGTGATTTTCGACTCACGGTTGGAGAGATACGCCCATGTATTGCTTTTATTTGAATATTTTTGAAATTAAGCTATACTCGGTCGTATCTCGCAAACCGTGAGTCGAAAATAATTTGTTCAAGTTGCGTTGGCTTGTGTTTGGTGATTCTGACCAACTCGCAAAGTTTCGGATTTTTTGGATATCGTTTGTGCGTTATTTATCTTGTTTTCGCTCAATTTTATAACCTAAACAACTAATTTTGGAAAATTTGTGTACGAAATCATAAAAAACAGCACGAATGGTATCCAAAATTTATGAAACTTACCAAGTTAGTCGGACTCACCACACACAAGCCAATGCAACTTATATAAGTGTTTTTTGAATCACGATTTGCGAGATACAGCCGTGTATCAATTTTGGTCAACACAAATCAAAATAAAGCGATATACGTCTTTATCTTGCAAACCGCAAGTCGAAACTCACTTCTACAAGTTCTGTTGGCTTGTGTTAGGTGAGCCCGACCCACTTGCAATGTATTGTTATTTTTCGTTGCCATTTGTCCGTTTTTTTCACATTTTTGCAATGTTTATTGATGATAGAGAAATAGTTGTATCACTTATCAATTAACATTATAATTTTGTTTGATAGATAAATAGATAGAACGAGGCGACCGAGAAGCCATTCTGGTAGTGCTAGTGCTGCTCCATTTACAGAGGTAAGATTGATTATTATTATTAGTTTTAAATACGAATATGTAACATTGTATCAATAATAACAAGATTTGTATTTGTTCGTGTAGGTTGGTGGCCATCAGTCTTCATCTGCCGATGCTGGCCCGTCATCTTCAGTTGGCCTTACACTTCCTGGTCTGTTGGACTCAAGCTTACTTGCGTTGCAATCCATACACAGATCCGAAATTGTGTGGAATGGGTCCGCAAAGAAGTGTAACTTCCGAAAGCACGCGGTTCTTCCCATGGACTCCCGTATCACTCCGTACTTAGTTGAAGCCGATTTCTACGGAGCTCGATTTATGGGATATATCAAGTTTGATCGTCCTCTACTTACAGCTCTTGTCAAGCGATGGAGGCTGGAGACCCACACATTCCACCTAATGGTCGGAGAGATCACTGTCACTTTCCAAGATGTAGCACTGATTACTGGGCTTCCAATAGATGGGGTCGCCGTGATGGGGAACATGGACTTTGTCCGAGTCGAAGTTGTTCGTGATTTGCTCAGTATCGACTTGGAGGTGTCGTTGGGTAAAAAGAAAGATAGTGTTGAAGATGAAATCGTCAAAGATATTTCAGAAGATCATGATCCAGATTTAGTAAATCAAGCCATAGAGGAGGCTAAAAGTGAAGCCGAAGCTATTTTTTGGGATGAAGTCTTTGACGGTAAATCACTCCGAATTAGTTGGTTGAAATTGCAATTCGAAGAATATTTGACGGATGTTCGGATGAGGAAGCCCTAAAGTACTATGCATGTGCCTACATATTCAGTATGATGGGGGGTGTGATCGTCCCAAACTCATCCGGTGCGAGCGTTTTCGGTATGGCCGGCCATTACAGTTGGGGGAGTGCGGCCTTGGTGTTATTGTATAGGAATTTGTGCGCATGTGCGTTAGGTTCCGTACAAATGGGTGGTCCAATGGTTCTGTTGCAAATTTGGAGTTGGGAACACATCCACATGGGACGTCCGCGTATCATAGAGCCAACACCGGATTGGTTGGCCGAAGCACCGCTTCCAAGATGTTACCTCCATTAGGGGTATATTAGGTAGGGTGGCACACATGAGTCGATAACCCATGCCAATCTCTTACGTATTATAGAGATGGGTTGGATAATTTGCAGGACGAGTTCGTCAATTCGGTACCGTACTCGACCGTTAGGTTGGAACGAGTTCCACCGGTATGTTTGGCTGGTGCACTTTGGTTGACGAATGCCCCACTTGTCAACTTTTCAGTTGTTGAGTTCCAATATCCGGATAGAGTGATGTGGCAATTCGGATATCAGCAGGAGATTCCCGAAGTCCGCTGTTGTAACACCCCAAATTCTAAATAAGTCTAACTACAAAGTTTCACAGGATCTTTACACTTCACTTCGTACAATTTTATAAGGAATTTAAAACTTTATTTACATCAGAGTCTTTTACATCAACATACAGCGGAATAAATAAAATACAACAATGATAAATGTACAATTGTAACAACTTTAGCATTTAAATGATCATCAACATCAAATTCATCTTTATATCTTCTTGTAAATTCCAAGTCCTGCATATGAAACTGTGGGCATGTCAGTTGCTTACAACCGACACAATATTATATACGGCCATCCTCGCTATGCCAAAAATATAACAATTCTTTAATACTTTAACAATCACAAACTTGATCACAAATAAAGCTAAAGGGGGACTATCCTGTTGATGTCGTGTGTGCTTGTGCACTTAACCTTAATGCAGTTATTTATATTTTATGATGCTAATGCACACTTGTTCGAACTTATGCATCCCATTCTACATAAATCCGAGGGCAAGCCCTTAACCGTTCTTCATCTTGTAGGATTGAATCCATCGCTATGAGTTAAACTACTATGGCAACTACAGTAAGTATCCTAGATGTTTTATGAGTTATGAGCCCATGTCCAAACAGCCTGGAAGGGAATCTCATGTCATGACATGACACATCATGTAGACAGCCTATGGACAATTCACCTCCGTCATGGGACAATGGCACTGCGTAGTCACCAAGCACCCCACAAGCGTCGCCACGGTCTCGATAATTCTGGAGATGTATTCATGTCATGACATGACACATCATGTAGACAGTCTGTGAACACTCTCACACCGTAGATCCGAGATCCTCATACTTGTGTTTTTCTCTTATTTTCATCACATCTCCACTATAGTGTTGTCCTTAAGTATTTAGTTAGTTTTAGAAGAAAATCATCACAACCTAGAGCTAGCTTACCCTACCGGACTTAAACCATACAAAAGAGACAATCAGCCCAACTGGCTACTTCTCAAGAGATGCTCAATCCACACTGGTTCGCTCTCAAATTCATTAATAAATACTGCCGGTTTCTAAGGGTCTCGCATAGCCTCTAGATTCTAATAACTATCGCGTTCCAGAGATCAACAATATGTTACAATCTATCTCAAAATAATATTTCAATTTCTTTATTCACAATCTCTTTCTCAAAGAAAATACTTCTTTATAATCTCATAACATGAAATAATTCAATTCAACTTCTTTTATCAATTTAATCACTTATAACATTGTGTTCCATTCAAATAATCTTAATCAAATATTAGTAACCATAAAATCTCATCGAGAAGAAATCTAATTGCATTCCACAACTTCATATCTCTTTAATTTTACAAGAGTCACATTTTTAATTGATAAATTCGAGTTCTTCAACATTATTTAATGTAAATTCCACTTTCAATTCTCACAAAATATATCAAAATATTATGGAAATATTTTTTATAAAGTCTAAATAATTTTTGAAGGAATAATAATTTTTTTTCCAATTCTATTTTCTCTTAAAACTCTTAAATACTCAAAAAAAAATAAAAAAGAAATAAAAAAGAGGGCTACTGGTTTCGAACCCAAGACCAAGGACCAAACCTCGCCCAGCTACAGTAACAGATCCAAAGTGCACCCGAAGACCAGTTGGTCCAAGAGTGACTAACTGAAAGGAAATTCAGTTAATTTCCTTACATACTGGCGCACTGTGCTATTGAGGAAAATTCAAAATTTAAAAATAAAATTGTTGCCGCTAAATTTGGTGTGGGGGCAAACAGATAGAACTTGTGGATTCTTGGGGAAACTGAATAGAAAACCTGTGTACCTGTTCCGTCGGACTTCGGTCGTCGATCCCGCCGTAGACCTGCAAAAAGTGCAAGACACCGGGGTTGTTCCCGGCGACGCACCCTCCGACGCTCAAGTCAGTAATCAGAGAGATTATGAGAGAGCGTAAAAACTGGTGAAAGATTGATTACCTCTCAATGGAGATGGATGGGGGTATTTATAGGCGTCTTTGGGACTGGATTAGGAATGTAATCCCCGTGATTAGATAAGGAATATTCCCCGTAATCAGATGAGGAAAGTAATCTGATAAGGTATATTCCCCGTAATCAGATAAGGAATTGAATCCCTAATTCCCAGTGAAGAGATAGATGTAAATCAGGGCCGTTGATTAGGATTAATCAGGGACCTTGATTGTATCTTGCTGGATCGGATGTGCAGCGGGTTGGAACCCGTACCCAGTTGACGTGGATCCGTTTATGGGTTATTGGGCTTTGAATAAAGACCCAGTTCCCATTTCAGACCCGTTTGTAGGCGAAATTACCGTTTTACCCCTGAGCTTTAAGATTCGTGTCCGATGTGAACGGTCCCGATTTAATCCTATTTTTAGCCATATCACGAGCCCCCCACTCCCGAAGACTGAGTTTGATCAGCCTTTGAGGAGTAGTTTTACTGTTTTAATGGCGTACGGGATTTTATCGGTGTTCTTAAGGGAGTTTGGATCTTGCTCGGGGGTGTAACGGTGTTATTCTGGGCTTGTAAAATACCCAAAAATGTCCTCAGAATTTTCTGGATTTTTGGTGATTTTTCCAGATTTTTCTGAATTTTTCCTCATTTTTTTGAATTTTTTATTCATTTTCCGAATTAAATAATTAATTATCAAAAATATTAAATAATTATTCTAATTAAATAATTATATTTTTTAGAATTTAAAATAATTTTTCTGAATTTATAATTATTTTTTAGAATTTTTATTTAATTTTTTCTATTTTTAAACATTTTTTCGGATTTTTCGAATAATTAAAACAAATAAATAAATAAATAAATAAATTTAATATTACCTGGACACGTGGCGCGATCGTGTGCGTTGATCACGATCAAGCGAGCGCGCATCGGGAGGAGAAAGGGGGAGACCATTTTTTGGTGTAACATGATCGGTGGCACGGGTGTTCGGCAAAGTGGCCGAAGTCTATGTGGGTGCCACGTGGCGAAGTCAACAGTTGACCCCCCCCCCCCCCCCCCCCCCCCTTTTTTTTTTTCTTCTTCTTTTTCCGCGTTGCTGTTCTTTCTTCTTCGTCTCCAAACCGTGCCCCCGTCTCCTTCTCCAAGCCCCCCTCTACGCGCCGTGTGGCTCACGGTCGAGGTGAGCTTCGGAGTTCGACGAAGCTAGGGGCGCGGCAGTGGAGGCGTGAAGCTCGGCGCGAAGTGGTTCGGAGGTGAAGCTCGTCGACGGTGGTCATCGAATGGAGCTCGGAGCTTCGTCGAGGTAGTGAGCTCGAGGGAGGAGCTAGCTTCAGCGGAGCTCGTCGGAGCCATGGGGATGGGCGGCGACGGTAGAGCTTCGCGAAGGAGGTGGCGAGCTCGTCGTTGAGGAGGTTGACGCTGTTGGAGCTCGAAGCGGTGGAGGAGCTTGGTGATGGCGAGGGCGAGCTCGCGCGAAGGTGGCGAAGCTCGAAGGTGGGTTCGGAGCTTGGTGATGGCGAGGGCGAGCTCGCGCGAAGGTGGCGAAGCTCGAAGGTGGGTTCGGAGCTTGTGCTGGCGAGGTGGAGCTCGGTAGTGATGACTGTGAGTAAGGGGGAGCTCGTCGACGCCATGGTGATGGGTTCGAGGCTTTGTGATGAGGTGGAGCTCGTCGACGGTGGTCATCGAATGGAGCTCGGGGCTTCGTCAAGGAAGCGAGCTCGTCGTTGAGGAGGTTGACGACCGTGTGGCTTGAGCGTGGAGGTCGGCAAGGTTGGCGTGGCCTCGTTGAAAGTGATGGGTTCGACGAGGCGAGGCCATGGCGGTGGCGAGTTCGGCCCTGGAGAATTCGAGCTCGACGGAGCTTGGGGGGAATGGAGCTCTCGTGACGAAGTGGGGTTCGGAGCTTCGGAGATTGGAGTTGAGCTCGCGAGAAGGTGGTCTGCAGTGTCGTGGAGCTCGGAGGTGAGCTCGGCGGCGAAGGCGTTCGGCCATGGTGATGGAGCTCACGAATGACTGCGCTCGACGACGACGTGGAAGGTGGGCTCGGCGGAGCCCAAGGTTGAAGGAGGTGGCTTCGTTGGAGCTCGCAGCGGAGGCGAGCTCGCTGCCGGAGTTTGATGGAGGTCGGAGTTGAGGAGAACTCGGCTGCGGTGAGAGGCGTTCGGCCACGGCGGCAAGGAGAACTCGGCATTTGGGTTTTGCTTGGGTTCGGCGCCAAATCAGTTGGGGAAGAAGGGAGGAGGGTGACGTGGCATTTTTGGTTTGGGTTCGGGTCCCCTTAATGGGTCCGAACCCGGCCCCTTGTCTCTCCTCTTTTCTTTTTGTTGTTCGTGGGTCTTGTACTGAGAGTGTTCCGAACTCAATTGTGCCGAACTCTAACGGTCGGCGGCAAGAACGCTCGGCAGCGGGTGCCGAACTCAAATGTGCCGAACTCAAGCCCGTAAAACGGTCGGTGGTAAGAACGTTCGGCAGCGGGTGCCGAACTCAAATGTGCCGAACTCAAGCCCGTAAAACGGTCGGTGGCAAGAACGCTCGGCAGCGGGTGCCGAACTCCAATTTTGCCTGCAGATTTCTTCTTGATATTCCCGGTGCTACGGAGGTCGGCTCGGGGCGTGCGACCCCTTGTTTCGAAGCTAATTCGAAGATCTACAACTTCTCTTAGGAGTGAGATGAAGATTCACCCTCCTTCATGGTCAAAATAGCCCCGCAACATCCTTGTCTGCCGAGGTTTGAGACTTGTTGATTTTTTGGTTGTCTTGACTGCCGAACTCAAGCCCGTATTACGGTCGGTGGCCAGGGTGCTCGGCGGATGATGCCGAGCTGAATTGGTGCCGAACTCAAGCCCGTAAAACGGTCGGTGGCACGGGTGCTCGGCGGATGATGCCGATCTGAATTGGTGCCGAACTCAAGCCCGTAAAGCGGTCGGTGGCACGGGTGCTCGGCGGATGATGCCGATCTGAATTGGTGCCGAACTCAAGCCCGTAAAACGGTCGGTGGCACGGGTGCTCGGCGGATGATGCCGAGCTGAATTGGTGCCGAACTCAAGCCCGTAAAGCGGTCGGTGGCACGGGTGCTCGGCGGATGATGCCGAGCTGAATTGGTGCCGAACTCAAGCCCGTAAAACGGTCGGTGGCACGGGTGCTCGGCGGATGGTGCCGAGCTAGAATGGTGCCGACCTCAAGCCCGTAAAACGGTCGGTGGCAAGAACGCTCGGCAGCGGGTGCCGGACCCCAGATTTTGCCTGCAGAGTTCTTCTTGATGTTCCCGGTGCTACGGAGGTCGGCTCGGGGCATGCGACCCCTTGTTTCGAAGCTAATTCGAAGATCTACAACTTCTCTTTAGGAGTGAGATGAAGATTCACCCTCCTTCATGGTCAAAATAGCCCCGCAACATCCTTGGATTCATGAGGTTGAGGAGAGTTTTGGTTTTTGGGTATTTTTGAAGAAGGGCTCCACTCCTAGGGGCGGAGAAGATGTGCTGGGAAGACCCATGTAAGAGCCAGGGGACGGCCCATTCTTTGAGGTTAGCAGAGCTAAGAGCTTGACTCTGGGGGAGAGCCATTTGTGAGACGAGTGTGAGGAGGAACTCTAGGGGAGAGCTTTAGCTCCGAACTCGCTGCTTATGTGAGAGAGTCGACGGTTGTGGGAGCAATTCCGAATGGCGAACCACTTCTAACCCGCTGAAGAGCAGGTTATCTGAAGAGGAATCGAGCCAAGTGTTGGACTCCGAACCATCGGTAGAGGTGTTCAACGGCTGTGGGAGCAATTCCGAATGGCGAACCACTTCTAACCTGCTGAAGAGCAAGTTATTTGAAGCAGAATCGAACCAAGTGTTGGACTCCGAAACCATCGATAATTTATGAGGCGTAGGAGCAATTCCGAATGGCGAACCGCTTCTAGTTCGCTTAGTAGCGAACTTGCGAAGTGGAATCGAACCAAGTGTTGGACTCCGTACCATTCAACGGCTGTAGGAGCAATTCCGAATGGCGAACTACTTCTAGTTCGCTTAGGAGCGAACTTGCGAAGTAGAATCGAGCCAAGTGTTGGACTCCGAAACCATCGTTAATTTATGAGGCATAGGAGCAATTCCGAATGGCGAACCGCTTCTAGTTCGCTTAGTAGCGAACTTGCGAAGTGGAATCGAACCAAGTGTTGGACTCCGTACCATTCAACGGCTGTAGGAGCAATTCCGAATGGCGAACTACTTCTAGTTCGCTTAGGAGCGAACTTGCGAAGTAGAATCGAGCCAAGTGTTGGACTCCGAAACCATCGTTAATTTATGAGGCGTAGGAGCAATTCCGAATGGCGAACCGCTTCTAGTTCGCTTAGTAGCGAACTTGCGAAGTGGAATCGAACCAAGTGTTGGACTCCGTACCATTCAACGGCTGTAGGAGCAATTCCGAATGGCGAACTACTTCTAGTTCGCTTAGGAGCGAACTTGCGAAGTAGAATCGAGCCAAGTGTTGGACTCCGAAACCATCGTTAATTTATGAGGCGTAGGAGCAATTCCGAATGGCGAACCGCTTCTAGTTCGCTTAGTAGCGAACTTGCGAAGTGGAATCGAACCAAGTGTTGGACTCCGTACCATTCAACGGCCGTAGGAGCAATTCCGAATGGCGAACTACCTCTAGTTCGCTTAGAAGCGAACTTTGCAAAGTAGAATCAAGCCACGTGTTGGACTCCGGACCATCGTTGTCAAGAGCTTAGTAAGTTGCGGGAGCAGCCATGTAGAGGAAGCTGGACTCCGAACTCACCATTAGCGAGTCGTGACTCGAAGAGATAGAGAAGCAAGAGCAATAATTTTCAATGAAAGATACAAAGTTTTATTGAAATAAACTCGGTGGCCGCTTCAATAGTGAGAGCCATTATTACATGCTGTTGGTCGGGTTACAAGCATCGGCCTTATTGAAAATCAAGATCCTACTTCTATGATAAGGTGAAGACCTCTCGAGAGTTGGGAGGTTCTGAGTCTTGAAGCTCAGCGGGCCTTTCTGTTCGTTTGTTGGCTCCTCAGGGGAGAAGCTCGGCTCCATCGTTTTGGATGAACTTGGTCAGGTGTCCCCGCTGTATGAGTTCTTCGATCTCCTCCTTGAGAGCTCGACAATCATCCGTGTCGTGGCCGTGGTCCCTGTGAAAGCGGCACCACTTATCTTTGTTCCTCTTCTTTCCAGGTGTGTTCATTCTAGGGGGAGCGCGGAGTAGCCCTTCCTTGTCCACTTCCATAAGAACTTCTGATATGTTGGCAACGAGGGGGGTGAAATTTTCAAACCGAGGAGTCGGGCGACGCTGCCCATTGTTGTCCTTCTGGGATTTTTGGGACCCCTCTTCGCTCGTGCTCTTCCGTTTGTTCCCGGAAGATGTCTCCTCAAAGCCCGGGAGATTCTCGGCTTCTTCGGCCCGAATGTACTTTTCACACCTGAGAAGGAGGTCGGTGAAGTTTTGTGGAGGCTTCTTAGCAAGAGAGGAACAGAGGCTGGAATTGAAGACATTGGATTGGAATGCTGCGGTAGCGACGGACTGGTCGAGGGATGCAATGGATCTGGCTTCAGCTGTGAACCTCTTCACGTAGTCCCTCAATTTCTCCTCCTTCTTTTGGTGGAGGTGCAATAGAGAGATGCTGGTCTTGTCAGCCCTTCGGCTGCTTACAAAATGGGTGACGAAGAGCATCTCGAACTGCTCGAAGGAGAATATTGAGGCCGGAGCGAGGCGAGAGTACCATTCTCGAGCTGGGCCCTTAAGAGTCGCGGGGAAAGTTTTGCAGAGTAGGGCATCGGAAGCTTGGTGGAGGAGCATCAGTGTCTTGAAGCTCTCGATGTGGTCGACGGGGTCGGTCTCCCCGGTGTAACTTTCGAACTGGGGAGGTTTGAAACCGAAAGGCACAGGGGCATCCACTATGGCTCGGGAGAAAGGGGGTCGGCTAGGACGTAGGGTCCTCCCCCTTAGCTCCTCTTCTCGGTTGATCTGACCCAATTGTCTTTCTACTTCATGAAGGCGGCGGTACATGGCGTCATCCCTCCGACGGTAATCTGCCGAGCCTCGAGACTCGTCTTCGTATGAGGGAGAGCGAGGGCTGCGGCGACGGTAGCTTCGGGAGCGATGAGGACTTGGGGTACGCCGGGGGTTGGTAGGAGCAGGACGAGGAGAGGGAGACCGTTGGCGAGGGCTCCGGACCGGAGGAGGAGATGGAGGCTTGGGTGCGTTGGTGTTGGGACGGTTGTTGAGAGCTTGTAGGATGGTCGCTTGGAACTGCTGGAACTCGGCACGCGTGATGGGTGCCTCATTGTCCCTGGGATGTTGCCGACCTGCAGGGGAGTGTGGCCTTCTTCGGTAGTGCACGGGAGATTCTTTCCGACCCCTTCGATTAAGGGACCTCCTATACTCCTGGCGGTGATGGTACCGCTCATCCGGACGGTGCTGGCGGGAGGTTTCCTCGCGGGCCCGCTTCTCCTCCAGATGGCGGCGAAGGTCATCCTCTCTCTGGTGGTTGATGGCGATGTTATGGCGACCAGAGGCTCGGGGATGATGGGAGGCCATAGAGTCCGTATGGGCGTTGTGGATGGAGACGTGTTCTTGGTGAAGGGGCTGTTTCCCTCGGGAGCCCCCCGCACCAGCGTTCTGAGGTCCGGTCGGACCCTTGGTGGGTTGCTGATTCTGAAGAGGGGGTTGATTTTGTTGGAGCGGGTCTTCCGTCTGAAGCGGAGGTCGTTCCTGCTGCAGAACGGTTTGGTCAGGGACTGGCTCTTGCTGTTCGGCGGGGTTGGGCCCACGGTGGGACCCCTTAGATTTGGCTCTTATCGGAGGCATGGCTGGAGAAGATCTATTGAACGGGAAGAGGTGAGGTCCCTATTCGTTGGTTTCCCATAGACGGCGCCAATCTGTTGCCACTAAATTTGGTGTGGGGGCAAACAGATAGAACTTGTGGATTCTTGGGGAAACTGAATAGAAAACCTGTGTACCTGTTCCGTCGGACTTCGGTCGTCGATCCCACCGTAGACCTGCAAAAAGTGCGAGACACCGGGGTTGTTCCCGGCGACGCACCCTCCGACGCTCAAGTCAGTAATCAGAGAGATTATGAGAGAGCGTAAAAACTGGTGAAAGATTGATTACCTCTCAATGGAGATGGATGGGGGTATTTATAGGCGTCTTTGGGACTGGATTAGGAATGTAATCCCCGTGATTAGATAAGGAATATTCCCCGTAATCAGATGAGGAAAGTAATCTGATAAGGTATATTCCCCGTAATCAGATAAGGAATTGAATCCCTAATTCCCAGTGAAGAGATAGATGTAAATCAGGGCCGTTGATTAGGATTAATCAGGGACCTTGATTGTATCTTGCTGGATCGGATGTGCAGCGGGTTGGAACCCGTACCCAGTTGACGTGGATCCGTTTATGGGTTATTGGGCTTTGAATAAAGACCCAGTTCCCATTTCAGACCCGTTTGTAGGCGAAATTACCGTTTTACCCCTGAGCTTTAAGATTCGTGTCCGATGTGAACGGTCCCGATTTAATCCTATTTTTAGCCATATCAAAAATAGAGCCCCTCAAGACTCGAACCCAGAGCCAAAGCCCTCAGCCTAGCTACAGTAAAAGATCCGAAGCGCACCCGATGACCAGAAGTCCAAGAGTGACTAACTAATATAAATAGGGTTAAATTCTTTAAGTATCCAGTCTCGGCCTAATACATTTATTTAAACATAACAATCAACCGAACTCCGACTCATTACGCCAATTTTATTTACTTATACCACACACTTCAAAAGTACAGTAACAAATATTTACTGATTGTTCATGTATCAATGCAAATTTTTCGCAATTTAAAGAAATGTAATAAAAAGCTTCCTCCCAAATTGTATTAGAAAACACATA